>CAWUFW010003288.1:1200000-1866302 GCA_963921515.1 Calotriton arnoldi | reverse complement strand
ACAAGGACAGAGACTGTCAGTTGATTCCTTTGTGTTCTACTGCAGCTTCCCAGAGTGTTCTAAAGAACAACTAGAGTGCTAACAGCCTTCCTTATGACAAAAGTATGGCACACCTGAAGCCATCTTGATTGGAATAAACTGGTAACACTTAAACAATTTAATTTAAAAAGGAACAAAATGATGGGGTTCATTTTGTCATAGAAATTATGGTTAGTGCTGTAGAAAGAAAAATTAGGACATGTTTCAAGTGTGATCTCAAATATCTTCCTGTTATATTTCAACAGGAGCAGCCTGCCAGTTGATGCCTTTGTGTTCTACTGCAGCTTCCCAGAGTGTTCTAAAGAACAACTAGAGTGCTAACAGCCTTACTTATGACAAAAGTATGGCACACCTGAAGCCATCTTGATTGGAATAAACTGGTAACACTTAAAACATTTAATTTAAAAAGGAACAAAATGATGGGGTTCATTTTGTCATAGAAATTATGGTTAGTGCTGTAGAAAGAAAAATTAGGACATATTTCAAGTGTGATCTCAAATATCTTCCTGTTATATTTCAACAGGAGCAGCCTGCCAGTTGATGCCTTTGTGTTTTACTGCAGCTTCCCAGAGTGTTCTAAAGAACAACTAGAGCGCTAACAGCCTTACTTATGACAAAAGTATGGCACACCTGAAGCCATCTTGATTGGAATAAACCGGTAACACTTAAAACATTTAATTTAAAAAGGAACAAAATGAGGGGTTCTTTTTGAAATAGAAATTATGGTTAGTGCTGCAGAAAGAAAAATTAGGGCATGTTTTAAGTGAGATCTCAAATCCTCTTCTATTTTATTAGAAAATTCTGACATGCAGACTGAAACAATCACTTTCAATACCAGCAGCAGACTACCAGTTAACTCCCTGGTGAGCAGCAGCTTTACTCCAGTGATCTAATGAGCAACTAGAGTGCTAACATTCTGAATTTATGGCAGATGTGAGACACATCTGAATGCCTTCTTGATGGAATCAAAGTAAAAACTGAAAGCATTTCCTACTGAGGAGACTGCAGTAAATGAAGAAATTAGGAAACTTCATAACAAAGAAGTCTTCCAAGATGGCCACCAGTGAAAAAAGAGCCCAAATGTAGCACAAATATTACCCAGATGTAGCCCACATATAGCCCAATGACAAAAGTGTGCAAAACACTTTTTATTTTTAGTTTTTTTGCAGTTTTATGTAGTGCAGACTTGTCAGGTATTGGAGCATTGCATCTTAAAACATGACCCCCTACACTACAAAAACACCACTGCACTACCTTAAACCCTAAAACACTACCCCCAGCACGACCCCTACACTACACAAGCACCACTGCACTATCCTAAACCCTAAAACACTACCCCCAGCATGACCCCCTACACTACCCAAACACCACTGCACTATCCTAAACCCTAAAACACTACCCCCAGCACGACCCCCTACACTACCCAAAAACCACTGCACTAACCTAAATCCTAAAACACTACCACCAGCACGACCCCCTACACTACCCAAACACCACTGCACTACCCTAAAACATGACCCCCTACACTACACAAACACCACTGCACTACCCTAAACCCTAAAACACTACCCCCAGCACGACCCCCTACACTACACAAACACCACTGCACTACCCTAAACCCTAAAACACTACCCCCAGCACGACCCCCTACATTACCCAAACACCACTGCACTAACCTAAATCCTAAAACACTACCCCCAGCACGACCCCCTACACTACCCAAACACCACTGCACTACCCTAAAACATGACCCCCTACACTACACAAACACCACTGCACTACCCTAAACCCTAAAACACTACCCCCAGCACGACCCCCTACATTACCCAAACACCACTGCACTAACCTAAATCCTAAAACACTACCCCCAGCACGACCCCCTACACTACCCAAACACCACTGCACTACCCTAAAACATGACCCCCTACACTACACAAACACCACTGCACTACCCTAAACCCTAAAACACTACCCCCAGCACGACCCCCTACACTACACAAGCACCACTGCACTACCCTAAACCCTAAAACACTACCCCCAGCACGACCCCCTACACTGCCCGAACACCACTGCACTGCCCTAAACCCTGAAACACCAGCCCCTGCATGACCCCCTACACTGCCCGAACACCACTGCACTGCCCTAAACCCTGAAACACCACCCCTAGCACGACCCCCTACACTGCCCGAACACCACTGCACTGCCCTAAACCCTGAAACACCACCCCTTCACGACCCCCTATACTGCCCGAACACCACTGCACTGCCCTAAACCCTGAAACACCACCCCCAGCATGACCCCCTACACTGCCCGAACACCACTGCACTGCCCTAAACCCTGAAACACTACCCCCAGCAAGACCCCCTACACTGCCCGAACATCACTGCACTGCCCTAAACCCTGAAACATCACCCCCAGCAAGACCCCCTACACTGCCCGAACACCACTGACCTAAACCCTGAAACACCACCCCCAGCACTACCCCCTACACTGCCCGAACACCACTGCACTGCCCTAAACCCTGAAACACTACCCCCAGCATGACCCCCTACACTGCCCGAACACCACTGCTCTGCCCAAAACCCTGAAACACCAGCCCCAGCACGACCCCCTACACTGCCCGAACACCACTTCACTGCCCTAAACCTTGAAACACCAGCCCCTGCACGACCCCCTACACTGCCCGAACACCACTGCACTACCCTAAACCCTGAAACATCACCCCGAGCATGACCCCCTACACTCCCCGAGCACCACTGCACTGCCCTAAACCCTGAAACACCAGCCCCAGCACGACCCCTACACTGCCCGAACACCACTGCACTGCCCTAAACCCTGAAACACAATCCCCAGCACGACCACCTACACTGCCCGAACACCACTGCACTGCCCTAAACCCTGAAACACCAGCCCCAGCACAACCCCCTACACTGCCCGAACACCACTGCACTGCCCTAAACCGTGAAACACCAGCCTCAGCACGACCCCCTACACTGCCTGAACACCACTGCACTGCCCTGAACCCTGAAACACCAGCCCCAGCACAACACCCTACACTGCCCGAACACCACTGAACTGCCCTAAACCCTGAAACACCACCCCGTGCATGACCCCCTACACTGCCCGAACACCACTGCACTGCCCTAAACCCTGAAACACCACCCCCAGCGTGACCCCCTACACTACCCGAACACCACTGCACTGCCCTAAACCCTGAAACACCACCCCTGCACAACCCCCTACACTGCTCGAACACTACTGCACTGCCCTAAACCCAGAAACACCATCCCCAGCACGACCCCCTATACTGCACGAACACCACTGCACTGCCCCAAACCCTGAAACGCTACCCCCAGCAAGACCCCCTACACTGCCCGAACACCACTGCACTGCCCTAAACCCTGAAACATCACCCCCAGCAAGACCCCCTACACTGCCCAAACACCACTGCCCTCAACCCTGAAACACCACCCCCAACAAGACCCCCTACACTGCCCGAACACCACTGCACTGCCCTAAACCCTGAAACACCAGCCCCAGCACGACCCCCTACACTGCCTGAACACCACTGCACAGCCCTAAACCCTGAAACACCACCCCCTGCATGACCCCCTACACTGCCCAAACACCACTGTACTGCCCTAAACCCTGAAACCCCACCCCCAGCATGACCCCCTACACTGCCAGAACACCACTGCACTGCCCTAAAACCTGAAACACCACCCCCTGCACGACCCCCTACACTGCCCGAACACTACTGCACTGCCCTAAACCCTGAAACACCACCCCCAGCATGACCCCCTACACTGCACGAACACCTCTGCACCGCCCTAAACCCTGAAACACTACCCCCAGCAAGACCCCCTACACTGCCCGAACACCACTGCACTGCCCTAAACCCTGAAACATCTCCCCCAGCAAGACCCCTACACTGCCCGAACACCACTGCCCTAAACCCTGAAACACCACCCCCAGCAAGACCCCCTACACTGCCCGAACACCACTGCACTGCCCTAAACCCTGAAACACCACCCCCAGCAAGATCCCCTACACTGCCCGAACACCACTGCACTGCCCTAAACCCTGAAACACCACCCCCAGCACGACCCCCTACACTGCCCGAACACCACTGCTCTGCCCAAAACCCTGAAACACCAGCCCCAGCACGACCCCTACACTGCCCGAACACCACTGCACTGCCCTAAACCCTGAAACACCAGCCCCAGCACGACCCCCTACACTGCCCGAACACCACTGCACTGCCCTAAACCCTGAAACACCAGCCCCAGCACAACCCCGTACACTGCCCGCACACCACTGCACTGCCCTAAACCCTGAAACACCAGCCCCAGCACAACCCCGTACACTGCCCGAACACCACTGCACTGCCCTAAACCCTGAAACACCAGCCCCAGCACGACCGCCTACACTGCCCGAAAACTACTGCACTGCCCTAAACCCTGAAACACCACCCCCAGCAAGACTACCTACACTGGCCGAACACCACTGCACTGCCCAAAACCCTGAAACACCACCCCCTGCATGACCCCCTACACTGCCCAAACACTACTGCACTGCCCTAAACCCTGAAACACCACCCCTCAGCACGACACCCTACACTGCCCGAACACCACTGCACTGCCCTAAACCCTGAAACACCTCCCCAGCACGACCCCCTACACTGCCCGAACACCACTGCACTAAACCCTGAAACACCACCCCCTGCACGACCCCCTACACTGCCAGAACACCACTGCACTGCCCTAAACCCTGAAACACCACCCCCAGCACGACCCCCTACACTGCCCTAACACCACTGCACTGCCCTAAACCCTGAAACATCACCCCCAGCACAACACCCTACACTGCCTGAGCACCATTGCTCTGCCCTAAACCCTGAAACACAAGCCCCAGCACGACCCCCTACACTGCCCGAACACCACTGCACTGCCCTAAACCCTGAAACACCAGCCCCAGCACGACCCCCTACACTGCCCGAACACGACTGCACTGCCCTAAACCCTGAAACACCAGCCCCAGCAAGACCCCCTACACTGCCCGAACACCACTGCATTGCCCTAAACCCTGAAACACCAGCCCCAGCATGACCCCCTACACTGCCCGAACACCACTGCACTGCCCTAAACCCAGAAATAGCAGCCCCAGCACAACCCCCTACACTGCCCGAACACCACTGCACTACCCTAAACCCTGAAACACCAGCCCCAGCACGACCCCCTACACTGCCCGAACACCACTGCACTGCCCTAAACCCTGAAACACCACCCCCAGCACCACCCCCTACAATACCCGAACACCACTGCACTGCCCTAAACCCTGAAACACCACCCCCTGCACCGAGCCCCTACACTGCCCGAAAACCACTGCACTGCCCTAAACCCTGAAACACCACCCCCTGCACGACCCCCTACACTGCCCGAACACTACTGCACTGCCCTAAACCCTGAAACACCACCCCTGCACCACCCCCTACACTGCCCGAACACAACTGCACTGCCCTAAACCCTGAAACACCACCCCCTGCACTGCCCCCTACACTGCCCGAACACCACTGCACTGCCCTAAACCCTGAAACACCACCCCCAGCATGACCCCTTTACTGCTCGAACACCACTGCACTGCCCCAAACCCTGAAACACCACCCCCAGCATGACCCCTACACTGCCCGAACACCACTGCCCTAAACCCTGAAACACCACCCCTGCACGACCCCCTACACTGCCCGAACACCACTGCACTGCCCTAAACCCTGAAACACCACCCCCTGCACGACCCCCTACACTGCCCGAACACCACTGCACTGCCCTAAACCCTGAAACACCACCCCCAGCACGACCCCCTACACTGCCCAAACACCACTGCACTGCCCTAAACCCTAAAACACCACCCCAGCACGACCCCCTACACTGCCCGAACACCACTGCACTGCCCTAAACCCTAGAACTCTACCCCCAGCATGACCCCCTACACTACCCGAACACCACTGCACTACCCTAAACCCTAAAACACTCCCCCCAGCACGACCCCCTACACTACCCGAACACGACTGCACTGCCCTAAACCATAAAACACTCCCCCAGCATGACCCCCTACACTACCCGAACACCACTGCACTGCCCTAAACCCTAAAACACTCCTCCCAGCACGACCCCCTACACTACCTAAACACCACTGCACTGCCCTAAACTCTAAAACAATACCCCCGCATGACTCCCTACACTACCCAAAGACCTCTGCACTACCCTAAACCGTAAAACACGACCTCCTACACTACACAAACACCACTGCACTACCCTAAACCCTAAAAAACTACCCCCAGCACGAACCCCTACACTACCCAAACACCACTGCACTACCCTAAACCATAAAACACTACCCCCAGCAGTACCCCCTACGCTACCCAAACACCACTGCACTACCCTAAACCCTAAAACACTACCCCCAGCAGTACCCCCTACACTACCCAAACACCATTGCACTACCCTAAACCCTAAAACACTACCCCCAGCAGTATCCCCTACACTACCCAAACACCACTGCACTACCCTAAAACCCTAAAACACTAACCCCAGCACGACTCCCTACACTACCCAAACACCACTGCACTACCCTAAACCCTAAATCTACCCCCAGCATGACCCCCTACACTACTTAAACACCACTGCACTACCCTAAACCCTAAAACACTACCCCCAGCACGACCCTCTTCACTACCTAAACACAACTGCACAATTTGTTACAGGCGTTGCAACGCAGGCCTGTGGTGCTTACTGGAAGTACCTGGTGGGCTAGTTGGGTCCCAGGGACTCTCAGGATTCAAGGTGACCTAATCCCCCAAATTAAAACGCGCCACGGGGCGCGTTTGCACAGTGGTGAAGGGAGGGGGCGGGGCCTCAGGTGACATGTGCGCAAACACGCCCTGTGGTGCGTTTTAAGTTGGGGAGTTAATTCCCTTTGAATCCTGGGGGCCAACTAGCCCACCAGGTACCTTCAGTAAGCACAACAGAGTTGCGTTGCAGAGAGGTGAAAAAAGGTGCGTGGCCTCGGAACGCCTCTCTGCAACTCAGCTCTGTGGTCCTAACTGTAGGTACCTGGGGGGCTAGTTGGGCCCCAGGGACCCTCAGGATTCAAGGGGACTTAATCCCGTAACTTTCGTGGCTCCACGGGGCGCGTTTGCACACATGTCACCTCAGGCCCCCCCTCCCTTCACCATTGTGCAAACGCGCACTGGCTCTGGTTAGTCAGAGTCAGTTACCACCAGTACCCGTCTGAAAAAGTTATGGGTACAGGATGATTTTGCAACAAGGCCTCTTTCTGCTCCTCTGTTGGTTCTTTCTGCACATCTTTTGCTTCTTTCTGTGCGTTTTTTCTTCTTTCTTCACATGTCCTACCTCTGTTGGCATAGTTAGAAACTAGCATTTAAAAAACCTTTGAAATTCACTTAAAAAATCATAGGTTTCAGGCACGTTATAGTTAGAAATTAGCATTTAAAAAACCTTTGAAATTCACTGAAAAAACCATAGGTTTCAGGCACGTTATAGTTAGAAATTAGCATTTAAAAAACCTTTGAAATTCACTGAAAAAACCATAGGTTTCAGGCATGTTATAGTTAGAAATTAGCATTTAAAAAACCTTTGAAATTCACTGAAAAAACCATAGGTTTCAGACACGTTATAGTTAGAAATTAGCATTTAAAAACCTTTGAAATTCACTGAAAAAACCATAGGTTTTAGGGACAGTTATAGTTAGTTGGACATTGCACTCGTACAAAACCCGTGAAATTCCCCTGTTATAGTTAGTTCAGCTAACTATAACTCGCGCCCCGCAATGCACTGCTGATGACGTCACATATTACATCACTCATGACATGGTCAGTGACATCACTGATGACATCACTGATGACATCTCAAATGACATGACTGATGACATCATCCAGTGACTGTGTGTTTCTGTAAAGTTTAAATATGTTTAATATATATAGGGAAAGGCGTATTGAAGAATGAGTGGGTGTATAAGTGTCTGAATGGATGATTTAGTAGGTGCATGACTAACTCTATAAGTGAGTGATTAAGCGTATCTTACTGAATGCATGGGTTAGTGACTAAACTGGGTGAATGTCTGTATCCGTCTGTCTGTTGCTGTGTAAGTGGCTGCATGGGTTTGTGAATAGCTACATGAGTGTCTATATGAGTTATTGATTGGTTGTCTGAGTATCTGTATGGGTGCCTGAGTGTTTGTGAGGGTGGGGTGTGTGCGACTCTGTGCATAGATGTGTGAGTGGGTGATTCACTGGGTGGATGGTTTCAAGAGTGCATCTGTGATAGACTGTATGGGTGGGTAAGTGTGTGTAAGAGTGTGTTAGTGAGTGAATGTATGTCCCAGTGGTACATGTGTGAGTAACTACATATGTGAAAGGCAGTATATATGTGTGTTAGAGTATTTAAATGGCTATAAGTGAGAGTGTGTTATTGTGAGAGTGGCTGTATGGATGCGTGTGTGCTTGTATCAGTTATTGTATAAGAGCGTAAGAATGTGCTAGTATTTGTATGAGTAAGTGAGCTGGTGTGTGTATAACTGTATAGGTGAGTAAATGGGTGTGTGATTAATTTTTTGCATGACTGACTAGGTGTGTGAGTACCTCTATGGATGAGTGGCGGTGTGTGAGTGTTTATATAGGTGTATGAGTGCATATGATAGTCCTGTACTGAGTGACTGTAAGTATGAGTGACTGTACAGGTGAGTGAGTGGATGTGTGTGTAGACCTAAGAATCAGTGAGTGGGTATGTAGTTTTTGGTGTTGGAGTGTCTATGGTTTTGAGAATGGCATTCTGTAATTTACAGTGGGTGTATCAAAAGTTATATTAGGGTGTGAGAAGATGCATGAAATTATCACATGGATGATGTCATCAGTGATGTCATTTGAGATGTCATCAGTGATGTCATCAGTGATGTCACTGACCATGTCATGAGTGATGTAATATGTGACGTCATCAGCAGTGCATTGTGGGAGCGAGTTATAGTTAGCTGAACTAACTATAACAGGGGAATTTCACGGGTTTTGTACGAGTGCAATGTCCAACTAACTATAACTGTCCCTAAAACCTATGGTTTTTTCAGTGAATATATATATATATATATATATATATATATATATATATATATATATATAATCTACTGGCGGTCGCCAGTAGATAGTTATAGTTAGGACCTATTTTCCATAGGAAATCCGCGACATTCTATTTGAAATAGCTCTTGCGTCGGTTGACGAATTTTCGTGAAATTTTCAAACTTTATGGCCCGCTCCGGTCCGCTCCTACCCTGAAAGTTTCGGGGTGATTTGTCAAGCGGGGGCCGAGAAAAAAGGGGGGTCCCAAAACGTGTTTTCCCCATTCATTTTCCCATAGGAAACTTTAGACACGGCTACAGCCTGAACTGCTGAACGGAATTATACAAAATTTGGCAAAGAGGTAGTTCTTGGTTCAGAAAGAACCCTTTTTGTTAAATGGTGTAAATCCGTTCAGTAGTTGCAGAGAAATTAAAAAAATAATAGTCAGAAAATCAATTTCCCATAGGAAACTTTATGCAAGGCTACAGCCCGAACTGCTGAACGGAATTACACCAAATTTGGCAAAGAGGTAGTTCTTGGTTCAGAAAGAACCCTTTTTGTTAAATGGTGTAAATCCGTTCAGTAGTTGCTGAGAAAATCAAAAGTAAAAACACATATATATCTGGGCGGAGCCTAACCACACATGTCATCGTGAGATCTGATTGGCTGTCAGCACTTCATCCTGGAATTGCTGGCAGCCATCTTGGGACCAATATAAATGATAGTACCCCATTGAAATGCATTGTAGTGAATCAAAGATTTTGAGGGTTACCAAAAGGAGAACTATAAAGGGTGATAACAGACTTTAGTTACATTAGAATTCATTTGTTGATGGTACCATACTAATTTCAGGAATTGTGGTGTGTTCTAAGGTGATTTTACCCTGTGAAAAACCTTCTGCTGGGATATCATGAATCATGTTTGAGAGAAAACTATTTTCACATGCTTGTCCCATACAGTTTTGGAAGGTGCTCAAGAAGCTAAAATGAGAGCATATTTTCTGTAAATTCACATTATCTTTCTCAGTCATGTGAGAATGAAGTCTGACATTCTCAGTAAAACATGTACATCCAACAAGGGCAGAGACTGTCAGTTGATTCCTTTGTGTTCTACTGCAGCTTCCCAGAGTGTTCTAAAGAACAACTAGAGTGCTAACAGCCTTACTTATGACAAAAGTATGGCACACCTGAAGCCATCTTGATTGGAATAAACTGGTAACACTTAAAACATTTAATGTAAAAAGGAACAAAACGATGGGGTTCATCTTGTCATAGAAATTATGGTTAGTGCTGTAGAAAGAAAAATTAGGACATGTTTCAAGTGTGATCTCAAATATCTTCCTGTTATATTTCAACAGGAGCAGCCTGTCAGTTGATGCCTTTGTGTTCTACTGCAGCTTCCCAGAGTGTTCTAAAGAACAACTAGAGTGCTAACAGTCTTACTTATGACAAAAGTATGGCACACCTGAAGCCATCTTGATTGGAATAAACTGGTAACACTTAAAATATTTAATTTAAAAAGGAACAAAATGATGGGGTTCATTTTGTCATAGAAATTATGGTTAGTGCTGTAGAAAGAAAAATTAGGACATGTTTCAAGTGTGATCTCAAATATCTTCCTGTTATATTTCAACAGGAGCAGCCTGTCAGTTGATGCCTTTGTGTTTTACTGCAGCTTCCCAGAGTGTTCTAAAGAACAACTAGAGTGCTAACAGTCTTACTTATGACAAAAGTATGGCACACCTGAAGCCATCTTGATTGGAATAAACTGGTAACACTTAAAACATTTAATTTAAAAAGGAACAAAATGAGGGGGTTCATTTTGCCATAGAAATTATGGTTAGTGCTGTAGAAAGAAAAATTAGGACATGTTTTAGGTGAGATCTCAAATATCTTCCTGTTATATTTCAACAGGAGCAGCCTGTCAGTTGATGCCTTTGTGTTCTACTGCAGCTTCCCAGAGTGTTCTAAAGAACAACTAGAGTGCTAACAGCCTTACTTATGACAAAAGTATGGCACACCTGAAGCCATCTTGATTGGAATAAACTGGTAACACTTAAAACATTTAATTTAAAAAGGAACAAAATGAGGGGGTTCATTTTGCAATAGAAATTATGGTTAGTGCTGCAAAAAGAAAATTTAGTGCATGTTTTAAGTGAGATCTCAAATCCTCTTCTATTTCATTAGAAAATTCTGACATGCAGACTGAAACAATTACATTCAATACCAGCAGTAGACTTCCAGTTAACTCCTTGGTGAGCAGTAGCTTTACTACAGTGATCTAATGAACAACTAGAGTGCTAACATTCTGAATTTATGGCAAATGTGTGACACATCTGAATGCCTTCTTGATGGAATCAAAGTAAAAAACTGAAAGCATTTCCTACTGAGGAGACTGCAGTAAATGAGGAAATTAGGAAACTTCATAACAAAGAAGTCTTCCAAGATGGCCACCAGTGAAAAAAGAGCCCAAATGTAGCACAAATATTACCCAGATGTAGCCCACATATAGCCCAATGACAAAAATGTGAAAAACACTTTTTATTTTTAGTTTTTTTGCAGTTTTATGTAGTGCAGACTGGTCAGGTATTGGAGCGTTGCATCTTAAAACATGACCCCCTACACTACAAAAACACCACTGCACTACCCTAAACCCTAAAACACTACCCCCAGCACGACCCCCTACACTACACAAGCACCACTGCACTATCCTAAACCATAAAACACTACCCCCAGCATGACCCCCTACACTACACAAACACCACTGCACTACCCTAAACCCTAAAACACTACCCCAACACCACTGCACTAACCTAAATCCTAAAACACTACCCCCAGCACGACCCCCTACACTACCCAAACACCACTGCACTACCCTAAAACATGACCCCCTACACTACACAAACACCACTGCACCACCCTAAACCCTAAAACACTACCCCCAGCATGACCCCCTACACTACACAAGCACCACTGCACTACCCTAAACCCTAAAACACTACCCCCAGCACGACCCCCTACACTACACAAACACCACTGCACTACCTTAAACCCTAAAACACTACCCCCAGCACGACCCCTACACTACCCAAACACCACTGCACTAACCTAAATCCTAAAACACTACCCCCAGCACGACCCCCTACACTACCCAACCACCACTGCACTACCCTAAAACATGACCCCTACACTACACAAACACCACTGCACTACCCTAAACCCTAAAACACTACCCCCAGCACGACCCCCTACAAAACACAAACACCACTGCACTACCCTAAACCCTAAAACACTACCCCCAGCACGACACCCTACACTACACAAGCACCACTGCACTACCCTAAATCCTAAAACACTACCCCCAGCACGACCCCCTACACTGCCCGAACACCACTGCACTGCCCTAAACCCTGAAACACCAGCCCCTGCACGACCCCCTACACTGCCTGAACACCACTGCACTGCCCTAAACCCTGAAACACCAACCCTAGCATGACCCCCTACACTGCCCGAACACCACTGCACTCTCCTAAACCCCGAAACACCACCCCCTTCACGACCCCCTACACTGCCCGAACACCACTGCACTGCCCTAAACCCTGAAACACCACCCCCAGCACGCCTCTACACTGCCCGAACACCACTGCACTGCCCTAAACCCTGAAACACTACCCCCAGCAAGACCTCCTACACTGCCCGAACACCACTGCACTGCACTGCCCTAAACCCTGAAACATCACCCCCAGCAAGACCCTCTACACTGCCCGAACACCACTGCCCTAAACCCTGAAACACCACCCCCAGCATGACCCCCTACACTGCCCGAACACCACTGCAATGCACTGCCCTAAACCCTAAAACACCACCCCCAGCATGACCCCCTACACTGCCCGAACACCACTGCACTGCCCTAAACCCTGAAACACCACCCCCTGCACGACCCCCTACACTGCCCGATCACTACTGCACTGCCCTAAACCCTGAAACACCATCCCCAGCACGACCCCCTACACTGCACGAACACCACTGCACTGCCCTAAACCCTGAAACACTATCCCCAGCAAGACCCCCTACACTGCCCGAACACCACTGCACTGCACTAAACCCTGAAACATCACCCCCAGCAAGACCCCCTACACTGCCCGAACACCACTGCCCTAAACCCTGAAACACCACCTCCAGCAAGACCCCCTTCACTGCCCGAACACCACTGCACTGCCCTAAACCCTGAAACACCAGCCCCAGCACGACCCCTACACTGCCCGAACACCACTGCACTGCCCTAAACCCTGAAACACCACCCCCTGCACGACCCCCTACACTGCCCGAACACCACTGCACTGCCCTAAACCCTGAAACACCACCGCCAGCACGACCCCCTACACTGCCCGAACACCACTGCACTGCCCTAAACCCTGAAACACCACCCCCTGCACGATCCCCTACACTGCCCGAACACTACTGCACTGCCCTAAACCCTGAAACACCACCCCCAGCACGACCCCCTACACTGCACGAACAGCACTGCACTGCCCTAAACCCCTAAACACTACCCCCAGCAAGACCCCCTACACTGCCCGGCCCTAAACCCTGAAACATCACCCCCAGCAAGACCCCCTACACTGCCCGAACACCACTGCCCTAAACCCTGAAACACCACCCCCAGCAAGACCCCCTACACTGCCCGAACACCACTGCACTGCCCTAAACCCTGAAACACCAACCCCAGCATGACCCCCTACACTGCCCGAACACCACTGCACTGCCCTAAACCCTGAAACACCACCCCCAGCACGGCCCCCTACACTGCCCGAACACCACTGCACTGCCCTAAACCATGAAATACCAGCCCCAGCACGACCCCCTACACTGCCCGAACATCACTGCACTGCCCTAAACCCTGAAACACCAACCCCCTACACTGCCCGAACACCACTGCACTGCCCTAAACCCTGAAACACCAGCCCCAGCACAACCCCGTACACTGCCCGAACACCACTGCACTGCCCTAAACCCTGAAACAGCAGCCCCAGCACGACCCCTACACTGCCAGAACACCACTGCACTGCCCTAAACCCTGAAACGCCAGCCCCAGCAAGACCCCCTACACTGCCCGAACACCACTGCACTGCCCTAAACCCTGAAACACCACCCCCAGCAAGACCCCCTACACTGCCCGAACACCACTGCACTAAAGCCTGAAACACCACCCCCAGCAAGACCACCTACACTGGCCGAACACCACTGCACTTCCCTAAACCCTGAAACACCACCCCCTGCACGACCCCCTACACTGCCCGAACACCACTGCACTGCCCTAAACCCTGAAACACCACCCCCTGCACGACCCCCTACACTGCCCGAACCCCACTGCACTGCCCTAAACCCTGAAACACCACCCCTCAGCACGACACCCTACACTGCCCGAACACCACTGCACTGCCCTAAACCCTGAAACACCACCCCCAGCACGACCCCCTACACTGCCCGAACACCACTGCACTGCCCTAAACCCTGAAACACCACCCCCTGCACGACCTCCTACACTGCCGGAACACCACTGCACTGCCCTAAACCCTGAAACACCACGCCCAGCACGACCCCCTACACTGCCGGAACACCACTGTACTGCCCTAAACCCTGAAACATCAACCCCAGCAAGACCCCCTACACTGCCTGAACACCACTGCCCTAAACCCTGAAACACCACCCCCTACACTGCACGAACACCACTGCACTGCCCTAAACCCTGAAACACCACCTCCACCAAAACCCCCTACACTGCCTGAACACCATTGCTCTGCCCTAAATCCTGAAACACTAGCCCCAGCACGACCCCCTACACTGCCCGTACACCACTGCACTGCCCTAAACCCTGAAACACCACCCCCAGCACGACCCCCTACACTGCCCGAACACCACTGCACTGCCCTAAACCCTGAAACACCAGCCCCAGCACAATCCCCTACACTGCCCGAACACCACTGCACTGCCCTAAACCCTGAAACACCAATCCCAGCACGACCCCCTACACTGCCTGAACACCACTGTACTGCCCTAAACCCTGAAACACCAGCCCCAGCACGACCCCCTACACTGCCCGAACACCACTGCACTGCCCTAAACCCTGAAACACCACCCCCTGCATGACCACCTACACTGCCCGAACACCACTGCACTGCCCTAAACCCTGAAACACCACCCCCTACACTGCCCGAACACCACTGCACTGCCCTAAACCCTGAAACACCACCCCCTGCACCACCCCCTACACTGCCCGAACACCACTGCACTGCCCTAAACCCTGAAACACCACCCCCAGCACAACCCCTACACTGCACAAACACCACTGCCCTAAACCCTGAAACACCACCCCCTGCACGACCCCCTACACTGCCCGAACACCACTGCACTGCCCTAAACCCTGAAACACCACAACCCTACACTGCCCGAACACCACTGCACTGCCCTAGACCCTGAAACACCACCCCCAGCACGACCCCCTACACTGCCCGAACACCACTGCACTGCCCTAAACCCTAAAACACCACCCCCAGCATTTCCCCCTATACTGCCCAAACACCACTGCACTGCCCTAAACCCTATAACACTACCCCCAGCATGACCCCCTACACTACCCGAACACCACTGCACTACCCTAAACCCTAAAATACTACCCCCAGCACGACCCCCTACACTGCCCGAACACCACTGCACTGCCCTAAACTCTGAAACACCAGCCCCAGCAAGACCCCCTACACTGCCCGAACACCACTGCACTGCCCTAGACTCTGGAACACCAGCTCCAGCAAGACCCCCTACACTGCCCGAACACCACTGCACTGCCCTAAACCCTGAAACACCAGCCCCAGCAAGACCCCCTACACTGCCCGAACACAACTGCACTGCCCTAGACTCTGGAACACCAGCCCCAGCAAGACCCCCTACATTGCCCGAACACCACTGCACTGCCCTAAACCCTGAAACACCAGCCCCAGCATGACCCCCTACACTGCCCGGACACCACTGCACTGCCCTAAACCCTGAAACACCAGCCCCAGCACGACCACCTACACTGCCGGAACACCACTGCACTGCCCTAAACCCTGAAACAACAGCCCCAGCACAATCCCCTACACTGCCCGAACACCACTGCACTGCCCTAAACCCTGAAACACCACCCCCTGCATGACCACCTACACTGCCCGAACACCACTGCACTGCCCTAAACCCTGAAACACCAGCCCCAGCACGACCACCTACACTGCCCGAACACCACTGCACTGCCCTAAACCCTGAAACACCAGCCCCAGCACGACCCCCTACACTACCCGAACACCACTGCACTGCCCTAAACCCTAAAACACTCCCCCAGCACGACCCCTACACTACCCAAACACCACTGCACTGCCCTAAACCCTAAAACACTACCCCCGCATGACCCCCTACACTACCCAAACACCAATGCACTACCCTAATCCCTAAAACACTACCCCCGCATGACCCCCTACACTACCCTAAACCCTAAAACACTACCCCTGCACGACTCCCTACACTACCCAAAGACCACTGCACTACCCTAAACCCTAAAACACGACCTCCTACACTACACAAACACCACTGCACTACCCTAAACTCTAAAACACTGCCCCCTACACTACACAAACACCACTGCACTACCCTAAACCCTAAAAACTACCCCCGCACGAACCACTACACTACCCAAACACCACTGCACTACCCTAAACCCTAAAAAACTACCCCCAGCAGTACCCCTACACTACCCAAACACCACTGCACTACCCTAAACCCTAAAACACTACCCCCAGCAGTACCCCCTACATTACCCAAACACCACTGCACTACCCTAAATCACTACCCCCAGCACGACCCCCTACACTACCCAAACACCACTGCACTACCCTAAAACACTACCCCCAGCACGACCCCCTACACTACCCAAACACAAGTGCACTACCCTAAACCCTAAAACACTCCCCCCAGCACGACTCCCTACACTACCCAAACACCACTGCACTACCCTAAACCCTAAATCTACCCCCAGAATGACCCCCTACACTACACAAACACCACTGCACTACCCTAAACCCTAAAACACCACCCCCAGCATGACCCTCTTCACTACCTAAACACAACTGCACAATTTGTTACAGGCGTTGCAACGCAGGCCTGTGGTGCTTAATGGAAGTACCTAGTGGGCTAGTTGGGCCCCAGGGACCCTCAGGATTCAAGGTGACCTAATCCCCCAACTTAAAACGCACCACGGGGCGCATTTGCACAGTGGTGAAGGGAGGGGCGGGGCCTCAGGTGACATGTGCGCAAACACGCCTTGTGGTGCGTTTTAAGTTGGGGAATTAATTCCCTTTGAATCCTGAGGGACCCTGGGGGCCAACTAGCCCACCAGGTACCTTCAGTAAGCACAACAGAGTTGCGTTGCAGAGAGGTGAAAAAGGTGCGTGGCCTCGGAACGCCTCTCTGCAACTCAGCTCTGTGGTCCTAACTGTAGGTACCTGGGGGCTAGTTGGGCCCCAGGGACCCTCAGAATTCAAGGGGACTTAATCCCGCAACTTAAAACGCGCCATGGGGTGCGTTTGCACACATGTCACCTCAGGCCCCTCGCTTCACCACTGTGCAAACGCGCCCTGTAGCGCGTTTTAAGAGGTAGTTTTAATCCCCCTGCCCTATTATGTACTAGGGACTTGCAGAGGAGGTCATGCTAATCACAGGGGTACCCCAACGCATAGTGTTCCCTAGTGTATGTAGGTGTTTTCACTGTATTCTAAGTGTTTTTTAGCATAGCACTGGCTCTGGTTAGTCAGAGTCAGTTACCACCAGTACCCGTCTGAAAAAGTTGTAGGCACAGGATGATTTTGCAACAAGGCCTCTTTCTGCTCCTCTGTTGGTTCTTTCTGCACATCTTTTGCTTCTTTCTGTGCGTTTTTATTCTTTCTTCACATGTCCTACCTCTGTAGGCATAGTTAGAAACTAGCATTTAAAAAAACCTTTGAAATTCACTTAAAAAATCATAGGTTTAAGGCACGTTATAGTTAGAAATTAGCGTTTAAAAACCTTTGAAATTCACTGAAAAAACCATAGGTTTCAGACACGTTATAGTTAGAAATTAGCATTTAAAAAACCTTTGAAATTCACTGAAAAAACCATAGGTTTTAGGGACAGTTATAGTTAGTTGGACATTTCACTCGTTCAAAACCATAGAAATTCCCCCGTTATAGTTAGTTCAGCTAACTATAACTCGCGCCCCGCAATGCACTGCTGATGACGTCACATATTACATCACTCATGACATGGTCAGTGACATCACTGATGACATCACTGATGACATCTCAAATGACATCACTGATGACATCATCCATGTGATAATTTCATGCATCTTCTCACACCCTAATATAACTTTTGATACACCCACTCTAAATTACAGACTGCCATTCTCAAAACCATAGACACTCCAACACCAAAAACTACATACCCACTCACTGATTCTTAGGTCTACACACACATCCACTCACTCACCCGTACAGTCACTCATACTTAGTCACTCAGTACAGGACTATCATATGCACTCATACACCTATATAAACACTCACACACCGCCACTCATCCATAGAGGTACTCACACACCTAGTCAGTCATGCAAAAAACTTAATCACACACCCATTTACTCACCTATACAGTTATACACACACCAGCTCACTTACTCATAAAATACTAGCACATTCTTACGCTCTTATCCAATCACTGATACAAGTACACACTCATCCATACAGCCACTCTCACAATCACACACTCTCACTTATAGCCATTTATATACTCCAACACACATATATACTGCCTTGCACATATGTAGTTACTCACACATGTACCACTGAGATATACATTCAATCACTAACACACCCATACATACACTCACCCACCCATACAGTCCATCACAGATGCACTCTTGAAACCATGCACCCAGTGAATCACCAACTCACACATCTATGCACAGAGTCACACACACCCCACCCACACAAACACTCAGGCACCCATACAGATACTCAGACAATCAATCAATAACCCATGTAGACACTCATGTAGCTATTCAGAAAGCCATGCAGCCGCTTACAAACCAACAGACAGACGGATACAGACATTCACACAGTTTAGTCACTAACCCATGCATTCAGTAAGATACATTTAATCACTCACTTGTAGAATCAGTCACTCACGTACTAAATCATCCATTCAGACACTTATACACCCACTCATTCTTCAATACGCCTTTCCCTAAATATATTAAACATATTTAAACTTTACAGAAACACACAGTCACTGGATGATGTCATCAGTAATGTCATCAGTGATGTCATCAGTGATGTCACTGACCATGTCATGAGTGATGTAATATGTGACGTCATCAGCAGTGCATTGCGGGGGCGCGAGTTATAGTTAGCTGAACTAACTATAACGGGGGAATTTCTATGGTTTTGTACGAGTGAAATGTCCAACTTACTATAACTGTCCCTAAAACCTATGGTTTTTTCAGTGAATTTCAAAAGTTTTTTAAATGCTAATTTCTAACTATAACGTGTCTGAAACCTATGGTTTTTTCAGTGAATTTCATATATATATATATATATATATTCACTGAAAAAACCATAGGTTTTAGGGACAGTTATAGTTACTTGGACATTGCACTCGTAAAAAACCTGTGAAATTCCCCCGTTATAGTTAGTTCAGCTAACTATAACTCGCGCCCCCGCAATGCACTGCTGATGACATCACATATTACATCACTCATGACATGGTCAGTGACATCACTGATGACATCTCAAATGACATCACTGATGACATCATCCAGTGACTGTGTGTTTCTGTAAAGTTTAAATATTTTTTATATATATAGGAAAAGACGTATTGAAGAATGAGTGGGTGTGTAAGTGTCTGTATGGATGATTTAGTAGGTGCGTGACTGACTCTATAAGTGAGTGATTTAACGTATCTTACTGAATGCATGGGTTAGTGACTAAACTGGGTGAATGTCTGTATCCATCTGTCTGTTGCTGTGTAAGTGGCTGCATGGGTTTGTGAATAGCTACATGAGTGTCTATATGAGTTATTGATTGGTTGTCTGAGTATCTGTATGGGTGCCTGAGTGTTTGTGTGGGTGGGGTGTGTGCGACTCTGTGCATAGATGTGTGAGTGGGTGATTCACTGGGTGGATGGTTTCAAGAGTGCATCTGTGATAGACTGTATGGGTGGGTAAGTGTGTGTAAGAGTGTGTTAGTGAGTGAATGTATGTCCCAGTGGTACATGTGTGAGTAACTACATATGTGAAAGGCAGTATATATGTGTGTTGGAGTATATAAATAGCTATAAGCGAGAGTGAGTGATTGTGATAGTGGCTGTATGGATGAGTGTGTGCTTGTATCAGTGATTGTATAAGAGCGTAACAATGTGCTAGTATTTGTATGATTAAGTGAGCTGGTGTGTGTATAACTGTATAGGTGAGTAAATGGCAGTGTGTTTAATTATTTGCATGACTGACTAGGTGTGTGAGTACCTCTATGGATGAGTGGCGGTGTTTGAGTGTCTATATAGGAGTAAGAGTGCATATGATAGTCCTGTACTGAGTGACCATAAGTATGAGTGACTGTACGGGTGAGTGAGTGGATGTGTGTGTGTAGACCTAAGAATCAGTGAGTGGGTATGTAGTTATTGGTGTTGGAGTGTCTATGGTTTTGCGAATGGCAGTCTGTAATTTAGAGTGGGTGTATCAAAGGTTATATTAGGGTGTGAGGAGGTGCATCAGATTATCACGTGGATGATGTCATCAGTGATGTCATCTGAGATGTCATCAGTGATGTCATCAGTGATGTCACTGACCATGTCATGAGTGATGTAATATGTGACGTCATCAGCAGTGCATTGCGGGGCGCGAGTTATAGTTAGCTGAACTAACTATAACAGGGGAATTTCACGGGTTTTTACGAGTGCAATGTCCAAGTAACTATAATTGTCCCTAAAACCTATGGTTTTTCTGTGAATTTCAAAGGTTTTTAAATGCTAATTTGTAACTATAACGTGTCTGAAACCTATGGTTTTTTCAGTGAATTTCAAAGGTTTTTAAAATGCTAATTTCTAACTATAACGTGCCTGAAACCTACGGTTTTTCAGTGAATTCCAAAGGTTTTGTAAATGACAATTTTTAAAAGTATTAATTGTTATATTAATTTTTTTCATACTGATTTACTACATATTTAGAAACAATTTTTTTTACATATTTTATTTTTTAAATTACATTGTAATTACATTATACATTACATTACAAAAAATACTTTCTCAGAATGAATTACTTTAGTTTAAATACTTTGCACATAGGCAATAGACTTTTAAGTACAGTAGTTACAGTTGTTGCAATGGGCAACACATTTTCAAACACAATGCAACATTCAGCTCAATGTGAATTTCTAGTTAAATGCAATTAGTTACTTTATGGATTACTTTTCTAACCACAGGACTGGATCCTAGATTCAGTCCTGGGACATCTCCTGTAAACAGTTGAGTAAAAGCGTTTTGGTTACAGTACTGATTTTTAAGGAATATTATTGTATTTTAAAAGTTGACACTTAGAAACTTTTTCTCATATAGTCACCAATGTTATCCTATGGAAGGAAATTCACTTAGCAGGTAAAAACTGTTATCGTTACTTTTTCTTACTCAGTGTTGGATCCTGGATCCAGCACTGGTGCATCTCCTGTAAACAGTTGAAAGAATGCGTTTAAGTCATACAGGCGATTTTTAAGGAATATTTGTAGTTTGTAAAAATCAACACTTTGAAACTTTTTGCTGAAAACCAGACAATGGATTCCTATGGAAGAAAATATAAGTTACTGGTAAGTACGGTTAAAATTACTTTTCAGGGTCAGTGCTGGGCTAAAAGATGCAGCACTGGGTTCTCTCCTGATAACAGGTGAGTAAATCGGAATTCGTATTTCGGCTGATTTTAGAGGAATATTTTAAAGTTCCAAAACTCCACACTTAGAAGAATTTCCAAGTGAAACCAGTCAATGTTAGCCTATGGAAGGAAATTCAAGTTACTGGTAAGTACGGTTAGAATTACTTTTCAGGGTCAGTGCTGGGCTAAAAGGTGCAGCACTGGGTTTTCTCCTGATAACAGGTGAGTAAGTCGGAATTCGGATTTCGGCTGATTTTAGAGGAATATTTGTATGTTTCAAAAATCAACACTTAGAGACTTTTTCAGCAAAAAGCAGGCAATGATATCCTATGGAAGGAAATTCAAGTTACTGGTAAGTACGGTTAAAATTACTTTTCAGGATTAGTACTGGGCTGAAAGATGCAGCACTGAGGTCTCTCCTGATAACAGGTGAGTAAATCGGAATTCGTATTTCGGCTGATTTTAGATGAATATTTTAAAGTTCCAAAACTCCACACTTAGAAGAATTTCCAAGTGAAACCAGTCAATGTTAGCCTATGGAAGGAAATTCAAGTTACTGGTAAGTACGGTTAAAATTACTTTTCAGGACCAGTACTGGGCTGAAAGATACAGCACTGAGGTCTCTCCTTATAACAGGTGAGTAAATCGGAATTCGTATTTTGGCTGATTTTAGATGAATATTTTAAAGTTCCAAAACTCCACACTTAGAAGAATTTCCAAGTGAAACCAGTCAATGTTAGCCTATGGAAGGAAATTCAAGTTACTGGTAAGTACGGTTAAAATTACTTTTCAGGACCAGTACTGGGCTGAAAGATACAGCACTGAGGTCTCTCCTGATAACAGGTGAGTAAATCAGAATTCGTATTTCGGCTGATTTTAGAGGAATATTTGTATGTTTCAAAAATCAACACTTAGAAACTTTTTCAGCAAAAAGCAGGCAATGATATCCTATGCAAGGAAATTCAAGTTACTAGTAAGTACGGTTAAAATTACTTTTCAGGACCAGTACTGGGCTGAAAGATACAGCACTGAGGTCTCTCCTTATAACAGGTGAGTAAATCGGAATTCGTATTTCGGCTGATTTTAGAGGAATATTTGTATGTTTCAAAAATCGACACTTAGAAACTTTTTCATCAAAAAGCAGGCAATGATATCCTATGGAAGGAAATTCAAGTTACTGGTAAGTACGGTTAAAATTACTTTTCAGGACCAGTACTGGGCTGAAAGATGCAGCACTGAGGTCTCTCCTTATAACAGGTGAGTAAATCGGAATTCGTATTTCGGATGATTTTAGAAGAATATTTGCACAATGGTGAAGGAAGGGGCGGGGCCTGAGGTGACATCTGTGCAAACGCGCCCCGTGGCGCGTTTTAAGTTGGGGATTAAGTCCCCTTGAATCCTGAGGGTCCCTAGGGGCCAACTAGCCCACCAGGAACCTCCAATATGCGCCAGGGGGCTGCGTTGCAGAGACGTGTAGAGAGGCCACACCCCTTTTTACACCTCTCTGCAACGCAGCTCTGTGGTGCTTTCTGGATGTACCTGTTGGGCTAGTTGGCCCCAGGGACCCTCAGGATTGAAGGGATTTAATTCCCCATCTTAAAACGCGCCACGGGGCCTGTTTGCACACATGTCACCTGAAGCCCCGCCCCCTCCCTTCACCACTGTGCAAACACGCCCCGTGGCGCATTTTAAGTTGGGGGATTAAGTCCCCTTGAATCCTGAGGGTCCCCGGAGTCCAACTAGCCCACCATATACCTCCAAAGCGCCACAGAGCTGCGTTGCAGAGAGGTGTAAAAGGGGCGTGGCCTCTGTACACCTCTATGCAAGGCAGCCCCCTGGCGCATACTGGAGGTTCCTGGTGGGCTAGTTGGCCCCAGGGACCCCAGTATTCAAGGGGATCGTTCCCCCTCTGCAAACGTGCCAGGGGCGCGTTTGCAGAGTGGTGAAGGAAGGGGCGGGGCCTGTGGGCCCGATCGTTTTTTTGTTTTTTTTTTGTCGCCTGAAGGGGGCTGTGTGGCCCCCTTCCTTTTTCCTGTTTTTGGGCCCTGGGGACCCCATCCCCCAGGGCCTTACCCCTTTTTTGTAATTAAAATTTAAAAAAAAAAACGGGGAAGGGGGCCGCGTGGCCCCCTTCCCTGGGCCTGTATTGGCCCCGGGGACCCCATCCCCCGGGGCATGGCCTCTATTTTTAATTTTATTCTTTGGAGGGGGCTGTGTGGCCCCCTCCTCTGGCCATTTAAGGCCCCGGGGACCCCATCCCCGGGGCCGGCCATACCCTTTTTTTAATTTTTTTTAAACTTTGGGGAGGGGGCTGCGTGGCCCCCCTCCCGGGCCACTCCTGCCCCGGGGACCCCATCCCCCGGGGCCTGGCCTCTCGTTGGGGACTGTGGGGGGTCCCCAAACCCCCACAGTCCCGCCGGCTCCCCGTGTCCTACGGGAGCCGGCATTGCTTACACATGGGGAGCAGCTAACATGCTGCTCCCCATGTGGAAAGCAATCGGCTTTGGATATTGGAAGAGAGAGCAGGTTTCCTGCTCTCTCTTCCAATATCCAAAGCAGTTTGCAATGACAGGACGGGAGCCGCGAGGCTCCGTCCTGTCATTGCAAACAGCAGTGTCCCGGGGGTAGGCACCGCGGGACACTGCAGGAGCCGGCCCTGGGGGGTGGCGGTCCCCAGGGCCATCAAGGGCTCCAGGAGGGGGCCGCGCGGCCCCCCTCCCTTAAATTGCACAGCCCCGGGAGGTGGTGGTCCCCGGGGCTCTGGAGGTCCGTAATGGACCCCCACATTTATTTTATAAGTGCCCCGGGGAGGTGGTGGTCCCCGGGCGTGTGGGGGCTGGAGCCCCCACACACCTTATTTAAATTAAAAAAGAAGCCCCGGGGGTGGCAGTCCCGGGGCTGCGGGAGGGCAGAAGAGCCCTCCCGCACCATTTTTTCAATAAAGCCCCGGGGGGTGGCGGTCCCCGGGGCTTGGGAGGCCCTCGAGGCCCCCACACATAAAATTAACCCCCCACCATGCCCCCGGGACTTGGGCCACCCGGGGGCAAAATACAGTCCGAAGCGCGGGAGACCGCGCTTCGATTTCTCGGCAGGATTCGCGCACCCTGAGCGCATCCTGCCGATTTAAAAATTTTTTTTTTTTTTTTGCCCAGGGGTCCTTGTGGGACCCCCTGAGCAAACCTAGGGGTCAGGGTGTTTCTACCCTGCCCCCTTTGTGCGCTTTGCGCACTTGTTTCTGTCCCTCGGTTCTACCGAGGGACAAAATGGCTGCCAACACTTCCTGATTTGGAGTGTTGACAGCCAATTAGCATGCAGCTCGTGATCGGGAGGGTGCGCGAATCCGACGCGGCCATAGATATCACTATCTTTTTACTTTTGATTTTCTCAGCAACTACTGAACGGATTTACACCATTTAACAAAAGGGTTCTTTCTGAACCAAGAACTACCTCTTTGCCAAATTTGGTGTAATTCCGTTCAGCAGTTCGGGCTGTAGCCGTGTCTAAAGTTTCCTATGGAAAATTGCATGGGGAAAACGCGTTTTGGGACCCCCTTTTTCTCGGCCCCCGCTTGACGAATCCCCCGAGACTTTCAGGGTAGGAGCGGACCGGAGCGGGCCATAAAGTTTGAAAATTTTGCGAAGATACGTCAACCGGCAAGAGAGTTATTTCAAATAGAATGTCGCGGATTTCCTATGGATAATAGGTTGTAACTATAACTATCTACTGGCGACCGCCAGTAGATAATATATATATATATATATATAACCTACTGGCAGTCGCCAGTAGGTAGTTATAGTTAGGACCAAAGTTTCCATAGAAAAAGCATTTTTTGGTTATGCTAATAACTTTGGCACCACAGGACGAATTTTCCCTATGTTATGTCTATGGGGATTTTAAATTTTTTTATCATAACTACAGCCCGAATCGCTGAACGCAATTGCACCAAATTTGGCAGAAAGCTATATGTTGGTCCAGAAAGTGTGATTTTTGTAATTTGGTGTAAATCCGTTCTGTAGTTTCAGAGATACTTAAGTTTAAATAATATAGATATCTGGGCGCCCAAAATCCTACTGAAACCCAACTGAAATTTGATTGGCTGCCAACACCTCAACCAGGAAGTGTTGGCAGTCATCTTGGGCTCGGTTGAACCGAGTCTCACAAAAAATGTAAATAAAAAGAAAAGGGGGCAGGGTAGAAACACCCTGACACTGTAGGCCTCTTGGGGGGGGGGGTGGGGGGGTACCACTAGGACCCCGCAGGGCAAAAAAAAGCATTGTAAATTTTGTTTCATGGGATCCATGGATCAGGCAGAAAATTTTCAAAAGATGAAGCATGGGCTCCCACACTTCATTCCTTATTGGCCCCCGGGTGTGCCAGGTCCCTGGGGGATTATGCAGATATAGGAGGGGGGCACACAGGCACTCACTCCTGGGGCTTACTAATGCCCTCGGGACCCCTGACCTTGACTGGTAGGTCGCTCCCCCACCACACAGCTCCGTCTGTGTGCCCTGCTGCTGCCCCTGATTGTGCTCGTTTTTCCTTTCTGTGCCCCCTTGCTGCCCCTGATTGTGCTCGTTTTTCCTTTCTGTGCCCCCTTGCTGCCCCTGATTGTGCTCGTTTTTCCTTTCTGTGCCCCCCTTGCTGCCCCTGATTGTGCTCGTTTTTACTTTCTGTACCCCCTTGCTGCCCCTGATTGTGCTCGTTTTTTCCTTTCTGTGCCCCCTTGCTGCCCCTGATTGTGCTCGTTTTCTTTTCCTTTCTGTGCCCCTTTGATGCCCTGATTGTTCTCGTTTCCCTTCTGTGCCTGTTTCCCGCCGCTGCGCCTCGCGGCCCCGCCCCCTCACTGCCCATTCGCTGCCCCATTCCCTGCTCCTCCCTCCCACCTCCCCATTTACGGCGGCCGCTGCGTGGCCGCGCTGCTGCGCGCGCCGAAGCGCGCCTAAGGCAAGCCCGTCTGCGCCCGTCCGCGCCATGACCGCGCCCAGCGCCAGACCCCCTGGTCCGGGCATCCCCGCGCCCGCCACATCAACAGACGCTGATACGACGCCAGCACCCTCCACGCACTCAACCCCGGAAAAGATCACGCCTGCTACCAGGCCACCCCGAAGTGCACCCAAGGGCCCTTCACCTGCCGGAACTGCAGCTTCGCCAGCACCCGCCCCGCCAAACCACCGCCCAGGAAAGAACCCAACTACCTCAGATGCATCCTCCTCAACACCCGCTCCGCCCGCAAACATGCCATCGAACTCTGGGACCTTCTCGACTCAACCTCCCCAGACGTCGCATTCCTGACGGAGACCTGGCTGAATCCCGCTTCAGCCCCCGACATCGCCATTGCCATCCCGGACGGATACAAGATCACCCGCAGGGACCGCACCAACGGAGTCGGAGGAGGCATCGCCATCGTCCACAGGAACACCCTCAGAGTCTCAACCAACACCGACGACACCCTCAGCACCGCCGAACACATGCACTTCCAGATCCACACTGATCCCAACACCACCCTCAGAGGAACCCTCATCTACAGACCCCCTGGACCCCGACCACAGTTCAGCGATTCCATCGCTGACTTCATCAGCACACACGCCATCGCCTCCACGGACTACATCCTCCTCGGGGACCTGAACTTCCACCTCGAGAACAACAAGGACACCAACTCCACCACCCTGATCGACAACCTCGCCACCCTCGGACTCAGACAGCTCGTGACTACACCCACCCACGCCGCCGGCCACACGCTAGACTCCATCTTTTCCGCAAGCCCACACGTCTCCTTCAACCACACCTCCGAACCCCACTGGACTGACCACCACTGCATCCACTTCACCTACAGGAAGCCCACCACGCACCACCGCACCGAACAAATGCCTCGCCGCTGCTGGAACAGAGTCACGGAAGACCAGCTAACCACAACCCTCGCCCTGAGCCCACCCGCCCGAACCCTCCGACCCCGACACCGCCGCCCGCAACCTCAGACAGTGGATCGACGACTGCGCCAACACCCTCGCCCCGCTCAAGAATCCGCCCAACAGCCACACCAGCAAGAAAGCCACCTGGTTCACCGAAGACCTCCAGGCCTCCAAACGAACATGCCGAAAACTGGAGAAGATCTGGCTCCACGAACGGACAGCGGACAGCTACGCCGCCCACAAGAGCGCCACCCGCAGTCACCATCACCTCATCAGATCCGCCAAAGGGCCTCACTCAAAGACCGCCTAGACAACAACGCACACAACAGCAAAGAGCTCTTCAACATCGTGAAGGAACTCTCCAACCCCAGCTCCAACACCAATGACATCCAGCCGTCGCGAGACCTGTGCGACTCACTGGCCACCTTCTTCCACCGCAAAATCGCCAACATCCACGACAGCTTCAACACCACGACCGCCCCGGCAACCACCGAGACCACTGCCCCCACAACCACCAACCGCCTGCTCTCCTGGACCAACATCAACGACGAGGTCACCAGTGAGATCATGAACACCATCCACTCCGGTTCACCGCTAGACCCGTGCCCTCACCACATCTTCAACAAAGCCAGTACAGCCATCGCGCCCCATCTCCGGAAAATAATCAACATCTCCTTCGAGACAGCAACCTTCCCGGAAAGCTGGAAGCACGCCGAGATCACCGCCTTACTCAAGAAACCCAAGGCAGACCCCAAGGACCTCAAGAACTTCCGACCCATCTCTCTGCTCCCGTTCCCCGCGAAGGTCACCGAGAAAATCGTCAACAAACAACTGACCCGCTACCTCGAGGAGAACAACATCCTGGACCCTTCCCAGTCCGGCTTCCGCAGCAACCACAGCACCGAAACCGCCCTCATCGCCACCACCGATGACATCAGGACCCTGCTAGACAATGGAGAAACAGCAGCCCTCATCCTCCTGGACCTATCAGCCGCCTTCGACACGGTCTGCCACCACACACTACGAACACGCCTTCACGACGCCGGGATCCAAGAGAAGGCCCTGGACTGGACCACATCCTTCCTTTCCGGCAGAACACAAAGCGTCCGCCTCGCCCCTTCCGATCCAAGGCCACCAAGATCATCTGCGGCGTACCCCAAGGCTCCTCCCTCAGCCCAACGCTGTTCAACATCTACATGGCACCCCTCGCCCACGTCGCCCAACAGCACAACCTCAACATCATCTCCTACGCCGACGACACCCAGCTGATCCTCTCCCTCACCAAAGACCCTCACACCGCCAAAGCCCACCTCCCACGAAGGAATGAAGGCCGTCGCCGAATGGATGAGGACCAGCCGCCTGAAGCTGAACTCGGACAAGACGGAGGTCCTCATCCTTGGTTCCAACCCTTCAGCCTGGGACGACTCCTGGTGGCCAACATCACTGGGAACAGCCCCGCCACCCACCGACCACGTACGCAACCTAGGGGTCATCCTCGACCCCACCCTCTCCATGACTAAGCAGGTCAACGCCGTTTCCTCATCCTGCTTCAACATCCTCCGAATGCTCCGCAGGATCTTCAAGTGGATCCCCACCGAAACAAGAAAAACAGTCACCCAGGCCCTCGTCACCAGCAGGCTGGACTACGGAAACGCCCTCTACGCAGGAACGACGGCTAAGCTTCTGAGACGGCTGCAACGCATCCAGAACGCCTCTGCACGTCTTATCCTCGGCATCCCCCGATGCAGCCACATCACACCCCACCTGAGAGACCTGCACTGGCTCCCTGTCCAACAAGAGGATAACCTTCAAGCTCCTCACCCACGCACACAAAGCACTCCACAACTCCGGACCAGCCTACCTCAACAGACGACTCAGCTTCTACACCCCCACCCGCCAGCTCCGCTCGACCAGCCTCGCCCTCGCCACAGTCCCCCGCATCCGGAAAATGACCGCCGGCGGCAGATCCTTCTCCCACCTCGCCGCCAAGACCTGGAACACCCTCCCCACCAACCTCCGACAGACCCAAGACCTACTGGCCTTCAGAAGACTCCTCAAGACCTGGCTCTTCGATCAGTAGCAGCACCACCCCCCTCTTCCCCCAGCGCCTTGAGACCCTCGCGGGTATGTAGTGCGCTTTATAAGTGACATGATTGATTGATTGATTGACCACCACATCCGCAGGGCTTATAATTTTATAAATGGGGGCCTCTTGGACCGCCCCGAGCCCCAGGGACCACCACCTCCCCAGTGCTTTACTTGAAAATAATGTGGGGGGTAGCACAGACACCACCCACAGCCCAGAGGGCTTCCACCACCCGGGGGCTTTAATTATAATTGAAGCAGGGGGCCACACAGCCCCTCGCAACCCTGGGGACCGCCACCTCCCCAGGGATTTAATTAAAAGTAATGCAGGAGGGGGGCTTATCCCCCCACAGCTCCAGGATCCACCACCTCCCCAGGGCAAATAAGAACAAATGAGGGGGGCCGTGTGACCCCTCTCCTGGAGCCCTAGATTGTCCTGAGCACCACCACCCCCCAGGGCCACCTTCTGTAATGTCCCGGGCTGCCCACCCTGGGACATTGCAGTTTGCTATGGCTTGGTGGGAGCACCGCTCCCCCCAAACCATAGCAAACACTGCTCTGCTTCATACAAGCGAGAGCATGTAAAATGCTCTCACTTGCATGAAGCGGAGCAGAATTGCTTCTGGCCAGAGGCAATGCCAGCTCCCGCAGGATGTGGGTAGCCGGCAGGGACCGCAGGGGCCTTCAGGCTCCCCCTGCAATCCCCAACATGAGAAACTGGGTGCCCTGGGTGGGTCTGGGGCACCCAGTATTGTGGCAAGGCCCAGGGCAATGGGATCCCCAGGGCCAAAAAATCGGCCCGAGAGTGGGGTCACACGACCTCCCTCCCATGTTAAAAAAAAATAAAGAAAAAGAAAATGGCAGGCCCCGGGGTATGGGGTCCCCGGGGCCAAAATCGGCCCAGGGAAGGTGGGCCACATGGCCCTCTTCCTTATTAAAAAAAAGTTAAAAAAAGAAAAAGCCGGGCCCTGGGGGATGGGGCCCCCGGGACGTAATGGGCCAGGCGAGAGGGGCCACATGGACCCCTTCCTTTATAATTAAAAAACAAAAGCTACCAGCACGATGCCAGAGGCCCCACCCCCTTTCTGCACCACTCTGCAATCGCACTTCCTGGCGCTGTTGGTAAGGGTGCCTTTTCAGAGTGGTGGAGAAAGGGGGCTTGGCTTCCAAAGACCTCTCAGAAATCCTGGTTTGAGGGCCTTACTGAAGGTAACAGGAGGGCTTATTGGCCCCAAGGACCCTCTGGAGCCAAGGGGACTTCATCCCGCAACCATCAGCGCACCAGGTGGCGTGTTTGCAGAGTGGTGGAGGAAGGGGGCATGGCCTCCGAAGACCTCTAAGTAATCACGCTGTGTGGAACTTACTGGAGGTAAGACCATGGATTGGGGGGTCAGGGTATTCTTACCCTACCCCCTTTTCTGTATTCTCACTTTTCCCACTGACTCCCAAGACGTCTGCCGGCACTTCCTGCTTGAAGTGTTGGCAGCCAATCAGACCTGTCATTTCCTTGCATGAGCTCATCTTTTTTCGTGAAGGCTTTGCGACCACAGATATCACTATTTCTTCTTAAATTTCTCAAAAACAACTGAATGGATTTGCACCAAATAACAAAAAGCACAATCTGTGTAAAAACATCTGCCTTTCTGCCAAATTTGGTGTAATTCCGTCCAGCGGTTCGGGCTGTAGGATCAATCAATCAATCAATCAATCACAGAATTTGTAGAGCGCACTACTTACCCGCGAGGGTCTCAAGGCGCTGGGGAGAGAAAAGGGGGGGGGTGCTGCTACTGGTCGAACAGCCAGGTCTTGAGTAGCCTCCTGAAGGTCAGCAGATCTTGGGTCTGTCGTAGGCTTAGTGGAAGGGTGTTCCAGGTCTTGGTGGCGAGGTGTGAGAAGGATCTGCCGCCGGTGGTTGTTCTTCGAATGCGAGGGACGGTGGCGAGGGAGAGGTCGCGGAGCGGAGCTGGCGGTTGGGGTCGTAGAAGGAGAGTCGTCTGTTGAGGTAGGCTGGGCCAGTCTTGTGGAGTGCCTTGTGTGCGTGGATGAGGAGTTTGAAGGAGATCCTCCTGTCGACGGGGAGCCAGTGCAGGTTCCTCAGGTGGGGGGTGATGTGGCTGTGGCGTGGTACGTCGAGGATCAGGCGTGCAGAGGCGTTTTGTATGCGTTGCAGTCGCTTGATGAGCTTGGCCGGGGCTCCCGCGTAGAGGGCGTTCCCATAGTCAAGTCTGCTACTGACGAGGGCCTGGGTGACTGTTCTTCTTGTGTCTGTCGGGATCCACCTGTAGATCTTGCGAAGCATGCAGAGGGTGTTGAAGCAGGAGGAGGAGACTGCGTTGACTTGCTTGGCCATGGAGAGCGTTGAGTCGAGGATGACTCCCAGGTTGCGTGCGTGGTCGGTGGGTGTCGGGGCTGCTCCCAGCGTCGTTGGCCACCAGGAGTCGTCCCAGGCTGAGGGGTTGGAGCCGAGGATGAGGACCTCTGTCTTGTCCGTGTTCAGCTTTAGTCGGCTCATCTTCATCCAATCGGCGACGGCCTTCATTCCTTCATGGAGATTGGATTTGGCGGCGAGGGGGTCCTTGGTGAGGGAGAGGATCAGTTGAGTGTGGTCAGCGTAGGAGATAATGTTGAGGTCGTGCTGTCTGGCGATGCGTGCGAGCGGGGCCATGTAGATGTTGAACAGTGTTGGGCTGAGGGAAGATCCCTGGGGTACGCCGCAGATGATCTCGGAGGCTTCGGATCGGAAAGGTGGGAGGCGGACTCTCTGGGTTCTGCCGTCGAGGAAGGAGGTGGTCCATTCCAGGGGCTTGTCTCGGATCCCTGCGTCGTGGAGGCGTGTGCGTAGAGTGCGGTGGCAGACAGTGTCGAAGGCGGCGGAGAGGTCCAGCAGGATGAGGGCTGGGGTCTCACCCAGAAACTTGCCATACACAACAAGACTTACTATGACACTTTTTTTTTGTGGAACATTTTGTGAAGATTCGTCAACCGGTGCCAAAGATATATAGAAAAGTCAAAAAACGCTTTTCCTATGGAAATTAGGTCCATCAGTAGGTAGTTATAGTTAGGACCTAGTATCCATTGGGAAAGTGTTTTTTGAGTTGCCTATAATTTTAGTGCAGTTTGACGGATCTTCATGAAATTTTCTCCAAAAAAGAGCCGTCATCTGTGTAGTTGTGCATGAAAAGTTTCAGGGTGAGCCGTCAAACTGGGGCCGAGAAAAAAGGGAGGGCCAAAAAAGTGCATTTCCCATGTTAATTCCCATAGGGATTTTAGATACGACTACAGCCCGAACTGCTGAACGAAATTACACCAAATTTGGCAGAAAGGTAGGTCTTGGTTCAGAAAGCAACCTTTTTGTTATTAGGTGTAAATCTGTTCAGCAGTTTTTAAGATATTAAAGAAAAAAAATTATATATCCAGGGGCGCGACAATATAACTCCCATCTCATGCAGAGATCTGATCGGCTGCCAACACTTCAACTAGGAAGTGTTGGAAGCCATTTTAGCACTTAGTCTCAGCCGAGTCCCAAACAAAAAGTGTAAAAAAAAGAAGGAGCAGGGTAGGAATACCCTGACCCCCTAGCCCTGGTGTCGGACTCCCCCAGTGACCCTGCAAGGGCAAAAAAGCATTTTTCTTTTCAATTTTTGCTGTGATTTCATGACGGATTCGCAAAATCATGGTAAAATTGAAAAAAAGCAAGAGCGGTCTCCTGTGCTTGTTTCTAGTTGAGCCCCCAGGTGGTCCGGGTCCCGGGGGCTTATTAATATATATAATATGGGGAGGGGGTGCACACTGGCACACTCCCCATGGCCAATGTAGGCCTCAGGGACCGCCACCTACCCAAGGCAGACAGTTTTTTTTAATTGTAGTGGGACACGCGGCCCCTTCCTGTGGCTCTTAGCTTTGGGGACCACACCTCCTCGGGCTTTTATCAATATATTGGAAGGGGGTGGCGCACCCCCCTCCTGCAGCTCTTACGATCCCCAGGTACCACCACCTCCCTTGGGCATAATTAATATATTGGAGGTGGGCCACTAAAACCCCCCTTCAATTGCCCTGTAGGACCCGGGGATCACCACCAGAAATGCAAGAGAAAGGGGGAGGGGCCGTGCGGCCCCCCTCCCAGACTGTTTACAGCCCTGTTGACCCCCACCTCTGTGTGGCGAGCCCTATGTAAACAAAAGGAGGGGGGCCCCCCTCCTGGAGCCACTAATGGCCCTGGAGACTGCCACCCCGCTGAACCGGCTCCCTATTTCCCGGGACACTCACTCTTTCATCAGTGATGTCATTTGAGATCTTGATTTTACTTATCCTGTGGCGAGGCATTTTTCACAGCTACACAATAGTGATGTGTCCAAACTAAGGTTCTTTGCAATTGATCGAATAGAGAAGAACATATGGGGAGGTGACAAAGTGAAGTGTTCAAGACAGCTGGACTTGAGTTATATATTGGATCTGCAGACTATATTCCCTTATGGATTAAATAAGGATGAGGAATTGGAGTTGCATGTGGGTTAGTGAGTACATAATTTCAATCCCATTGACTACATGCCGTCCATGGGGTTTCACCTGGACTATGCACTCTTACACATTAAATGCCATACACATTTTTCCTCCCCATCCCACCTTTCCTTATTTCTTCCATGGGTAAATACTCAGGGACACCCTATCCAGGCTATTACATTAAATGGGGAGTCCATATCTGCTAGGAGCAAAGATGTCCTTGAAAATATAATGGGGGGATAATTGGGAGGTTGGTTCTCTTCTGAACTTGGATTGCTACTTCTATTTATTTTCATTTTCATTTTTGACTTTTATTTTCATTATTATATCTATGTTCCCTGGATTTGTATCTTTGCTTATAATAGTGAGATCATGAGCTTAGCATGGCTGTTTTTAATTGAATGTCTGTGATTAGACAGACTGCACCAACAGTTGATACCTGTATATTGCCGTACCTTTTTTGACAATAATCTGTTCCACAATATATTGACACAATATTTTGGCAAATGAAGGCAATGCCTCCTGTTCTCCTGTTTAGATTTTATAACAGAGAATGTTGAAGCTGTACTTAATTGCATTACTTTCTTTTTAGTTACTCAACATACCTGGTCAAAGACTGAATGGGCTATTTCTCCTAAACTTGGCATATAGCACCCCTTTGCACCTTCGCACTGTTGCAGAGTAAAGTTGTGATCTGGCCATAGAGGTTTTTACTTGTTTTCTCAGTGGGCAGTACAACCCTGACATAGTTTTATAGCTACTCCTCGCTTTACTGTTGGTTACTTTGGAGCAGTGGAGGATAATTAGTATATAAAATAAGATGCAAGAAATGGTCTACAGAGAGTTACTTAGTCTCATTTTTGGACACAGATTTATTTATTTATTTTATTAGCTGTTTGAGATGCTTTAGCATTAGTCTTTACATAAAACTGGAAAATACAATAACATGGAAGCAGTAGAGCACTAAAAATAGAAAAGAACCATAATAATATAGCATTCTCTTAACGAGAGAGACTTTTCTAATCCACGGAATATTACTGTAAAATTACTTGGAGTTCCTGGAACTCTCTAAATATTAATAAAAAAATGGACTTGAATTTAATAGAACGTTTCTGTTTAATGTCGTTTTTTAGAACTTCTACTTCAGACCGAAGTCTGGAAACAGTGTCATTCTGCTAAGCCTTTTTACTGATTCATAATTTGTATTTATTTCACCTGCCATGCTTATCCCAGGATTATCTTAATGGGATTCGAGCACAGCAATAAAGTTCAGTCTCGCTTTGTTCCAGATTTATGGCATTGTTTTCTCCTGGTCAATTGCTTATTTTCCAGGCATCGAGGCCTGTGCTCCTGAGACGTGCAAGTACAATGCATAATCAATAAATGGTTAAATAATACATCTGTGAATAAATTAACTGTGTGCATTAACTGTATAGATGTATTCGTCATTTTACAGCACCAAGCTACCCATATGGGCACTTAAAAAAAACCCTAACCTAACTATAAGCCACATCACCACCCATTCAGCTAACCATATTTTATTTTTATACAGCATTCCGTGAATCTAGGTGTACATCCAGATTCTGTTTATTTGAAGAACATTAATATTCATGTGTATAAAGTAATTTAAACAGTAGGGATACAATGAATATAAATTTAGTGCATTAGGATTAGACAAAGATGAGATGTGTACAATGTTTGTTGTGCTCCTCTACTCATCAGCGCAAAATACAACACAAAATACAAACATGTTTAGATTTGCTGAATACATATCCATAGAAGCAGCAGGCTAATTTAATTAGTTTAATAACATCAGCTTGATACAGTGTTGATCCCTCCGTTTACCTCTACTCCCCCGGCAGGGCTGAAACACGCACTCAACACTGCTGTATGTCACTTTTTATTCCCACAAGTAACCAGAAATTAAATTAGCGATTGATCATTTACTCTCAATCACTGGTGATTTTTCTGTTGTCTTTTCTCATTTGCAAATATAAAAATATATTAAGAGGCAATATGCTTTACTGATAGCTAGCTACTGTTTTAAATTAATTCAGATTTTAAAAGAATCACTGTGGATATCATACCACTTACGAGAAACTAAAATAAGTATGTCATCGATTTCAACTTTCAGTTACTGTATCTCAGTCACTAAATCAGTTGTTCCTCTTAACACTGCAAACCATAAATAACTTTTAAGATAACGTTTAAGATATGGTTTGGCGTTCCCTCTCACCCCATGTATCTTATGTATACCACCAGATACTACCTCCTACTACACAACTGTCAATAGGCTGCTGTCATTGGGGTGGCTTTTAACTACTTCATTTGTTAAGCCAAAATTAGGCCCTTATTTAGTTAAAGTCAGAAAATGAGGGAAACCAAATTATATGTGCTATCAGAGGAGATTTTGCTGCAAATTACACGATTTGACTGTGTAGTATTACCACATCACATCAGGGTGCTGACTTGGAAATGTAATGGGGAAAGGTTCTCCCATATGTTATGTAGCGCATTTAGTTATTTATTCCAAGGTCCTCTGAGTTGTACACGGTTACTCTGCAACCCCCAAGTTACCAATACTGAGTGCATTCGTAACACGTGGAGGAGCTAGACTTACTGGTATTATGTATGTGACCATGAGGAGTTACAAGGGGACTAGATAAATCCAATATTGATTTTCTTGGATAGTCCTTATTTCCATCTTTCACTCCCCCAAAATGTTACCCAACTTTTAACAGGTGGAGTCTCAAAGTGAAAGAATCTAGTTCCATGGATTTACAGTGGATCCCGTATTTCCAAGGGGACTAGTAACTTTTGTTTCTGACCCCTTCATGATTATAGAGGACCTCATATTGTGGCCCTTGATGCTAAATTGGCAGTCATATCATGAGTAGCAGTTGAGCTAATGTATTTATTGATTCATGATTTTACATTAAAAAATCTAATATTATTTAAATGACCGTTTAGTCTTACAGGTATAGGCCTACACGTTCAAGCCGAGTGCTACTGGTTGAAAACAGATGACTGGTTGAATGTCACCCTCAAGGCATGGGACCAGTTGTCAAAAATACTACTGCTCTTATGTAGAAATAGGTTATATTCAGCCAGTGCCAAGTGAAACCAGTAGAAATTGACACATTCCCGCATTTTATGAAAAATGTGTCCCTGCTCCAAATTTTAGAACCGATCGAATGATTTCATTTTTGTTACATTGGTTAAAGACGCAAAGTCAGCACTGCACAATAGCAGTACATTTTGCTATGCTGGAAAATAACTTGAACACAATTTATATGTTTTATTTGCAGACTTAATGGATTTATTCTAGCTTCAGCGTTCATCTCTTTGCAACAATTGCAGAAAATGTAAATATAACTAAGCAAGATACTGTCATTGCACCTTCCCTTGATCATCCCATGCACATATGAAAGCTGGTATGAGCAATGGTGAGTGGTCATATCAAAGTACAGATAAAGTCATGATAAACAACTGGTTTCACATTCTCTGGTGGTTTACAACTGGTGATATTGCAGGAGTGCTTGAGAATCTAAAAACAATGGGACATTGCCCAGGATACAGTGGTTCCTTATGTAGATAGCACCAACTCAAGCCCTGTTTTCTAAAGAGTCAATATCTAATAAGGCTTGCAAGAACATATGGCCATCCTGGGGTCTTGATGACAGTCAATGGACATACATACTGTGGAAGAAGACATGAGTAAAATTTGGTTTATCTTTGGATCAGCTTACTTGTTACCGCTAGCAGAAAGTTCTAAACATGAATTGTTTCCTGAAGAAGGCCTATATACAAAGGTTATTGGAGAAGTTCAAACATTACTTATAATCTATTCAACGTTTTTTTAATCGGATAGTTCAGTATGCTGGATAACTGTGTTAATCAAATAAAAGGACAGACTGATTTACTACAATGCTTTCTTGAAGCAAAGGTAAGGATATAGATGCAGACCACCGTTCTACAACCAACAAATGCACCTTCAATTTGATATTTACAATACTGCAATCTTACATGGTCAGTATAATTCAATCTGCTAACAGGATCTTGTTTTTGCTCAACCCCTCTATGGTAGAAGTGCCCGCTTTCTCATTCCTTGTTATTGAATTTTCTTTCTAGAATTCTTTCAATGATGAGTGCATTTATGCTATCTTGAAATGAGCAGTGGAAATGCCACTGTTGAATAAAATGCACCTTATTCCTGCCAGAGCATTGACACCATCTCTATCCTTCTGTTTTAAGCTAAGATTATGTATGTATGGTGAAGCAAACAAACTGCATGAAACACGCTTCAAAACAACCATCTGCTGGATTAATCACATTCCAATTTAAAAACAAGCATTAGCATAGCCAATAGGTCTCGCTTTTGGGACCTTATAAGTATTTAGTTATGCAGCACAATATCCTTGGTACAACAACATCAACTGTTGCATGGCTAAACACTTATAAGGTCCCAAAGCGAGACCTATTGGCTATGCCAATGCTTGTTTGAGAAAGCACATAACTTCTGACCAATCCAAACATGTACACGTGGGTCCCAACATGTGCGCGGAGCCAAAGTCCCTCTCTAGTGATGCTCGCATAATTGCCTGGGGACAGCTGCGCTGTGAAGCCAGACCACAAAAAATATAGAAACTTGTATCTTTGTTATCCCTTTTGATGCATGAGCTAGCTCCTGGTTTTGGCATGGCAAAAAATAGAGGGATCTCATGTCTCCTTTTGCCCAGTGGTGGTAAATGGCACTCGTAGTAGGGAGCGGACGCCATTACGAACGCTACAAGGCTGTGGTTTCATACACTCCATTGAACATAAGAAAACCATAGCTAGTCAGAAAGGGTGCAATACTGTGCAGGGAGTGCCTTGGGTGATGATTAGGGTCAGATATGGAACCTGAAGCCAGTTGAAGTGAGTTACCCAGTTATAGTGACTTTTTGACTGAAACATAATCATTATTGGTATGTTTTCCCATCTTTTGTTTACATAGGTAGAATTTAGAAACACAGCAAAAGCGACTCTTTAGGAGAGCTGCTTTCATTACAGCCCAAAAAATGGTATCACAGGCAACACATTTTCAGTACGATATGTTCAAGATGTTTGTCAATCCAGATGTTGAGATCTGCATGTCTTAAGTCAATTTTGTTTTTGTTTTCGAGCTCTTGTTTGGAATCTTTCTGTCGGCAGTTGCTCATTTGCCTCTGTGCTGTAACTGCTTACATTCACTTATTGAGCAATATTTATAAAATATTCCTCTTCTGAACTGGAATTTCCACAAAATGAGGTCCTTATTGCTGGCTAGAAGCCCCTGTCAGAAGAACATTCCATTTTGAGGTTCATCCGTTGTGGTGTGGGATAATCCTGCTGAGGAGAGAAGTGTCTAACGCTGTCCTTGGAGAACAGGCCCACTCGGACACCTCTCACTGACTGTCCCTGCCCCTCCATTGAGTGTCTGTTGAGATGTCTGTGGTGCAGTGTAGATGCTCAGCAATCTACGGTTGTCTTGGAGTAACAACTCTCTGCACACTTGTGTAGCGAGAGTAAGGATATTGGGGTACTGCAGTAAGAAACTTTTAATTATTGGGCTGGTAGAGTGATGGTCTGTAAAATACGGACTATCCGAGAAAGAATACCTTTTGGAGTGCCAGAATTAGAAACGTTTACTTTCTGGAAGTGCCAGATGAAGAACCTGCAAATTAATTTGGTGTCAGACTAAAGATGTGCTAAATGTAGTTGGGTCCCATAATAAGCATTGCGGTATTGGGGTGGCAGATTAAGGATCTCTGTAATATTGGGATACCAGATAAATAATCTTTGAGGCTCCTGAAATAAGGATTTATAAAATATTGTGGTGCCAGAATAAGGATCTGCAGAGTATTGGAGTCCCTGATTAAGAATCCGTACAATAATGGGGTGCCAGAATAATAACCTGTAACAAAATTGAGGATACAGAATAAGATTCTTTACATTATTGGGTTGCTAGACAAGCTGTAAAACATTGGGGTGTGAGACTAAGAATTTGAAAAGTAAAATGTTGCAAAAGTACAGAATTACAAAAAGCTGGAGCAGCAGAATACAAATCTGTAAATTAGTGTTCATGGATATGGTGGTAAAATAAGGATTATTAGGGCACCAAAATAAAAAGTAAGAAACATTTTGGTGCTGGAAATAGAATCCGTGAAATATATATTGTGCCTGAATTGAAATCTGTAAAAATTGAATCACTTAATGAAGTGTTGGGCATTGGGGGCGGGGCACATTTCAGGCTCACTGTTTGTTCTTTGGGTGGGACAGATGACCACGACATTATTCGGCTGAGTGTAGGCGAAACCACAAGACATACCGGAGGCAGGACGGGGAAGTTTTGTGAAGGTGTTTAGCAATCAAGAAGAGGTGTGTTTACGGGCGTGTGAGCTATACACCAGGCACCACGCCCTCCCGCCCTCTGATTGCTGCACCAGCCTAAAGTGCGTGCTTTACGCCCATATGGTGGGAGTGGGTGGAAGGTGTTATTAATACTGCGACACGCCCGTCTAAAACCAAATATTCCAGAAGAGAAGGTGCTCTGCGGAGAGTGTGCTGTATCCCGTACCTCATGGGATGACGCACGTTCCCCCTGAGCAGGGCCGCTCACACAGTGCTTCAGACCAGTGGCTGGCCGGGCCTGTCGCTGCTGTAGGGTGACCTTTTAGGACCGGCAGCAGGAGAATGTCTTCTTCCCGAGCAGCTGCCCGCCGGAACTGGAGGAGCTGCACATCCAGGTGCAGGAGGGGCTCAAGTCCAAGCAGCACCAAGGTAGCGCCTCGAGGGGCATCTGCGCCGCCACAAGCCGCGTGCCTGACCGTGGGACACGAACGCCCTAGCAGGAAGTCGGCATAAAAATGCATCCGCTGTACCGACAGCCTTGTGTAACAAGCACGGCAGCAGGGGGAGGGGGGAGAGGAGGGGGCTTGCGCGATTCCCTTGCGGGAGCGAGCGGCGCCAGGAGCGATAATTGCTACCATATGGCGCCAGCTGCTCGCTCCCGCAAGTGAATCGCCAAACGTGCACGCGTTGCCATTGAAGGCAATGGAACGCGTACACGTTTTTGGCTGAAAAGCCGAATCGATTTCAAAAGGTCTTTTTGCCTAAGCAGCACATGCGCGCTGCGTAGGCGAGACCTAATGATGTTTAGAATGACGTCAACTCTGCAGTATGTGAGGAAACTTCTTTAACTGGAAATGGACAGTAGCAGTCATAATAATTTTCCATGTCTGTCTTCTTGTTTGTATTCCGTTTTGATTGCTTAGAAGACTCAATTACAGCAAATTGCAATATTCAGGCCCAGATGTAGTGATTCCTCCAAGACTGGTCACAACAAGTTTTGGTCAGCATTTTTTCCCCAGTTAAATAATTTGGAAAATTGTGTGCTAGATAGATTTTCTTTATCCCAGTATTGTCAAAATTTGTACCAATTATTACTTATTTATGCAAAGAATATCAGATTTGCCTGCTATACAACTGTGGAAAAAACACATACCTTTAACAGGAGTAGGCCTCCTGCTACTTCTGCTTGTAAGAACCCAACCCTGTGAAATTTGGCGGGCAGCCCTTGTGCTACAGTCTTTTTTAAATGGCTCAAAAAGAAACCAGCTCAAATCCTGTTGGCTTTGTTCGGTATATAGACCTTGCAAATGTGGCTTTCGTCGATGACTAGCCACAGTTCCTTTAGCACCACAATGCCCTCTGTAGGCAGCCATGCAAAACTAATAAAAAAGATAGTCTCCCTAGGTAGTGAGCAAACGTACTGCAATTGCTCAAGTTTTTGCCCGAATATCAAATTCAACCTAATTTCTATGATGCAAATAGGGTTCTAAGGACATCCATGACGTGCCTTTTTTTTCAGAGTTTTAAGTAGCGTGAACTTGACCCGAAGGTATCAGAGCGCTATACATGAGCACCAGTTACGTTACACAAGGACACATTCATTTTGTTAGGCACAGGGAGATTAAGTGATTTGCCCAGAATCACAGGATGTTGAGCGTCATTGCCAAGACTCTAACCCGGTTCCCCAGATTTGAGACGGACCGCCCTAGCCTGTTCGGCCACATCCTCTCCCTTTTACCCTTCCTGTTTGATTTGTAACATGAAGGAACACTCACACGTTTTTGGAATAGACTAGATTCTGATCAGGTTTACATCATGGTTTTATTTGTTCTGGAAACTCCTGTCTATTGTTTTGTCATGTACCAGTCTAAAAACACTCAGCTAAGCTGCACATTCAGCCTTCGTATTGTTGCTGTTCCTGCCCGAAGGGCATGGGGAGGTTCTTAAAAAGAGGAACTGCTTATTTGTACAAACTATAGGGTTTTAGTGAATTGATGAGACTAAGACATCAGATTTCAAAGAAAATCAAATCCCAAGAGTTAGCAAGTAATAATGTCATTGCAATCTTACAGTTAAAGGAATGGAACTTTTTTAAGAAAGAAAGAGAGAGAATTCGCACATCTGACGTATACTGTGATTATTAACAGTGTCAGAAAGTTGGTAAAAAGTGCTGGTCTGTTAATGTTATTATTGTCAGTCCTTTCTACAGAGTATACATTTTTGATATCAATTCAGGGAATAACTATAGGAAACCCTATTTGAACCAGATGTTTCTGTACCATTTCTCTGGCAGAAAATATGCCAAAGACAGCATCGCATTCAATGTAATTTTACTGTTTCTTGTACTCATAATATGAGCTGATTTGTTACTGGTGCAGAACAGAAAAATGTATCTGGTAATTCTGTTAATAGACATATTTGAGTCTTAGTACTGCTGGACTGGGAATCATTTTTATTTTAATCAGTTCAACCGGTGAAAGATGGTCTCCAACTCCGAGCCTTGTTCTTCTTAAGGCCGACTGGACTTTTGCCACCATTTGGAATGGAGAATAAATCAATATCACCTGAATAAACACTATTTATTATGTTCAATCAATGATGAGAGTTTTAATTTACTTTGAAAACCTTTATTCCTCGTTAAGAGTTTAGTATTTGAATTTTTGGTATCTTCATTCAAATTAGCAATTGTATAAATCCGTTTACAGAAATATCATGAAAATAATGGTTAGAGACAATAAAGAATATTACAGTGTGTTCCATAAAGGAAATATTAGCTAAGTCTCTATTCTACTCTAGCGGATCCTAACCTACAAGAACCCTTACAGAGTCTTTTCAGAAAAGAGCGATATGTTAAGGAGCATGGAAATAGAATCAGATTTTAGTTGAACTCCTCATGAAGCGTTGTTCTGGAAACTCGTCCGAGTCTCTTCTCTCAATCAGAAAGTAGTCACAGCAGTGGCTATAACCATTAAAATAATTAGACACCCACCAAGTAGTAAGTGACAGAAATCACTGTCAGCAGTATCTCACAGCGAATTGGACAAAAGGCTAAGGAAAAAGGACGGTCGCAGAAAACATTGCCTGGACCAGTCTGGGCAGAATAAAGCTCTCAGAGCATGCTCTAAGGAAGAAAAAGATTAAGGGGTCGATTCCGATTCGGGCCGGAAATTTCTCCGACCGAGCCGGACCCGGAGAGATTTCCGACCGAATCGGACCCGTGCAGTCCGACCGAACGAGTACGATGCGTCCGTATGTTATCGGACTCGAGTCGGTCGGACTCCCATTGAAGTCAATGGGAGCCGGTCATACAACGCGTACGCGGGCTCCCATTGACTCAATGGGTGCGAGTCGGGCAAGTGCGCCCCTACAGCGGGTACGCGGCGAAGCGACTCGCGCCGTACACGCACAGGTAGGGGGACCCATGGGTCCCCCTGTGTGTGACTCGCGCGGCTACGCGTACAGGGGGTCCGACACGGACCCCCAAAGTACGGCTCCGACATCTCTTTCGAGCCGGAGTGCGCGGCTCGGTCGGACTGCTCGCGGCGCGCATCGTACTTACCCGGCCGGGGAACATCTCCATTGCGCGGTGCGAGTCGAGTCCGAGCGAGTCGGTCGGAGCGGTTCGAGCCGGGAGCGAGTCGGTCGGAGCGGTCGGGACGCCCGGACGAGTCGGTCGGCGAGTCGCATCGTACTCGCTCGGCCGGACCCGCGTACGGTTCGGTCGGGAAACAGGGCTCCGAATCGGATCCGGTAAAGCCGAATCCGATTCGGAGCCCTACCGGCCGAGATCGGAATCGGCCCCTAAGTGTTGGAAATCTAACTAGGAACACGTATCTTAAACACAAAAATACATATATCCATCCACGCGGGTGTTACATCATCTCAAACCAAAGGAAAAGGATTGTCCCATAGTCTGCTGCTTCTTTCTCCATTCCCATTCTAAACGTATGAAGTTGGCGGGTATTATATACAGAACATCTTCTTAGTTCCTAACATTCATGTGCGTTAGATTCACTCTGAGTTCCAACGACAACCCTTCAGTCTAAACTATTACCTATTCAGAACTCCACTGCATGACAATGAACTATTCTAAAGCAGAAACATTCTAGTTGTAACTTTACTGAATTAAGACATGAGATCCATGTTTTCATGTAGGCACCATTGGTTTAATATACTGCTTAGCACTCATTACAGTGAATATGTGCCAACTAAAATTTAACTAAATTTGATGAGAACATTTAGCTTAGGAAGGAAAGGAATGCATTCTTTAAAGTCAGCACCTTCTACAAAGATGACATGTCTAATGAAGTCAAATGTGAATTATTTATTTAATACAGCACAGTTCAGCATCTGCTAAAAGCTTTTATTTATTTAAAAAGAAAGTTAAAAAAAAGGGAAGAAAGGGTAGAGAAAATAATTTAGGCCTAGTCAGACTTGACAATGTAGTTACGAGAGAAATGAGTGCATACTCTAAAAGAAATCATGCTACATGTTAATTTGCATATTTAAGAAAAGGCACATTTTCTTTTTAATGGAATCTTTAAGCATTTTCATGATAATATATTGCGCAAATTTGGACCCCTGTTTTAAGCTAAATTTTCCTACTCTATCAATCCCTCCATCTGATGGCTATCTTAACCATCACATTAGTTCATTTCCCATGTGAGTCCATTTCAGAGGGCACTCTCACCGTCAGTTGAATCCTGTCTCTTTCTTTTCATACCTCTGAATTTAAGTGATTTAATGTAATCATCATTCATTATTCCCATAAAACCTAAATCCTTCTCATATAACTTTATTTGCATCCTTTCCTGTATTTTGCATAAAAAACATCTATAGCTCTCGAATAAAGTGCAAAGAAATATTAAGCTAAGCTCTATTATTATTATTATCGGCATTAGTTTAGCCTTCGAAATCCCTTTCCTTGCAGTTGAAAACCAATTTCCAATCATTTGCACTCCCATCCCAAAATTTTCAAAAACACTTAGGAGGTCATTACGAAGACGGGCGGACTTTGTCCGCCCGCCACCATAGCAGTGAATGGGACCGTCGCCATAGGAGCGGTGGTCCCGCCGCGAGTATTAGGATGCCACCACCACGGTGGCGGTGGTATCCCCTATTCCCAACATTGTGGCGGGCGGTGTTCACAGCACCGCCCCCCACAATGCCGGGAATGCACGTCGTGCATTGGCATGCACAAGGTGACAGGCACCGCGCGGTGCCTGCCACCTTGTCCATGCCAATGCAGGGGGGTACCAAAGGTACCCCCCAAGTGCACCCCCCACCCCCCCTCCCCCGGGGGCCCGCAACGTGCCCCCATTGTAAAAGACCGTATGCCTTTCCATGGTGGCGTTGCCGCCATGAAAAGGCACATCTCCGCAGTCATCCTAATATGGATGGCGGTGTCTTGCAGACACCGCCACCATATTAGTGCCCTTTTCCGCCCGGTCACCTGTGTGACCGGCGGACGGTCTTTCCGTCCGCCGGGCTCCCCCCCGCCATCGTAATGTGGCGGGGGAAATGGCATGCGGGCGGAGGGGAATGGCGGGCAGATTGCCACCGCCATACGGGCGGTGGCGATCCACCAGTCATCGTAATGACCCCCTTAGTGTTTACAACTCGTCTAATTCAGGTTCTAAACCTGAAATGTTCTTGACATAGTCTTCTGTTTATCTACTTCCGACCAGGTATGTATGTGAAGCAATGAGTTAATTTAAGCATTTTGCAGACTCCACCATTCTTGGTGAGTAAGATGTCTAGTGCATGTTGGTCTTGGATTACCATATACCTTATAGCTATTAGTTCCGTGTTAATTATAAGCAAAGTTCCAGATGTGCTTGTTGCCATTTTGTCAACAACAGTTGCTAACTTTCAAATCTTTTTGCCACTTAAAGTGACATCTAGAGGTTGGATGATTGCTCCAAATATGTCTCCTACTAGACCTGTTGCAGTTTCAGTTTTTCGTTTTTGTCTATGTGATGGTGGCATTGTTAATGCAGCTAAGCTTTTCATGTGATACATCTTAGGCATTAGTATGCCTAAGTAAGAAGTGCATTCCCAGTTTGTTGGCAACAAGAAATAAGCATTTAGTCCAAAAATATAGTAAACCCCGGGAATTGTTTTTCTTTCCCTTGCAAAATTTGCCAAGTTCCACCTGTTAGTTCAAATGTGTGTTCGCAACTACTGCTCCCTACATGTCTAGTTCGCTTAGGTGTCCTTCTATAAATGCAAATTTTGCCTTTGTGGTGGCTTTCTAATCACAATTTAGGTTAGACCATTTTCTTTCTAAATTCATTTTCTTGCTTCTTCTAAGCATTTTCTAAAACATCACTGCTTTTATCACTAATTTCGGATAAGAGTAAGTAGTCAATTCTCGTATATGAAGAGTGTGGGAATGAAAAAAAGGTGTAATTCTTGGTATCAGGATGTTGTAGTCTCCAGCAGACTTTCAGGTGGAATCTGGTGCAGATATTTAACAAGGCCTTGTGAGATTTTGAGGACTGGAGAGTGGATTTAGATTGCTTACCTAGAGTTAAGTCAAGTCTCCACCAACTAGTGTTAATTCTTCACTGGAAATATGTTTTAGGATGTCACTCAAGGAATCCCAGAAGTCGGGCACATCAGCATTCGGTCCATACAGGTTGAGGAGTTGAATGCATTTAACATTCTGGTCGAGATTTGTGTAAACTAGTCTATCCTCATCATCTGTTGTGTGCACTATTAACTCCTTAACCGCGGCGCAAATTCCGCCGCAGTGCGGGAGTTCTATTGAGTGGGCAGGGCCGCGTCGGCCAACGGACGTGCGCAGCACTAGCGAGGTAGTGCTTGCGACGGCCATTGGCCGACGCGCGCACGGAACGGGTTTAAGTAAGATTGGAGTTCTTTGAGACGATTGTTATTGCCCATTCTTTCTGCTCAGGGCGGGGAAGCATATGACTTCACTTGTCCATCTGTTGTTAAGCAAAGCAGCTTCTCTCTGGCCAATTTTATTTTCCTGAAACAGAATAAGATCTGCCTTAAGTTTAAAAAGATAGTCCTCAATTATTTTATGCTTAACCAGGTGGTATAGGCCTTTAATGTTCAGTGAGATAATTTTCAGATTTTTTATCAAAGTCAGGTTAGCCATCATGTGGTAGGTGATGATTGAACAAGGCTAACATTACAGAGATGTCAAGAAACATTGAGTTTTGAAAAGATTAAAATACAATGTGTTGCAAGAGGTGAATGATGATTAATCTGTGTTCTACGCTCGCTGTTTGGGTGAGTGTTGATATGAATGAGAGGTCTATACTGGGCTGAATTCAAAGTGGATTTGAGCCATGTGCCATTGCTGAAACAGTCTGGAGTGCAGTAAGGATGAACTAAGCAGACAATGTAGATGACAAACATTAAAGAACATAAGAAAGCAAACAAAAACAACCCCACCAAAAATACCCCAGAAAATCCACAAATCCCCCTTCCGCTCTCCCCCCACCATTCCCACCTCCCAGAGATCAATTGGATCAGACGACAGAGAGACATCAACCAATGGTCGAAAGACCAATGAACAAATAACAATTTTAAATCTATACAAAAGAAGAATCTGTGATCACAAATTAACAAGTTATGTGGAGCATTGTGTATGTGTGCATCTTTGCAATAATTATGTGTAGCAGACAGGATGGGTTTGCATAATAAGATGAGTTATGTTTCATAGCAGAAAGACCAGTGTAGAGGAACAGGTGGTATGCAAAACCTTATTGTGTAGAATGATCAATCGCTTATGGTTTAGTGTAGGTATGGATATATACGTCCAAGTCTGGGTGTGAGTTGTGGGAATATAAAAACATTTAATTAAGAGTATGACAACAGATAAATGGTAAAGGTAGTTACAATACATTTGCAGCTAATTTGAAACTAAGCAATTAACAGACATCTGGTCTTCATGGTGTTAACCTTCAAACAGACAACATTTTTACCAACAAGGATGGGATACAACAAATAATCCAGGGTCTTCTCTGTAGTGAGAGTGGAGTCAGATCCAACAGGTGTTAACAGGTGTTAAAATTCAAGCAGACATTTCTGCCAACATGGATAGGAGACAACAGATAATCTGAGGTCTTATCTGTAGTGAGAGCGGAGTCAGATCCAACAGGAAATCCAACAGCAGCTGTTTGTGTGTAAGAGTCACCAGAACGTCACATTTTTCTTTTATTAGAATTTTATAATTAAGCTTCCATGTCATGATCATATTGTTCATCCAGGAATGTAAAAAGATCTTTCGCCTCTGAAAATAGATGATATCTACCATGATACTGACACTTTAAGCAGTGGTAATCCATGTGGTGAGTGCTGTATCACCATTTTAGGGTCGAACAAAGCAATGAGATGAGTATGTCAGCATATGTGTCAGCATTTAGCCTGTAATATGTACTGCTACAGGCTCGGGACAGTACATCAACAGAGTGTCATAAAAACACTTGGGGCTTTGTTTATCGCTGAATTTGTGGTCCCGATCCACTTTTCATACCAAATTTGGAGCATACAATGCCCTCCATGGCGCCATGTTGGAGTCAAGGAAGTCAGGATGAAAGGTTGGTGACTACCGCTGTTCCCGGTAATGAAGAGAGTACAGTTGAATGTGGCACACTGCGCGAAGTGTCTGTAAGGCAGGGAAAAGTTTTGGTACCTTTTTGTGTTCTGAGTGATGTTGCCAGCATACTTGGGTTTTTTCAACCACGTAGTGGGGGAGCGACGGTGGACATTTTATAGTCGGAGATGTGCCAAGTAGATTGATAAAGAACCTTGCAGGGTGATGTCTGCTGGGTGTTTAAGGCACTGCCAGGATCTTGGAGGTATCTACTCACATTTAGTCCCACTTGTTATCACTTATGGGCAAAATAGAGCATTATGAGCACCTCAGCAGGTCCGTGCGGTCAGAAGAAGCAGTATGTATTATGCTGCCATTATCTCGCTGTCCAAGCCACGCCCCCAGAACCTACCCATATCTTAATGAGAGTTTCTATAATGATAGGAACTATAGAAACCCTGGTTTTGAATGCCTGTGTGGAAGATTTAATTAAAAAAAGAACCTGTTCACGTTTAGCGATTCCTCAGAGGAAGCATCTGACAACTCAGATCCATATGAGGGAACAAGTTCATTGAACACAATACTTAACCCCAATTTTTAAGTGAGAGGCCAACCCCCCCAGACAAGGGAGAGGGAAAGGTTGATGCAAACTGTGGTTCAACACACCCAGCAAGCGACAGATGTGCCAGAAGTACTATCAATGGAGACATCAGTAAACATGGCAAATTCTGCTGACCCTGACCCTAGGGTTACCACGAGTGATGTGGACAGAGCACAAACTATCCCGATTTTTAACCTCTTGGCACATAACCTCTCACAGACAGAGACAACACTGCTAAGCAGAAGTCTATCATTTGTACCCACAGTACATCCCTTTTTTTAGACTTACAAACTGACATCTTTAGATTTTTTCAAAAAATGTGGCTGCATGCCTACTTTTTGGACAATCCTTTTCCCCCTACAAGTGCATATACCAACTTTCATTCACCATTCACTTTCTCACCTACAAATACCTCATTGTCCCGGAGATACATACGTTTGAGAAATTGGTACTTAGGGATATTTGCAACTTTGAGCACCAAAGAACTTTTATCCCATTTAACATACCCCTCTCTGAGAAACATGCCTTAGCTGTACTTAAATCCAACAATTCAATGGTTATTTATCCAGCAGACAAAGGGGGATGAATCGCCATATAGGACACTCTACAATACACAAATGAGATTATGAGACAAATTTCTTACAAAGAACACTACGTAAGGCTAGCTACTGATCCCACTAAAGAACTCCAAAGCAAGATCTCGACTACAACTAAAAGAGGCCTTGAATCAGGTTTCATTAGTGTCAGGGACTTTCCGGGACTGTCTGGGACACAGTCAGGGATTTGGGCAAGGACTGGGAACTGGATAGAAAACGTACACAGAAAGAGGCGTACAGCGCTGCCCAGGATCACACAGGGAGTCAGAGGAGAAAAAGGGATCCAAAGGGGAAGCCTGTACAAGTGAACACGATGGCTAAGACTCAAAGGATGGGCACTCAAGAGGCAATTTAGTATACAGAATAACTACACCCAGGATGGACGTGCAGACATATATACATATATACATACACACACAACAACATTAACAATAAAGGGAATGTGGGGTAAAGCACTCGGGAGCTCCACACGGTAAGACTGAAGCTCAGTAAGTTCCTCACCCACAATTGCTGTTACAGATACTGACTGCAAATACCCACATATAGGATATGCATGCAAAGGCAGGGTCTGTGGAGCTGATACCTATGGTGATGTTATAGATGTAACCCAAAGACAATACTCACAGTGAAAAAGAAACACCACTTAGGTTGTCAGCTGTGCCCACGGATCCTGGTGATCAAACAGGAACATGCAAGGCAGTAACAGCAAAGAGGTAGAACTAAATACAAGCACAATAGATAAGGAGCTAGCCAGGAGGGGTGCTTAACAGGAAAGGAAGGAAATCACAGGGCACACTTGGCAGAAAGCAAGTAACAAACATACAAGGTAAAAGAAGCAAGACAACAGGAATAGAAAGACAGTAAACTAGGAACTGGAACCAAGGAAATGGGAAGAAAAGCAGGGACTGGAAAAGGATATACAGAAGGGGAGGCCACAAGGGTATACTAGAATAGTATTGAATCAGAAGACAAGAAAACACAGTAGCACTGAAGGCTATGCTGGAGTAGAAACAAGAATTGAGCAAAAGCTCAAGAACAAAGGTAGCACTGCAGGCAGTGCTAGTTCAAGGAAACAGGAAATAGCTACAGCTCAGGAAACAAGGAGTCAAGAGAGCTCTACAAGCACTGCAAATCAGGAACAAGAAATAGCTGAAGTCCAGGAACAAAGAATAACTATTGCTCAGGAACTCAGGAAACAAGGTAGCACTGCAGGCAGTGCTAATTCAGGCACAAGGAATGGCTATAGCTCAGGAATGATGGATTAACTATAGCTCAGGAATCAAGGAATATCAAAAGCTCAGGAAACAAGGATTGGTCTCACCGGAACACAGCTACAATGACCAAACTGGACTGAAGGGAGCTGGGGCTTAAAAGAGCTCACAGTATTCACATGCATCAGGTGTGAGCAGGCTAGCAGCAGCCAGCCACAGGTGAGCTGAATACCTCCACCCATCCTTGACCTGCAGGGGTGGAGATGAAGCAGTGAGCAGGGAATTCTAGGTAATGGTGTGTCAAACATGAGCAGGCTGGCTTCAAGCATGAGCAGGCTGGCTTTCACAAAACCGTTACAATTAGCAAGAATGAGCATCTATTTCTGAACACAAAAAAACCCAGAACACTGGTAATTTATACATCACCTAAAATACATGAAAATCTAACAACACCACCGGGAGACCTATTGTTTTCTGTTGTGGGTCAATCCTTGAACCCATTGGCCGCTACATTGATTTCTTCATTAAGGACTTTGTAACTACCACAGAATGTTATCTCAGGGATAGCATGCACCTGATTAATCAGAGCGAGAGCATGGCTTTTGATTGTAACACATGCCTCCTCTGTACACTGGATATAGAATCCCTATATATGAATATTCCTCAAGCAGATGGGTTAGAGGTTATTCACCAAACTCTTGAGAAGCGCACACAGCCTCATACAGTATTCTTGAGCTACTGTATTTGACCCTTACGAAAACTTTCTTCCATTTTGATGTCCACTTCTACCAGCTGATCAAGGGGACATCCATGTCCCCAACTTTACAATTCTGTTCATGAATAATTTGGAAACGACAAACAGACACAGTCCATTTCATGACAACAGAGTGACTTAGAAACGATCTACTGATGACATTTTTCGAATCTGGAGAGGGAGTACGAATGCAATCACCTCATTTACGACATAACTAAACACTAACTGTAAAGGTCTTAGATTCACTTTTCAATAGTGTAGAGAGGAGATTTCTTTCCTAGACCCTATGATCAGAACACACAACGGAGAACTGTACATGTCACTATAACGCAAGCTAACAGAAAGAAACACTCTACTAACCTACTCCAGTCACCATTCCAGGGCATTACGCGATTCTCTTCAATACTCCCAATTTCTCAGAATTAGATGGAACTATTTAAAAAAAAAAAAAAAAGATTTCTTCAGGGAAGCAGAAACTTTAAAAACTAAACTGCTATCTAGAGGGTTCCCTCATAAGCAGGTCACAAGATCCATCAGAAGAGCATGGTACAGCCCAAGGGAGTCCCTGCTGACTCCTAGAAGAAAAGATGATTCAGGCAAGATGGGGTGTGTTACCACTTTCTCACCTGTATCCAACCAAGTTAAAAAGGCAATTTTACATGATTGGAATGTCTCCGTGCAGGTAAACTAACCATTGAACGCCCGCCCCATTTTTGCATTCCACAAAATCAAGAACATTTAAGACCATCTACTGAGAGCATGCCTACCCTCCCCCAGCATGACTCACACTTTACATGATATGTGCGATATGACCCCCTTGGTGGGCATGGGGAAATGCGGTAACTGCAGTGTGTGTGAGTATACAATTCAAACAAAGGAATCTGTATATAGAAATGTAAAAACGACTCTTTCACATTTCACCAATCGCAACACTGCAAATTTTATCTATGCAATTTTCTGCCCTTGTGACCTTGTCTATGTGGGGCAGACCACATAGAAAGTGAGAATCAGAATATGCCAGCACAGAAGCCAATTGAGATGCAAAGTGGCATACGCGCCTCTGGTGGAACATTTCGAAACACTGGGCCACAGCGAAAATGACTTGCAATGGCAGATAATTGATGTGGTAAAATGCCAGAATATGAAAGTGATCTCACTGCAATTCTCAACAAAGAGGAATTGAAATGGACCTGAATACAGTCTACACAGTGGTCTCAACCTACTCGAGGAATAAACTTCTCTCATATGAATCTCCTCGACAACTGTTACATTATATCTGTGAAACCTTGTACCCTTGTTTATGTCTTAGAGATAGAATTCAGACTACAAAATCCCAGCTTACTGTACTGTGAACACTTAAGGGAATGTCAAGCTCAATATTATGACTTCTGAACATTGTACTTGTGATACTTTTTACCCACATGTCTCAATGAGAGAATTCAGAGTACAAATCCACCTCGATGTACCGTGAACACTTTAAGGGACGTTAAGTTCAGCATTATGACTTTTGATCCTTCTTGGTGGCTGGTTCCCTAACTAACTAAGCCATGCACCAATGGTACATGGAATACTAGGCTGATGGTTCTCTATATGTAAGGCCTTGTAAAAAATACTAATTGCACTTTGTCTGCATGCTCCGTTCCTGTATGAAGCTAACTGCTAATAACTTCCTGTATTTATTCCATGCTACACCAGCAATAGACTTTCTGTGAATAGTTTCCTTTTTGAAGATTGTATCCTTCTGGAATTATCGTGCTCTCTCCCCTTCCTATACTCTTCTCTGCACTTTTACCTATCCCCAATATGTCCGCCGCATAACCAGAACAGCCTTGGGACTTCTATGCTCTGGTCCCTCGTCTCTTTCAATCCCCTTTAGCTTGCTCAGTTCTCGCACGGTGCACCACGGTAAACTTTAGCGCCGGTCACTACACACGTTTCTGTGGTTTTGTCATTAGATTTTGCCACTAGCCCTCTTGTGTTTTGCTGACAGGGAAGGCCTTCATTAGCTCCCACTATGTCCAGGACGTGGTACTAGCCCTGGGTATGTCCCGCAATGCAGACATTCTCCATTGTGTGTGTTACCTATGGTTTGGGCTTCCCTTAATGTATTAGGTAGGTGCAGAATTGTCATTACTATTTCTTTATATATAGCGTCATGTCTGCCCTGTTAAATAATTCCAGTCCTTTTTGCTGGTTGGTTTCATAGAGTCCACTTGTCATTGGCTAAAGATTTCTGGCAACGGCTTTTGTCCCTACAATTGCGGCTACTTGGTCACTACTGGGTGCAACTTGTAGCCATCAGGTGCCCTTAAGGTTGGTGTTTGGGCCCTGGCCGCTACCTGCATCAACTATGCTAGGTATGCGGACCATATTTCTCCTTACCTAATGGTTGTTTATTAGTGTCATGGTTGTACATTCACTGGCTAATTGTATAACTCAATTTTTAGAACTTTGATTTTGAAGCCCTTCAACTGAGAAGGTCAAGTTCCGGGCATTGTTGGGTCAAAAAATAGTATCCCCTTAACCCTTCTGAGAAGCCCTTATCTGAGAGGTTCATTCTTCGCTATTTGGAATATTAGTCCTCAGCATCGTCCATTGATCCCTTGAGTGGGAACATGGCTTTACTTCATCTTGCATTGGTAATCTGGCCACCTACTTAGTTTTAGGTGGGCTGCATAATAACACATACAGTATGTTAACCATGTTGGCATGCAACACTGCATGTTATGTCTTGAGATTACAGCAGTAATTTCCGATTTGTCTCGATTGTTCATTGTTTGATGCATGCCGTTTACCTCTCTGCATGCCACTCACGTTTTTGGGACCAGTCCACTTGATGGCTGGCCCACCTAGGTTGTGCACCAAGTATAATTTGTCTATTCAACACCCTACACAGAATTTTCACCATATCTTATCATGAGCGAATCAAGGCTGTTCATTGGATTTAGAGCCTCAAGTGTATTATCAGAACTAATTTCTCCTTCTTTTCCTCTTTCCCTCCCTTATTATTTTCCCCCTTCAATTATTATTTTTACAGGTTGCAATGTGTGTTCACTGATTTATAATATTTGAATTATGTAGCCAGGCAAACATTGCATTGTCCTGATGATCATCCAAGACGTTTAGGGGATCGAAACGTCGTTGACTAAATCACTCTGACCCGCATGAATAGGCAAAATTGTTCCATTGGGTGCAATAAAGTTTCCTTTAACAAATTGTGTGACTTTTGATTCTATATAATTCTTAATGTCACAAACCCGTCCTTTTGACTGCTTGGTTGTGCAATACCTATACATACCCTTAAAGAACCAAATTTAATTTTTATACAAATAAACTAATGTATGATCGATTTCTCCTTGTGCATTATTATTGTGCACTAAGAGTACTGTCTCTTTCTTACTCGCTTTGGGACCCTTGTTCCTTATAGCTCTAATGAACTATTCTGAAGCAGAAACATTCTAGTTGTAACTTTACTGAATTAAGTCATGAGATCCACGTTTTTATGAAGGCACCATTGGTTTAATATATTACTTAGCATTCATTATAGTGAATATGTGGCAGCTAAAAGCTAACTAAATTTGATGAGAACATTTAGCTTAGGAAGGAAAGGAATACATTCTTTAAAGTCAGCACATTCTACAAAGATGACACATCTAATGAAGTCAAACATGAATATTTTTTTTAATACAGCACAGTTCAGCATCTGCTAAAAGCTTTTATTTATTTAGAAAGAAAGTTAATGAAATGAAAGAAATGGTAGAGAAAATAAATGAGGCCGAGTGTGACTTGACAATGTAATTATGATAGAAATGAGTGCTTACTCTAAAATAAATATGATACACGTTAATTTGCATGTTTAATTAATTAATTAATTTATTTATTTATTTATTGCATGATTAATTAAAATCTTACAATTCAAAGATCACCAGTACTCAATCATTAAAATGTATCTACACCTAAAAGTTCATAAAATACATTAGATACGCAATTCAATTCTTCATTATTACGATTCATTATTACAAATATTAAAATAACAATTATTTACAGGTATAAGTTCTTTACTTTTGTGCAATGTCTCATATGCAAATGTTGCTCTAACTATCAATAACTTCCATTCCTAATACGCTCGATTCATTAACTTCCAAATTCTTTTTTACAAGGATCATAAATTTAGTAAAGTTTGCAATCATTACTATATCTATTGGCTTAAAACAAGCTAACAAGCTGGCCTGCATGGTCGTATCCCTCTTTCATTAAAACAGGTTTTTAAATAACTCTTTCTTTCAACCTTCAATGATGTACATTTGCAAACCAAATGTATAATATTTTCTTCCCATCGGTTACATAATCTACAAGGGGTTGGCTTAGTTGGTCTCAACCATGGCTTAGCGTGCATTAGACCCGGCAAATTGCCAAATCTTGCAGTCATAAATAAGTTCTTTGTTTGTATTGTCCATGGAATTTCTAGATATGGTTGCACTTTGAGGGTAGTGTATTCATTCACTATCATCCAGGCATGTGATCTTTTGATGAATAACTCTTTATCCTTTAGAAGTGATAGATGTTTTATTACTCTATTAATTAGTTTTTTAAAAGATAATGGTATTATTGACATCTCCCAAATCTCGTATGCAGATAGTTCTTCTAGTGCTGTTTGAAGGTATGTGTAAAAACGAGATGTTTGGTTCAGTTGCATTTCTTGCCAGAGTAGGCAGCTCATTGGATTAAGAGTATTAGTTTGTATTTATTTCCATACCGTTACATACTGGCCCATCCTCGCAACTTGCTGATTACAAAAGCCAAATTCCAGTCGGATTTGGGCCGCTGATGCATTAACCGGCAGTCGAAACAGAATTTTAAATGTTTTTGTTATAGCATTGTTTAAAAGTACAGAATCCATACCGCAAAGAACTTCACTTCCATAAGTGAGACTGGGCATTAATTTCGCTTTTATAACCTTTAATAGTGGAAGATAAGTTGGACCACCCAGAGAGCTATGTAATGAGCGAAAGGCCATAATCAAGCAGTTACTTCTTTTTCAGCTCTGTTTTGTGTTGGAAAAATGAGCCCTTCTCGTCAAACCATAAGCCCAAATATTTGTAGTGTTTCACTTGTTCAAGCTGCCGACTATGTAAGTACCATTTATGTTTACTGTGGCTAGATGCCCTATTGCAAACTGCCATTACTTTTGTTTTTGTTTCATTTATTACCATCTTATTCTTAGTAGAATATATTGATATTTTATTTATAAGTCGCTGCAGCCCTATCTTTGTTTGGCTGAGTAAGATAACATCGTCAGCGTACAATAAATTTGAAATTTGTTTGTTAGCCAATTTCGGTGAGTGAGCCAACTCATTGTCCAGCTCCTCCGTAAGGTCAGATAAAAATAGATTAAATAAGTACGGCGCTAATACGCATCCTTGCTTTAGACCTTGAGATGTATCTATTCTTCTTGATAACCGTGAGCCATTACCTAATCGAACCCTTGTCCAAGTCTCGGTGTATAATAATTGAATTGCTTTTAAAAGGCCAGCGTTAATACCGTAACTTTCCAATTTCCTCCATAAGATTTGTCTATCTACACAGTCAAAAGCTGATTTAAAATCAACGAAACATAAATATAGCGGTTGTTTTTTCACTTTATATTTTTCTGTTAACATTCCAAGTATTAGTATATTCGTTGTCGTGCCTTGTCCTTGTATAAAACCTGATTGGTTCGGAGGAATTAAATGCTTTTCCACTGCCCATTCTGTTAGTTCTTTCAGAAGAACTGATGCGAAGACCTTAGCTTCGATATCTTGCAGTGTTATTAGTCTATAATTAGCAGGATTTGACCACTCACTGCTCTTATAAATAGGTGAGATTATGGAACCCCTCCACGAGGAAGGGATGGTTGATGTTTGCACTGCTTGATTAAATACTAATGTTAGGTATTTGGCCCAGAGTAAAGCATTCTCTTTATAAAAGGCCGCTGGAATCCCATTTGGACCGGCAGCGCCCGTCAGATCTCTGTTTCTTTATAAATTTGGATACTTGACTTTCCGTAATAGAAATGTCTGTATTCTTTTTATCCTCTGACTTTCTTAAATTATTCACGCCGGGACTCCATTCCGTGCTTGTGTTTGTATTGGAGTTTAGGTGTAAATAAAGGAAGTTGACCCAATCTGGCTCAGGGATGACAGAGGATGTAGTTACTCTGCTTGATCTATTTAGGTTGTTAATTAAAGACCAAAACTCCCTTGCATTATTCTTTTTACTGGTATATAATGCCTTGGTCCATAGTGCTTGTTTTTCTTGCATTTTCTCATTCCAAATTCTTTTTCTTACTTCTGCATTTATTTTCTTTAATTTATCTCCATAGATTTGATTCCTGGGTGTTTCTTAACCAATCTCAAGATTTTATTGCGCTCTTTTTTTAATAGGTGACTTTCCGAAGACAGTTTGACCATCCCCATTGATTTTATACCCTTCCACTCCTTATTACTAACTTTTTGTTTCTGACTTAGGACTAATTTATTTGTAAAGAGGGACCATTTTTCAATAGCGTTCGAACCTTCTCCATCAAAACAAATTTCAACCATTATTTTCGATGTTGCTGTGATCGATTCTTTGGTGCTTTCAGTCCAATAAAGTTTCTTATAGTTTACCGTATTTATATCTCCCAGCAGTGTCACATATTCTCCATGCCTTACACAGTTTAAATTTAACTAAATTATTTGTTGATTATGGTCACTTCCGTTTGCTTCACCGATCTGGAAGGTTGAAATCTTTTGAAATAATTCTAATGACGCTATTGTGTAGTCTATTCATGACTTGTTACCCAAGGCTTGATAAGTCCAGGCAGGTGGTCTATCTTGCGGAAAACGTCCATTTAGCACCCTTAAACCAAAGGATTCTAGATCTTTTAGAAAATTCATTCCAATTTTCCCTTTCCTCTCTTCCTTAGTGTCCGATGTGAGGCAGGGAATTGCCCATAAGTAGTTCTGTTCTTGTATTTCTTCATCTCTCACGTAAGACCATAACATGTTCATATTAAAATCGCCCGTAATGATGACCTCAGGTTGCGTGTCCTTTTCCAGTTGCTGCAGTATTATAGTTGACAAACTACTAACCATTGCTTTCCTTGAACTGCCATCCGGGTGTATATATACATTTATTAATAGAAGTGTTTTATTTGCTCGTTTATCTTTATATCGTAGTTTTACAATCAAACAGCCGGATATATTTTGTATTTCCTCCTCACTTTCCATTTTTATTTCTGTTGAAATAAAGGTAGCCAGTCACCCACAAGATCTGCCAAATTTGCTTGTTTTCTTGGTGGGCATATAGTAACCCTTAAAGCCTTCTAATTTAAAGGGTTCGTTTGCCCAGGTCTCTTGTAGGCAGATTATTTGAAAATCTTCTGACCTTTGGGTCAGTTGTTCATTTTGTAATTTAGATTGAATTCCTTTTATGTTCCAGGAGCATAATCGTATTGTATCACTTAGATTTGTTACTTCCTTCTTGGGATCATCATTTGTAAGTTGTCAATCCTCCCTTACTCCGTGCAATGCTGTCGTCAACCACCCTAGTTGTAGCTCCTCCATTGGTTCTCTTTTGTTCGCAGTAAAGAATTTTGATGTTTGTCCCATATTTTGTCCTATTGGATTTTTTAATATTGAGTATGCCTGGTCATTCTCCGTTCCAGTCCGATATTTAGTTGGTTTTTTTGCTGATTTTAACGGGCTTGGGTAGGAAGGTTGAAGCGGTCTCGAAACTTTTATTCCCCAAGCCAAAAAAAGGTCATATTGTTGTATAATAAGATCTACAGAGGTGGGTGAGGTCCAAGTTACCAGGGTTGGTTCTTGATTGCTACTTTCACTTCCTAAAAATTCAATTGATACAATATCAGTGCTTCTAATTCTTTCTAGCGACGGTATTGCTTTACACAATCTCAAGATGTTACCACGATTCAGGATGTCGTTGTTTCCCCTGGATTTATATTCAGGTTTAAAAATCAATTGGACACCTCCCTCCTTTTGAACTGGTTTTTTTATTTTGGCTTTTTGCAGTGGATTACAATAATTTAGTAGCTCCTGCTCCTTTGGTTCACCTAAATGTTTCAGTGGTTCCTGGGTCCATGAATGTTGTTTTACTGATTCATTAACCTGGGATATTGCATTTGACGTATTAGGAATTTTTATTCTTTCTGTTACGCACTCTCGTGCTGTCTTACTTTCCTTCTGATTTTTTATGGTACTTATAATATCTTCAGTTAATGTGGATTGGTCAAATTTTATTTTTGTCTTTTCATTGTGAGATAGTTTGCTTCTCACTTTTGTATTAGTGTCCTTAGCTTTTGTGCTGTCCATATGGTGTTGTTTACTTTCGAAGTCATCCGATTTTGTATGATCTACTGGGTCTTTGATGGTTTTATTCATTCCGCCGGACAATTTTTTATTAAACATATGATGGAGGGGTTTTGTTACTTCTATAACTTTGTCTACATGTTTCGAAGTTACGTTCGTTGGTCCTTTTGAATTCAGCAGGCTATTCCCTGTTTTTAATAACTCAATATCAGGGGAAGATTCAATTTTTGAAGCTTTTGTTACTTTGTTCCTTGCTTTCCGTTTTTTTTCTCTGTCTTTTTGATAATTGGTATTCCTGTGGTGTTTCCGATTGTATTGTTTGCGAGGCGAATGAAATTCTTCCTGGTTGGGCTTCATTTTTTTCATCAACTAAATCCTTGATACTTTCATCTTTTACTGTTTTGTTGATCATAATTTTTTCAGTTGCGCTCCCATTTTTGTTTCCGGGGGTAAAATAATTTCCTCTTAGGTCTTCAATTATTGTATTTAATACTTCCGGAATCGTGGCTAGTTTGTTGATCAGTGGAGCACAACTACAATCTGTGTATGAGGATATTGGTTGTGACTGAGCTCTTATTACCAGATTATTTAGCATATCTATCTTGTGGTCAATTCCCGCTACTGAGGTTGCCATAGTGCTAAGAAGGTCTACTGCACCTCCATTTTATTTGACTGATAAGTCAGGGCTTCCAATATTAATTGTGAGGTTCTAAAGAACAGATCCCATATTGATCCTGAATCCCAGTTGACCACACAATGTGCATCCTGATTTTGGCTGTTAACAGAAGAGTGTTGTTTATTTGATTCTTCGTCTTTCTTTCCTAATTTGATTAATTCTAGCTTTTTATTACGTTCATCCGTTTGATACAGTGTACTCCATCGCTGCAGATTATCCGATTTCATAATGTAATCATCCATATTATTTTGAGATATGTTAGTCTGCTTGATATTCTCATGACCCGAATTTTGCTCTACATCCTTAGACATTGACAAAGTGTCGATTTGAAGGGGGTTCGATAAATTCATATTGGCCTTTGTTGTTACTTTTCGGCTAACCTCCCTTTTAAATTGTCTTGTAGACTTTGGTTTGGCTGCACCAGATTCGTTGGGTCGCCTGTTATAGTAGTTTTTTTTACATTTACCTGCACTTCAATTGGCAGTGGTGCCCTTGTTACTAAGAGGTGTTCGAAATCTCCTTGCTGTGTTCTCCTATCGATTGGGTCATCTTCTTGCACATGATCTGTTATGGGAATTGTTAACATCTCTAGATCAGTTATTTGGCCCCATTGATTGTCAGATTCCTCATTTATTTTTAAAGTTAGCTCCTTTCCGTACTGGTCAACCTCCAGAACATCATGCTTTTGGGATATTGCACTTGATTCATTTACTGGCTTGATTGGTGTTTGAAGTCCTCTTGAGTCAGCTTGTAGTGTTAGCATTGCTCCCGCTGGGTCCTTCATAAAGTCAAACTTTGCCGGGAGCTTTGTTGTTTTCCCAAATATATGTATCATAGCCGTTTTAGAAGCCTGGTTTTCCCCTACTAGTTTTATTTTTATTTTGTTTAGAATTGCTGTCGATTGTAGTTTTTTTCCCTTCTAATGGGGGAATGGTGGTCGCTCCTTTCCCAACCTCATACTTCCCACTTAGTTGTATGGGTTGTACGGATATAAAACTACTTCTTAAAGCCTCACCTCTCACCACTTGCAGTTGAGTTACAGCTGTTCCTCAGTCACTGTAGATGTAGGTGTAGATGTAAATATAGATGTTTACCATTGATATCACAAGGGCCACGTGAATTCCAGTACTCCAGTACACCGGAACTCAGTACTCTATTCGGCTCGTTTTGGTGCAGCTCAGAAGCAGGATGGGGAGGGTTGGGGGGCAGTGCGTGCCGTCTTCCTCTCTGCACTGCACTGCAAGACAGAGAAAGTCAAGATGCCCCTTCCCCACCCTTGAATTATCACCCTTGAGTTATCACCACCAACCTGCCAAGACTACCAGGCACCAGGCGCCAACCGTCAGAGAAGAGCCCGTCTCTGCCCTTCCTTCCTCCGCAAGCTACCGCTCCTCGCTTTCTGCTCTCCGATCGAGGGGTGCTTACAACAGCTTGCAATGGCTGGAAAGAGGTCACCTGGCCTCCTGGATTCCTCGCTCGCTTCCTCGCTTCCCCGCTGTCAGCGCAGTGCTGCAAGCAAGCAAGCTTAATAAGCTGATATGCAGCTCCTGCTGCGTTAAACAGCCTTTCTGATATGCAGCTCCTTCCTCATTAAACAAACTTTCACGGGTCCCACCATGCCAGGCAGCACTGCCACGGCGCAGAAAAAACTCTCTGGTGTGCGGCTCCTGCCGCACTAAACAAACTTTCTGATGGGCGGTTCCTGCCGCGTTCAACAAGCTTTCACGGCTCCCACCGTGGATCCCACCACGCCGGGCAGCACCCCCGCGGCACACACAAACTTTTCTAATATGGGGCTGATGCGGCTTATGCGGGACAGATAGACTTTACTGATATGCGGCTCCGCAGCTCCGCAGCTCCACGTTGAACAATCTTTCACCCACTTGGCTCCTGACAGCACCACCGCGATACAGAGGGTCGGTCGCCTCACCTCTGATGACGGAGGGCCAAGTGGGGAGCCGAGCCAGTCCCGGCTCACCGTCTGCGGCAGCGTTTCGGCGTTTTGCCACGTTCACGCTCACAGCCGCTCGCATCCGCTCTGCTGCACTGCCGCTCTGCTCCTCACTCCTCGCTGCTCGAAGGCCAGCAACAAAAACCCAAATCGACTAGCCAGCCTCCCTCTGCTCACCCTCACCTCTGTTGCATGTTTAAGAAAAGGCACGTTTTCTTTTTATTTGATTCTTTAAGCATTCTCATGTGAAAATATTGCACAAATTAGGACCCTTACTTTAAGCTAAATTGTCCTGCTCTATCAGAACTTTAATAGTGCTCAGTACTATTCTTAGGATGAATCCTCAAGTGAATTGTGGTTTTACCAGAATTCCCCATTAGTCATTATTTTTGTCAGGAAAGATACACAATGAATGTAGCCCTATATTGTTGCCAACTACCTATAAGAAAACTGTTACAGAAGACATCTGAAACTCTAGAATGCTTTCATATTTTATCTAACCATTCTCTTTTCGCCTTCTTGTTCATCTCCTGACTGAGGCGTGAGTTTACTGTGAGAAACTTTTCACCATTTTAAGTTCTTAAATAAAGGTTCTGGCAGTGGGCAGACAACACTACTAATCTACACTAAAACACAACAAATTCAAGAAGTTTTATTTCTACTTTTGCAAAGACTTTTTTTAGATCTGAAAGTCGAACAAGCAGTTCCTAGAGAAACAAGCACTTTTTGCCAATGCGCTCATTTAATTACAGGGGCCAATGTGGTACCGGATAAGGCAATTACATTTCCTAGGAATAAACCTGCAGCACAGCAATTATCCCAAGGTCATTGTTCATTTCATAACCAACCCTTGTGCTCTCCCAACACAAAGCCCACTGCTCTGTACTCTCCTGCCACGAGGTTTGCTCACAACGTGAGACTTTAATGTCATCAAACATTATTCACCTTTTTGAATTCGTAGCACATTTCTTATCCTTCGAAAAGAAAACATAGGATTCGGGTAAGAAAATTCAGGTATTGTGACCTATTTATCTATCTTTACCCACTCACTCTGGAGCCAATTACCTTAATGAAAATTGATCACCTTTATTCCAAAATGGACCCAGTCATAGACTAAGGATAATGTTGTTCAAAAGGTGGCACCTTTCACTTCCTGCAAGGAGTTGTTAGGTTTACTGCTGTAGTGAGAGCACAGACTTGTAGAGAGATCAAATAAAACAATAATTGAATGTCCATAATGGATTTCCTCCCTATCTCACGATTGAAGAAAACCTTTGAAATTGAATTAAATGTGCCAAATGAGCTTTCATCCTCTGAGCACAGGAGCCACGAGTGCTAAAATACTAATTGAAGTAGAGAAGAAGCAAAAATGGTTACCTGTAGGGTGATGATCAGACATTTTAAAGGAACCTATGAAAGGGTGGAAAGAAAACGGGAGACTGACAATGATCATGGCACCCTCATTGGGTCTTCTTGGGCAAAAGGAATATTGCTACCTCAAAATAAGCCTCCAATACCTAAGTGTGCACCCCTTAGCTAACCTTACTAATGGCCATTCACTGTAAAGATAGATTAACAATAATTTTTCACATGTAAATTGTGAGAACTGATTTGGGGGTTCCAGGGCTCTGGTTGAGTCCAGTGAAGTCTTTTACCTCTGATGTCCTCAGCTGGTCCTATGATTAAACCTAAAGCTAAGCACCAAGCACCCGTTTAGCATGCGAATCCCAAGACAGAGAGGTAGAGTGGTCTAGGGCTTACTCAGGGACATGGTGTGGGATATAGATTTAGAACTAAGGATGTACAATAATTACCCTCAGTAAATAACAATCAAGTCAGTGATTTTTAAAAAGAAAAGTACTTTATACAACACATAGCTGAATACTTCACATGAAAATATAAAAGAACACGGAGAAACCAAATGCAAGTCAAAACAGACTTTATGCAATAAGAAGAATTGTACATAATGGCTTTAATATATTTTCACAACCAATAGACTACTTTGTGTGGGCTTTGACAAAATGTTTTCATAATCAAAAAGTCACTTTCTAACTCCAACAAAGGAGTTTGCACTGTCAATAATGTCATCCTATTAATTTCACTGGGTGGGGGGTGGGGCTGGAAGTGCAATCAAAAGGTTTAAATGGTTACTGTTGTGGAGCACACAGACAGACCCACTACCAGGCGGCTGCTCTAGTTTCTTGCAAAGTTTTTTTTGTTCTGCCGGATTTGCAACAGTTCTACTGTCCCCACTCTATGGTTTATGCACATAGTCCCTCTTCAGAGAGGGACCAGCAGCCACATAGAGCGATCAGGGTTGCAGGTGTAGAGGCTGTCAGTGGGTGCCACACTGAAACCAGCTGAACCTGTGCCAAGTCCAAACCTTGCTTACTGGCCAAGCTCCACTCAGCTGATTCTTCCTTTTTTCCTCATGCTCAGTATCTTCCACCAAAACAAAGCTCAGAGGCCACTTTGCAGCGCACACAATGATCCTCATAAGAGAGGTACCAGATGAGAACCTGACTCCTCATTGAAGGACTGAAGCTGCATCCTGTGCCTGTTTACTGGAATCCCTAGGCCGGGTGATAAAAGGAGGGTATAATTTGGAAACCGCTGAATCTGGTTACAATTTTTAAAATCTCCCACACTGCATAGGATGATTTCTATGAAACGGCTGAGGATAGACAAGTTATTTCCAAGCACATGTCCAAGAACTGTGCTATTAGGGATCAGATTCAATGTACCTGCTGAATTTGTTCTATTTATACAAGCCCGGACCACCCACAGAACTGCAGTAGAGGTGCAAGGGAAGCAATGAATCCAACAATGCAAGGTTTTCAATTGAAATAACCTCACAATAGTTTCCTCTTAGATGCCTTTAGAAATGCCACAAATCATCTCAATACCAGGAGAGAGGACAGAGCATGCTGATTTTGAAGCAGGGTGGGGAGATCTGTTTCTTTTAGCCTAATTTAGAAACCTCTCAAACCACCTCCATGTCCAGAGGGAAGTCAGAGCACTCTCAAGTTCCTTTTGGTAGCCACCAGAAATACGCACTGGGGGTCAAGGTCAGAGGTTGCTCACCACAAGGGAGTCTGGTCCTTCACTTAGACATCACAACATTTATGTTAATTCTTTTTCCCACCTAAACAGATGTAATCTGCTCTTCTACAATGAGTCCTCCTTCTGGGGTACTCTTTGAGTATTTCCCTGAGAGGCAAGTTTAGCCTTGATCCCTCAAAGCCAGATAGCACTTCCAGAGGGGACCCTAGTCACATCTACAGTTTCTTAGTCAGTAGGTAGGTGTTCTCCAAAAGTCAGGTTATTCTTTGGGTGATGCAGCCCAGCAAACCTCTGTATGCAAACAACAGCTCTTCTCCTCCAGGCAATTTAAAGCTCTCCTTGCAGAAGTGATGACTCAAGTTTCTCCCCAACCTAAAGAGGAGGCCAGCTATCAAGGATCCTTGCCCTGGCACCGTTGTCTTCAGATCCACACTGCTAAGTGGGCCTTGCTAATTTTCAATAAAATGTGAATTGCAAGAGCTCATCTCTGTTGTGGGTTATGTCTGGTATTTGGGCTGTAGGACAATTGGACCCAGACTATCCCAGCCGTAGTCTCTGTTCTAGAAATTCAGCAGGAAGACGTTGGGTGTGTGCTGACAATGAATGACAGAAAAAGACACAAAAGAGGGAGAGGCATTACAACTGGAAGAATCAGAAAATTGTCTGCAGTAGCACCTATGGAGAAGGGGGAGTTAGGAAGATACAGGGGCTGTCTTTACACTGCAAAGGGATATTTCACCATTGTCCTCCTGTTAACAGAGTACATCACACTTCAAAAAGGAGATTTAGGAATGTTCCAGGGCCAGTTCCCAAACTGTAATGGTCCTGAGCAGGTTATCCTCAATTCTCCAGTCAGCCACTTCATACAGAGGAATGCCATGAAGTGTTTCTGTTCCAACAGAGTAAAGCATAAAACACATTGTGGATGCATAGTCCGCTTCTTACACACACAGTAAAAAGTGACACTCCACCCATGTCCCACATGAATGGAGCAAATGATCCAGTTGAGGGAGACTATTCAACCTTTTAACAGGACAGAACTGTAGGAATTTCTCAACTGAAGGCAAAATGCAAAAATTACATTTCCCTTCTACTAGAATTAACGCTGCCACAACTGCCAGTCCCTGTCGGTGAGGTAAAAGAACAGAAGTCACTCTCAAAAAGAAAGGCACACTTTGTATGCCTTTTGTGACCTCAGAGTCATGCTCTGCATCCTCTATAATTTTACATGGGGGGTCCTCAGTGAGCATACGTAATTGTTGTGTTCACGGAGGTAAAAATCAAAATCCTGCAGAGAGATACTGTGACTTTTCTTAAAGTCTAATGAAGGGCAAGGGCATACACTCTACAGGACCATAAAATGGACATTTCCAGTCCAAATTGTCTGTGTTGAAAATTAATACAAAACCTTAGATCTTAAAATTGACAAATGTGGTACCGTCCATGGAAATTAAATCTAAAAGTAGGTGGATAGAACCCATTTAACAACAGAGGCTCTAACAAGCAGTGCCCCATTTCTGCCGAAGGGATAATTAAGAGATAGCACTCAACATAAGAAGGTTTTGGGCATGCCTTGGTAAAAATGTCACATCTCTTTGACTGTCTGGGCAACAATGGCAATCTGCCTGTCTCCATTTAAAGAATCTCCAAAGACTCCTGAGTGTCCAGTTTCTTTGCAAGTCAGATGTACTATCTGCAATCATTTTTCTGCTGAATACAAGGGACCTTACTGATGTTTCAGTGCAGTTGAAGCAAACACTGTGCTTCATCATGAACACTGTAATTGTCACAATAATGTTGAGCCAGCGATCTGGAATGCTGTTAGCTAGATATATTCTATCATTGAAGCAAAAAGTGTAATCACATAAACGGTTTGGAAAATAACTGCTTAGAAAGAAAACAGTAGCTTGGGCCATATTACAGAAGTGCCCCGGGGACGTAATTGGCGTTTGCGCCCGCCTTTTGCGCCCCGGGGCACTTTGGTATTACAGAAGGGGCCGCAGATGCTTGTGTGGCCCCTCTTGTAGTATTGAAAGTGCTGGTGCACATACATACAGCTCCAGTGCTTTCCCAAGAGGGTGTTCCCTCATTTGCATGGGGGCATGGCCCCATGCAAATGAGGGAATCCCTTTGCCTCTGCGCCCATGCCATATTATAGATGTGGGCGCAGAGGCAAAGAAGCTGGCAGGAGGTGCACTGACACTGATGGACCCCCAGTCATCCTCTTGCAAGCAGCTGCAGTCACTCACTACACCAGCCTGCAAATGAATCTTCTCCCCTTTAAAAGTGCAGGTGGGTTGCCGCCTGCACAGTGAAACATGGAGCGGCCGCTTCAAAGCTGCTCCATTTTCACCTGAATGCGCTGCCCTGGGGGCAGCGCGAGTTTGCAGCTACCCAGCGGGAAATGCATTCTATGTAATAGGGCACACTTTCCCTGTTTGCGCCTGGGGCATCTGTTTTAAGGTTGCAGGGCACAAACAGGGAAAGTGCGCCCTATACATAATAGGGCCCCTTAAGAGCAAAACAATGTCACCAGGATGTGGCCATAAACTTGGGCAGCAGAATTAGTCTGTCCACAGTGGCCAAGAGATAGTGACAAATTTGTCTAGGTCGGTTTAGGACCACTTCTCTGAAACACTGTTTTGTTCCTGGAAGCTATGGTTTCAATGCATTTTTTCTGGCCTCTTCTATTTCGTTTTCAATAGAGCAGCATATCCCTTTCTTGGAAGTGTTTGATTTTTCCAGAAACATTTTGACTGACTGAATCCCCCTTGGATATTTTGCCCATGTAGGCTTAAAATATTGACATCCTGAACAGTATTGAATATTGAAACCTATTGTTCCAATAGAACATATAGAGTAAAATCCTTAAAAATTCTACCTTATATTACATACCCATCTATCATATTGTCTTCTGGTTGCACTGTCTATATGTGTATTCACTCATCAACCACCGTTCACTCATGCACGTCAATTCATCAACCGTTGAACCGAGTCACAAGAAAAAAGGTGAAATAAACGCTAAAATATAAGAAAAGGGGGCAGGGTAGAAACACCCTGACCCCCTAGGCCTGCTCAGGCGGTCCCAAAAAAGCATTAAAAATTTTTTTGGGGCAGGGCCGGGGACCGCCACCTCCCCAGGGGTTTTTCTTAAAAATGCATGGGGGGACTCCTGCCCCCCCATGCTGCCCCAGGGACTGCCACCTCCCCGGGGCATTAAATAATTTTGGGCGGGGGGCCTCATGGGCCCCCCCAAGCCTTGGGGACCGCCACCTCCCTGGCGCTTTTAAAAACAAATTTAGTGTGGGGGGCTCCTACCCCCCACACTGCCCTAGGGACCACCACCTCCGCGGGGCTACATGCTTTAAATGCGGGAGGCCAAGTGGCCCCCCCGAAGCCCCGAGGACCGCCACCTCCCCGGGTCTACCTTTAAAATCTAAGTGTGGGGGGGCTCGAGCCCCCCCACACTGCCCTGGGGACCACCACCTCCCCGGGGCACACTCTATTCAAATATGGGGGTCTGTTGCGGACCACCGGCCTCGGGGACCACCACCTCCCCGGGGCCTTACACCTGTTGGGAGGGGGGCCGCGCTGCCCCCCTCCAGGAGCCCTCCTTGGCCCTGTAGACTGCCATCCCCCAGGGCCGGCTTCAGCAATGTCCCGGGGTGCCCACCCCCGAGACATTGCAGTTTGCTATGGCAGGGCAGGAGCACTTCTCCCGCCCAGCCATAGCAAACTTCTGCTTCGCTTCATGGAAGCGAGAGCAGTTTTTCTGCTCTCACTTCCATGAAGTGAAGCAGATATGCTTTTGGGCAAAGGGAGCTGCATGTTTGCAGCTCCCCTTGTCCAAAAGCAATTCCGGCTCCCGCAGGAGGCAGGGAACAGGATTGGACCGTGGGGGCATTGGGGCTCCCCCGCGGTCCCCAAAGTGAGGCCAGGCCCCGGGAGATGGGGTCCCCATGGCCAAAAGTGGCCAAGGGAAGGGGGGCCAAGCAGCCCCCTCCCATAAACTAAAAATAAAAAAAATTACAAAAAAGAGGCAAAGCCCCGGAGATGGGTTTCTAGGGGCCGAAAATGGCCCCCTCCTTTAACTCTAGGTATTTTTTTTTTTTTAAAAGAAGTAGCCATGTCTCGGGGGATGGGATGAAATGAAATGAAGTGAAATTTGTACTTGTAAAGCGCACTGTTACCCTAGGGTGTCCTGGCGCTGTACGCATACCGCTGTGGAACCCTTCCTGTCTTTTCCCTGTGAAATGTCCACTCCTGGGCACCCCCAAGGTGAAGCCAGGCCTCCCAGCGCTGGTGGAGCCGTTGTGGAGATTAAGCAAGCTATTGCCCAGAGTTGCAGAGTGGGACCCATGATTAGAATAGGCACCGAGGCGAGAATTATCAGGTCAGAGGAAATTGAGCCCAAGACCCGCCGAGGCGGGAATTGAACCCTGGTCCCGGGCCAGATCTCTGCATCAGGGTCTGCCGCTCTAACCATTGAGCCACACTTCTCCTCCCGGAATCGGCCTCGGGAGGGCAACCGCGCGGCACCCTTCCCGTTTTTTTACATTTTTCTATTAAAAAATGGCTCAGGCCCTGGGGGATGGGGTCCCCAGGGCCCAAAAAGTATTAAGGGAAGGGGGGTCACACAGCCCCCCTTCCACAATGAAGACAAAAAAGAGAAGCCAGCATTTCGCCAGACGCCCCGCCCCCTCCCTGCACCACTCTGCAAACGCGCCTCCTGGGGCGTTCTGGGTAAGGGGATTAAGTCCCCTTGAATCCTAAGGGTCCTTAGGGGCCAACTAGCCCACCAGGTACCTCCAGTAAGCCCCACACAGTTGGATTGCTGAGAGGTGGTCCGAGGCCACGCCCCTTTTACACCACTCTGCAAACGCGCCTCTTGGTGCACTGCTGGTGGGGCGATGAGGTCCTCTTGTGTCCTGAGGACCTCAGGACTAAAGTGGACTTCATCCCCCAAGCAGCAGTGCGCCAGGAGGCACGTTTGCAGAGTGGTGTAAAAAGGGGGCGTGGCCTCTGACCACTCTCAGCAATCCAGCTGTGTGGGGCTTACTAGAGGTAACAGGAAGGCTAGTTGGCCCTAGGGACCCTCAGGAGGCAAGGGGACTTCATCCCCCAACCAAGAGCGCTCCAGGAGGAGCGTTTGCAGAGTGGTGGAGAAAGGGGGCGTGGCCTGTGTCCACCTCTCAGCAATCCCACTTCGAGGGGCTTACTGGAGGTAACAGGTAGGCTAGTTGGCCTCTAAGGACCCCCAGCAGCGAAGGGGACTTCAATCCCCATCCAAGAGCGTGCTAGGGAGTGCGTTTGCAGAGTGGTGGGAAAAGGGGGCGTGGCCTGCTATGAGAATTTAGCAATCCTCCTGTGTGGGACTTACTGGAGGTAATAGGAGGGGTAGTTGGCCCCCAAGGATGTCCTTGGGGGCCAACTACCCCTCCTGTTACCTCCAGTAAGTCCAACACAGTGGGATTGCTAAGAGGTCTTCAAAGGCCACAACCCCCTTTCTCTACCACTCTTCAAATGCACCTCCTGGCACACTACTGGTTGCGGGATGAAGTCCACTTTACTGCTGAGGGACTTTGGGGGCCAAGAAGCCCTCCTGGTACCTCCTGTAAGTGCTATGCAGCGGAATTCCTGAGCACTGGTCGGAGGCACAGCCCTCTTTCTCCACCACTCTGTAAACGCAAATACTCGTTAAAGAAGCATTTGCAATGTAATAAGTCTTGCATTTGCGAAAGTTAGGGCTATTGGCATTGTAAATGTAAAAGTTTTTTACTAATGTTTTTTGGAGTGGAGTGTATGTACATTGTGTGTAGTGGAATTATGTGGCATGTTGTGCAGTGAAATTATGTGGATGGAAAGTATGTGGAATTTAGTGTATAGGAATTATGTAGAGTGGGATTCTGTGTTATGGAGAGAAATTATGTGGTATGGTAGTCTGTGTTGAGGAGTGGTAACCTCAGGTTTAGTCTTCCTCGTTTCCATAGAAGCTAAACTATAAACTCAATGAGACAAATAAAGAAGGAACCACTGAGGAGCACTTCTGAACTTAGTCGGAGGTATGAGCAGGGCCACTGGAATTATGCGACTGTTCGGCTGCACCGATTTTTGCATAATTAAACATTTTCCGCATTTGCCACATAATCCATCATTTGCTGCATAATCTGCAGATTTGAACAAAAAAAACCTTGTTTCTAGCTCTAACGGCTCAAACGTTACCAAAAATGCAGCGACAAGTGTTACAGTGTGGTGGAAGGCCCTTTGCTAACCTGGAATGGTCACCTGTTATTTATTGCTAAATGTGAGTTTTAAATTAGTACTAATGGTGCGCAAACCACTCTTGCTTCTTTCTGTGCCTCTCTTGCCTCTTTCTGCATTTCTCTTGCTTCTTTGTGCACCTTTCTTTCTTTTTCTGCACTACTCTTGCCTCTTTCTGCACATCTCTTCCGCTTTCTGTACCTCCCTTCTTTCTGCACCTCTCTTGCTTCTTTCGGCACCTCTCTTGCTTCTTTCTTCTGCACCTCTCTTACCTCTTTCTGCACCCTATTCCCACTTTCTGCACCTCTCTTGCCTCTTTCTGCACCTCTTTTGCCTCGTTCTGCACTTCGGTTGCCTCTTTCTGCACCTCACTTGCTTCTTTCTGCACTTCCCTTGCTTCTTTTTGCACCTCTCTTGCTTCTTTCTGCACCCCTTTTGCCTCTTTCTGCACCTCTGTTGCTTCTTTCTGCACTTCTCTTCCTTCTTTCTCCATCTCTCTTGCTTCTTTCTGCACGTCTCTTGCTTCTTTCTGCACCCCTCTTCCCCTTTTCTGTACCCTTCTTCCCTGTTTGTGCACCTCTCTTGCCTCTTTCTGCACCTCACTTTCCTCTTTCTGCAGTTCTCTTGCCTCTTTCTGTACCTCTTTTGCTACTTTCTGCACTCTTTCTGCACCCCTCTTTCCTCTTTCTGCACCTCTGTTGGTTCTTTCTGCACTGCTCTTGCTTCTTTCTGCACCTCTCTTGCAAATTTCTGCATCCCTCTTTCCTCTTTCTGCACCCCTCTTCCCTCTTTCTGCACCTCTATTGCCTCTGTCTGCACCCCTGTTCTCTCTTTCTGCACCTGTTTTGCCTGTTTTTGCAACTCTCTTGCCTCTTTCTGCAGCTCGTTTGCCTCTTTCTACACCTCTTTTGCTTCTTTCTGCACTTCTCTTGCCTCTTTCTGCACCTCTGTTGTTTCTTTCTGCACTAGTCTTGCTTTTTTCCACATCTCTCTTGCTTCTTTCTGCACCCCTCTTGCCTCTTTCTGCACCCCTCTTTCCTCTTTCTGCACCTCTCTTGCCTGTTTCTGCAACTCTCTTGCCTCTTTCTGCAGTTCTCTTGCCTCTATCTGCACTTCTCTTGCCTGTTTCTGCACCTGTCTTGCCTCTTTCTGCACCACTGTTGCCTCTTTATATACCCTTCTTCCCTCTTTCTGTACCGCTCTTGCCTCTTTCTGCATCACTGTCCCTTCTTTCTGTACCTCTCCTGCCTGTTTCTGCACCTCTGTGCCTCTTTCTGCACTTCTCTTGCCTCTTTCTGCACCTCTGTTTCTTTTGTCTGCACTTCTCTTGCCTTTTTCTGCACCCCTCTTCCCTCTTTCTGCACCTCTGTTGCGTCTTTCAGCACTTCTCTTGCTTCTTTCTGCACCTCTCTTGCTTCTTTCTGCACCCCTCTTGCCTCTTTCTGCTCCTTTCTTCCCTCTTTGTACACCTCTCTTGCCTCTTTCTGCACCTCTTTCCTCTTTCTGCAGTTCTCTTGCCTCTTTCTGCACCTCTCTTGCCTCTGTGTGCACCCCTGTTCTCTCTTTCTGCACCTCTTTTGCCTGTTTCTGCAACTCTCTTGCCTCTTTCTGCAGTTCTCTTGCCTCATTCTGCACCTCCGTTGCTTCTTCCTGCACTTTTCTTGCCTCTTTCTGCACCCCTCTTGCCTGTTCCTCCACCCCACTTGCCTCTTTCTGCACCTCTCTTGCCTCTTTCTACACTTCTCTTGCCTCTTTCTGCACCTCACTTGCCTCTTTCTGCACTTCTCTTGCTTTTTTCTGCACCTCTCTTGTTTCTTTCTGCAACTCTGTTGTCTCTTTCATCACTTCTCTTGCTTCTTTCTACACCTCTGTTGCTTCTTTCAGCACTTCTCTTGCCTCTATCTGCACTTCTCTTGCCTGTTTCTGCACCTGTCTTGCCTCTTTCTGCACCACTGTTGCCTCTTTCTGCACCTCACTTGCTTCTTTCTGCACCCCTCTTGCCTCTTTATACACCCTATTTCCCTCTTTCTGTACCGCTCTTGCCTCTTTCTGCATCCCTGTCCCTTCTTTCTGTACCTCTCCTGCCTGTTTCTGCACCTCTGTGCCTCTTTCTGCACTTCTCTTGCCTCTTTCTGCACCTCTGTTTCTTTTGTCTGCACTTCTCTTGCCTTTTTCTGCACCCCTCTTCCCTCTTTCTGCACCTCTGTTGCTTCTTTCAGCACTTCTCTTGCTTCTTTCTGCTCCTCTCTTGCTTCTTTCTGCACCCCTCTTGCCTCTTTCTGCTCCTTTCTTCCCTCTTTGTACACCTCTCTTGCCTATTTCTGCACCTCTTTCCTCTTTCTGCAGTTCTCTTGCCTCTTTCTGCACCTCTCTTGCCTCTGTGTGCACCCCTGTTCTCTCTTTCTGCACCTCTTTTGCCTGTTTCTGCAACTTTCTTGCTTCTTTCTGCAGTTTTCTTGCCTCTTTCTGCACTTCTGTTGCTTCTTTCTGCACTTCTCTTGCCTTTTTCTGCACCGCTCTTGCCTCTTTCTGCACCTCCGTTGGTTCTTCCTGCACTTCTCTTGCTTTTTTGTGCATCTTTTTTGCTTCTTTCTGCACCCCTCTTGGCTCTTTCTGCATCCCTCTTTCTTCTTTCTGCACCTCTCTTGCATGTTTCTGCACCTCACTTGCCTCTTTCTGCACTTCTCTTGCCTCTTTCTGCACCTCACTTGCCTCTTTCTGCACTTCTCTTGCTTTTTATGCACCTCTCTTGTTTCTTTCTGCAATTTTCATGTCTCTTTCATCACTTGTCTTGCTTCTTTCTACACCTCTGTTGCTTCTTTTAGCACTTCTCTTGCCTCTTTCTGCACTTCTCTTGCCTGTTTCTGTACCCGTCTTGCTGCTTTCTGCACCACTGTTGCCTCTTTCTGCACCTCACTTGCTTCTTTCTGCACTGCTGTTCCCTCTTTCTGCACCTCTCCTGCCTGTTTCTACACCTCTGTTGCCTCTTTCTGCACTTCTGTTTTCTTTTTCTGCACCTCTGTTGCATCTTTCTGCACTTCTCTTGCCTCTTTCTGCACCCCTCTTCCTTCTTTCTGCACCTCTGTTGCTTCTTTCTGCACTTCTCTTGCTTCTTTCTGCACCTCTCTTGCTTCTTTCTGCACTTCTCTTGCCTCTTTCTGCACCCTTCTTCCCTCTTTCTGCACCTCTGTTGCTTCTTTCTGCACCTCTCTTTCCTCTTTCTGCACCTCTCCTGCCTGTATCTACACCTCTGTTGCCTCTTTCTGCACTTCTCTTTTCTTTTTTTGCACCTCTGTTGCTTCTTTCTGCACTTCTCTTGCCTCTTTCTGCACCCCTCTTCCTTCTTTCTGCACCTCTGTTGCTTCTTTCTGCACTTCTCTTGCTTCTTTCTGCACGTCTGTTGCTTCTTTCTGCACTTCTCTAGCCTCTTTCTGCACCCCTCTTTCCTCTTTCTGCACCTCTGTTGCTTCTTTCTGCAGTTCTCCTGCTTCTACCTTTTTGTACACAAATTTACAGAGTATGCTGTTTGAAACACAGGTATTCAAGTATTTGTATGTTTGTTTTTATGTAACATGTCACTAGGTAAAAGCAGAGACATACGCATGCATACCTTCACAAACTTGGTCAGTCTTACAACAGTGATATGGTTAGGATTGCTGTTTTACATTTGGTAGGGCCTTACATTCTGAGCAGTCGATGAATAGTGAACCTTCAAGAGAAAAGTGAGGTTTAAGACATCTTGGGAGAGGGATTAGTGATTAAGCTACTTTGTATGAGTCTGCGGAAAGGTACAGTCGAAGTAGGCCTCTTACTGCACCTCTGTAGCTTCTTTCTGCACTTCTCTTGCTTCTTTTTGCACCTTTCTTCCTTTTTCTGGGCTTCTGTTGCCTCTTTCTACATTTCTCTTGCTTCTTTTTGCACCTTTCTTCCTTTTTCTGGACTTCTGTTGCCTCTTTCTGCATTTCTCTTGCTTCTTTCTGCACCTTTCTTCCTCTTCTGTACCTCTCTTGCTTCTTTCTGCACTTCTCTTGCTTCTTTCTACGCCTTTCTTCCTCTTTCTGTACATGTCCTGCCTATGTAGGCATAGTTAGAAATTAGCATTTAAAAAACCTTAGAAATTCACTGAAAAAACACATGTTTCAGGGACGTTATAGTTAGGCTGATATTTCACTTGTACAAAAGCAGAGAAATTCAGCCGTTATAGTTAGCTGAGCTAACTATAACTCGCGCCCCCGCAATGCACTGCTGATGACATCACATATTACATCACTAATGACATGGTCAGTGACATCACTGATGACATCTCTATCTTCTATCATCTTCTATCACACCTTCTTTTGAAACATTAAGGCATTTTGAAACTTAATTCATGGTTTTTTTTCTTAATATATTATACTGTTGTTGGTTGTTTTTTTGTGTGACTGTTGTACCACTGTACTGGATTTGTATTTGTATGTATCTCTGTGCAGAGTGAGCTCCTCCTAGGGCTTAGCATTCAGAGTGGAGAGTTTCGTTATGCTCTGTGTTCTTTTATGGAGTGTTATCCCTTGAATGTGTTGTGCATCATTTGTTATTTCGTGAGCTCGGCCACAAACTCAATATGTTGTATAGTTTGCTTATGTTTGAATGTGGATGTCCGTGCAGCCTTTGGTGTTGGTTAGCGCAGTTGCTGCTGAGCAGCCGATGAGGAGGGTGCGCTGACTGTGGGCTCCGTTTCTTTACAACTTGATGCTGCAATAAATTTCACTGTGGAAAAACCTACCTGGGTTTCTTGGGGATTTCCTCTTGCAACAGTGACTGAATTTGATTACCTGCTAACAAATTATTCTCCATAAAAAGTGAAAGCCTTGATCAATTACCATAGCTGTTTACACTTGGAGCTGGTACTAAACACAGTTAATATTTTTAAATAACTCTTTGCTGACCCCTGTTAGCCTTTTTATCATGCGTAGCTAGGATCCCAGTGGAAAAAAAGGTCAGACCTGTTGTGTTGTAAAATATGATGAGCAGGTATTGAAACACCTTTGGGAAAATCGGTTATTCATGAAGTAGAAAAAATTCAAATTCCTTGTGTCAAATTCTTGGAATTTGCTCTCTATCCTAAAAGAGTGAAACATGATATCAGCAAGGTGCAGGTGGTACTAGATTGGCTGATCCCTAGCTGCGTTAGTAATATGCTGTACTTTTCATTTTTTTAGGAGTATATAATCTGGACTTACCTGGACATGACTATGCCGGACATTACTTCATTTACCAAACTCATAAGAAAGTGATTTGGGTTACCTGGGTATAAAAAGCTCAGTAATTTCTTTTTAGAAGTGATGGGACACTTCACCCACTTCAATTCTGCTTCATCAAGAGCCCATTATGTGTTCTATTTTGGTAGAAGTTGAATCTTGTAACGTAGAACTAAACGTGCCACTAAAATACCTAGATGCTTCCTAGGTTCACGTGGTGGTTCCTACTCTCAAAAAGTATCGTCTTTAAAATCCAAATAAAGAAATGGCAATAAAGAAGTTACCAATTGTTCTGGTTCATTTTTGTAGAACACAATTATCATCTTGGAGCTCAAATCACAAAATATTTATGAGTATTTGAAGAAGTATTGCACAAGTATTCTTTTACATACTATTACATACCTTTGAGAATTAGCCCCAAAGCGCCCAATTACCTATTACTAAAAGTGCAAAAAAGGAAGGCACCGTTTTTCTATCTGCACTAACTGAATATGAAAATTCCCATTTTATTTCGATTTTAACTGTTTTGGCACCATTTAACAAAGGCATGTAAGAGAATGTAAAAGAGTACTATGGGAGTACTTCTTTATATGCACCAAAAGTTTTTGTGAACAAGCCTCTTAGTTTATTTGCTGCAAAAATTAAAAGCAGGTCTGATTCTTTAAGAGGAAATTTCACAGAGGCACTTTGACTCCGTGAAATAGCACACCAGTAGTACTATTCCATTTACTACTAAATACAATGCACTAAGGTGCAGCTGGAGAGTTTCACTTCTATCTGTCCTATGCCTTGGGCCCAGTTCAGAAAGAGCCTCATTCACAAATATTTACTGTAGAGGTATTCATTAATTACGCATGAATTCTGAGAGTAACCCTGGTGTAGGCCCTGAGTTTGTGTAGTACAAGTGTAGTACTTCTTCACATACTCAAAAATGCCTTTGTGAATTGCCTCTAACAATGCACATACAAATGGGTAAGTCAGTTGCAATTCACTATAAGATTACGCATTTAATGACTTCAGTAGTATTACTGCTCAGACAGGCTCAAACTTACTCCAGCCAAGCCTTTAAGTAAGTTATACACCACACATAGCCACTAACAGCTACTGCAAGGGAGTAGCATCCAAATAGATGGAGGCAGAGAATAACACTAATTGCAGAAACTCAAGATCTAAAAAAAATTAAAAATTAAAAGAAAGAAATGGTAATATCACTTTAGACATTGCAGACATCCATATAGACCACATTGTACAGATTTACAAAAAATGAAACATATAATAAAATGAATATAAAATTAGTCAAATTAATTTGACATTGTATATGCATATGTATATCACGTTGCGCAATTAAAAATTAATAAAATATAATAAATGATTAAAAATAAAATTAAAATGTGGAAATATAGCCACATAACTGTACGTATTGCAGACACCAGTACAAATCACATGATAAAAAAGTATAAATAACAGCTGCACAGAGATAGAAAATTACAAATAAAAACTTGTTATTGATTTCTAAAATAGGACATTAATTATATTGCAACTGATAATAATTAGGAGTGGGTGATAATCTCTGCTCTGCCAGCGGTGTTTGTGAAGTTTTGTCCACTTCATGCTCTGGAAAAACTGCGCCAACCGCCGCATAGCGGAGGCTTTCTCACACGATGCTCGCCAACATTAAGTTGTTGAGCATGAGTGAAAAAATTGAGAACTAGAACTCCTCCTGTTGAGATTTCTCAATGCGGGCGGTTGCAGAAGGTTGCTACCGTTTGCGTTGACAAAGCTGCAGCTCGAGTACAAGATCTACTCGAGTGGCAGAAAGAAGCAGCGCCCTCTGGCACGCCGCATGATGCCATTCACATTGATTTTAGAGCATGGAACAAGCTTCTGGCGCAAAAAATCAGCGTTAGCAGTGCGACATGTCGAATTCCGATGCGCGCGGAACTCCACAAAATTTCACAGAGTTTTTAAGTAACTTAGCGGAAATTCCAGAGAGTAAAACTCTGCAAGATCCACCCACCCCGAATTATAATACTCTTTTCCCACTCAGACACATCATGACACATTGCATGTCCCATACACGCAGATACACAATGTCACACACATAAAATGCAGGTGATGTCTGACTCCACCTGAAATCCAGGAGTAAGCCAAGAATTCTACAGAAATAAGTCAAACTTAATGCCAACAAAATCTTTGTGAATCAATCTCTGTGCGCTATTTTCTTAATTATAATTTGAGAGAACTTTTTTATATCTTATTTTGTTAATTTGGGAAGTATCAAAACATACCAAGTCACTGTACATGAACATTAAAAAGCACAAATAATTATCGGTAAAAACACAACTGAGCTTCCCATTTTTTTATCATCAAGTACATATACATTTCAAATTAAGCTCTTTAATATATATTCACACAACAGAGATCTCCAATGCCTATAGAATCTCATGGAGGTATCCAGGTAAAAGAGAGGACAGCCTTCCCTAAGCAGTAACCATAACTCAGGCAACTTACGGCAATTGAGATATGTCTTTATGACAATGGACTCCAACCCATATAATGATATAAACTCCTACCACCCAGCCTTAGAATCAGGAGGATCTTTGTGGAGCCAGGTCCGGATGATGCCCAGTCTGGCAACCGTAATAGCAAAGGAATAAGTGTCCATAAGATTAGGAGTTATAATATAAGAGTGGCCCAACAAAATCACCTTGGGATCGAATAGAGTATCAACATCCGTCAAAATATTTAATTGAACTAATACCTCAGACCAATAAGAGAGCAGTGAGGGACAGGTAGCAAAAACATGTTTGGAGTCCGCATCCGGTCTCTGAGATGTAAAACAGTTGGAGGTCCGCTGGCATCCCATTTTAAACAGCCGCTAGTACGTAAAATACATATTGCATTACATTTTAAATGAATGAACTCTTAATCACGAGATTTTGAGAGACTCCTGAGTTAGAGTACGTAATATTTTCAGAAGAAACTGGCATGGCCAAACGGTTGGACCAATAATCAGCCAGTTTACGAAAATATTGTGCTTATGGGCCATTATTCAGCAAGATCTGATAGAAAGTACCGATGCAGCAGCGCTTAAGTCCATCACCAAAGGCACATAAGAATGGATTTTGATCGATGGAGAATGCCAGAGCAGGCAGATGATAAAGGACCACATGTATGTAGGAAAGTGCTTGCAATTTGACAGTAGCGCATTTTTGCAATTCACTATTTGGTAATCACAAACAACTGTGTACAAATGTGTGTGTAACACATTTTTCAATTCCCAGTGGGTCGCAAATAGACCTACCTCATTACTATTCATGAGGTAGGTCTCGATTTGCAACCCATTGGGAATCACAAAAATCTTAGGAATGGTGGCCTGCTGGGGTCAGCAGACCATCATGTCTGTGACTGCTTTTAAATAAAGCAATGTTTTTTTAATACAGCCTGTTTTCCTTAAAGGAAAACAGGATGCGTTAAGAAAAAAAAATAAAAAGTTGTTTTTTTCATTTTATAGGAGTAAGTAGTGGTCCATGGGACCATTGTATGCTCTTAGAAACATTCACAAAGGGGAAGGGGTTCCTTGAGGACCCCTTCCCATTTGCACATGGGTTACCACCTACATGAAGGAGGTGGTAAAATGCGAATGTTTTTCGACCGCATTTCGATTCAGTATTAGGAAGGGCCGCCATAAACACGCCCCTTCCTAATACCGAATCGCACACCCAATTTGCGATTCGGTAATAGGTTACCGAATTGCAAATTTGACTTTGTACATTAGAAAATGATATTTTTGCGGTAGCATGCGGCCCGATTCTGTGAATCGGGCCGTTTGCAACCTCAAAAAAGCTTTGCACACCTGGCCCAATGATACCCACGAACCTGAAGATAATGAAAAAAGGCCTGTTTATACACCTTCCCAAAGCTGTGTAGTAGTGTGCCTGGGGATTTTACAGTGGTTGCATATATATGACCAGACTTTGACAATAACTGCAAGGGTCTTAAACCTTGTAAGTTTAAAATACATAGTGTTGACTATGCCTTGTGTGGGTCATTGAACAGCCTGCAGATAATCAGGATAGAGACCTGCCAGCCGCCAATTCCCCAAATGCATTACAACAGAGAGGAACAGCATGAAAGAAGAGATGAAACAAAGCCAACGTGACAGTAGTGCCATGCCACCCATCTCCCGAACAAGCTGAAGGTGGTGAATAGCACACAGTAGCTTTTTATATTGCCATATAAAGTGTTACCAGCTGTCATTGACCTTCCTAAAAAAGGCTTTTGGTAAAAGAAGCAGAATTGAGCGAAATAGGTATAAAAAGTTTGGCAAGATGATCATTTTAATTATGTTACATCTAACAATAATTCCCAGATGCAACCGATCCCATTTCCTGAAAACAGCTGTGAGTTCTTGATACAACATATCATAATTAAGAGTCAAGATGTCCCTAGTGGCGCAAGAGATCTGTACCCAAGGTATATGGCCGTTTTAATATAACGAGGGTCCGGGAGTTCCGGGCTAAAACTCGTAATGACCTGAGTTTTGTCCAAGTTAAGCTAATATCCAGGGACCATCCCAAATTCGTTGGATATGATTTTGATATTAGGGAGGGCCTTAGATGGAAAAGGAGTGATAATGGCGATGTCATCCGCATATGCTAATACCTTGGAACAAAACACATAGAGCCTCAAAGAGGGAATAGATTCAGCTGCTTTCAGCTTTTGAATGATGATGGAGAGGAGGGGGCTAAGATGGCAGCATGCTGCTGATCACTTCTCCAATGCCTGGGCCTAAGGCCTCCTGCTATGCCTCAGATTAAGTTGTAGACCACGGTCAGGCGGTTTAAGATTGAAGAGTCTATCTGGCCTTTATGAAGATAGATGCTACTTTTCTTTTTTGTACTTAGCGGTGGGCTGCCAGCTCCGGGCTGTTGCTCTCTCTGTGTTTAGGCTCTGGTGGCTCGGCTGACCCACGTCGGAGGCCTGAGGGAGAGAGGGCGTGCAGCTGTGCATGCAGGAAGTGCTCGTGCCATGCAGCCAGGCGAGCTAGCCAACTGCCGGACTCAAGGCGACGCAGGGCTCTTAGGATCTCACCAGGGGCAGCAGTTCCTTGAGCGACTGGTGGTACAATTCTCATGGATGACGACCCCCCCGAGCGATGGCATGAGCGATAATACTGCCTTGGGCTCTTGACTTGAAGCGTGTTCCTAGGAGCCTGCAGAACCAGTGCAACCCATAGAACCCAAGTCAGATATGCTGATAGGGAGATCCAAAGAGCCTAAAGCACCCAAGGTGCCGAAGCTGCCTAGAATATTGGATGTTCGGAGAAGGCCTGCATCGGAACCCCCTACCTGACAGTGTGGAAGGAGCAGGCGGGGCTGACCTGGCTGGTGATGACAGTGAGGAAGGGGCAGAGAGAACAGAGGGAGCTTCGTTGACAGACTGCACTGGTATAACAGATAAAGCTGTGGGAACAGGTGGTAGTGTTGAAGCAGATGATGCTAGAGGTGGTTATTTGCCGGGTCAGAAATAGGCGCCCTGTGTGCACTCCTACAACTCTAGGGTGGAGGGGATTGGTGCCCCACTGAAGGAAACGTTAATTTCTGGTGCATCCAGCCACAATTCCCCTGGTCCTTAGCTGCCCGGATGCCATGCTGCATCTACTAATGATGTTGTTGGCCATTCTCATGGGGTATGAACATGGCCCCTGCAGCTATGCAGAAAACTCTTCCAGACTGCTGGGGGTAGATGCGCTGAGCGTCCACAGGTTTTGGCATTTAAGAAAGACACCCTGCACAAGACATCCCTAAGGTCGGCCAGGGGAATCAGAGCTGAGCTCTCTGATGCCCTCTTTCTGTTGGGTAGGGAGGACGCTAACTGGAATTTGCCAAGCCTTCAGGTGGGTGCGATCCATCAGCCAAGGGGACTGGGTTGTCTCCCAGCAGTTGTGCCGGCATTGGATGTATAGCCTAGAAACCTCGTCCCTCCCTGTGAGGGTCCTATGGCTCTTTATAATAAATCTTTGGCATTCAACTCTCGTCTTTTTTTCACTCTCAAATTTTTCAGAGGTTGAGGGAGATGGCTTTTCATATTGGGCTCCGGCTCTGATCATGAGGCTCTAAGCAACAAGCTCTCCATTTCAAAGAATATTCAGACCCCATGTGGGAGTTCATCATTAAATAAGGATTCTCATGGTCATTCAGCACTTAATGACAGAAAAAGGAAGAAGGCCACAGCAAAGGCTGCCGGGTGGTCATCAGGAAGCAAATCAGGGGTCAAATGACATTCTGTGTCGGCACGAATCCGCACTAATGGTCAGTAAAGTGCATATGTAGTGGCACTGGCATGGAGACCTTTAAATCATGAGTTTCACTGACGACCGGGGTTGGTTGCGTGTGAAATTATGCACCCTATTTGGTACATTTAATAAACTTCATCCTGACCATATCGTGGGGTATCATCACTCAATACTATGGTGTTCCATGTACAGGTGACAAAGGATAGACACTGGCCCATGTGATTTGGTTGTCCTTTAATATATATGTACATACATCTGCGTATATATGCTCAAATGGTTTTACTTGTCGACCACTATGTTGTCGCATTTAATAAACATGACTTACGCAGCACTCTCAGGGGTGAGCTTGTGATTTAGGCATTTCCCAACATATATATATTTGTACACATCTTTATATTTATACATGAGCGTTTTAGCCTGCCGACAACTATGACGCTGGAAGCAATAAACATGATCAATTCAGCGCTCATGGCCGTGTGGCTTTTGAACACAGAATGTCTTTATGATTTCTGACTTATGGCCGATATTGGGAACATCCACTTGCATGGTTCACATTTAAAACTGATAACACAGTAAATCGGGATTAACACCTTTAAGATGGCGCCGATTGTAATCCCCCCTTCTACATACAAAGACGGACAGAAATGAATAGTCTCCTAGGCTCCCGCGATTGGCTGAAAGCGGCCGTTGACCATGGTGAGAGGGCGGGTCTTCTGCACTTCTTCCGGGTCACGGCACGTGTACTTCACTGGGTGCACGAGTTCTCTCGGCGTCCAGGAGAAGAGTGGAGTTCAGACGACCGGTATAGCGGTGAGTGGGTAGAGGCGGGTACGGATTTCGCCTGTATATTGGTACTCGCAATCTTGTAGGTTTGAGCATACCCTAACAGTTTTTGGCGAGTGTGGGAACTGAGAGAATAGCTATTGGGCTACATAATGCATAGATCTCTCAAACTGCTTACATTTACAGACATGAAGCAGCTGAATGCGAGAGAATTGTTGAGATATTGGTGTAATGTAAAACTCGTGATGGCTGAACAGTACATGTATATATTCACAGGTCGACGACTGGTGGTTGCTACTTACTTGATGGGGAAGCGTGGCTAAAATTTGTTTGTTCCCCGTATCTGAGTGTTTTGCCGGTAGGCGTTCAGTTGGCAACCACCGGGTAATTATGGCAACACCTGTATACATTTTGCTGAGAAAATGTTCTGGCAAGGCTGACATCAAATATTATTTTGATATATGTTTATTTGTTTGGCACTATCTTTCTGTTTGTCAACCACCACAGATGGTCCCTGAAGTATCAGCAAGGTGGAGATATGTCCCCGAGCCCTGATGAAGTTGCCAAAAATTACTAGGCAGCGAAACATGTCGGCCGTTCCAATTATAATGGTCTAAACATGCTGTGTTATTAATCTGAGTGCAGTCACTGCGAAGAATAAAGTATGTACAATTGCAAGTGAGCCACAACTCATTTTAGCTTGGAAAAGCAATTTACCCATTTGCACGTTACGGGGTCTAGATGGTTGATGGATGACACAAGCATTGACACCACACTTTTATTTTCCTTCACCTTTTTCTCACACAACTTCAAAAATTGGGCATAATAACTTTCTACTTTTCCCTTTTCTGTTCTGGTCATGAAAGTTACCAATGATGACAACGTGAGCAAACTGGTGAGTACCAACCAGTAGCTCCTTGGGTGATGCTTACGTGAGGTACTTTTGGACCTTTCACACCTTTTTTGTCTCTGTTTATAATTTGAGGCTTTGTATGGTGGATTGACAAACTTTTAAAGTTTACAGAACACTTAGAGTTGGGCACGATTGTTCAATTAGTGGAGCTTGCCCGTGGCAGAGATTGGTTATGAATACTGCCCCTCTTCCATTGAAAGTATAGAGTGTTCTATATAATCAGGTCATTATTATGTGAATATATTATATGGTTTAGTGAGTGGAGGGCGACCTGGTTAATACCCCTCTTTTGCTCCTCTTTTTTGATGATGTCAAATGATCAAGGCCTTTCTAATCTTGATGCCTTCTTTGTGTCTCATATGGCTAAGGGTGAAGACACAGATGGCCTTCTTTGGGTCTCAGATAGTACAGAATTCAGTCCCACAAACATTCCTCACCTTGGTACTGGATCACACACTGATGGTAGCACGGTAGTGCTGCCCTGTCCTGGGGCTCCTTTGACACTTGAACGGCATCTAATTCCCAACTGGCTGTATGCAACCCTCCCGGCTCACCTATGCTGGCATCTAATTTCTATCTTTTGTTGACCCCTAGGGAGGACTATAAGAAGGACTCCCTTCATTAAAAACTACGCATCTTAAAACACAGGTGGTCTTAAGCAAAATGTCAAGAAACATTGATACACTTCAGTGTAGGTTTAAAACAATGGAGTCTAGCTCGATTCAATTGCAATCTATGGCTCAACATACTCAGGGTGTTGTTGTGGAGGACGAGGCCAAGCTTGCAAGCACTGCATATAAACCAGAGGACATGGGGAATCGAATTTGACATAACAATCTGTGGGTTCTCGAAATACTGCAAGGTTAGGAGGGGGGCAACCCAGAGGGTATATCGTCCACCTATTTAGACAGGCTTTCCCACAATTCAACGATTGGGACATTGACAGTCTAGTACAAAGGCTGCATCATTTACCTTTTCGAAAACCAACTTAGGGTCGGGCCTCGCAATACTCTAGAACAATATTGATCCACGTGGGCAATTATATATTTCGTCAAATGATCTTCAACATGCTTAGCCGCATAATCCCATTAAGTCCTGTGGGGTTGATGTCTTAGTCCACTCTGACTTTTGTCATGCGACTATGGAACACTGGAGGAAGCTTAAGCAATTGATACCGACATTTGCTAATCAGGCGTCTCTGCCTCTCTGTTGGAACCTGCTAAACTTAAACTCTGTTATTCGGGGCAAACACACTTCTGTCAGGATCTGTCAATGCTCAAGACCTTCTAAAAATGTGGGGTACGGGGTCTACTAAAGATAAATGACAATGACAAACCTTAGGCGGGGTTTGCATTGGATCTTCTTTATCCTTCTTGTATTTCTGTCAGTCTGGGGGGGTTGTCCTGCTGGACTTTTTCTTTTCTATAACCATATCTGAAAATGTGTGGCGTGATTCATAAGGGTGGTCATTAATAATTTTGGTTTGCTCTTTTACTTCTTTATCTGTTTCCTTTTCATTAAGATCTCTTGCTTTTGTTCATATCGTGGCCTGTGGGGACTTGGTGGTCAGGGCAGTAGGGGGTAAATTGGTGACTTGCTAAGTATCTTGCAGCTAAAAGCTGGGCAGGGCTTGTAGAAAGGGGGAGTTGGGGCAGAGATTCTCATTCTCTTAGGGGAATCAGAATAAGTTTGGGTTTAGGGGGCTCGGGGTTGGGTATTGAGGGCAGAGGTGGTTGGGGTGGGCTGTGACTAGGGTTGAGGGGATGGCTGCTTGTTTTGGGATAATTTGATTCAATCAATCCACTTTATTCGATTAATTAAAATCATAAAAGTACAAGACATAAAATACATAAACACACACATACCTATACAAAATTTTGGGGATAAAAAGTTGGGCACAATCCTATTTGTGTAATTCAGCAGCATCAGAAAATTACAAAAGTTAAAAATTATTTCATTAGAGAATCAGCATAATACAGTATATAGCATAAAAATCCATACAATAGCAGCAATAGAACTAATAATATTAAAAATAATCCACAGAATACTCAGCTTCAGCAAATGAGGTTAATCAGTTCGTTAAAATGCGTAACAATGTGCATATTTTTTTCAATTTCTTCCTAATCCTAATAGCAGCAACCAAAAACAAGCAATATTAAAAATGTCCCATGTATTACTTAACATTTGCAGATAAAGCAGTGCAGGTCTAACCTGTAGGAAACCCTTTTTATTTAATAGAGGGACTAAAAACTTCCTACGTATATCCAAATAGAGGTCACAGAACATTACAAAATGTAGGGTATCTTGTGTAGAAAAATTATCACAAGAACACGGTCCTGCATCCTCTGGCTTACACCACCCCTCATAGTTGCCCAAATTAAAATGAATCAAATTAAAACGGAACCTAGTCAGGAGCCAGCGATGGAACGGTTTAGTAACAGTTATCAAATACGGCTCAATTAATAACGACGTTTTTGTCAAAAAGTGAGCCCTAACTAAAGGTTTCTGTAGCTCCTTTTCTTCCCGTTCCAACATCAACATATTTATAAAATTCGTTCTGACCCCTTTCAAATCTTCCTTCCTAATCCTATCCGGGAATTCAAATAGTTCTAGCCGCCCTATTTTGGATAACATAGATCTAACATATGCAAGCCAATTAATGTTACTTACTTTATCCAATTTGACACAATCCCGCAATATCAAATGATTCAGGGTTAAAACTGGGTTAAGCCATACTTTGAGCCAGCAGAGTAACGGCGCTGTACGCAAAGTATCTGAGACATAACCCAGCCCCAATTCCTGGTGTATGGCAAAGGTTGAAGTAGATTGAGGAACAGACAGGAGACTACGTAAAAATTTGTTTTCCACTGTCTGTAGTCCTGCCTGTTGCTTGTATCCCCAAATAGATGAGCCATATGCTGCAATAGCCAAACACTTAGATCTATATAATTTTATAATGGCCTCCACAGGTCTAGCTCCCAACCGCTGCGCAAACCCTAGTATGGCAGAGGTTGATCTAATTACTGCATTTTTTTTAATTTTTTGTTGGGGAACCCAAGAGCCTCTTTCATCAAACACTACTCCTAAATATGTAAACGAGGATACAGTCGTCACAACACCCCCATTACAATAAAAAGTTTTGGCTTTAGGAGCTCTATGACTCGTGGTCATAATATGTGATTTCCCGATATTTACTACCAGGTCTAAAGACTGCATATAGGCTCCAAACGCATCCAGAAGCTGCTGGAGACCTACTGCAGTTCGTGCCAAAAGAACGGCATCATCCGCGTATAGGAGAACCGGGATTGGACAGTCTCCTACACGCGGTATATCCAAGCTCGCCTCCACCAGAGATCTATCCAGGGCGTTAGTATATAATGTAAAAGCAGGGAGCCAATATGCACCCCTGTCTTACGCCTCTTCCTGATTTAAAAGACTTAGAACACTTGCCATGTTGTGAAAGCCTAATTGATGCAGATAGGTCACTATGAAGATCAGCTAGGAAATAAACCAGACCCGGATCCAATCCCATTTCTAATAAAATACTCCACAGCTTCGACCTGTTAACCAGGTCGAAAGCTGAGGACAAATCCATAAAAGCCATTTTAAGCGAGCCCTCTTTAGCCTTAGTATATTTACTAATTAATAAATACAGGTTGAGACATTGGTCCATAGTACTTCGTCCTTTTCTAAAACAGTACTGTAAATTAGAAACAATCTTGTTATCATTGGCCCAGTCTAAAATCTTTTCTAAAATCACTTTGCCCAAAATTTTAACCGTCGAGTCAATTAAAGATATCGGTCTGTAGCACCTCGGGTCCCCTCTCTGACCCTTTTTAAAAACTGGTATAATAATCGACTGAGACCAGGATGCGGGAAACCCACTCGTTCTCACCGCATTAAATACATTTGCAAGTATCTTAGCCCAAAATTTGGGGTTACACTTAAAAAGGTCTGCACGGGACACGGTCTGGACCTGGAGCTTTATTACTAGATGTGTCTTTTATTGCTCTCTCAACGTCCTCCTCATTAAAAATAAAGGATGCTGTAGCTTGGTGGGTTGATGCCTTAAAATAAGTTTCCATCGTCTCATCAGAACCATAAATTCCCTCAAAGTGAGCCAACCACTGAGCCTCTGTGATATTACTTTCCTGAATGTCGTTTTCCTGACCTGTAAAAAAGGGGATTTAACAATAGACCAAAATCTAGAACTATCTTTTAACACATCGACTGAAACAAGATCATTCCAAGCCTCTGCCTTAATCTCTGATTTCCGCATATGAACTGCAACCTTGTATTGTTTCCGTAACGACACTACCAATTCCCTATCTCGAGGAGAACATTTCAAGGCTAAAATAAGGGCACGGTGTGCTCGTGAGCAGTTTTCATCAAACCATTTTTCACCTAATTTAGTTTTCATTTTAGAGTTGATGGTCAAATCCACTGATATCTGTCTACAGATACCAACAAAAGCTCCTAGGACCACATTTTCAGGACTTAAAGGGTCAGCACATATTGCGATATGTCCGCTAGTTTTTAGGCAAAGATCTTTAAAGAAGGAATCTGGTACCACCTTTGACCACTTAAGCCTCCGCCCTTGATCACGGGTTACCATACTATTAACACCCAAATTTTCCCCACCGTTTTCCCAAAAACCCACAGCTATTATCCAGTTCCAATATGACGGGGTTATGATCACTGAAAGATGAAACTATAGCGTTATAAAAAACTACCTTGTCAAGTAAAGTAGAGGACAAAAATATATAATCTATGATAGTGTCTCTAGCCTTGGATTTAAATGTAGGACAACGATCAAAATGATTAAAAATGCTGGTTCAAAAAGATCGGCCCCCGACAAAGGTTCTCTAGAGCTTCCCCCTGGGGCGAGTGCTCAAAATGAGGGCTCACCGAGTGAGTATGGGCTAAGTGATCTTCGATAAGACAATGCCGCTCACACAAATGTATATTAAAATCACCCATAATTAATATATGATAAAAAGTGGATTGATTAGCCCTATAGTCTTCTAAAAGGAGTTCAACTTAATCAAATGTTGATTTAAAAAATCATTTCCCCCAGAATTATAGAAATTAATAAGTAATAACTTAAAATTATTTGCCCGGGTAACTTCTAATATCAGGGCATTAAATGAATCTACCTCTAGTCTACATAAAGAGCCAGCTAGCTTATTGGAGAGGAGGAACATCAAACCACCCTTAGCTCTACCAGCCGTAGCCGGGCGAGCGGGTAGAACATAAGATCTAAAACCATCCACCCAAAAACTATCCCCCTATCCCAGGTTTCTTGAAGCGCAATTATGTCATAAGATCTTATAACCTTCAACCAAAGTGGATCATCCCTTTTAGCTTTGAGGCCACGCAATATTCCAACTAATAGTTCTACAACTTGGGAGGATAACCACGCCTACATCATCTGAACCTGGATTTGTAGGGGATGGTTGTAAACTACCAACCACTGGTTCCACCAGTCAATCATTCTGATCCATCGAAGTAAGTGGAGAAAATCTATTTGAGACAGATAAGCCTCCCTCCATAAATCTTGGTATCAAGGCTACCACTTTTTTTGTGTTACTTCTCCCACTTTAGTTTTACTAGGGTAAAATCCACTACCATGACCCTGAAGCAGCCCCAAGTCAGGGAGGGAGGAACCAGTGAAAGTAGCCCCACTGGCCCTCTCAAAAGGCCGCCGAGCATTTAGCGGAGAGTAAAAATAACTCAAAGGTAAAGCCCTAATTTCCCCCCCATATAGATCTGTTGCATCCCAGAACAGCCTATCAGCTATATCCTGTTTATTAAAATTAATTATAATACAGTCTCCTGGTACGCATTTGGGGCCATTTCCCACCCAGGCCACCCGTCTAGTCATTATAATATGGTCTGATATCCCAGGTTGACCTGATGAGTAATGATCACACCAATTTTTTGTCTTGCGCATCAGTGCCTCCGTTGGTTCCTTATCATGAACACTTAAAGGGGGAACCCCTACAAGAATCGCAACCAAAGGAGTGGCAGCCATAGGAAGGTCAATTCTACATTCTTTTGGGCTTCTCTTACTTTCTTTGAAGCCGCTATTCTTGTTAATTACAACATTAGATCTTAAATCTGTAGATTCAGCAGGACTTTTATCAATTTGGGTCAAATGCCCTCCTTCTTGCATTCTTTCCTGAAACACATCCTGCCTAGCAACCTTTTCGATTTTACCCCTCACTTGGAACTACAAACTGGTGATTACCTAAAGATTTTCCTCGAGAATCTAAATTAGATTCTAACTGGGGAGTAGCTAACAAACCTGAATTATTTTTAACATGATTAACTTTTAAGTAAGAATCCAGAATAGAGTCCATACGCTCACATTTTTTCTTCAGGTCAGCGACACACGAGTTCATAGTGTCAATTACATCTTTAGCAATATTAGTCAGTATGGATTCGAACCGAGCACTAAAATCTCCTCCACCAAATTCCGTAGTAATAATTGAGTATTCTCGTCCAGCACCAAGTCTAACTTTGATGGGCAGTTTTTTTGGCCCTTCTGCCTCTTATTAATTTTCCTAGAGGTACTCCGTTCCCCCTGAGGCCTCGCAATTAAGTCCCTAGATGGAGTTTCCCCGTCCATAGCAGAAACTTGCGATGGTACAGTCACTTCTCCAATTTCAACAATAGTCGGGCCTGAGATTCAGGGTTCAATCTTACGCCACTAATCTGCACAACTGGATCCAGCGAAACAGGAGCATTAGATAGTGGCTCAGAATCCTCAACACCTCCTCCTTCATTATATCTTGAGCCTAAACCTAATTCCTTTTCGACATTAGCTATCTCGTTAGTCAATGCTCCCACGGCCGAAGTCAGGTATGAGATTATAGATGATGATTGTCTCTGGACTTTAGATTTTGCACCTCCCTGGTCATGGCTACCACGAAGTTTGCGCTTACCCATAGTTAGATGTTAGGGGAATGGCCCAGCCCAGCCTCTAACGGGCTTTGACGGGCGCGGACGGGCCCGCCCTTGGCCCGGGCTTTGCCCGGGCACGCCCGCGCGCGTCCCGCGCTGCGGGAGAGCTACACAGCTGATAAGCGCCTCCAGGCGCACCGATAACACCCCCAGCAAGCGACTCCCACTGCCTGCTGGGGGTGGTAGTCCAGCCGTTGCCCTCACGGCAGAAATGACAGTGCCGTTCCCCTCACGGCAGGAAAAGCGAAGGAGAAGTGTGGGCAGGAGCTGTTCACCTCACGGCGATGTCCAGAGATCAGGTAGGGTGAAGAAAAGACCATTCCCCTCACGGTACTGCTGTCAGCTGTGAGCGCGTCCCGCGCTGCGGGAGAGCTACACAGCTGATAAGCGGCTCCAGGCGCACCGATAACGCCCCCAGCAAGCGACTCCCACTGCCTGCTGGGGGTGGTAGTCCAGCCGTTGCCCTCACGGCAGAAATGACAGTGCCGTTCCCCTCACGGCAGGAAAAGCGAAGGCGAAGTGTGGGCAGGAGCCGTTCACCTCACGGCGATGTCCAGAGATCAGGTAGGGTGAAGAAAGACCGTTCCCCTCACGGTACTGCTGTCAGCTGTGAGCGCGTCCCGCGCTGCGGGAGAGCTACACAGCTGATAAGCGCCTCCAGGCGCACCGATAACGCCCCCAGCAAGCAACTCCCACTGCCTGCTGGGGGTGGTAGTCCAGCCGTTGCCCTCACGGCAGAAATGACAGTGCCGTTCCCCTCACGGCAGGAAAAGCGAAGGCGAAGTGTGGGCAGGAGCCGTTCACCTCACGGCGATGTCCAGAGATCAGGTAGGGTGAAGAAAAGACCGTTCCCCTCACGGTACTGCTGTCAGCTGTGAGCGCGTCCCGAATTTGACATAACAATCTGTGGGTTCTCGAAATACCGCAAGGTTAGGAGGGGGGCAACCCAGAGGGTATATCGTCCACCTATTTAGACAGGCTTTCCCACAATTCAACGATTGGGACATTGACAGTCTAGTACAAAGGCTGCATCATTTACCTTTTCGAAAACCAACTTAGGGTCGGGCCTCGCAATACTCTAGAACAATATTGATCCACGTGGGCAATTATATATTTCATCAAATGATCTTCAACATGCTTAGCCGCATAATCCCATTAAGTCCTGTGGGGTTGATGTCTTAGTCCACTCTGACTTTTGTCATGCGACTATGGAACACTGGAGGAAGCTTAGGCAATTGATACCGACATTTGCTAATCAGGCGTCTCTGCCTCTCTGTTGGAACCTGCTAAACTTAAACTCTGTTATTCGGGGCAAACACACTTCTGTCAGGATCTGTCAATGCTCAAGACCTTCTAAAAATGTGGGGTACGGGGTCTACTAAAGATAAATGACAATGACAAACCTTAGGCGGGGTTTGCATTGGATCTTCTTTTATCCTTCTTGTATTTCTGTCAGTCTGGGGGGGGGGTGGTTGTCCTGCTGGACTTTTTCTTTTCTATAACCATATCTGAAAATGTGTGGCGTGATTCATAAGGGTGGTCATTAATAATTTTGGTTTGCTCTTTTACTTCTTTATCTGTTTCCTTTTCATTAAGATCTCTTGCTTTTGTTCATATCGTGGCCTGTGGGGACTTGGTGGTCAGGGCAGTAGGGGGTAAATTGGTGACTTGCTAAGTATCTTGCAGCTAAAAGCTGGGCAGGGCTTGTAGAAAGGGGGAGTTGGGGCAGAGATTCTCATTCTCTTAGGGGAATCAGAATAAGTTTGGGTTTAGGGGGCTCGGGGTTTGGTATTGAGGGCAGAGGTGGTTGGGGTGGGCTGTGACTAGGTTTGAGGGGATGGCTGCTTGTTTTGGGATAATTTGATTCACTTGGGGACTACAAATGTTTCAAAATGGGAACGTATCTACTCAGGATGTTGAAAATGTAATCACATGCAGAGATCGAATCCTTTTTGATGTTTGAGCGGGGGGGGTCGGTGTAGCCAGGGTATTCATATTCATAGTTGGAATGTTAGCTGCTTGAGAGCAGCCGCCAAGCTCAGGTATGTTAAGGAAGAGCTTGGCCTACTTAAAACAGAGTTGGTATTCATAGAGGAGACCCATTTAAGCTTAAGGGAGGTTGAGAAAGTTGAGTGTTTGGGCTATAAAATTTAAGCTGCTGTGGCTGTGAGGGGCCACATGGGGTGATGTATTGCTCGCTAGGAATAATGAGTGGTCTGCTATCAAGGTTACTGTTGATAAGGGGGGCCACTGGCTAATTGCTCAGATAGTGAAAGCTAACTTTCAAATTACATTCTGCGGTCTATATGCTTCTAATATGGATGACCCTACCAGTTTTAACTTCTTACTGGTGGAATTCAGTTAGTAGGATAGACTGATTGTTATGTGTGAGGACTTTAATTTGGTGCTGGAACCTCATGAGGATTCAACCTCTAGATGTGAGGTAAGGGCTAGACGAAAGTGGTGATCATCTGCCGCTCTTGACCAAGTTATGGATTCTCATTCTCTGCAGGATGGATGGCGGGCCTGTCAGGGGTTTTGAGCCAGGCTTTACATTCTACTTGCCCCCACATGATAAGTTGTCATGAATCGGTTTGTTCTTAGTAAGCAGCAGCATCATCCCGACTCTCTGGGTCAAGAGACATATGAGAGTTTTATCAAATCAAAGTGCTCTCTCACTGTTTGTTAAATATTATACTGCTTCGGGTGGGACTTGCTCCACATGCTGGACTTTTAATCCTAAACTATTATGGGATTTGGCCTATATTAAGGTCATGACCTCTGTCTTAAATTAATTTTTTGCCATCAAAATAGAGTCGGCCTCACCCACTATTGTTTGGGATGGCTGAAAAGCTACAATTAAGGGACAGACACTTCATTTTTCAATTCAGAGAGACAGTAAGACTGAAGAGCTGGAATTGCATTTACGTGCGGAGCTCCTGAAACTTGAAAAAGAATATTCTTAATGTATGGCCTATCAAATGGCAGAGCATATTTTTCGACAGCTAACTGCCGCCCGGATGCTGATTCATTAGAGGGTGTCAGACAGGGCTAGCCAAAAATGGAGTAATAGGCAGGCTACATGTTTTGGAAACAGTGTGGAAATGAGTCTGATTCTTGCCTTCCAGATTTGTGACTGGCAATCTAAGAATGTTATAACTAGCATTCAGGAATTTTTTGGATGGGTGGGCTCTTGCACTGATGCCGTTTTGGCTGCTTTTCAGGAGTTTTATACTGCTTTATATGAGGAAAGCACTCATGCTTCTGGGTAGGGGTAGCTCAGTATGTCGCAGGGGGGAAACTACCTACAGCGACAGATACTCAGCGGGCGGTATTGGGAGCGCCACTAACAACATTTGAAACCAATAAAGCCCACTTTCAGCTAAGGTCAGGTAAAGCCTCTGGCCCTGATTTTCTTCCGATCGAATGTTATAATACCTTCCCTGAATCATCATACCGTCATTTGTGGAGCTAGCCAATTCCTTTTCTTTTTCTTCTGCGGTACCAAGGTCTTGGTGGGAGGCGCATATTATGGTGTTTTTAAAAAGGGGAAAGACTCTCTTAATTGCGGCTCATGCCGACCCATCTCATTGATGAATTCTGATGCCAAACTATATACACGGGTTCTGGCAGAGCAACTTTCATCCATCATCACCTCTTTGGTCGATCCGGTGCAGCATGGGTTTATCCATGCATGGTATATCTCTGCTCATATTAATCTTACCATTTCAGAGGTTGTGGAAGAATTGTGCACACCTGCTGCAATGATCCTGTTGGATGCAGAAAAAGCATTCAACAGGGTTTCTTGGGAATTCTTCAGTGGCGGCTCCTGCGTAATGGTGGAGGAGCCTCACCCCACTGGTCAGAGCCCCAGCATATGAAAAAAAAATGATAATAAAACAATTTTATTATCATTTTATTTTTCACTGTGAGGTGAGTCTGTTGAGGTTAGGGCAGGGCGTGGCCATCCTCAATGGAGAGTAGAGGGGAGGAGGAATGGTGGGCACTATAAATGCGCCTGTATGTTTGGCCGGCTGTCTTAGGATGACCAAACCAACATAGGCACTTAGATTTCTCCAACTCAGCCGGGAGGAGAAAGTGAGCGTCAGAGCAGCCCACTCATGCCAATCCCGGCGCTTCTCTCATGCTTGGTATAGCATGAGAGCAGCATCTGGATTGGGTGGGGATCCTGTGCAGAAACCAAGAAGCTGTGAAGGAGCACTGATGCTGCGACCGGCAGTGGGAGCGACTTTGGCAGGTAAGTGCTTTTTAAAATTATTATTTCCCCCTGGAGCTGCCTCACCATTCTTTATTGGAGGCAGAAGCTGCTGAAATTCTTGTGGGTAGTTCTGGGTCAGATGGGCCTGGGCGAAAGTTTTGTATCTGCTATTAAGTCTCTTTTTTTACTCATTATTGGCTCGAATCATCCTGTTGGGATGGATGTCTGACAAGGTGAGTATCCATTGGGGCACTAGACAGGGATGTCCCTTGTCCCCTTTACTTTTCTCCCACTATCTGGAACCATTTATTCAAAAGACTGTATGCCTTTCAAACTCTTATTGTAAACCAAATTACACGCAGGCTCTGCAATGGCAGGCCTGAGACATGTTTAAAGGGCTACCTAAGTGGGTGGCACAATCAGTGCTGCAGGCCCACTAGTAGCATTTACTTGCAGACCCTGGGCACTTATAGTACCACTTTACTATGGACTAGCAAGTAAATTAAATATGACAATTAAATATGATAAATAAGGTCAATATTATCATGTTTAGAGGAGAAAGCACAAGCACTTTAGCACTGCTTAGCCGTGGTAAAGTTGTCAGAGTCCTAGGGCCAGCAAAGATGAGGTCAGAAAAATTGGAGGAGGAAGGTAAGAAGTTGGGGGAAGACTACCCTAAGGCTGTCAGGTCTAACAAGGTGTCAAAAAAGTACCTTTTAGAGGTGATGCCATTTCCTATCATATACGGCTTGCAGGAACCTGTGGGGTGTCTGAATCTTTATATTTTTTGTTGGGCAACCTTTGGTGACTCTCTGTGAAGCCAGACAAACAAAGGTCTGCTTAGAATTTGAAGATCTTCTTTAGAGGCAAAAATGACTCCTAAACACCCCAAACATTCTGCTTCTCCTTCATTAACTTTTCCCACATATCAGGCAGACACTGAATTTTATTACTAACCTCCCAAAATAGCAGGGGTTTGACACTGTAGTACTTGTGGTTGACCTCAAACAGAAAATGCATAATTTCATTCCTTTGGAGAGGTTACCCTTTTTCTCCCTTTTAGGTTCAGATTTCCTTTATAGTGTGCCATCTGTGTGGTTTCTAATACGTCTGTAGTTTACTCCTTGTTTCTTCGAGAAGGGGTTTTGTGAAGTCATGGGCCTGTAAGTTCATATGCCAACATGACATGATTTATAATTGCATGTGTAAATTATACAAATTATTACCATATTAGAACAAAATGCTACCAATCGTCCTACCAATGCCAGGTAAACTATCAAGGATTAGGATAAATTCAATACATAAAGATCATGGCTGTAAAGAGAAGAGTTTGCAACCTGATATCAAAGCCCATACTAAAATTCTAGTCACATTTGCCTGAGAATTAATCTAGAACTAATCAAGAAAGATGAACCTCTTCTGCAATAATCACAGAGAACGTTGTTTATCAAAACTTAAACTATTTTCCTGGGATTACCAATTATAACCCCGACAAAAGATAAACAAGACAGATGAATCATAGCACCCTCAACAAATAATTCACTGATGATTTATCTCCACCAGCTTTCGGCAGAATCCCATTAGGGATGCACTTGCGCTTTATGATGGCAAATAGGAAGTTTTTAGAGTTCCTGCAAGCCTGGAAAATCAATGGCCTTTGATTTTTCCTCACATGTAAAGGGGGAAGCGGGGAAGTGTTGCTGGTCGGTCTCGAGCCAGACCATCGCTATCTCAGACAAGTAGTCAGCCAGGGCTGAGTCATCATTGCCTACCCGGAATGTGTATAGCTGTAAACTTGTCTATAATAGTAGCATTATCGACAATGACCCTGCCATCGGCCCACTGGAAACCCATCACATATGCAGCATGGTATGGGTGGGCACAAAAGCTGAGCCGGAGTAAAGTCAGGCCTCTCACCTTTGCCATATTTGCGTGGTCTTTTTTAAGCTACCAAGAGTTCTGTCAGGTGACACAATTCTTCACCAAGAATTGTGAAAAATGTTGACCATGCATCATTGATGTCAAAGGGTCACAAATTGATCCCTTCGAGGAAGATTATCGACTTACTTCTGAAAGATGAACCCAACAAACAAAAAACCACAATCACAACAAAAAAGCAGTTTCTAGTTAAATATATTCATTGTCATATATCTAACACTTCATTTACATGATACATATCATTCTTTTTTTATTTTTTTGAGATTCAGCTGCCCATAACACATACAATAAATCACAGAAACATATGCATAGTGAGAATGAAATAATACCAGTGTTCACACACAAAACTTGAGACAATTAAAATATGTAATGTCTAATGTTCAAAGATTCAAGTTCAGGATATCCTTATTTCTTCATTTTATATCATAGGATAGCTGATGTAGGACATAAAACAATGCAGTCAACGTTTAGACCCTATGACCATGTGTTAGTAACTACGCATCATACTGGGTCTTCCTCAGGACTAAAATGGTAGCATAAAAGAGGACAGCTTGATACCTTACATTAGTGTCGTGCAAATTATGTACAGTGATTTTAAAAGGGTGTACATCACCCACTAAATCATCCCATATGGTTCCCTTTGATTAATAAAATTCCTCAATTGGATTCTAAAATAAAAGCGCACAAAGACTATGTGATGACCCCAGATTTGGCCAAAATCCTCAATAATGCACGCAACATGTCAAAATTTGTCTAGTCATGTCACCTTATGACCCGCACCAATGTACATGGGAAGGACCGAAATGGTCCACCCGAAAGCACCGTCTTGTGATTGCTCTTTGCAGGCAGAGAAAAATAAAGCAGATCATTGGCGTCATTACATACTTTTTGTGTGCTTTTATTACAGAATCCAATTGAGGAATTCTTTTTATCAAGGGAACCATACGGGATGATTTACCAGGTGATGCACCCCCCTACACACTAAGGTGTGCCATTTTAATTTAAAGGAGGCCACCATGTGGTGATTACTCTGATGCACTCAATGTGGGGTGTTTACAATCTTCTTCCATATGTTTTTCTCTTCTAGAGAACCCTGGCTGGAGTCCATAGTATTATCAAATACATATGGATGTTGATATTTGATAGGACACATGCTGTGTGTACTTGACTACATCCTTTTGAAGGTGAGTGACCACCCATGGGTCTTCTTCTTACTTTTAAAACCTCTGTACATAATTTGCATGACAATAATGTAAGGTATCATTTCCTTACAGGCTGTCCTCTGATTTGTTACCATTTTAGTCCTGAGGAAGACCTGGAATGATGCGTAGCTACTAACACATGATCATAGGGTCGAAACATCGATGGAATTGTTTTATGTCCTACATCAGGTATCCTAAGATATAAAACGAAGAAATAAGGATATCCTGAACTTGAATCTTTGGACATTACACATTTTATGTTTTCATTGTCTCAGGATTTGTGTGTGTACACTGGGATTATTTCATTCTCGCTATGTATGATTTTCTGTGATTTATTGTATATATTTTATGTGTTATGGGCAGCTGAATACCAAAAAAACAAAAAACGATTGATATGTATCATGTAAATGAAGTGTTAGATGAAAGATAATAAATATATTTAACTAGAAACTGGTGGTTTTCTGTTTGTTGGATTCATCTTTCAGAAGTACGTTGATATTCTTCCTCAAAGGGATTATTTTGTGACCCTTTGACATCAATTTTGAATAGTCGACATTTTTCACAATTCTTGGTGAAGAATTGTGTCACCCGACAGAACTCTTTGTAGTTTATAACCATATATGCCCAGGTTCTGAGGGACAAAGGGCAAACCCATTATATTTAATGGTATATTTGCGTGCTCTGGCATACTTGCCCAGTTAAGCCACTTTCCACACAGTGAGGTTCCGGAACTCCTGCATGTGTGTGAATCTATCATGTAGGTATGTGGTGCCCGTGGCCGACATGTCCAGCATACTAATATTGCGCAGTTTCCCTTCTACCGTAGTCAAGTCATTTCACATGCTGAGAAGAACCCGTGCATGCTTAGCAATACACACACCTATAGGCCTTAAAGGTCTCCCAGAGGGTAGAGTGTGTCTCCACAGTCCCAGCATTAAGCGGGAAATACTCATTGATGGCATCACAGAGCTCCATGCAAAAAATATAATCATATAGTACATTCTGGGGAAACGCCAGTGTTGGAATATGGGAGTTTGACATGGGACATGTAACGTGGCTGTGGCAGGGGCATGAATGAGAGTGTGTGGGGTAGACGTGCAACATCCATGAGCCACAATAGTGCTCCTTGTGACAAATATCAATGATCAATACTAGTCCAAATGTTGTGCGGGGCGGAGAAGAAGGTGGTATCAAGGAGGTCAGTGAGTGCCTTAAGTGAGTGTGGCTTAGTGATCACTGTAGAGCCAGTGGGGTCTAGAGCGGGATGACATGTGATATTAAAATCGCCGCCGAGTAAAACATAATCAGCCTGATATCTACCCATTTGAGCAGAGAGGTCACAACAGAACTCAGGGGAATCAGTATTTGGTGCAAATACATTGACTAATAAAACAGTCCTACCTTCGAGCAACCCCAACACTATCAGGAACCGCCCCCCTGGATCAGATAAACTCCCAAGCGATACAAATGGAATATTCTTATATATGAGGATAAAGACTCCACATGAATGGGAACTAAAGTGGACAAAGTAACGGTTGGAGCCCCAAGGAGCAGCATATGTGCAATCAGTATGAGGTGACAAGTGAGTCTCCTGTAAAAAGGCCAGTTTGACACCATGCCGGTTGAGATAGGAAAGGACCTGCTTCCCCTCCTGCTGGATATTAAGACCCCTGATGTTCCATATCATAAACGTGAGTGCAATTGTCCTATCCCCACTAGCATGTGATGTCATAGATCCAGAAAGGAATGTCTAGGACCTATAGAGTAATGTGGCAATGGAATGTCATGTGTAACACAATAGTGTAGTATCCATAACCAAACCAAAATAAATCAACAAAATCCCAACCCCCAACCACCCCAGTAACAACAACTGGTGAATCCCAATGAACCCCAAACAAGGCATCAAAACAAGGATGGCAATATACACCATAGGGGGGTGACAATGCTCAAGGAAGCATCGCCCAATTGACTAGCGAATATGCAGAAAATAGTAGTCGTCCAGTGGGCATTCAGAATGGGGGTGATAGCATCGTAATGCGAAGCAATATATTGGTTGAAGGAACAGAGCCCTCAAGATCTATTATAGCAAAGTTAGGCAGCTCAGACGGACATGTGGGCATTCAGGATGGTAGGTCAAACTGGGAGCCAGAATCCTCAGCATTGGGAGATCTGAAGGGCGATACACGTCTAGAAGAGGACTCACCGATATGGAGTTGTTTGCAGAACTTGACAGCCTCCACGGGGTACTGAAAACATGATTATGGACATCAACCTCCACCCTCAGTCATGCTCGATAAAGCATGCCATACCGGAGGCCATGTTTCTAAAGAGTACTCTTTACATCTGCAAATTTACGGAGCGCCCACCGGACCGCTTGGGTGAAGTCAGGGAAGAAAGATAATGCAGCGCCCTGGTATTGTAGTGGTCCTTGGCTTTTTCACAAGCCAGGTATAGAGCTGTGTCCTGTTCAATGAAATTGAGCAGCTGCGCAATAATCAAACACGGAGGCACTCCAGGTACGGACATGGTCCGAGAGACCTTTGGGCTTTCTCCACTACGAAGGTGTTGGTGAAGGCTCCCATACCAAACAGGCATGCCAGGAGGTTTTCCAAAAAATGCCCATACAAATTCATGGTCTCCGCTATCCCCACTATGCATAAATTATTTTGGGGTGACCGATCTTCCAAGTCTTCATTTTTAGCAGCTGTGGTTTTCAGAAGCTGCTCTACTCATTCCAGGCACTTCAGCACATCAACATTACTGTCCTCGATCTCTGCGATCCTGCGCTCCACCACATCAAGTCGGATAGTGTGCCGATCAAGACACTCATTCATGAAGTATAAGCGGGTAGCTAGTGCATCAAATCTAGTGTCTATTGCTTGGAAGCTGGTGGACACTTCAGCCATAATGGCAACAGTACCTTAAAGAGGGGATCCGAGTCAGTGCCAAGAGGAAGCCTTCCACCACCAGGGGGAAACTGTTGTCGCTGTGGGGTCTCAAAGTCTCAAAAGTCAGCTGATTCTGTTTAGGGTCACCATGACCCACGATGACTACAGCAGCAGCACAAGTCTGGCAGAGGGGTGAGGGGGGAGCAATCGGGCCCGGTACAGGAATAAATTCAAGCACCGATAGAGCCCCTCCACTCAGGAAGCAGCCAAATGGACTGGCGCAGTAGGGACTCTGAAGCTGTGGAAAAGTACCAAATGAGGCGACCGCAAAGGACAGTGGTAGCAGGCCCAAAGCACCATTGCAACAGTCCAGTGAAGTCTTGCAGCACCGCTGGTGTCTCAGGCAGCGATCGTGGGGCCCTGCTGGAAAGGTGCAGAGAGGCGCAGCACAGGCATCCAGCTGGCTGCAAGGGCATAGTGAGATGCTTGCAGCCACATGTTTACAGGGACCCAGAGGAGGCAGCACACAGGAGTGTCACAATAAGGCCGAAGCATCATCCATGCATTAATGGAATCCGATGAGGCAAGTAGGCCCATCACTCCAGCTGCGCCCAGAGTCGCATACTCACCCACCGCCCATGTCTCATTAAGAGTGACAAAGTGGCCGGCAGCCACCCCACAGTGTGGGACATAAATCAGGCACAGCAGTCCTGGCACCCTCCAGGACAGTCGGTGTGCAGCGGCAGGCATGGGTAGCCCAGACAGAAAGAACGGCCTAGGCTCAGGCCTCAAATCATGGACAGACCCGCCAGGAGCATGGCTGCTAATACAGCACCAGGCCCCCAGACAGGGAGCAACCCTGTCAGGTGCGGTTGTAAGATGTGTCGGGCAAATTGGGTCCAGACAATGCTGCTACTGGGTCTGAGAGCCACGCCACACACACCACGGACCTGCCCTCAGGCTCACCCTGCGGACCCTGTCACCCCAGGGCCTCCGAGGGCCACGTCAGGCTGCGGTGGCAGGCTCAGGCAGCAGCAGGGATTGCAGCGGCTTCTGCAGCATACAAGGGGAGATTTTAAATACTGCAGCCCCAGCATCCCAAAGGCAAGGGGACCCGAGGCATTGCAGTGGGATGAAGGTGCCCAAGGACAGCAGTGTGAGGGCAATGCCTCCGGACTTTCAGTGCTGTGAGCCATCTTGGTCGCCGGCTTGGGCACGCCCCCTATGTTAGGATTCTTTTGAAAACATGCTTGCTGTCAACAGAGGCCATCATGCTGCTTCATGGTATTTCCGAAGAAGCATCTCAGAATAAAGAAAGTGAGGCAGGTCAAAAAAGCTTGGCCTCATTTTCCATACTTCTGTATTTTCTTGCTCAAATCTAGAAAACAGTGATAAATTCTGACCCTTCTACCCGCAGCTTGATAAATTACATAACTTCTTCACTGGGCGGAGCTTGCAAAAAGAAAACGTTTATCTCTACAAACCTAAGGATTTCAAGGAAACAAGGAACTTTTGAAAACTAGTAAATCTAATGTCAGTTTCCCATTACATTGTTTCTGTGGGGGCTTAGTAGGTAGTGCAGACAACCTTTCAATTCACAGAGCAGAAGCCTCCTAAATTGAAGTCAAAAGAATTTACTTAACACATTCTGTCCTTGTTTGGGGCACTGAAGGATCCCAAGCCCCAGAGTGCTGCTGTGTGCTGGAGGAGGCAGGAGAGCATCACAGCACCAGTTGGGCACTACTCAAGGCCCACTTCTACCCTGCAGCATAGGACGCATTCTTCCCTTGTTTGAGTCATTGAAGGACCACAAGTCCCAGAGTGCAGCTGTGTGCTGGGGGAGGGAGGGAGCGTCACAGCACCAGTCGGGCGCTACTTAAGGTCTGCTTCTACCCTGCAGCATGGGACGTGTGTGGGACGCATGCAGACACATGCCTGGGCGAAGGCAAGGCTAAGTTCGAGCCTGTCTGTGCCCGTCAGAGCCCGGAGGAGGCTGGGCTGGGCCATCTCTCTTGGCTCTGCGCAAAGGGACAACCCAGCGATTGAATCTGGCTTCACAAGATAATACGATAAAATACTCTTTCTGATACTTATTGGGTGTTGGTTCAGGACTGTATAGTCACATCTTCAATGGGGAAGAAGAGGGCGGCTATGGACTGTTCAGCCCCTCCCCCCTCAAATGGCACCTCAATCGATCGGATGTTAGCGCAGGCTGTGGGGGTCATCAATACTCATCAATACTGAAATACTGGGTAGGGGGACGATGACCCCTTCGCAAACTAACAGGTAGACCATGGACCTTGGATTAAGATCCGCTGGGGAAAGTGGCCAATCACTGGTTGCCCTCGGGAGAACAACTAACTCCTCAGATGCTGTGAACACGTCATCTTCCGATTTGGGCGTATCTGCTGCTCAATGTCTACTGCAGTCTGCTAAGCCAAAGCGGGGCCACAAAGGGGAAAAGCTCCCGCGTTAAAGGTCTCACAGCCAGCCCGATCAGCACAATCAGCCCAGACCACCCGGATCACATTAAATCTGCCGATGAGACAGTTACCCCCATAGGTCCGAATTCCTCTGCCTATGTACATGTAGAGGGTACTTCTGAGGCTTCCCCTTAGGTGCATGTTAGTGGGGAAACTTGCTGGAGATATGTTGTGGAAAGATTAAGGAACTGCTCAGAGCTGAGCTTTTACCGGTGAGGGAGTGGCTTTTAAAATTGGAACAGCTGATAGAAGCACTTCCTTGCCCTCGAGACAACAGACAACAAGGGAAGGGAACCCATATTCAATTGCTCCCGCCTTGGGCATTAATCACGCAACTCTAGGGAGGTCAATTTCCTCTCCTCCAATGGGCAATGCCCTTAACTTAAGTACTACTGGCCTGCCCAAGAATCAGGCCGAAAGTCACCCCATTAATCAGCCTGAGCCATCTATACCTGCTGTTGTACCAAGCAAAAATACCACACACCGCTATCACCTGCCGTCTCGGGCAGCAACAGAAAGCCCTCCCCCCTCTCCTCAATGCGTTTGCCGCAGGGCGGCAAACGCAGGGACTGCCACGGGCGGACAGAGGGATAGCTATGCCACTGAGAAGGGGACTGTATTATTACCAAATTTAACTCACCTCCCTTAGTGAGGAATGCTCTCTTTGGGTCACCCGTTTTGGAGGGATCGAGGGGCATGATTGGTGTGGTTCCCCTTGGCTTTTTTCACAGCCCCCCCAGACCCTGAAATCTATAGCAGTCGGATCTTGACTCCCCAAGGAGGGCCTTGTTATATGGAGACCACAGCCTAGGCACAAAAGTAGATCACATTCCCACTGCCAGACTTAAGGGTCTCAACCACAATACCCAGGTTGGACGTTATCTCAAGGGTGGACTGACTTTTGATGGACACTGTAGGTGGGACAAACTCTGTTGACAACAAATTCTATTGGCTTTAATACCCCGCACGGTGAGTCTGACTCCTTGAAACCAATTAATTGTTATTAACTCCAACACTTTGGTGTGAGAACTCACTGGTAAAAAGCTGCATGGGACCCATCTTGGAGGCTTCTTATTTCAACCTATTAAGCTGGAACATTGCTGGCCTTAAAGATAAGATTAAGGACTCAGCTTGGTTGGAGGTAGTAGGTAGGTTTGATTATGTCATGCACACAAAGGGGGGACGGGAAGCTAATGGAAAAAAGAGGTCCAGTACCCGTGTTCCCAAGGTAATATGTGTAAGTCACTGGAGGGTCACTGTTCCTAATAGAGATGGCCAGCCTAATCGGTGGCTCGAGGTATAGGTAAAGAGGTGCCTATCTACATAAGTAGTGAAAGATTGGATACAGGGGGGAAATTCCTCCTAATTGGAGAGTTGCCCTCACACACCCTTACGGGTGTCATGCTTCATCAGTGGGCATTTTGCTCCTCGTGGGGGTGGCGCTGCAGTCCCCCACCTGCCCCATGAGAGGGCTCTTTATCGGAGTTCTTTTTAGAGGAATGCCGCAGTGGTGAGTGTGGGTGTGTGGGGATGGCGGATTTAAAAACGCAGTGCTGGTACCTCCCAAAATATTTATTCTTGGGTCCGTACGGTGTGGTTAAAAGCAGGTGAAAAAGAACACAGCTCCCTACTGTCAATGAAGAGGGTGTGTGCCTTTATTTGGTTTCTTAGTGAGAAATAAAGGTGGTGGGTGGTGAGTTTAGATCTAGTTAGGTCTACATGTTTCACGCCTAAATGGTCCCAAGTGGAACCTTTGGCGTTTCGTCGGGACCGTTGGTGTATAATATCGTGAATAAATGATACAGGGGTTTGAGAAAGAAACATACAATACACCCTGTAAAATTACCTTGATTCAGGTTTTTGTGGTCTTGGGCGACTCTGCACCCACTCGTTAGTGACCACCTTAATGAGTGTATTGAAATTAAAAGAAGAGAAAAGAAATAAACAATAAGCATGTTGATTACATACTCGTGTGATCACGAGTAGTAAGTTAATGAGCATATTCTGCATAGGGGTGTGTCGGCCCGCTTGTACATTTAGTCCGTACTTGTGGTAGACTTTTTTTGCGACTTTCGTAAGATTCAAAGTGCACTTAGTGGTAAGTATCTATGAGAAGTGATCGGGCCCCTTGATGTGAGGGGTCCGTGAGCCTAAGCATACTCCAAGCAAATGACATACATAGACATATCACAGTTTAAAAGTAAATTGTCAAGACAATGAAACCCTACCCCAGGTGATTTTCAGGGTGGCCTCCTCGGCGGAGAAAGCGGCTCAAGAAGTTACCTACAGTGGAAGTTAGAGGTAACAAGGCAGTAGAGAGTTAAATGGTTGTTGCGAGTGCTCCTACGATCGGAGCTTCGCCGCGCCAGCCGTTATCAGGGGGGAGGGGGGTTTGTACTCACATTGACCTTCTGGTACGCAGCCTAGATACCTGCCCGCTGCCGCTTTGTGGCCAGTGGTTATGCGGCTGTCAGGTACCGGTATTTGTACGCGATGTGATTGAAGCGTGGGGGGCATGAGGGCCCGCCTACATGTTGATTGCGTTGAGCTGCGCTAAGCGTCAGCAACTAGAGCGGTGAAAAGCGGAGCCGCATGTGGCTTAGGAAGTGTAGAGGCTCAACTTTGGCGGCCATATTGAGATAGTGGTTGGCGGTTGTTATGCCATTATAATAATATGCAGTGTGACTAGAAACATAGGGCAAAACAATAGAAAATGGGCTGTTGTGTACAACTATTGCCCTATAGGGGGAGTGTGAGAAGTCATACCAAAAAAATTTCTTGCTTTACGTTATGTCTTGATTAGGTTAAGAGAGATGTCATCCCTGTGCTGTTACAATTGTGTGGAGTTTGGTTACTGAGAACTGCAGTTAGGTGATACGGTGTGTTTACATTACCCGAATGGGGCAAGACCAGAGATGCTGTTCTTATTAGAATCCAGTTATTCGCAGTTCTATTGTGCAGGTGATCAGCAGAGGTGATGTAGATGTTATTTAGGAACAGACTTAGTGGTACTTATCACTTGCATCATGTTAATAATGCGAGACGTTTGTCACCCATCTTTCCACTTAGAGGGTGCCTTAAGATTGGAATAATGCTGTTCTCAACAGATCGGTTCAGTATGGCCACATGCAACTATGGCAAAGGTTTTTACTGATTATGTGTGATTGCTAATGCCCATATTGGGTCATCTGGAGCGTAGAGATTGAGCACTAGGGAAGGGAGAAGAATCAGATGATGAATTCTGCCCAGGGTATGTCGCCATTCAGTCCCTGAGTATTGGATAGTAGGCGGAACACCCAGCGCTGTTCTTGTATGAAAAGAGTTCTTTTTGGCCAGTGCGGGTTGGAGTCAATGATGGTCCAACGCAAACTGTCTGGTGTGTGGTGTTCCTCAAGGAAATGTGTGCACATTTTAGTGTTAGTTTTCTTGCAGCGTATCATGCTGCGGTGCTCGCTGATCCGTATCTTAACAGGTCTTGTCGCCATCCCCACATAGCGTGGGTGGCAGAGGCATGTAATCAGGTAGACACAGTTCCTAGTGTTGCAATTGGTGTGTCGTTTTTGTTGCCAATGTCTCTGCAACCCCAGGTCTATGTTTTTCATTGTGGTGGTCAGAAGGCAGACTGAGCATGACCCACAGGGGAAATGCCCCTCAACTGGTGGGAGAGCCCAAAGTGTTGGTTGCTTCATGCGTGGGGTTTGGGGACGAGTATGTACAAGGAGGTCAGGTTATGTGTGCATTTGTATGCAAATAGCAGAGTCGGTTCAGGAGTAAAATCACCTGTGTTAAGGATCCCCCAGTGTTTCTTAATGACTTTCTGTATTTTGTTGGATGAGGGGTTGAAAGTCGTAAAGCAGGTCAGTGTGTCATTCGGGATTCTCTCCCTACTTTCTAGCAAACTCTCCCTGTGGTTGTTTTTGGCCCGTTTGTATGCTCTGTGTATCATCTAGTGTGGGTAGTGGCGGTCCTCTAAGTTGGATCCCAGATAGGATCCCTGCCTCTCGTATTCATTGGTGGTGTTACAGTTCCGACGTAAGCTCAGGAACTGACCTACTGCTAGGTTGTCCCTAAGGGATACTCGTCCCCAAACCCCATGCATTAAACAACCAACACTATGGGCTCTCCCACCAGTTGAGGGGCATTTCCCCTGTGGGTCATGCTCAGTCTGCCCTCTGACCACAACAACGAAAAGCATAGGCCTGGGGTTGAAGAAACCTTGGCAACAAAAATGACACACCAATTGCAACACTAGGAACTGTGTCTACCTGATTACATGCCCCTGCCACCTACGCTATGTGGGGATGACGACAAGACCTGTTAAGATATGGATCAGCGAGCACCGCAGCATGATACGCTGCAAGAAAACTAACACTAAAATGTGCACACATTTCCTTGAGGAACACCACACACCAGACAGTTTGCGTTGGACCATCATTGACTCCAACCTGCACTGGCCAACAAGAACTCTTTTCACACAAGAACAGCACTGGGTGTTCCGCCTACGATCCAATACTCAGGGACTGAATGACGACATACCCTGGGCAGAATTCATCAACTGATTCTTCTCCCTTCCCTAGTGCTCAATATCTACGCTCCAGATGACCCAATATGAGCATTAGCAACCACACATGATCAGTAAAAACCTTTACCATAGTGGCATGTGGCCATACTGAACCGATCTGTTGAGAACAGCGTTATTCCAATCTTAACGCACCCGCTAAGTAGAAAGATGGGTGACAAAAGTCTTGCATTATTAACATAACACAAGTGATAAATACCAATAAGTCTGTTCCTAAATAACATCTACATCACCTCTGCTTATCACCTGTACAATAGCACTGCGAATAACAGGATTCAAATAAGAACAGTGTCCCTGGTCTTGCCCCATTCGGGTAATGTAAACACACTGTATCACCTAACCGCAGTTCTCGGTAACCGAACTGCTTACAATTGTAACAGCACAGGGATGACATCTCTCTTAACCTAATCGAGACATAACGTGAACCAAGAAAATATTTTGGTATGACTTATCACACTCCCCCTATAGGGCAATAGTTGTACACAACAGGCCATTTCCTATTGTTTTGCCCTATGTTTCTAGTCACACTGCATATTAATATAATGGCATAACAACCGCCAACCACTATCTCAATATGGTGGCCAAAGTTGAGCCGCTACACTTCCTAAGCCACATGCGGTTCCGCTGTTTACAGCTCTAGTTGCTGACGCTTAGCACAGCTCAATGTAATCAATGTGTAGGCGGGCCCTCACGCCCCCTACGCTTCAATCACATCACGTACAAATACTGGTACCTGACAGCCGCATAACCACCGGTGACAAACCGGCAGCGGGCAGGTATCTAGGCTGCATACCAGGAGGTCAATGTGAGTACAATCACCCCCCCTCCCCCCTGATAACGGCTGGCGAGGTGAAGCTCCGATCGTAGGAGCACTTGCAACAACCATTTAACTCTCTACTGCCTTGTTACCTCTAATTTCCATTGTAGGTAACTTTGCAGGTACCTTCTTGAGCCGCTTTCTCCGCTGAGGAGGCCGCCCTGAATATCACCTGGGGTAGGGTTTCATTGTCTTGACAATTTACTTTTAAACTGTGATAACGTCTATGTATGTCATTTGCTCAGAGTGTGCTTACGCTCATGGACCCCCTCACACCAAGGGGTCCGATCACTTGTCATAGATACTCACCACTAAGTGCACTTTGAATCTTACGAAAGTTGCAAAAGAAGTCTACTACAAGTACGGACTAAATGTACAAGCGGGCCGACACACCCCTATGCAGAATATGCTCATTAACTCACTACTCGTGATCACACGAGTATGTAATCTACATGCCTATTGTTTATTTCTTTTCTCTTCTTTTAGGTTGGATACACTCATTAAGGTGGTCGCTAACGAGTGGGTGCAGAGTCACCCAAGACCTCAAAAACCTGAATCAGGGTAATTTTACAGGGTTTATTGTATGTTTCTTTCTCAAACCCCTGTATCATTTATTCACAATATTATACACCAACGGTCCTGCCGGAATGCCAAAGGATCCACTAGGGACCATTTAGGCGTGAAACATGTTGACCTAACTAGACCTAAACTCACCATCCACCACCTTTATTTTTCACTAAGAAACCAAATAAAGGCACACGCCCTCTTCATTGACAGTAGGGAGCTGTGTTCTTTTTCACATGCTTTTAACCACACCGTACGGACCCAAGAATAAATATTTTGGAAGGTACCAGCACTGTGTTTTTAAACCCACCATCCCCACACACCCACACTCACCATTGCGGCCTTCCTCTAAAAATAACTCCTATAAAGAGCCCTCTCGCGGGTCCCGTGGGGGACTGCAGCGCCACCCCCACGAGGAGCAAAACGCCCAATGATTAAGCATGACACCCGTAAGGTTGTGTGAGGGCAACTCTCTAATTTGGAGGAATTCCCCCCTGTATCCAACCTTTCACTACTTATGTAGATAGGCACCTCTTTACCTATACCTCGAGCCGCCGATTAGGCTGGCCATCTCTATTAGGAACAGTGACCCTCTAGTGACTTACACAGGTTTGATTATGTGGCATTGCAGGAAACGTGGGAAACAAATGTGGTTACATGCCCTAATTTCGCATGTTTTTCCTGCCTAGCCACGCCCTCAGGGCATAAGAGATCTATGGTGAGGCTTTCCATGTGGGTCAGTATTAATCTGGCTTTTATGGCCATATTAGTTAAGGATGTGTCAAGTAATTTTTCCTTTTACTTGGTGAATTTTTGTAATAATAATTTTCGAGGTCCTATCTGTAGTCTTTTTAAACATCTGTTCCTCTTTTTGCTGATATAAAACCCAGGTGTTCCACCAAAGTGAAACAACCAACGTATCTCCTCTGTAGGGATTTTAATGCAAAAATAGGTTCCCTCAACAGGGCTCAGGGCATGGATCCCCGGGACCCACAGTTGATGAGATTGGATTGCAGAGGGGAGGTATTTGGGGTTCCTGGCTGCCAATGATCTTATGGATGTCATGGAGTGGCTTTGGGAGGAGAAGAAGACAATTCCCTTGTTTAGGGATCATGGACTTCCCTGGATTATTGATTATATTTTCTCCACCCATGATCTCTTACCATGACTAATTAAAGGAAATATTCTTCCAATGGAATGGAGCGACCATATTTCCCTATTTTTGGATGGACATTGCCCAGTGCACAGGTGGTACCCCTGAAGGTCACAATCTCTACCACCAAGCACACACAGATGGTTTAAGGTTGGTGTGGCATTTGAAGGACCCTGGGGGCTCACTAAGTGCGCTATTGAAAACTTACCTGGCAACGTTTTTATTATGTTTGTCTGATGCACAAGGGGATATTATATCTAATCATTTTAACCTTTTAAATCAATGTATCAGGCAGTCTTAATTTCAACCTGTTAAGCCTAGCCCAGAATCCTCCGGTGGTTTGACAGTTACTGCTCTGCAGCTAATTGCAGGCTTAGGATGGCACTATCTGATAAACCTAATGACCCCATTGTGGTGTTTGAGGCTCATAGGGTGTATAAATGCACAAATAGGAGCACAAAAAAGGAGCTGATTTAGAGGGACTGTGATCTCTTAGAGTTACCTTCCCTGACCAAAAATTCTAAGAAGTTTTGGGAGCCAGTAAACAGGATTAAATCTAGAGATGCCCCAGCAAATCTCCTTCGTTGCGATAATATCTCTGGTCCTGAATAGGTCTTGTATTTTAAGAATATCTATCATCTCGATGATGACGAGAGCCTCAAGGAGCAGTGAAGTGCCAGATTAGCTGATGCCCTGACATTGTATATCCCCTTAAATGAAGTAATCCTGACAATCAGGTAAAGACCCAGTGGTAAAGCCCAGTACGGAGTCCCTATGGACCTGATTAAGTGCAATGTCGAGTTGTAGGGACCCTTGCTCACAAATACTTTTAATTGGGCCCTTTTTAGGCAGACTCCCGAATCCTGGTCCCTTTCCACAATTGTGCCAATTTTCAAGAAGGGGGATCGTAATTCTTCCAAGTGGTACCGTCCCAGCTCCCTAATAGACAGTTTGGTGAAGATCATTGGTAGGGTGATCTTCAACCTGCTTAAGTCTTGGCCAAATGACAATATCTTATTACCCTACCAATTTGGTTTGCGTAAGGGCCTGGGTACAGTCGAACAATGCTTAAATCTGCGTCTGATAATCGGTAAACAAACCATCACCAAGCACTGTCCACTGTACCTGGCCTTTATGGACCTATCAACCGCCTTTGACTGTGTCAACAGGATTAAGCTTTGGTTGATGCTCTTAGATGTGGGGGTGGAGGTAGAGTTAGTAGTTTCCTATACTGTGAAAATAGTGGAGCGGTGCACTACCAAAGAGTTTTCTTCAATAAATCCAAATGTTCATTTTGTATAGTGGTTTATCAATCCTTTATTTTCAATATCAAAATGTGCAAATTCCAGCCAACACGTTTCGTTCATACATAAAATGAACTTCTTCAGGGCTGAAAGTTATAATACATAAAAGAAAACATAAGTATAAAAATATATATACATAAGGTGTGTTCACACAATATGCTTTTACTTTAAAAACGAGAGAGAAACTATATACAAAGGCAAAGGTTATTTCATTAGAAGGTGACTCTAAACACAAGAAAAGAAACCTACTGGGGGGTGGGAAAAATACAAAACAAAAATGGAAATTCATGGTCGACAATATGTCACTTCAAATTGAAGAAAAAACAGACAAAATAGGGTGAAGGGGAAAAGAAAATGGGGGGCGGAAGAGTAGGGGTTGAAGACAAGAATAGAGGGAGGAAAAAACATGGAAATATAAAAATATAAATATATATATATAAAAAAGGGCAGACATTAACAATCTTATACATATTTTGTAATGTAATGTCCAGTGAGCGTTTGGTCTGTAAATAGATATGTAAATCAAAATAGATCAGTATCAGTTGTTAATTAATAGCGACAATGGTGTCAGGAGCTATTGTGACTAGTGGGTCTATACAGTTCACCCTAAGCGTAGCTCATAGTGTCCAAGTAAACAAGTAACAGTTAGTCCAGGGCCTAAGTAACAGCACATGATTGGAGAAACCTTTCAGCCATATAAATACGAGAAAAAGAAGACCAAAATAAAACAGAGAAAAGGCACTACATGTACCTACCAAATGGTGATGTGAAGAAGACGCAGGAACACAGAGGCAATGAAGAGCCCTTTATCTGAGTTATTTCAAATTCCTCCTGTCGACGCACAAGTATTTAAATTTTAAAGGCTACCATGATAAGTGCCTGATGGTTGTATCTCTAAGAAAGTAAAAGAAAATGTATTAAAAAACAAGGAGCGACATAGTGCGTAGACACTAAAGATTTGTAGGGAATAAGCACCGGTACCAGAGAAATAATATGAATATATACAGGCACCAAAAAGTGGCATGACATTGAGGTCATAATAGTTAAAGAAAAAGAAAAAGAAAAACTGTGTCCAAGTGAAGGACGGCTTGCTGGCTGGGCAATAGAAGAGGATGGCAGTGAAAGGCATGTAACAATAAACCTATGGAAGGAGAGCAGACCCACTTGGCAAGCTTCATGATCAAAAACATGAAAAGCTGGTGAAGTAGTAAGATTAAAAAATTGCAAAGCGGTCTCCTGAATATATGCGCAGAAGCGCCAATTATACCAAAGGTATAAATAAAACAGTGACGCGCTGCAATCACCTATTTAAAGGCAATACAATCTAAAAGAGACTAAATGCTTAGGCTTGTAGTGATGTACAAATCACATCCACGTGGTTGCATTATTTGCAACCCAAAAGACAAACTTAAAGGAACAGTAAATAAATAAAGTGAAAGAGTTCCTTGAGTATAAACAAGCTGCTAAGATGAAAGCTAAGTAACAAATTAAATAATATGAAAATCACATTACAATGAATGCGCTGTAAATCATTCTTAGGCATAAGTTAAAGAAATAGAATAACAGAGTTATTAAACTAAAAGGAAGAAAGTCATAAAAAGTAAGGTTGAAAAACAAGCACCATAGCCAGAAACTAGTCATAGTAGCCAAGAGGTTCTTACAAGAACAGGTAGAGATCTAAATACCTGGGGACACAGTCCTGTTATTATCGTCCGGTCGGCAGTCAGTGTTGAACTGGCCGGTCCCACTTCCTGGTTTATATAAGCACCATGAAAATGGGCGGGAAAGTAATCGGTGAAAGAACACCGAAGAAAGACTATAAGGGAAGAATGGTGGCCAGCAGAAATGAGGATGAATCCGCTTTTCCAATAGGTGATAAGGCTGGGGGAAGTGTCAGCACAAGTGTGTGACATGTAAACAGAGGAGAGAGGTAGTGTCAGCACAAGAAATAAATAGCAAATAGGTTGCTCAAACCTTCCTTATTACAGAAAAAAGAGAGTCAGCACAAGTCATGGTTGAAATAATGTAATTAATAGCCAATATATGAAAGAAAAAAAAAATTATGAAAAAATGAAGTATCGAGAGAAATACAAAAAGAATGAAAAGATCAATAAGAGAGTGGCGGCTATATCATGAATTAAGCCGTCAAAAATAGTGAAGCCCGTTCCGCATAATTTTAGCACAAAATAGTGCATTGAGAGATATTTAATAAAAAAGAGGCAGTATATTCAGCAAAAGAGAGATGGTAGTGCCTCAGGTCAAACCTGTTACGGCGATAAAAATAGGGGAAGTAGATTGCAGTGTGTGCTAGGTGGCGATATTGGTCTCAGCCTATCATGAAAAAATAGGATTGTTTCAAAACTAAATAGCATACAAATGGGAGTCAAGGGAGATCCTGGTCCAAGCAAACCAGTTAATTAATGAGAGAAGGTCAGTGACGCATGGGGATATGAAGCTATAAAGTACGGCTAGAGTAGAATGTTTTGACAGAAAGAATTAAGAATTTAACATGCTTAGAACTATAGTTGAAGTGGGATGATATAATAGGGAGGGTTAAAGATTCACTGGCAAAACGGGGCTGAGAGGTCTTTGACGGGCATCCACCGTGGTAAGATTGGTCTATCCTAGAAAATAATGAAACTCATTATCGGTATTATGCCCTTTGTTCACCGCGTCCAATCTACATATCCATTTAGCCTCCGTTTGTCGTAGAGTCAGATCCCTGTCTCCCCCTTGTGTTTAATGGAATATGGTCGATGCCCAAAAAACTGAATGTGGGGGACTTCTGGTGAGTTGTACGATAATGTTCAGTCATGGGGTATCTTTCATCACCATTGATGACTGCTCTGCGATGTTCCTGAATCCTGATCTTAAGACTACGTATAGTACTACCCACGTAAATCATCTTACAGGGGCACTCCAGAATGTAAATAACATACTGTGTATTACAGTTGATGAAGTGCTTGATTTCATGGGTAGTGTTGGTATTGTAACTAAATTCTTTCTGTTTGTTTTTGCCCAAGCTACAAATACTGCAATTGCTGCAAGTGTAAAAGCCATGGGGGGCCTGTGGTAACCATGTCTTATTGGTATTGGTTGTAATGTAACTAGGGCATAATGTTTTTCGCAGTGTGTGTCCTCTCCTGTATATAAGGGATGGATTGGCATTAATAAATGGGCGAAGAGCTGGTACTTCTAATAGGAGATGCCAATGTTTTTTAAAAACTTTAAAAATGTTATCACTGTGTGCCGTGTAGTTGGTAAAAAATGCAATATTTTCCCTCTGAGGTGACCTGTCTTTCTTCTTGCCTAGATTGTTGGTCAATGTATCTGTCCTGGGTAGGCTCATTACCCTTTGTTCTGCCTTGTCGAGGGTTCTACAATCATACCCCCTTTGTCTGAAATGCCCTTTGATATCAATGATGTTTGTCTTGAAGTTGGCTTCCTCACTACAGGCTCTTCGTGCACGGACCATCTCCCCATATGGTATGTTGGAGATAACAGACTTTGCATGGGCGCTATCTGCATGTAGGATACTATGGCAGGATGTTAATTTCCTATATAAAGTGCTGTGTACTAGTGCCTCTTTTATGTAAAAATGGATATCTAAAAAATCAATATATTTTGTGTTGTGTTGCATGGTCAGTTCTACATTGAAAGCGTTGTTATTGAGGTAGACCAAGTACTCCTGTAAGAGCACTTCAGGGCCCGACCATAGACAGATGATGTCGTCTATGTACCTCCCCAATAGACAATATGTTTAGTCCAGGGAGAGGCACATTTGGCCCAGGCATGCTCCTTCTCAAACCAGCCCATGAAAAGCCCGGCGTACGAAGGAGCAAACCCGGAACCCATGGCAGTCCCCTGCAGTTGATGGTACCACTTCTCATCATGTTTAAAAAAGTTGTTGGTGAGGATAAGCTCAATCATGTCCATCAGCATATTGTTGTATGCATAGTTATCAGCCCCTTCTGTGTCCAAGTAGTATCGGATTGCCAGCATCCCAAAATCCTTGCAGATGCATGTATAGAGGCCAACCACATCAAAGGTGACAAATCTCAGCTCTTCAGACCAAGGGAACCCTCAAATTTCATCAGGATGTCTTTACTATCCTTCAGATAGGCCGGTAAGTTAGTAACATGCTTTTGTAATGACAGGTCTACAAATTCAGATAATCGTTCTGTTGGGGATCCTATCCCTGAAATGATTGGTCTACCAGGTGGAAATGTTCCTCCCTTATGTACCTTAGGCAAAATGTAAATACACGGATGACGTGCTTTGTCTATGTGTAGGTACCTAAACTCATCTTCAGTTAATAGACATTCTTGCCTCCATTCTGTGAGTCTGGTGTTGATAATTGTTTGTAGTGCTGGGGTGGGGTTGTGATTGACCAGTTCGTAACATTGCGAATCACCCAATTGGCGTGTGATCTCCCCCATGTAGTCCTGTGTGTCCATTACTACCACATTCCCACCCTTATCTGCCTCCCTGATCACGATTCCATTGTCATCTCGTAACCTTTGTAGTGCCTCCCTTTCTTTTTTAGACAGGTTAGGGAGTGGGCGTGGTGTATGTTTGTTGAAATATTCAAGTTTTCTCAGTTCTTGCGTTATATTATTACCGAATTTCTCAATGTTTGCATGGTGACCCCCTACTGGTACAAACTTGGATTTGCATTTCAGACCTGTATTTCGGTTGTAATTTTCCCCAATGTCTAAATCATCCAGGATGGTCTGTATAGGCGTTATCTCATCATTTTCAATAGATAGTAGTGTTTGCACCTCCCGTATGTCCCCAATCGTTCTGCTTGTTGGTGATGCATGATGTGTATTAGGTACATATTTGACAGGTTGTTGCGAGAAAAATTCTTTTAATTTTAATGTGCGTAAAAATTTATACAGATCAATGTGGACATCCACTAAATCCCCAAATTGTGTTGGACAAAAGCCCAGCCCTTTCTTCAAAACATTGCATTCGGACACATCTAAATTCCTACATGACAAATTAATGATCTGTAAGTCAGATTGTGCAGTTGGCATTGCCATTAGACCAGTGGCTCCCCCGTGGTGGGTTCCCCTGTCTGTTCCATCGTTGGGGAGGTTCCTAGTTCTTTTTGAGGCGCAGCAGCATTGAATGGCTGTCTAACTTTCCTCCCCGACCTTCCCCTCTCCTGGTTTTTTTACGAACTTCTTTGGCTGTCTGTCCCCTATGCGGAATCTCTCCAGTTCCCTTTGGAAGTTGGAGGTCCCCTCGCCTAAAGGGATCTCAGTGTTTGTTGTGCTGGATGCAGCACTTTCACTTGATGCCAGTGAGCTGTTGCTGGCTGTTTTATTTTCTGTACTGTCTTCCCTTACCCTTTTCCTATCATCTATGTTATTGGGATTGTCATATTTTTTGGCAAACGTATAGATTCTGCCATCCCTGTAATCCCTGTCATCTCTCTTGATTTTCCTCATCTTCTTGTCTCTAAGGTATTGCTGATGTTCTTCTATAACTTTGTTAAGAATAGCATAATTTTTCTCTACTAAATCCTGACATTCCATACTTTCTATCAGTTTTTCAAGCTCGTCTATTTCTGCCTGAAGTTTTCGGCCCTTTTCACTAGCATGTTTCACCAATATTTTCATCATTGTATATGATGCCCCTTCTAGGTTATGTTCCCATTCACTGAGGAGGTCCCCGCTCAAGTCCTCAAATGTTGGAAAGATAAGTATTCTAAGACCCCGTGGGATTTTCTTATTGTCTATATATTGTTGGAGGGTTATGCCGTCCCACCAGCGGGCCAGTTCTTGTTTCTTAACCCTCTCCAATTTCAAAAAACATGAGCGTAGTCCTGTATTACATTGTTCTTTCGGTGGAGCAGCAGCCGCTGCACTGAAACCTTTGCCGAAGAGATCCTGTGCCATCTCTTCTCTTCTGTCGATCATTTTTGACATATTTCCAGGAAGCGCAGGGGTGCTGGTTGATCCAAATTGACAATAGAGAATGAATGAGTAACGGCGGATCTAAGTAACCGCACCTCCCTGCTTTATTCCTTTTCTTGTTTAAGAAATTGTAATGGATAGTATGATTGGGTGTGCACATACAGCTCCTGCACCTGCCGTTGTTGGATGCCAGCTGCCAAGCAGAGAGAAAACTGTGAAAATAGTGGAGCGGTGCACTACCAAAGAGTTTTCTTCAATAAATCCAAATGTTCATTTTGTATAGTGGTTTATCAATCCTTTATTTTCAATATCAAAATGTACAAATTCCAGCCAACGCGTTTCGTTCATACATAAAATGAACTTCTTCAGGGCTGAAAGTTATAATACATAAAAGAAAACATAAGTATAAAAATATATATACATATGGTGTGTTCACACAATATGCTTTTACTTTAAAAACGAGAGAGAAACTATATACAAAGGCAAAGGTTATTTCATTAGAAGGTGACTCTAAACACAAGAAAGGACACCTACTGGGGGTGGGAAAAATACAAAACAAAAATGGAAATCCATGGTCGACAATATGTCACTTCAAATTGAAGAAAAAACAGACAAAATAGGGTGAAGGGGAAAAGAAAATGGGGGGGCGGAAGAGTAGGGGTTGAAGACAAGAATAGAGGGAGGAAAGAACATGGAAATATAAAAATATAAATATATATATATATAAAAAAGGGCAGACATTAACAATCTTATACATATTTTGTAATGTAATGTCCAGTGAGCATTTGGTCTGTAAATAGATATGTAAATCAAAATAGATCAATATCAGTTGTTAATTAATAGCAACAAGGGTGTGAGGAGCTATTGTCACTAGTGGGTCTATACAGTTCACCCTAAGCGTAGCTCATAGTGTCCAAGTAAACAAGTAACAGTTAGTCCAGGGCCTAAGTAACAGTACATGATTGGAGAAACCTTTGAGCCATACAAATACGAGAAAAAGAAGACCAAAATAAAACAGAGAAAAGGCACTACATGTACCTACCAAATGGTGATGTGAAGAAGACGCAGGAACACAGAGGCAATGAAGAGCCCTTGATCTGAGATATTTCAAATTCCTGCTGTCGACGCACAAGTATTTAAATTTTAAAGGCTACCATGATAAGTGCCTGATGGTTGTATCTCTAAGAAAGTAAAAGAAAATGTATTAAAAAACAAGGAGCGACATAGTGCGTAGACTATACTCCTATACTCCCTGCATGAAAATGTGGCTGACAAGGTTCAATATGGTAAGGCTGGGGAGTTATCAGACTCATTCCCTCTGGCACGGGGGGTGCGTCACTGCTGCATTCTGGCCCCTTTGCTCTTCATGATTTACATCAATAAGCTGTGTTCCTCCCTGGCTACAGTTACAAGTGATACTCCAAAAATTAAGACAGCGTTTGTACCAGCACTGCTGTGCGCAGATCATACGGTTTTGATGGCAAAGACCCCGGGGGCCCTTCGTCTACTTGTAGAAGCCATTCGTCACCTTTATGAGTGAACTGAATTTGGTCACTAATTACAGTAATTCGCATGTAATGGCTTGTAGATCAGGAAAGAAACCCCTGAGTAAGTTAATGGTCAGGGGACATACTCTAGGTAGGGTGGGTGACTTAACTATTTAGGGGTCCTCTTTAACAATGTAGGGACATGGCAGACTCAGATAAACAAGCTTTGGCATAGCCAATAGGTCTCGCCTTTGGGGCCTTATAAGTGTTTAGCCAGAGCTATTGACTTTGCCAATGTCTTCAAGCTGTGCTGCAGAGAAGTGTGGCTGCTGTGCAGCATGATGAAAAGTTATAATAAAAAAGTGTCAGAAGCATTTTTGTTACTTTATATTTGACCAAGAAGGCATTATGTAAAACTGAACGACCATATTAAAAAAAGTATTTACAATAATAAATGTCCTCAGTTTTCTTTTGTTCTTGCAATGCTGGCAACTTGTTTCTGCCTATTGCAATGGTTGTTTGTTAAAGCTTTTTTTTTGAGGGGGCATAAACAATCGGAGGGTGAAGGTTGGGAACTAGTACCTGTATTATAACACTAGCAGCGGCCAGACGCTAGGGGAGAATCAACAGATGCCAGATTCCGAGAGCAGGCTGAGGTGGTGCTGAGTGATGCTGAAGTGGTAGTGGTGGTGGTGGTGACTGTTGCGGAGACGATGCTGAGGTGATGCTGAATGATACTCAGGTCTTGCTGAGTGATACTGCTGTGGTGCTGAGTGATGCTGTGGTGGTGCTGAGTGATATTGTCTTGGTGCTGAGTGATATTGTGGTGGCGCTGAGTGATGCTGTGGTGGCCCTGATTGATGCTGTGGTGGCCCTGAGTGATGCTGTGGTGGCCCTCAGTGATGCTGTGGTGGCGCTGAGCGATGCTGTGGTGGTGCTGAGCGATGCTGTGGTGCTGCTGAGCGATGCTGTGGCGGCCCTGAGCGATGCTGTTGCGCCGCTGACCGATGCTGTGGCGGCACTGAGCGATGCTGTGGCGGCGCTGAGTGATGCTGTGGTGGCGCTGAGTGATGCTGTCGCGGCGCTGAGTGATGCTGTGGCGGCGCTGAGTGATGCTGTGGCGGCACTGAGTGAGGCTGTGGTGGCGCTGAGTGATGCTGTGGTGGCCCTGAGTGATGCTGTGGTGGCCCTGAGCGATGCTGTCGCGGTGCTGAGGGATGCAGTGGCAGTGCTGAGCGATGCAGTGGCGGTGCTGAGCGAAGCAGTGGCAGTGCTGAGCGATGCAGTGGCGGCGCTGAGCGATGCAGTGGCGGCGCTGAGCGATGCTGTTGCGGCGCTGAGCGATGCTGTGGCGACGCTGAGTGATGCTGTTGTGACCCTGAGTGATGCTGTGGTGGCCCTGAGTGATGCTGGGGTGGCCCTGAGTGATGCTGTGGTGGCCCTGAGTGATGCTGTGGTGGCCCTGAGTGATGCTGTGGTGGCCCTGAGTGATGCTGTGGTATCGCTGAGTGATGCTGTGGTGTCGCTGAGTGATGCTGTGATGGTGCTGAGTGATGCTGTGGTGGCGCTGAGCGATGCTGTGGTGGCGCTGAGCGATGCTGTGGTGATGGTGAGCGATGCTGTGGTGGTGCTGAGCGATGCTGTGGTGGTGCTGAGCGATGCTGTGGTGGTGCTGAGTGATCCTGTGGTGGTGCTGAGTGATCCTGTGGTGGTGCTGAGTGATGCAGTGTTGGCCCTGAGTGATGATGTGGTGTCGCTGAGTGAAGCTATGGTGGTGCGGAGTGATGCTGTGGTGGCGCGGAGTGATGTTGTGGTGCTGCTGAGCAATGCTGTGGTGGCGCTGAGTGATGCTGTTGTGGCGCTAAGTGATGCTGTGGTTGTGCTGAGTAATGCTGTGGTTTCACTGAATGATGCTGTGGTTGCACTGAGTGATGCTGTGATGGCGTTGAGTGATGCTGTGATGGCGTTGAGAGATGTTGTGTTGGTGCTGAGTGATGCTGTGCTGGCTCTGATTGATGCTGTGCTGGCTCTGATTGATGCTGTGGTTGCGCCGAGTGATGCTGTGGTGATGCTGAGTGATGCTGTGGTGTTGCCGAGTGAGAGATAGAGTGAAGATATAATGCCCAATTAGAGAGGGTGGTGAGAGAGAAAGAGAGAGAAAGGGTGTACATAGAATAAAGAGTGGAGCGGGATAGAGAGAGAGAAAGAAGGGGAGAGAGAGTGAATGAAGGAGTTTGAAAGAGAAACAGATAAAGGGGTGAGAGAGAATGAAAGGCTAAAAAAGATAGAGAGGGGAGAGTTAATTAAGTAGAGAGAGAATTAGAGAGGGGAGAGAGAGAGAAGGAGAGAGACAATAAGAGTGGGGGTGTGGAGTTTAAATAGAGTGAAGAAGTGACGCGGAAAAAGTAACCTTAAATATAGCTTTGTGCTTTGCGCGAATAAATATTTTTTTTAAAAACAGAGTGAGACAAAAATACTGGTAATTAGGCTGTGATTCCAATATAAAACAAATAGCGATATAAGGTGAAATCAACCATCGAAGCAATATTTCTAACTAGACAAAAAAAAGCTTGCATTTCAATGCTAATCGCTGTTGTTTTTCATGTGACTGTAGTCCAGGGCCGTCAGTTGGTAATGTGAGCTGCTGCTGCGATTGAAACATCAGAGTCCAGAGAGTTAATGAGCCATGACGAGGAAATGAGGAAGAGATAGGAAACCCAGATGGCAGCTGCGCGCGTGCACGCTATCGTGAACGCAAGCTGGTCGCCAGCCGAAAGCCAGTGGGTTTGCACTTCCAAAACCCGCTTACTAAAACTTTGGCCAGACCAGCGCAAGCGCTGGTGCAGGCCGAGACCTAAAAATGTACGATTAAAGCTTAGAAGAGCAGCCAGAGCAATTCTCAATCTACCTTTGGGGGCTAGAAGGGGCACCGTCTCCCCAATTTATAATATCTATAGCGCTCAGTGAATCTCCACTGCTCTTTACGGGGCTGAGATCTGGGGTCATGGTAATATTGACACTCTACAGGTTGAAGAAAATCACATCTGTAGATGGATTATGCATTTGCCACCTTCAAGTTCGCATTTCATCCAGCACACAGAACTTAAACTACTGTATATTATTGATCTGATTAAATTGGTGTCACTTGTATTATGGATCAGTGTCTGTTCCAACCACGAGGTCATGATAAATGGGGAAATTATCTAGGACTGCTTGGAACTAGATAACGGACTTGCCATCGCATGGTTAGCATATGTATGTAAAATGTGAGATGATTTAAACCTGTGAATTTTGTTTGAAACCCCAGAAAGCATTAGGAAATCAGATAAGCAAAGGGCCAAACTGCTGTTTTTAGACTGTTGCCATTCTGTGAGACTTGAAGGTGAATTGCACAAAAAAAAAAATGTAAAATTGTGATTTTCATGAATTTGAACACAAGGCTCTGTATCTCACCCTTCCTTTGTCACAATGGGAAAGGTCTCTTCTTTTCTGCTTCAGGGCTGGCACTGTGGTGAGACTTTTGAACTTTCTAAGGCTAGGCGCTCAGGCAGTGGCGTCAGGAACAGTCTGTCCCTGTGATGATCATTCGGAGCAAACGATAATGCATTTTGAGTTTCTTTATATCTTTTTTAGGCTATATTTGAAAGATTTCCTGAAACCAATCTTAAAATGTTTAGGTTTTAGGAAGAGTAAGGATGCACTGCTTTATCTTCTTTGGTTAAATACTTATGAAGTGTGTCATGGGTTCTGGGCCTTTTAAAAGCTGCTGTAATGTCAAGGAGATCAATGGAGGGGTAAGAGGATGTGCTAACCTGTTCTCTCCTTTTCTTAAGGGAGACATTGGCTGTTTATTTGTTTGCTTTATTGGTACATTGGCGCCTATCTGGATGGAGGGTTGCTGCCATTTGATAAATGTTCATATTTGTATTTTTAGATGTATTATTTACTAGTTTTTGTTTTGTCGATGCTTTTATCTACATGTCTTTTATGACTATGCATATGCCAAATAAAGAATTACTGACTGACTGAACGACTACTTAATAAACATAGGGTTCTGTGACTTATGTCTTTCCTGGAACCCTGCAACTCACGTTTCAGAATGTAAACATTAAGTATTATTAATCACATGAGGTTTCTCTGAACAGGAAGGCAAGGAACCACTGATGAATTTCAGCTTAATTAGTCCTAGTCAAGTGATGTATAACTTCAACTATGTGGCACAATGAGCAAGGGACCTTCATTTGGGCACACCCATCGCAACTAGGTTAGTTCATGGAGAAAAACAGAAAGGTAATGTGTGGAATGCTTGCAAAAGTATCAGATGCTGCCATTTGATCAGGTCACATTCCATTCCATTGTACTTTGTTATCTACTGTGCCACGTCAGAAAGAGACTAGAATATGCAAATCAAATTTGGTCTTGCTCAAACAGGAACATTCCAGCCCGAATTGCTGGGCCAGGTCCCCTCTGGACAGAAACACATGCAACTTAAGACCTACTTCAGTCTACTTATTCCTTATTGGCAAAGGTGCAGCTTGAATCCTGTAGTACAGTGAGCCTAGGATCTACATCTAGGAGTACTCATCACACCTAGGAAGTTTCATTGAGAAATACACAAAGGTAGAATACTTACAAGTGTGGTGCAGCGGCCAGGGCAGCTGACTTCGGAGCACAGGGTTCACGGTTCGATCTCCGGCGGCAGCTCAGCTCAGCACCATGTGACTCTGGGCAATAGCTCACTTAATTTCCACTCCGGACCCCAGCGCCTTGAGACCCGTAAGGGTGAGTAGCTGCGCCATATAAAAACGGACTTACATTTTTTTTTTTTTTACAAGAGTCTCCACCACTGGAATTTGCTCTGTTGGCAATACAGTTAATTATATTTCACCTACTATGCAACTTAAAACAGATGCTAATCACCCCCAGTCCTGCTCCAGTGGGTCAATATACCATAAACTGCCACAGCTAGCCCCCTATTCTAATCTATACTGCACTTATAAAGCACATGGCTACCCTTAGGCATCCCAGTGTTGGTAATGTGGCACAACCGGGTTAGAGAGTGTAAGAGAGATCTGGTCTGGATGAGCCAAGTCTTTAAACATTTTTGGAAGAGAAGTTCCATTTTAGCTAATCTAAGAGAAAGCAGATGACCATTCCAAAGTTTAGCCGCATTGTAGGCAAAAGAGATCCCTCCACATTTTGTCAATCTGATCCTAGGAACTATGGCTAGATGTGCCTTGAGGAGCGCAAAATTCTACCGGGAAGTTAAGGGGCTACTAAAGTACGGGAGATCATGAGCCCTTTATTGAGGAGTGCACTGTGGGCGATACAAAGTGAGTTGAACTTGATCCTCTCCACCACAGGAAGCCAATGAAGAGAAGCCAGGGCTTGTCTGGCAGATTGATGTCTAGATAGTTTGCACAGCAGCTGGGTAGCAGAGTTCTGGATCACCTGCAGTTTTCTTATTGTGGTCTTCGGGGCACCCAGGTATAAAGAGTTGCCACAATCCAGGCGAGAAAGAATACCAGCCTGGACCAACAGCCTCTTCGCGATGGGAAGAAGGAGGGGAAGAATTTTTCAAAGCATCATTAGTAGGCCAAAACAGATGGCTGACAGCTTTACTGCTTGGGTGTTAAAGTTCAGAGATTTGTCCAGCCACATTCCAAGGCTCTTTAAAGCAGTTTCTGGGGTAGGAGGGGGGCCTAGACAACTTGGCCAGTTCAAAATAAATGAGGATTACAAGTTGTTGCCTAGCAACATGAGCTCAGTTATTCCTCCATTCAGTTTAGGGCAGGAGCTGTTCATCCAACCTGCAACTTTCTCTAGGCAAGAGCCTAGTGCAAGGAAGGGGAATTCTGGCTTTGGGTGAGAGAAAAGACCAGTTGAGTGTTGTCTGCATAAGACACTATTGATATCCCAAATGGATGACTGATCTCTGCAAGTGGTCTCATATAAACATTAAATAGAGTAGGGCTCAAAAACAAGCCGTGAGGTTCCCCGCATTCTAAAGGAAAAATCTCTGACGTACAAGCTCCGTCAAAGACCTGCTTTCAAGCTAGGACTTCTGCCAAGAAAAGTTTAGTCGTGAGATATCCACTAACCCTGAGATACCCTCTAACTCCAGACTAGCTTGTGCCTTGTGCACTGGTGTAACCTGGACAGTTTCTCTACCCAGAGCAATGACAAAGCTTGCCAAACCTTGATGAAGAAGACGGTTAGCTTGAAAGAAACCTTGTGTGTTTGTTGCCCTTTGCTTTCAGCACTTAAGAGAGAAGAGGACTGATAAAGGTAGCTAGTTCCTTCACACGTTTGAGGGAGTTGAAGATGTTTAACTGTTGTCTTGAGCTGATAATCCCAGACAATTTATCTGGCTTACCCAAGAGAAAGAACATATATGAGGGGTGTTTATACAGCCTCTGACTCAATGGACAAAACTGTGCATTTAGCAGAAGGGTTTATAAGCATGCCCTGTAGTATGGCTGAAAATGTTTATGAATCAACATTGTTAGATCCAAGGATACCTGATGACAATATGCTGCAATCAGGAAAAAAACAATGGGTGGTATTTATTGAGCAGATCTAGCCATTTAGGCATAGGTGAAACAATAAAATTAGGTCTCTTGATGATGAGAGCATTCACAGAATAAAACAAATCCCTATGGATCCTCAGATTTCACAGCCTTGCTCCAGATTTATGGACCCACTCGGGCCACACAAAGTGGCCCTGCTTGGCTTCAGAAATCTGACTTTAAGTTTACGTCACCCTTGCACCACGCTGCATGGTGCAAGAGCGATTCAAACCAGGTCGTAAATAGGCCCCTCGAATCACTAACGGGGCCAACTTTTATTTTGGTGCCGGGGCCTACTTTCTTTTCCAGCTGAGTAGGATTTGCCACTTCAGTTCCGAGATCTTAAAGCCATGATATTTAAGCTCTCCAATGAACTTAAATATTTGACATGCCTCGTGAATGCTTAATAGCGAAATGATGGCATATTGAGCACAAGGAGGTTGTTGCAGTTTTTAAAACCAAGATAGTTTATCTTTCATAATTTTGAAAGAGTATGAGTTTGTTTTAATTGAACTCAAATAGCAGGTTTCGAGAGCAGGTTTTATTGTGCTGTCAGGTGAAACTAAAACACTGGGGGGCATATTAACAAGACCCACGTTAAAATTATCGCTGTTTTAGCGGCAGGAAACTGCCGCTAAAACGGCGATAATGGGCTTGCTAATATGCGTTATGGAATTCCAATAGAAGCCCAGGTTAGATGTCCTGCACATCTAACCTGGGCTTCTATTGAATTCTATAACGCATATTAGCAAGCTCATTATCGCCGTTTTAGCGGCAGTTTCCTGCCGCTAAAACGGCGATAATTTTAACGTGGGTCTTGCTAATATGCCACTGGATTTTGAAAAAACATACCCAACTCATTAAACAAACAAGAAATAGCGGTGTGAAATAAAGAAAAGAGGACACCCATTGGTGTGTGGATACATCTGACTGCTGCAGCCATTAAATTGCATCGGGTTTTACAGCAAGTGGGCAATGGCCTAACTATATAATAATAATAAATCTTTATTCGGATGCAAACACAGCCGTAAAAAAATAAGATCATGCAATAAAATACATTCATTACAAATCCATTAGTGATTAAACTAAAAAAAATTAAAGATCTGATTACATTTAATTAAAAACAAAATGAGGAGGGGGAAAGTAAAATCAACGATCAATCGGGTCATGATTGTCTTAACCAAAAAGCGGCCCAGAAGAAGTAAGTGATTGCAAAAAGGGTGTGTTCATTGGGCAAAAGTGCAAATACATGCTCACCACTCGGGCTTGCCTGAAATTCATAGATTTTAAAAGGGCTGGAGAAACTGCCTCCTGGGGTAACTAAAATATTTACATAAGTAGTACAAAATGTAGGGTATCCTGTGGAGACCTAAAGTCGCAGCCATGGGACCCTCTCTCATTTAAATGAATAAAACCAGATGGGGGAGCCAAGTGATGGTGAAGCTGATTTAACCTAAATCAGGTCACCAGGAATCTGTCACTTGCACTGGTGAGGGTAGAAAGATACTTCTCCATACCCTGCACTGATTTCAGCAAAGTGTGCCCCCTCACAGTGGGCCTCAAGAGCTTAAAGCTTTCACGGTGAGCAACGGCATGCTTGAAAAACATGTCCTTTACTATGTTGAGCTCTTGGGGCCTCACTGAGTCGCATTTGAGGAAGATGTTTGCCCTGCCTAAGATAGAGAGAGACTCCTTTTCTTATCGTAACCAAGGGATTTTAAGAGCGTGATCTAGTGACAAACAATCTGAAAAAATTAGGCAATTTAACTCAGCGTCCTCCTTCGACCAATACTTCACCCAGCACAACAGGGGCTTCACTGCCACCAAATCGCTTAAAAAATTAACTCCGAGTTCTTCATGTACGGTGAACGAGGGGATGCTCTAGGGGACCTTCAAAATTTGTCTCAGAAACTTATTTTGGACCAGTTTAACTTGTGCACCGAGGTATACCCTCAAACTTCGCTACCATATAAAACCTTAGAAATGCATTTAGACTGATATAACTTTAAAAGTACACCTGGCGACCATGATCCCAATCTGTGGGCATAGCTGGTGATGGCACCTGTTGATTTCTTCATATTGCCCAACTTTCCCTCTAGCAGCAGTTTCCAGTTTAGTTTTGCATCAAATAAAGTTCACAAATAGGAAAAAGCCAGGACCTTCGCTAGGGTGTGATTCCTCACCTTAACGGTTTTGGACCCAAAACATAAGATTTTGTAAAGTTGACCATCAGGTCCAGCCTGCCAATGAAAGAAACAAACCTGTCAATTAAAACCTGCAGGCCCAATGCTCTGTGTGCCATAAGCACAACGCCGTCGGCATATAATAAAACTGGCAGTACTTTCCTACCGACTCTGGGTTAGTCGGACTGTAGTGAAGAGAGGGCGGCTTCTAGGCCATTGATATAAATAGTGAATAAAAAAGGAGCTAATATGCATCCTTGGTGGACCCTCATGGTGCAATTAAACTGTTCTGAGAGCCCTCACCCCAGGGAATATCTAACCGCTGCAGTGGTGTGAGCATGAAGATTCATTAGTAAAGTTACAATGGCAGGATCTATGCCTAAGGAGTTAAGTAGGTCCCACAGTTTCTTGCGGGTCACCTGATCCAAGGCGGATAGAAGGTCCATTAAAGCAAAAAACATAGCGCCAGGTTGAGCCACCGCTTATTTATTGACTAGTAAGTAAAGGTAAGTAAAGGTTGAGGCATTGCTCTGTGGTTGATTTACCAGTGCGAAAGCCAACTTGCACCTCCGATATTATCCAGATCATATCAGCCCATGTTGATAATCTTGTCAATAAGACCCGACCGAGGACCTTTACTACTGAGCCAATAAGGGATATAGGGTGGTAGCTTTGGGATTATCCTTATCCCCCTTCTTGAAGATCTGGATTATGGAAGCCATTGACCAAGAAGGCAACATAACTTTCCCTGCTGCTGCGTTTAACACCAAGGTCAAAAGTGGGGCCCAAATATCAATATTGTCCCGGAAGAGATCAGGGGGATCCCCTCGGGTCCTGGGGCCTTATTCCGGGATAATGCTTTAATGCCCATATAAACTTCCTCCAGGGAAAAAGTAACTATACTGTCACCCCCGCAGAAATCCACCTCATCTGGGGTGTCTACAGTATGACCAAAATTGTACATGCCCTCAAAGTGGTGATATGATGACATACCGCTGGCCTTAATGGCTCCAAAAAGCAAGGCCTATTTAAGACATCACAAAAAGTGTGCAGACCCTCAGCTGGCTTTGGTCACCTCGTCCAATGCCTGTTTCTGTAACAATTGCCTTTGTTTTTTCTAAGCCCTCTAATAGACGAGTCAGCAATTTGCCACCCACACTCTATCACGAGGGAACTGTTTCAAGGCTTTCTTCAACTGGTAGAAAGCCCTGGAGCACTCAGTGTCAAACAATTTAGGGTAATCAGAATGGGAGCCACCACAGGGAACGTTAAAAGGCCAGAAACCATCTGAGCAATTGAGACAAATGAGCTTAAGTTCTCTTCGCCCGACGCTAGAGAGTCCAGACAGGTTAGTATCTCCTGCTGGCAAGCTTCAACTAATGAGGTATTAAAGGCCTTAGCATCTACCTGCGACCACCGTAGGTGCCTCCCTGATCAGTTAGGGATAATAATCTTTGGGGCATACAAGAGCGTTCCATTAAGGGCCCCAACCCCTCAAATGCCAGAAACAGCGGGTTGTGAACACTGAAGGGGCTGTCTAGATGTTGAAGGTAAAAGAGGGCCAGACCAAGCAAGCTGAGACATAAATAAAATCAATGATCGTGGAGCACCCCCTCCCTTTATATGTGGGGGGATTTGAGGCTTAGATGGGTTAATAGTCTTGTCTAAGGTAAAAACCAGGTTATGAGTGTGTAGAAAGCTATTTAATTGTGTACCATCTGGGGCGTGTTCCATGTGCGCGTCCTCAAGGAACATGCAGCTGTGTTTGCTATGAGATGGATTTAAGGAATTCGAGCATAGATGACAATTAAAATCCCCTGCCAAGATAAGATTCTCTTGAACAAGGCCCTCCCCCATTAGAGAGTCAATAGCACCACTTAAGGCTGAGAAGTTTGAGGGCCCTCATGGCCCCCTTTTTGCATTGTAAAAATTAATCAACACCAGGGGAAAAGCAGTCCCGATGAATAATTTAAGCCCCTGGAACACAGGGGAGTCCCACTTAAAGTCCCTCATGGAACCACAGAACTCACGAGCAACAAAGATAATTAATCCCCCACTCACTCTTCCAGCACTAGAGCCCACAGCTGGACAAAACAAAGGTTTTATACCCCTCCGGGAATAAATTATTCTTTACTTCCCATGTCTCTTGTAAGCAAATAATATTGAAGGACATAATAAACGCAATCCACCTTGCATCTAGGAACTTTGTGGACAGGCCTGCCATGTTTCATGAAATGAGTCTTAAGTCCTTCCTTCAGCCATGTGTAGGGCCTATATGGGAAGTTGTAGGCACAGCTGGGGGGTTAAAAACCCCAAGAGAATCTGACCTGCAAGGGCAGAGCTCTGTGCTTAGAGAAGATGTAGGGTGGTAAGTCACTTTTGGGGGGGACAGCACCACAAGATCTACCAAGCCCTGTGGAAGCAGCCCTAGTTGGGGGTCCTGAGGTGTGCATTTTATGTTGGCAGGGAGAGTCAATCCAGGTCGTTAAGATCCGTCAGTGGTGCATATCGATTTAAAAGCACCATATGCCTGCCAGGAGGTCTTGCTACACCACCGCTACCTATATGCTGGGTTGAGTTTGGAACAAATGGGGGGTCTATAAAAGAAGTCCAGCGGAAGTGGTTTGATGCCACTATCAAATGTATAGGACTGGGAACAACCTCTCAAGATATTTTGTGCGATTTCAGGGTGTCTAACGCTAACAATCACACAATCTCCCTCAAAGGATTTCCGGTAAGGCCCTATCCATGATACACTGTGGGCCATCAGAAGATTCTTGTGATTTGCAACATTGTAACTAGTGTATTTGCCTAGCCAGTGAGATACCTTATTAATCAATTGGCCAGTGGTTTCCTGGACTGGAATAATAAGGCCCGGAACCCCAGCCAAAACTACAGTATAAGGCCAAAAGGTCGGAGGGGGATTGATTACAGGTAACAAGGGACCATTGTCGACAGGACATGATGTATGGGTGGCAGCGGCACGGGTATGCAGCGGGGGGCACTGCCTTACAGGGGTTAATTCATTATTAGGTCGGTGAGGTTCGTGGCTCAGAATGTGAGCATTCTGGCTCGTTTCAACAGAGGGTGTGGAGTTAAAGGTACGAGGTTGCTTGCTCCTTGGATAGTCAGTAAAGGACATATCAGCAATGGTGACATAAGGCTTTGAGGATAGGGAAGAAGCTACATTATTAATAGAGGACAACATTTTCTCAGCTCTAATTAGCATTTCCCTAGATTCTGCCGCCAATTTTTCAAGTTTATCATAGAGTGGAGACAATAAGTCAGTGAGAATGTCTGTGAGTTTTTTATTACGGGGGCCCAGAAGTCCTCCATGTCCTCCAAACAATTGGTCACATATTCACCCAAGGGATCTTTCCCTGTAGCAGACAATTCATCAGTCTTTTTTGCCTTGCGCTTCCATTTAGAGGCTGGGGGAATCATCAAGTCAGTGCTAGAGGGTGAACTAGGGGTTCACTGACACAAAATCAATTTAAAAAATATCGATGTTAAAAATATTGAATAAAAATTATAGACAACAAAAATATCGACTCCTATACTTAACAGGTAAGTACCAAATATAGACTCAAAAATATCGATGTAAAAAATATAGATGTATAAAATATCGACTTTTATATAAATATAAAGTAAAATAATATATATTAAATACATTAAATATTAAATATAATATTAACAAAATAAAATAAATTTAATATACATTTTAATAAAATATAACAAATAAACGTAATTAAAAAAACACAAACATAATAATGTATACATATATATTTACTTTAAAACAATTAATAAACTATTATTTTTAATTTATGGTAAATATAATATAAAAAATAAACAATATATATTAATGATTTAAAATATAAATAAACAAAAATCTATAATAAATTAAAACATTAAACTATTAGAAAACTATTTAAACTTAAATTTCACAATACAATCAGTGCAAGAGTAGGGAAAGTGTTGGATAGCAAAGGGGTAAAAATAACTATTCCCACCCACATCCGCACCCTCCTGGACCAAGGCCACTCCGCAGCCCTCATCCTACTCGACCTATCAGCGGCCTTCGACACCGTCTCCCATCGCACACTAGTCGTCAGACTACACGACGCAGGCATACAAGGAACAGCCCTGGACTGGATCCGATCATTCCTCACCGGAAGAAGCCAAAGGATCAGACTCCCACCCTTCCTCTCCGACCCCACGAAAATCACCTGCGGAGTCCCACAGGGTTCATCACTGAGCCCCACCCTCTTCAACATTTACATGGCCTCCTCGCAGCCATCGTCCGACAACACGGCCTCAACATCGTATCCTACGCCGACGACACCCAGCTCATCCTCTCCCTCACCAAAGACCCCACCACTGCCAAACTCAACTTCCAGAAAGGAATGCAAGACGTCGCAGTCTGGATGACCAACAGCTGCCTGAAGCTCAACGCCGAGAAGACAGAAGTCCTCGTCCTCGGTACCACCCCTTCTGCATGGGACAGCACCTGGTGGCCGACCGCCCTCGGAAGCCCACCTACCCCCTCAGACCACGCCAAGAACCTCGGCATCGTACTCGACTCATCACTCTCCATGAACCGACAGGTCAATGCCGTCACCTCCAGCTGCTTCAACACCCTCCGCATCCTCCGCAAGACCTTCAAGTGGATCCCCCCTGAGTCAAGGAAGACAGTCACCCACGCACTCATCACCAGCAGACTGGACTATGGAAACGCACTCTACGCCGGCATCAACAAGTCCCTACTCTGCAAACTCCAGACAGTACAGAACACCGCCGCCAGACTCGTCCTCGGCATCCCCCGACACGAACACATCAGCCAACACCTAAGAAGTCTCCACTGGCTCCCTGTGGAGAAAAGAGTCACTTTCAAAATCCTCACTCACGCCTACAAATGCCTACACAACAACGGACCCAAATACTTCAACGACAGAATCAACTGCCACATACCCAAAAGAAACCTCCGATCTTCCAACCTCGCACTGGCTGAAACCCCGCGCATCCACAGAGCCAGAGCAGGCGGAAGATCCTTCTCTCACATTGCAGCCAAGACCTGGAACGAGCTACCGGCAGACATCAGACGCGCCCCCTCCCTGAACACCTTCAGGAAGACCCTCAAGACCTGGCTCTTTGGCTAAACAGGTCTGCAGACCCCCCCCCCTCAGCGCCTTGAGACCCTCACGGGTGAATAGCGCGCTTACAATTCCCTGATTGATTGATTGATTGAGTGCAAAAGTAGGGTAAGTGTTGGATAGCGGGTGAATTCAATTTGATTTTCCAACTCCAATGAGTGCAACAGTAGGGAAAGTGTTGGATAGCGGAGGGGTAAAAATTACTATTCCCACTCCAGTAAGAGCAATAGTAGGGAATGTTTTGGATAGCTGAGGGGAAAATATTACTATTCCCACTCCACTGAGTGCAACAGTAGGATAAGTGTTGGATAGCGGAGAGGTAAAAATGACTATTCCCACTCCAGTGAGAGCAACAGTAGGGAAAGTGTTGGATAGCGGAGGGGCAAAAACTACTATTCCCACTGCAAAGAGTGCAACAGTAGGGAAAGTGTTGGATAGCGAAAGGGTAAAAATTACTATTCCCAGTCCACTGAATGCAACAGTAGGAGAAGTGTTGGATAGCGGAGGGGTAAATATTTTTATTCCCACTCCGGTGAGTGCAACAGTAGGGAAAATGTTGGCTAGCGGAGGGGTAAAAATTACTATTCCCACTCCAGTAAGAGCAATAGTAGGGAAAGTGTTGAATAGTAGAGGGGAAAAAATTATCATTCCCACTCCAGTGAGTGCAATATTAGGGAAAGTGCTGGATAGCGGGGAAACAAAAATTACTATTCACAGTTAAAAAGCTAAAAAAATATATATATATTTTTTAAATCATATAAATAAATAAACAATATTTAAAAAATAAAAATAAAATATATTAATCATATAAAAAGAACGCATATTATAATATTAATTACATATAACAAAAACCTACAAATATTATATAAAATAAAATAATAAATATATTTAAAAAAATTATTCTTTTAAACTAGAAAATATTTACAAACAAAAGAATTAATTAAAACATAAATGTATTTATTTTATTTCCTACCCTGTAACACCAAACCAATATCAAAACACTTCAACATTTCTAATTAAATGTATTTCCATAGTTAACATAATTAATAATCAATTAAAAATATTATTAATAAAAAAACTAATAAACATTAATTGACTACACACACTGTAACACTATAATATCCACAACACACACCTAAATGAAACTATAAAATAGTAAAACACAATTAAAACTTATTGTTAAATTAAAAACTATTACTATTAACAACTAATAATTAAATAATTTAAATGTATTTAATACCCACCCTTTACCCCTTTAAAAGTAAAAACAACACACAAAAAATAAACAATTACCCAAAATAAATATCAAATAATTAACATTGATTAACAACTATATATTAATTAATTAAACACAAATTACTTCCCACCCTTTACTCCTATAAACACCACAACAAAAACCTAAAATTAATTACACAATTAACATAATTAATTACCAATTAATTAATTAAAATTCATTAACAACCAATTATTAATTCTTCAATTAAAAATAAATTACTTTCCACCCTTCCCACCTATAAACACCACAACACACACCTAACATTAATTACACAATTACCAAAATGAATTACCAATCAATTACTTAAAATTAATTAACAACCAATTAATTCATAAATGAAAAATAAATTACTTCCCACCCTTTACACATATAAACACCACAACACACACCTAAAATTAATTACACAATTACCATAATTAATTACCAATTAATTAAAATTAATTAGCAACCAATTATTAATTAATTAATAATAAATTACTTTACACATTTAAAACTATAACATCTCGATTAAACAAATATTAATAAATAAAAAATATTCAATACATTTAATATAATTAAATTACTTCCCACCCTATTCCCCTATAAACCCACAACCCGCGAAGGAACTAAAACACAAAATTCAAATTTAAGTTAAATTAATAACTACTAAAAATGTAACACATATATTAAAAATATAAACAATTCTTTTTTTTTTATTCTTTTTATTGAACAAGCTCAATAGACAATGCATTAGTATTTTCCACAGCATGCACACTGGAGTTTTGTTTACATAAATAAGGATAGCATAGGATAGGGTGGGGTATAACACATACATCAAATAAGGAGAAATCGCCGCTGAAGAAGCACTGTACTCCAGTCGACTTGTACCTCCACTGCCACTACAGACCATCCAAAGACCCCCTGTATGCCCGCCACGGTGCCCATACTTTTTCCCATTACTTGACACAACCCCTGCTTCTGTATACTGTTTCCTCCGCTCTCTGGCACCAGTCGATGTCTTTCTCCCAATCCTTCACTGCAGGGGGTTGTGGCGCTCCCCACCCCTTAGCAATATTCCATTTTGCAATTCCCGCAGCCAGTGTAAGCCACATAGTGACATACTTGGACCAAACCACCTCTCCCTTGATGATAAGCAGCAGCCATTTTGCATTGAGTGGATCGTCCATGCCCACCACCCTGGCCATTATTGTCGTAACCCTACGCCAATACTGCACTATCTTAGGGCATTCCCACAAGATATGGAGGAACGTGCCCTCCCCCTGGCAACCTCGGTTACACTGAGATGATGGTGCCCTACCAATCTTATGTAGGAGTGTCGTAGGGTAATAGGAGCGATGTAGAATCCGGAGCTGGATCAACCTGAAGCGTACTCGAATCGCTATTTCCCTCGGACCCTGGAGTGCCTCTTGCCACTCCTCATCTTCTAGATTGCCTAGGTCATCTGTCCGTGCTGCCCGTAAGGCCATTAGTCGATCAGGCAAATTATTCATTAATTTATGGTATATTGTGGACGCTGCTTTCTCAAGGATAGGGTCAATCAACAGTCTGTCCTCAAGGGAGGAGTAGTCCAGCAGGGAACCATCGCACCGTAGCCGCATCAACAGAGCATGTCGGAGCCTCAAATAGTTAAATCTTTGGGTCTCGGCCAGTGTAAATTCCCTCTGTAGGTCCTCAAATGGCAGTGGAGCCCCCTCCCTCCAGACATCCCCCAATCTCTCTAACCCAATAGTTTTCCAGCCTGCAAACCCCTGAAGTGAGGCCACCTCCCGCAACTCGGCACTAAACCAGAGTGGTGTTCTACTGGTCAATTTGTTCTGCCATCCCAACGCCCGATTTGCCTCCCTCCAGCAGGCCACCACTACCGCTGTATGTGGGGGCCAGCTCGGATCCTGTTTTCGCGTGTATAGCAGCTGCTCGCAGTTGTCTGCAGGCATAGCGTCACGGTCCACCCTGCATTGTCTCTGTGTGTGCTCATCAGAGTCCTAGTGCAACATCCGCTTTCATGTGGCACCCACCCCTCCCTTAGAGGCCCGGTCACTCTTATTGCAGACATAGTACCCCCGCCAAGGTCACTTATCTGATTGCTGCCGCTGCGCTGAGCTGCCGGGCTCCTGTTCCTCCCGCTCCTGGTCGCCCTCACGCTCCCTGGGGACCTGATGTTGGGCTCTGCTACCTTTATGCCCCACCGTTCTCCAGCCTTCGAGCCAATCACTTGCCTCTTCTGGCGAGGTGAAGAAGAAGGACCTGCCCACTGCGAGGATTTTCAACTTGGTTGGAAAAAGCATCATGTATTTGATGTTTTGATCATGTAGGGCCCTCTTCACCGCATTGAAGGTTCGTCGCTGACGCTGTACTTGGAGCATGAAATCGGGGAAGAATCAGATTGTGACATTTTCATGTTGTAGGTCCCCTTGTTGGCGCGCTTTTTGTAAGATTACATCCCTGTCTCTGTAGTTGAACAGGTGCGCTATTATCGTACGGGGGGGGAGCCCCTGGTCTTGGCCTCGGGCCCAGGACATGGTGGGCCCGCTCAATAGAGAAAAACTTTGAGAGACATTTAGGCTTCAATTTATTCAAAATCAGATCCTCCAGGAAGAGGCCCATCGATGGTCCTTCCATACCTTCTGGCACACCAACCACCCTGATGTTGTTGCGTCGGGCTCTATCTTCCTGGTCATCTAGTCGGGTCAGGATGTCCGTCTGAGTCTTCGTCAATCTTAGAACCTGCTCCTCTAGGCGTTTAGACTTGGATTGCAACCCATCAATGCTGGATTCCGCCGAGGCCATCTTGTCTGCCATCTTGCAAAAATCTGCCCTTAGCAGGTTAACCTCCTCAGTAACTGAATCCAATTTGGGTTCCAGGGTACCACGGAGCTCCGTTATTGCTCGCAGTATATCCTTCAGCGAAGGGTCCTGGGCTGGATCTTCTCCTGTCTGTCCCGGGGCTCCCCCCGTAGCACTCTCCTCGCGGCCCATACTGACAGTGTATTTGTCAACGTGGTTGGATTGGCCTGCTCCCGCTCCTTTCGTGCGCCCCATCCGACCGCACTAGAATGTCGTCGCCGGACCAGCATCGTCCACCACCTCCGGGTGCCGTGGTAACTTCGGTTTGGAGTGGCCCAGCGGCTGCGGCCGTCACTCTCCAGTGAGCGGGGCAGGGGCCTTATCGCGACACACCCCCGGGTATCAGGGGGCAGCACTCCTCCAGATGGGGCAACACACAACAGCCAGAATTAGGATCCCATGAGGGTGGTCTCAATCTTGCACCTCTGGGGCACACCACCGTCACGCAGCATCAGCGGCACAACCTGAAAGGATCACTAATGCCCAGATCTCTGCAACCTCCCCCACGTGGCAATTCAGGCTATCTGCCCAGCACAGGGGCCCAGAGGATTGAAATCCGCGGCCATCCACTTTGCAGACCACCGCATAGCACCACTTTATACACTCCCAACTCCCTTGAAGGCTAAAGTCTTTCAGCTGTCAGACCCTCTAATTATGCCTCTCGGCAGGGACCATGCGTCTCCTGCAGGCGTGTCACAATGTCCCCTGCGCCCGCGGCCGTTTCCGCCGTATTCGTTGTTGGAGACAGGGAGGAGGGATGCACATCAGGGATGGGAGCCCCTGCTCACTGACCGCCGCAGCTCCGCTCGAGCCCCGCCACCCGGCTTCGTGACACCACAGCCTGCGTGCCGCTCCCAGAGCCCCCGTACGATCGCGGGGTCCACCAAACATCGCGCTCGCCTCGTCAGGACTCACTGATAATCTCCAGCTGGGGGTCCCTCCTGCCACTCACTCCCAAGCGGCCAAGCTCATCGCCGTGGTTACCTCCGGCTGCCGCTTACACCGAGACCCAGGGGCCGCGGACACTTCAGGGCTCAGGATCGGCGGGACGGCGCCATGTTGGACACACCAGCTCCCGCGGCTATGGATCGTTTCCTCGGCCTGTTGCACACCTACACGGCCAAAAACTCGCTGGGGTGGACGTCGCGAGTACCCGGACTTTGCTGCTCTCCCGGGTGCACTCCGTGTTGCGGATTATGATGAATATTATGGGGCAAATGATGCGTGGCTAAGGCAGCTCACTCACTATGCGGCCATCTTGGCTGGTTGCCGGCCACGCCCCCCAATACAAACAATTCTTATACAAAAAACATACATCACATACATATAAATTATATACTAAAATACATAACATTAATAAAAATACGATATTTTTAACAACTATATTTTTGCAAACGATATTAAACACTTCAATCATTTTTAAATCGATATTACTTACCTTGTCGATATTCTTGACCGCGATATTCTTGCTGTCAATATTTCTGACCCAGGATATTAATGACTCAATATTTGTGCAACACGATATTTTTTACTCGATATTCTGTCTCTGCACCGAAACTAGGGATGCCCTACTAGAGGACGTGCTCGAAAGAGAGGCCTCAGGGGCCAGCATGAACATGGTAGCAACTGGGTCTGGCAAGGAAACAGAATGCTCAGCCCCCCAGCACATTTGGGGCAGCCGTCTGCCCCTATTGAGAGTCATCTTTCAGTCCGGTCAATTTCTTTTGAAATGGCCCCCACCGCTTTCGCCAAGAAAGGAGTCAATGGTAGAACGGCTTGGGCCCGTGGGGGTCGTGGTGGACGCAGCTTTCCTTTTCTCCTTAGTCACTATGATGGCTAGAACAACAGGGGGCGGACTTCGCATTGCCATAATAACAAAGAAGGGCTACAATAGGGCAGCTACTTACTGTGAGAACGTCTGTTACGGGGAGTGCCACTGCCGCTGGAGAATTTAATCACAGGGGCCTGGCCGAGGGGACCAAGGAGCCAAGAGAGCAGGCTCAGCCCAGCCTCTTCCCGCCAATGATGGGTGCAGACGTGTCCGCTCTTGGCCCGGTCTTTGCCCGGGCCTCGCCCGGGACCGACCCACGCGCGTCCTGCACTGCGGGACCCCGAGCAGCAATTTAAGGAATGCTTCCGGGCACGAAAGGCTGTCGGGGTGGCTTCCTGCTGCATGGTGTCCTGAGCCTGTGGTCTAACCTCAATCAGCGTGGCTGCAGTCTAACTATATGCTATGAATGTCACTCAGCTATAAGTACCCAACGGTAAATGTTCGACGCTTGCATTAAACCAATGATGAGCTCAAAATATCACTGAACGCTCTCACTGCATAGTTTGCAAGTGCTGTGAGAAACATTGTGAGAAACCTAATGCTGTCTCTGCCACATATAAAACAAGCATTGGCATAGCCAATAGGTCTCGCCTTTGGGACCTTATAAGTATTTAGTTATGCAGCACAATATCCTTGGTGCAACAACATCAACTGTTGCATGGCTAAACACTTATAAGGTCCCAAAGGCGAGACCTATTGGCTATGCCAATGCTTGTTCTTCTTGTAGCGGGAAGCTTTCTGATGTGGAGACTGCACCTCATTTTGTGCACATTTAGAGGCTGGGGCCGAACGCATTCCCCGCAGTGTTAAAACAGTTTGCAGCGGGTGCTTGATGTTATGCTAATCTTTATACCAACACGAGAAAAACAAAATACCCATTCGGAGTGAGAAGCGAGTACAGCGTAGACGTGCCTGGAGATGCTATGCATCACGTCACTACAAGGAAAGAGGAGTTTACCACACCAGTATTTGTCTTAAAAGTGATTAAATCGGGTATTTCCGTAACGTAACTGTGACATGTATCTCACGGATTCACATTTTAAGATACAGCTGATGCCTGAGACGCACCTCTTTAGGATTGCGAGAACTGCGTGTACTCCAGGGAGTGTACTGTAAACAGGAAAGCGCTCGTCCGAAGGATCTCTGCTCCTCGCTGCCTCAAGGTAGAATTCTCCCTTTATGAATTCTCTGGACTTTGGTTGTCGGCAGACGGACAGTGAGGGATTCCGAGTGCAGAGCGGCAGTGGATGATGTGCCTGGAGGGAGCTGGTTTATAGCTAGAGGTTTGGTGGGGCAGCTGTAAAAGATGCCATTTACACTACAGCCATCAGCACTAGGCATTGGTCGTGGCTGTGTGTAGGGCAGAGGGTTGTGGATTAGAGCTCTGTTACAACTTTGTAACCGAACAAAATAGATGCGGTCTCTCTATGTTTTACCTAGTTAAAAGTTGAGGTGTGCGCAGTGACCAGACGCACACTACCCGAGTTTTGAAATAAATGTTGGTAACGCTTTTTATAAAGAGGCTATTTTAGACATCCAGAAGCCGCAGTTGGCATGAATGTCGATGGTTTGTGCTTGTACGTGATGGCCTGGGTAGATGTATTCTTTATTTATTTATTTTTACTTGGCTTTATTAGCATGTTCCTTGCCGAATATAAAAATCATTGAAGTCGGCTGCCTGCTTGCAGCACAGAAAAGACGGAGGAGGGAGGTAGCGTCAGCACAAGTGAAGCGCTGGACAGCAGAGACGTCGGCAGCGTGAGAGAGGAGCGGGGGTGAGCGAGCGCGGCAGCCTGCTGAGCTGACCACACGCTCGTGCACAATGGCCATGTGTTTTCAATTATCGCGCCCGCGTCTGGGCACGATAATTGCAAACAGATGGCGGCCCTGCGGGTAACCGCAGGGAAAAGGCCATTGTGCACGAGCGTGTGGTCAGCTTTCAAATGCCCACTACATAAAGTCTTCGCCAGAGCCAGCGCTTGCGCGCTACTCTAGGCTCGACCTAAAAATGAGGTACAAATGAATGGATGTAAACATGTGCTTAAGCTTTCTAGCATAAATTAACCCTAAATACTGATTTTGATTTCATGGACAAAGCTTCTTTAGAAAGCGTACTTAGACCTTTCCATAGAGGCATTTGTTAGGGCCTACATTTCAAAGTTTGAATAGAATGCGCCACATAAACTACAGCCAATTACACCTAAGGCATTGAGGTCTGCTTTACAAAAGAACAGATACTCTTTACAAAACTCGTTTTGCCACACGAGCGGTTTTAGCTGAAAATCTGCCCTGGAGGTAGGAGTTTGTAATATTAACAGAGTTCTTTCTGTGCCTTTCTTTTCCACTGATCATCGGCCAGGTTCTGCATTTTTGCCTGGGGTTCAGGATGTTTGAAGTGTTTCAGAGCATTTGTCATTCTGTGGGCCGAAACAAAACTGCCTGTGTCTGGAACTGAATTGCAGGTCTATCACAGTGTCTTTTCATAACTGTGACACCACTTGATCAAGTCTTATGTATTGATTCAGTTATTAGGGGGGGGAGGTATGCAAGAGAAATGAGGAGTGGCGGGAAGCATATGGAGCTTCTGAAATTAAGTCATGTACAGCATGCAGGGAAAATATCTGATGCCCTCTTCCCTTGTCCCAATTTTACGCAGCAGCATATAGTGCTGGATAATCCTAACCAGTCACATTTAATATTGACAGTCCTTGGATGCACACCCTTCTTTCTTTCTTTTTTCTTTCTTTCTTTCTTTCTTTCTTCCTTTCTTTCTTTCTCTCTCTCTCTTTCTCTCTTTATTTCTTTCTTTCGTTCATTCTCTCCATCTCTCTTTCTTTCTTTCTTTCTTTCTTTCTTTCTTTCTTTCTTTCTTTCTTTCTTTCTCTCTTTCTTTCTCTCTCTCTTTCTTTCTTTCTCTCTTTCTTTCTTTCTCTCACTCTTTCTTTCTCTCTTTCTTTCTTTCTTTCTTTCTTTCTCTCTTTCTTTCTTTTTAAAGCCCAGTCTTATGATAGGTGCCTCTTTATTTTGCTGTTAAAGAACTAATGAAGTGCCAAATTTAGGCCCATATTTGTGAAGCCTTAGCATTGTCCTTGCATCATGCAAGCTGGCATAAGGACAACGCAAAAGGTTGAGTAATATTTACAAAGCCAGGCAAAGCCTGATTTGTGTGACCTTGCGTGACTTTGTAAAGAAATGTAATGCAAGGCAGCTGTTTGCGCAGCGTTATTTTACATTTCAACTTGGGAGGTGTTTCATGGGTGGAGTATGTGTGTTTGAATGCATCCACCCAGGGATTTTGGCAGATCCCAGATTCACAAAGATTTGCTATAATTTGCTGTGAATGAAAGTCCTATATTAGAACAAAACTATTATTGTGATTCACAAAGGAAAGTAAACAAATTGTATTTCTAGTAGTACTTCTATGAACAGAAGTATATTTACGACTTTTAGGAATTTAGGAAGAGTGCCAGCAATATGCTTGGAAAGCTGCTTCATCCGCAGTTTTTAAGGTGTTGTAGTGGGAGCGTGGTGTGCCATGATCACGTGCTTAGACTCCCCAAAATGTAATTGTACGTAGTGCACAATTACACAATGGGAAAATGCAGCCTGGTGTACAATGGTACAGTTTTTCGCCCCCCAACTTTGGACGTGAACCATTGCCATTGCCGTTATACTCCAGCCCTCTTCTGTAGTAAAAATCGGACCGGGATAGGGTCGGATTGGAGTTTGTGAATAAGAAACCCATGAGTTTGTGGCCATTCACAACCTTTAAAAGCAAAACAAGCACTGAGACCCTCAGCTTGCATTGTACTGCACATCTGTCTACACTCGAGGTGAGAAATCTACGCTAGTGAAACGATTTATGTCCGTCTGGATTCCTTCTGTGAATTCCTGAGAGGTGTAAATTGAGCCATTTTCTGTCAAAGGCTTATAAACGAAAATGTCTTTGTGAATCAGACTTAACATTTTTTTTTTTACTCTTCCCCTGTAGTCTGTGATTAATGCTCTGATAGGCACATCAGGAAAGAAGGACAAGAATCAGTTGCAGCTGGGGCGACATGTTGATGATTTTCTGTCAGTAAATAAAACAAGTATTTGCAATGCAATAGGTCGCGCATTTTTGAGAGTTAGATCTATTGGTGTTGTAAATGACAATGTCTTTTACCTATCTGTTTTGGTTTGGAGGAGTTTAGTGAATGTATGAACAGAAACATAGTTGCAGCACTGTCTAGAGGACTAAGAATGGGGAATTATCACTGGGACCAGAGAAGCAGCTAGCAGCACTGTCTAGAGGACTAAGAATGGGGAATTACCACTGGGAACAGAGACACAGCTGCAGCACTGCCTAGAGGACTTAGGATGAAGGAGTTACAGACGGGACCAGAGAAGCAGCTGCAGCTCTATCCAGGGGACTAAGAATGAGGAATTACCACTGGGAAAGAGACACAGCTGCAGCATAGCCTAGAGGACTTAGAATGGGGAGTTAGTAACGGGACCAGAGAAAAGGCTAGCAGCACTGTCTAGAGGACTAACAATGAGGAATTACCACTGGGAACAGAGGCACAGCTGCAGCACTGCCTAGAAGATTTAGAATGGGGGCGTTACTGACTGGACCAGAGAGGCAGCTAGCAGCACTGACTACATGACTATGAATGAGGAATTACCCCAGGAACCAGAGGAGCAGCTGTAGCGCTGTCTGGATGACTAACAATGAGGAATTACCATGGGACCAGAGAAACAGATAGCAGCACTGTCTGGAAGACGTAGAATGAGGAATTACCGACGTGACCAGAGTAGCAGCTAGCAGCACTGTCTGTAAGTCTTAGACTGAGAAATTACAGACGGAAACAGAGAAGCAGCTAGTAGCACTGCCAAGAGGATTTAGAATGAGGCATTGCCGACGGGATCAGATAAGCAGCTAGCAGCTCTGCCTAGATGACTGAGAATGAGGAATTACCACTGTGACCAGAGACACATCTGCAGCACTGCCTAGAGGACTTAGAATGAGGAATTGCCAACGGGAGCAGAGTAGTAGCTAACAGCACTGTCTAGAGGACTTAGAAAGAGGAATTACCACTGTGACCTGAGAAGCAGCTAGTAGCATTGCCTTCTGGACTTAGAATGAGGAATTACAACTGGAACCAGAGGAGCAGCTGCAGCACTGTCTGTAGGACTTAGAATGAAGAATTGCCGATGAGATTAGAGAAGCAGGTAGCAGCACTATCTAGAGGACTTAGAATGAAGAATTACTGATGGGATCAGAGAAGCAGCTAGCAGCACTGTCTAGAGGACTTAGAATGAGGAATTACCAATAGGACCAGAGAAGCAGCTAGCAGCACTGCCTAGAGTACTAAAAATGAGGAATTACCACTGTGTCTAGAGACACAGCTGCAGCACTGTCTGTAGGACTTAGAATGAAGAATTACCGATGAGATTAGAGAAGCAGATAGCAGCACTATCTAGAGGACTTAGAATGAAGAATTACCGATGAGATTAGAGAAGCAGGTAGCAGCACTGTCTAGAGGACTTAGAATGAGGAATTACTGACAGGACCAAAGTAGCAGCTTCAGCACAGCATAGAGGACTTAAAATTTGGGAATTACCAACGGGACCAAAGAATCAGCTGCAGTACTGTCTAGAGCAGGGATACTCAAAGTGCGGCCTGGGGGCCACATGCGGCCCTCCTGACCTTTAATTGCGGCCCCTGGGGAACAGCAGCACTGGACTGCTGTTCACTTGACAGAGCAGGAACATTCAGAAAGCTGTGAAACAAAAAGGCATACTTTATTTACCCGTTAACTAAAGTAACGTTAAACAAGAAAAGAAGGTGTCCTAGACAACTTATCTTTAGGAACACCATTAGTTTTAAAGACATCTTGCACTAAACATGTAAACAGATAAATGTTCTGCAAACTTCAAAAAAGTTTTTTTTATTAACCTGCATGAGCGTTTTACCTTAGTTGATCAGATTATATCACTGCATTGAGAGACATTTATTAGCAGTGATAGATTTCAAGCATAATCTTGGAAACATTCATCCTGCTCCCATTCTAAAAACAATGCCATTAGTAAACCACGATGCAAGTAATTTGTCAGGTGCACCTGGTGAGTAGCCTTGGTTGTTATATAATTTGAATAACATTATAGTTTATTAAATAGAACACAAGAGAAGGTTTTGTACAGCACACATCCTGAACTCGTATATTTTAATGGGCTCTCATATGTGGTAATGAAGAAATAGAATGCAAAGTGAAATTAACCAATTGCCTAGGATCACACAATTTCATCAGGAAGGGAAGCCAGGACTTCTACCAGGTTTTCTGGTTTCACATTGTGCAATTCAGCTACCAGATGAGTATCTCTTTCCCTCTCACGTTTTACATTAGAAGTTAATGCTTTGATTTAAATTCTTGGTGCATGAGAACAGAGCGTTGGTGGCAGACAGAAGTCACATGAAGGCTCGGTTTGTTGTTCACATCATGCATCTGCTTCGCGTCCCCATACGCCCACCTTTTATCACCCCAACCCTTGCATTGCTGGTATTGGTGCAGCCCTTGGGCATGACACAGACAGTACTTTGTTGACCCCGGGGAAATGTTTGTGAGTACCCTTGGTCTAGAGGACTTAGAATGAGTAATTACCAATGAGACCGGAGAAGCAGCTAGCAGCACTGCCTAGAGGACTAAGAATGGGGAATTACAACTGGGACCAGAGACATAGCTGCAGCGCTGCCTAGAGGATTTAGAATGCAGGAGTTACTGACGGGACCAGAGAAGCAGCTAGTAACACTGCCTAGAGGACTAACAATGAGGATTTACTGGCATGACAAGAGAAGTAGCTATCAGCACTACCTAAAGGACCAAGAATGAAGGATTACTACGGGGAACAGAGACACAGCTGCAGCTCTGCCTAGAGTACTTAAAATGTGGGAACTACAGACAAGACCAGAGAAGCAGCTGCAGCACTGTGTACAGAACTTAGGATGAGGAATTACAAATGAGGCCAGAGAAGCAGCTTGCAGCACTGTCTAGAGGACTTCGAATGAGGAATTACCAACGGGACCAGAGTAGCAGCTAGCAGCACTGTCAAGAAGACTTAGAGTGAGGAACTACCAATGGGACCTGAGTAGCAGCTACCTGCACTGTCTGGAATTTTTAGAATGAGAAATGACCAACGGGACCAGAGTAGCAGCTAGCAGCATGGCCTAGAGGATTTAGAATGAGGAATTACCAACAGGACCAGAGAAGCAGCTAGCAGCACAGCCTAGAGTACTAAAAATGAGGATTTACCACTGTGTCTAGAGACACAGCTGCAGCACTGTCTAGAGGACTTAGAATGAGGAATTACCAACGGGACCAGAGTAGCAGCTAGCAGCACTGTCAAGAAGACTTAGAGTGAGGAACTACCAATGGGACCTGAGTAGCAGCTACCTGCACTGTCTGGAATTTTTAGAATGAGAAATGACCAACGGGACCAGAGTAGCAGCTAGCAGCACGGCCTAGAGGATTTAGAACGAGGAATTACCAACAGGACCAGGGAAGCAGCTAGCAGCACTGCCTAGAGTACTAAAAATGTGGAATTACCACTGTGTCTAGAGACACAGCTGCAGCACTGTCTAGAGGACTAAAAATTAGGAATTGCCACTGAGACCAGAGAACCAGCTGCAGCACTGTCTAGAGGACTTAGAATGAGGAATTACCACTGGGACTGGAGAAGCAGCTAGGAGCACTGCCTAGAGGACTTAGAATGAGAAATTTCCACTGAGACCAGAGAAGCAGCTAGAAGCACTGCGTAGATGACTTTGAATGAGTAACCTTCAACGGGACCAGAGAAGAAGCTCGCAGCACTGCCTAGAGAACTTAGACTGAGGAATTACCAATGGGACCAGAGTAGCAGATAGCAGCACTGTCTAGAAGACTTAGAGTGAGAAACTACCAATGGGACCAGAGTAGCAGCTAGCAGCACAGTCTGCAATTTTTAGAATGATGAATTACCAACGGGACCAGAGTAGAAGCCAGCAGCACCGCCTAGAGGATTTTGAATGAGGAATTACAAACGGGACCAGAGAAGAAGCTAGCAGCACTGCCTAGAGTACTAAGAATGAGGAATTACCACTGAGACCAGAGAAGCAGCTGCAGCACTGTCTAACAGACTTAGAATGCGAAATTACCATTGGGAATTGAGAAGCAGCTAGCAGCACTGTCTAGAGGACTCAGAATGAGAAGTTACCATTGGGACCAGAGAAGCAGCTAGCAGCACTGCCTAGAGGACATAGAATGAGGAATTACCACTGGGACTAGAGAAGAAGCTAGCAGCACTGCCTAGAGGACTTAGAATGAGGAATTACCGACGGACCCAGAGAAGCAGCTAGCAGCACTGCCTAGAGGACTAAGAATGGAGAATTACCACAGTGACCAGAGATACAGCTACACCACTGCAGTGAGACCTTAGAATGGAGGAGTTACTGACGGGACCAGAGAAGCAGCTAGCAGCACTGTCTAGAGAACTAGGAATGAGGAATTACCACTGGGACAAGAGAAGCAACTGCAGCACTGCCTAGAGGACTTAGAATGAGGAATTACCACTGGGGCCAGAGAAGAAGCTATCAGCGCTGCCTAGAGGACTTAGAATGAGGAATTACCGACAGCCTAGAGAAGCAGCTAGCAGCACTGCGGGGAGGACTTTGAATGAGGAATTACCACTGAGAGCGTAGAAGCAGCTGCAGCACTGTCCAGAGGAATTATAATGAGAAATTACCACTGGGACCAGAGAAGCAGCTGCAGCACTGTCTAGATAAGTAAGAATGAGGAATTACCACTGGGACCAGAGAAGCAGCTAGCAGCACTGTCTACAAGTCTAAGAATGAGGAATTATGACTGGAAACAGAGACGCAGCTGCAGCACTGCCTAGAGGACTTAGAATGAGGAATTACCACTGGGACCAGAGAAGTATCTGCAGCATTGTCTAGAGGATTAAGAATGAGGAATTGCCACTGGGACCAGAGAAGCAGCTAACAGCACTGCCTACAGTACTAAGAATGGGGAATTATGACTGGGAACGGAGACACAGCTGCAGCACTGCCTAGAGGACTTAGAATGAAGGAGTCATCCAATAGGACCAGAGAAGCAGTTGGCAGCACTCTCTAGTGGATTTAGATGAGAAATTACTACTGAGACCATAGAAGCAGCTAGCAGCACTGTCTAGAGGACTTAGAATGAGGAATTACCGACAGGACCAGAAAAGCAGCTTGCAGCACTGTCTGGAAAACTTAGAATGAGGAATTATTGATGGGAACAGAGTAGCAGCTAGCAGCACTGTCTGGATGACTTAGAATGAGTAATCACCACTGGGACTAGCGAAGCAGCTAGCAGCATTGCATAGAGGACTTAGACTGAGGAATTACCAACAGGACCAGAGAAGCCGCTATCAGCACTGCCTAGATGACGAAGAATGAGGAATTCCCATTGTGACCAGAGACACAGCTACAGTACTGCCTAGAGGGCTTAGAATGAGGAATTACCGACTGGACGAGGGAAGCAGCTAGAACTGTCTAGATGACTTAGAATGAGGAATTACCTATGGGAGCAGAGAAGCAGCTAGAAGCGCTGTGTAGATGACTACGAATGAGGAATTACCACTGAGACTGGAAAAGCAGCACTGTCTAGAGGACTTAGAATGAGGAGTTACCACTGGGACCAGAGAAGCAGCTTCAGCACTGTATAGAGGACCAATAATAAGGAATTACCACTAGAACAAGAGAAACAGCTATCAGCCCTACCTAGAGTACTAAGAAGGAGGAATTACCACGGGGAACAGAGACACAGCTGCAGCACTGCCTAGAGGACTTAAAATGTAGGAACTCCAGACGGTACCAGAGAAGCAGCTGCAGCACTGTCTAGAGGACTTAGAATGAGGAAAAACTGATGGGACCAGAGAAGCAGCTAGCAGCACTACCTAAAGGACCAAGAATGAAGGATTACTACGGGGAACAGAGACACAGCTGCAGCACTGCCTAGAGTACTTAAAATGTGGGAACTACAGACGGAACCAGAAAAGCAGCTGCAGCACTGTGTACAGAACTTAGGATGAGGAATTACACATGAGACCAGAGAAGCACCTTGCAGCACTGTCTAGAGGACTTAGAATGAGGAATTACCAACAGGACCAGGGTAGCAGCAAGCAGCACTGTCAAGAAGACTTAGAGTGAGGAACTACCAATGGGACCTGAGTAGCAGCTAGCAGCACTGTCTGGAATTTTTAGAATGAGGAATGACCAACGGGACCAGAGTAGCAGCTAGCAGCACTGCCTAGAGGATTTAGAATGAGGAATTACCAATAGGACCAGAGAAGCAGCTAGCAGCACTGCCTAGAGTACTAAAAATGAGGAATTACCACTGTGTCTAGAGACACAGCTGCAGCACTGTCTAGAGGACTAAAAATTAGGAATTACCACTGAGACTAGAGAACCAGCTGCAGCACTGTCTAGAGGACTTAGAATGAGGAATTACCTCTGGGACTAGAGAAGCAACTAGCATCACTGTCTAGAGGACTTAGAATGAGAAATTACCACTGGGACCAGAGAAGAAGCTAGAAGCACTGCGTAGAGGACTTTGAATGAGGAACTACAGATGGGACCAGAGAAGAAGCTAGCAGCACTGCCTAGTGAACTTAGAATGAGGAATTACCAATGTGAACAGAGTAGCAGCTAGCAGCACTATCTAGAAGACTTAGAGTGAGGAACTACCAATGGGACCAGAGTAGCAGCTAGCAGCACTGTCTGCAATTTTTAGAATGATGAATTACCAACAGGACCAGATTAGCAGCTAGCAGCACCGCCTAGAGGATTTTGAATGAGGAATTACCACTGTGACCAGGGAAGAAGCTAGCAGCACTGCCTAGAGTACTAAGAATAAGGAATTACCACTTAGACCAGAGAAGCAGCTGCAGCACTGTCTAACAGACTTAGAATGAGAAATTACCATGGGGAACAGAGAAGTAGCTAGCAGCACTGTCTGGAAGAGAGGGAATGAGGAATTATTGATGGTACCAGAGAAGCAGCCAGCAGCACTGCCTAGAGGACATAGAATGAGGAATTACCACTGGGACCAGAGAAGAAGCTAGCAGCACTGCCTAGAGGACTTAGAATGAGGAATTACCGATGGGCCCAGAGAAGCAGCTAAGCAGCTAGCAGCACTGCCTAGAGGACCAAGAATGGGCAATTACCACCGTGACCAGAGATACAGCTACAGCAATGCAGTGAGACCTTTGAATGGAGGACTTACTGACTGGACCAGAGAAGCAGCTTACAGCACTATCTAGAAGACTTAGAATGAGGAATTACCGACGGGACCAGAGAAGCAGCTAGCAGCACTGTCTAGAGAACTAGGAATGCGGAATTACCACTGGGACAAGAGAAGCAACTGCAGCACTGCCTAGAGGACTTAGAATGAGGAATTACCACTGGGACCAGAGCAGTATCTGCACCTTTATCTAGAGGAAAAGGAAAGAGGAATTACCACTGGGACCAGAGAATCAACTATCAGCACTGCCTAGAGGACTTAGAATGAGAAATTACTGTCGGGCCCAGAGAAGCAGCTAGCAGCACTGCGTAGAGGACTAAGAATGAGGTATTACCACTGAGAGCGGAGAAGGCGCTGCAGCACTGTCCAGAGGAATTATAATGAGGAATTACCACTGGGACCAGAAAAGCTGCTGCAGCACTGTCGAGAGAACTAAGAATGAGGAATTACCACTGGGACCAGAGAAGCTGCTAGCAGCACTGTCTACAAGATAAGAATGAGGAATTATGACTGGAAACAGAGATGCAGCTGCAGCACTGCCTAGAGGACTAAGAATGGGGAATTACCACCGTGACCAGAGATACAGCTACAGCAATGCAGTGCTTAGAATGGAGCAGTTACTGACGGGACCAGAGAAGCAGCTAGCAGCACTATCTAGAGGATTTAGAATGAGGAATTACTGGCGGGACCAGAGAAGCAGCAATCAGCACTGCCTAGAGGACTAGAAATGAGGAATTGCCACTGGGACAAGAGAAGCAACTGCACCACTGCCTAGAGGACTTAGAATGAGGAAATACCACTGGTACCAGAGAAGTATCTGCAGCATTGTCTAGAGGACTAAGAATGAGGAATTGCCACTGGTACCAGAGAAGCAGCTAGCAGCACTGCCTTCAGGACTAAGAATGGGGAATTACGACTGGGAACAGGGACACTGCTGCAGCACTGCCTAGAGGACTTAGAATGGAGGAGTCATCCAACAGGACCAGAGAAGCAGTTGGTAGCACTCTCTAGTGGACTTAGATGAAAAATTACTACCGAGACCTTAGAAGCAGCTAGCAGCACTGTCTAGAGGACTTAGAATGAGGAATTACTGACAGGACCAGAGAAGCAGCTCACAGCACTGTCTGGAAAACTTAAAATGAGGAATTATTGATGGGAACAGAGTAGCAGTTAGCAGCACTGTCTGGATGACTTAGACTGAGGAATTACCAACGGGACCAGAGAAGCAGCTAGCAGCACTGCATAGATGACGAAGAATGAGGAATTACCACTGTGACCAGAGACACAGCTGCAGCACTGCCTAGAGGGCTTAGAATGAGGAATTACCCACTGGACTAGGGAAACAGCTAGAACTGTCTAGAGGACTTAGAATGAGGAATTACCTATGGGAGCAGAGAAGCAGCTAGCAGTGCTGTGTAGATGACTGAGAATGAGGAATTACCACTGAGACTGGAGAAGCAGCACTGTCTTGAGGACTTAGAATGATGAATTACCACTGGGACCAGAGCAACAGTTAGCAGTACTATCTAGAGGTAAGAATGAGGAATTACCACTAGGAACAGAGATTCAGCTGCAGCACTGCCTAGAGGACTAAGAATGGGGGATTTCCACTGTGACCAGAGATACAGCATTGCCTTGAGGTCTTAAAATGAAGGAGCTACTGACAGGGCCAGAGAAGCAGCTAGCAGCACTATCTAGAGGTCTTAGAATGAGGAATTACCGATAGGATCAGTGAAGCAGCTAGCAGCACTGTCTAGAGGACTTATAATGAGGAATCATACTGGGACTAGAGAAGTAGCTGCAGCATTGTCTAGAGGACTTAGAATGAGAAATTACTACGGGGACCAGAGAAGCAGCTAGCAGCAGTGCCTAGAGGACTAAGAACGGGAAATTACCACTGGGAACAGAGACACAGCTGCAGCTCTATCTAGAGGACTTAGAATGAGGAAATACTGACGGGACCAGAGAAGCAGCTAGCAGCACTGTCTGGAAGACAGGGAATGAGGAATTATTGATGGGACTAGAGTAGCAGCTAGCAGGACTGTCTGGAAAACAGGGAATGAGGAATTATTAATGGGACCAGTGTAGCAGCTAGCAGCACTGTCTATAAGACTTAGAATAAGGAAGGGATCGGAGAAGCAGTTAGCAGCACTGCCTAGAGGACTTAGAATGAGGAATTACCAATGGGACCAAAGAAGGAGCTAGCAGCACTGACTGAGGACTAAGAATGAGGAATTACTGCTGTGACCAGAGACACAGCTTCAGCACTATCTAGAGGACTTAAAATGAGGAACTACCGGCGAGGCAAGAGTATCAGCTAGCAGCAGTGTCTAGAGGACTTAGAATGAGGAATTACCTACAGGACGAGAGAAGTAGCTAGCAGCACTGCCTGTAGGACTAACAATGAGGAATTACCACTGGGACCAGAGAAGCAGCTGCAGCACTGTCTAGAGGTGTTAGAAAGAGGATTTATCACTGGGACCAGAGAAGCAGCTAGAAGCACTGTCTAGAGGACTTACAATTAGGAATTACTGACAGGACCAAAGTAACAGCTAGTGGCACTGTCTGAAAGAATAAGAATGAAGAATTACCGACTGCACCAGAGAGGCAGCTAGCAGCACTGCCTAGAGGATTAAGAATGAGGATTTACCACTGGACCCAGAGAAGCAGCTGCAGCATTCTCTAGAGAACTTAGAATGAGGAATTACCACTGGGAACAGAGATGCAGCTGCAGCACTGCCTAGAGGACTAAGAATGGGGAATTACCACTGTGACCAGAGAAGCAGTTAGCAGCATTGCGTAGAGGACTTAGAATGAGGAATTATCGACAGGAGCAGGGAAGCAGCTAGCAGCATTACCTAGGGTACTAAGAATGAGGAATTACCCCCAAGACCTTAGAAGTAGCTGCAGCACTGTCTAGATGACTTAGAATGAAGAATTACCACTGGGACCAGAGAAGTAGCTGCAGCACTGTCTAGAGGACTAATAATGAGGAATTACCACTGGGACCAGAGAAGCAGCTGCTGCACTGCCTAGAGGACTAAAAATGGGGAGTTCCCACTGGCACAACTGCAGCACTGCCTAGATGACTTAGAATGGAGGAGTTGCTGACGGGACCAGAGAAGCAGCTAGCAGCACTGTCTAGAGGACTTGGAATGAGGAATTACCGACAGTACCAGAGTAGCAGCTCACAGCAGTTTTTGGAAGACTTAGAATGAGGAATTATCGATGGGACCAGAGTAGTAGCTAGCAGCACTGTATGGAAGACTTGGAATGAGGATTTACCAACAGGACCATAGTAGTGGCTAGCATCACTGCCTAGAGGATTTAGAATAAGGAAATACAAACAGGACCAGAGAAGCAGCTAGCAGCACTATCTAGAGGACTAAGAATGAGGAATTACCACTGGGACCAGATAAGCTGCTGCAGCACTGTTTACAGGACCTAGAATGAGGATTTACCACTGGTACCAGAGAAGCAGCTAGCAGCACTGTCTAGAGGACTAAGAATGAGGAATTTCCACTGGGACCAGAGAAGCAGCTAGCAGCACTGCCTAGAGGACTAAGAATGTGGAATTACTACTGGCAACAGAGACACCACTGCAGCAATGTCTAGAAGGCTTAAAATGAGGATTAACCACTGGGACCAGAGAAACAGCTAGCAGCACTGCCTAGAGGACTTAGAATGAGTAATTACAGACGGACCAGAGAAGCAGCTGCCAGCACTGCCTAGAGGACTTAGAATGAGTAATTACAGACGGACCAGAGAAGCAGCTACCAGCACTGCTCAAAATGTTACCATACAAAGGGAGCAGCCATTGGAGCCAGGACTGGGAACAGCCAGCTATGGCAGGTGATGCGATCCACATTGAGCAAGAAGAGTAGAGGAATTGGAAAAGCTCGGACCCTGGACAGCCAGCAATATAGGCCGACATTATACAGGCCCAGGACCCAAACCAAGAAGAAACTTGTAGGAGGCAGAAGAGGTGGGGGCCAGAAGCTGGCTGCTAATGTCATCCGAGTTCTGTGAGTAGAGACAATAGAGGCTTCCTCTGTCTCAGCAGCTGCTACGTACTGGGCACCTGGACAAGATTAAGGATAGGGGAGGTTTGAGAACCGAAACGACCTTCAGCTGCAAGCAGTGATATAAAACGCCCCTCCACCTTCAGTACAATAGATCAGATTTTTGGTAATAAACAGCTTGTCTGAGGCATGGACGAGCTTCACAGCAAGGCTGCAGGAACTTAACAAAACAAGTAGTGCGTGACAGAAACCTATAGGGCCCATTGTGTAACAGGGGCAGACTCAGGGCGTGACCAAACCAGCAAAAGGAGAGACAAATGTAAGCTATAAACCAATAAAAACACAGGATTTTTGAAAAAGCACATGAAGGATCCAATCAAAAGGGATGGGTGTGCTGAATGCCCCTGCACTGGATACAGCATGCCTTGCAGAGCAGCACATGCGTGCTGCTAGGCTCGACTTAAAAAATGGTGAGGACTAAGCTTCCTAAACCACAGCAAGTGAGCACTTAATAAGCTTAAGTTATGATTCCTTGATTTTTCAGATGGGGTTTCATTAAAAGAAAGAGACTGGCGCTCCAAGGTAATGAAGGGAGCAGACAACAGAAAAAGATAGTGTTGTGAGCAAATTGATAGAGCCCAGAGAGCTGTCTTGTCCTTGGTGTGCTTCTCAGCTCTGGACAAAATATACACACTAACAACGCTGAAAGACAAAAAGTAATATGCATTCTTTAATGAGTGTTACACAGTCCCAGTTTGTTTATAGTACTAAAGCAAAGTAACAATTTTGATGCATTCTGCAATGTTGATCATTTAAAATATTATTTTTTTTCAAGCAGGGGGTTTACACAATTAATGAGTGAATGAACAGACAGCGTCACAGTGAAACCTGCTGCCGAAAGGGTGGGATTCCACCTTTGCAGTGCTAGAAAAGTGTATGTTTTTGTCAATTATGGTAAATTTGGAAATCGGTGTGGGTGGATCCTCGGTAATGAGGGGCACTCTGCAATTGGCAGTAATGATGACAGCTGTCAAGAAAGTAACAGGTAGGTCTGTAATTACTGCGTGGTATGCCTCAGGTGTCATCCAGGTGTGTAGACGGAAAGAAGTTAGGCATGCAAAGGCGAAACCTTGCTGAATTCTCAATGAACACCCAAAATACTAGTTCAGACATTATCTACTTTACGTTTTTTGTGCGAGCCTTGAAATGAAAGACAGTTGAATGATATTTTTGTTGTGAACATTTTTGTGCACGCATATTACTTTCCCGTGATGTTACTTATACACAGAAATCGTCAATGCCAGATTCACTTTTGAAAGTAAATTATATTTCCACTGAACGATTTTCTGTGCAAAGCCATGAACTAAATTTGTGGCTCTGCAGAGACTATTATTAAAATAATTAAAGTATGTTTTCATGACTGCAACTAACCTAATGGCCCGGGTGTCGAATATGAGTCCAGGAGAACTGCATCCATGCAGGATTTTGAGGATATCAATATAAGAAAAAAAATCACAAAATTAATATCAATGAAATGTAGGTATATTGTCAGTGGTTAGAATGAAAATCTGACTTAGATCCCCTTACAAGGATCTGAATTGGAGATCCCTGTACTGGATTAGGGTTTGGGTTGAACACCGCTAAACCCAATTATAACCGGCCCAGTGTCCCGCACACATGTTTCTTGGGAGAAGAAACACCAGACCTAATTTTACCAGCTGGAAAATCTGGCCTGTAAAATCACACGAGGCTCCTGCTTCAACAGCAGCCTGGTCTTGGCTCCCTGCCTGTGGCACGACCCTCATCCATGGTACAGGGGAAACCTGAAACATTTCCCTCATCAGCCTTTGCTGTGCCCTGACACCCTCTCCGCCTCCACTTCCCTTGCTTCCATGTACCAGCTGATCAGAAAAGGTGGTAGATGGAAACACATTTGCTTCCAGATGCAGACACCATGGGGCAGATTTACAAGCCCCTTGCGCCACTTTTGCGTCACTTTTCCCATGTTAAAAATGACGCAAAAGTGGCGCAAGGGGCTTGTAAATAAGCCCCCATATGTGGAATTGGACACAGAATATCCGGGTCCATGTATTATTCGCCATTCAGGGGAGAAAAACTTGTATTAGTCAGATGTGTTATTTCCAGCCACATTAATCCGGCCACCTTGTAAACAATGGCCAAGTATAGTTTAGTTTGTTAGGTGCTGATTTTGAAACCCAAAGAACTGGGTTGTAATTGTTGTTTTTGGGCCTGACTCTGTGCTCTGTGATCCTGGGCAAATCACTTCATATCCATATGCCTCAAAATGTTATGTGCTATATATACGATGTGAATGTGTTCAGTCTAGTGTTGTACCAATTACATGCTTCCATCATGTGACCTCAGGTCCTGAGAGATTAAAATAAATAAAATAAAATAATGTATATGATTCGTATTTTTGGGTGTATTTGTGGCACGCATCGGCATGGAGCGTGTGAGTGCCTGTTGCATGTGTGTGGTGTCAGCTGAGCTGTCCCACTTCGTTCGCAGCCCCAAGGTTATACCTGTAGGTTTTCAGCATCTGAACATTTAGCTTTTTGTCTAAATTTATCTTCACTGCCAAACCTGCAGCATTGAGGAAAATTAATTTGCAACAATGATTTGATTTCAGGCATAGAACGAGAAAGGGTGTATGCAGTCGAACTGCGGCGAATGAATGCCAAAAACAAACACGTTCTGTCTTGCTCCGGCTGTGGGTTACAGATCTAAACAACAAGCACCAACTTCCTGTGCTAATCATAGTCAATCGAACACAAAAAAGTGGTAAGTGAAGGAACAAAGGGGCACATGCATCAAAAATGTCATTTGCGATTCCTTATTAGCCAATATTAAGGATTCGCTAATAAGGAATCACAAATGCCTATGCATGTAGGAATTCTCACAAAAATAGCGATTCCCTAAAATTCCTTAATTGCGACTCGCAAATTGCGAGTCGCAATTAGGGAATTGCTACCCATTCATCCCTATGGGCCTAGAGGCCCATAGGAATCAATAGAAATTGCATGCGCAATTTGCGAGTACCCAATAGGTACTCGCAAATTGTGCATGCAATTTCAAGGGTGCAAGGGTTCCAAAAGGATACCCTGTTGCACCCCTGAATTCACAATTTAACCACATGTTCCGCACACACATGCCCCAAGGGCATGTGTGTGTGTAACATGTGACTGTTAAAAATGCACTTTAGTGCATTTCTCAGAGAAATCGAAAATTACCATCAACTTTAGATTGATGGTAATTTGCGATTCTTATTAGCGAAATCGCTAAATTATTTTGTTTAATGCATTGCATTTAAGGAATCGCAATTTGCGATTCCTTAAATGCAATCGCAATTTAATTTGCGATTTTTGCATTTGGGATGATGCATCCCAAATGCAAAAATACCGGTCGCAAAGGGGCAGATTCTGAGAATCTGCCCGTTTGCGACCGGTTTTTTCTTTGATGCATGTGGCCATAATAGCAAGCACTCAAACAATCCGTAACACAGGTCCCTGCAGCCCCTGCGTCGCAGGATGGCCACCAACACTTCACAGGGTCCCAACCCTTCAAGGGGCCCCCACTCAACCCCAGACCAATGAATAGCTGTGAGATATGGGATGCTTGGGGCTCATCACGTTCTGCACTATTTTGTGGGAGTGCGGAAGGGGATGGGTTCATAGGAGGCTGGTTTTTGATGGTCAATAGCCCCTATTCCTGTCTCCAGCTCGCCAAGATTTATGGCAGCAAGCATAGTGGGGAGAGGGAGAGAGAGTAGAGTGTTCAAGAATGAGAGAAAATGAGAAAGAACAGAAAGAACAGAAAGGGCTGGGATGGTTTGAACATTTTTGGCAGGGCTCCTTTTGGTTCCCAGTCCGGCCCTGCTCCTGATACAGTTTCTGTATTGTTATTTGTGTGTATGTAATTGAAATGTGTATAATGCAAATGGTGTAGAGAGACAATGGCAAATATACTGCCTACAAGTGAGGGAGGGGTACCTGGATGCTGAGAAATGAAGGAATATGGCACATTACAACGCGATGTAATACATCGTGTGCCATTACAACGCGGTCGTTACAACGACCGCGTTGTTAGTACGCGATGTATTACATCGCAAGTCTTTACAACGACTTCCACTAGGGGGCGCGCTGGACTTAGGAATAGTATTATTTACTATTCTTACTCCAGTTTGCGCAACAGTAGGGAAGGTGTTGGAAATTTATTTCCAATACCTCAGCGCCCCCCAGTGTAACGACCGCGTTGTAAAGGTATCGCAGTGTAATCACCGCGTTGTAAAGGTCGTTTCCCTAAATGAAGAGGACTTTTAATGTCTTGATGTAGTGTTCTACAAGGAAGCCTGTCTACAGCTGTTTCCTAAATTGGAGAAAGACTGGGGTACTCCTATTGAACATTTGGATGTCATTCCAGATCCTGGGTGTACAGATGGAGAAGGCTTGTTGCCTTTTTAAAAAAAACTTTTTGCACATATTTACACCCATCCCCAAACGGCTGGTGCCCTCGGTGTGGCTGCATTGTGAGCCACCAGAGAAAGTGAGCTTATCAGCTAGCTAGGTGTCCATTACCAAGGAATGCTGCTATTCTGGTTTGTATGTATGTACATATTGGCACTTGCATAGCTCTGACCAAGAAGGTATGCAACGGAGCAGTGAAGATGAGTGAGCAGTTTTTGCGGTTTCACATTTTTTATATGTTGATCGGCTAATAAAACAAAAGATTTTGAGTATGACCAATATTATGTCTCAATTTTTACTGTGATTTTGTATAATGTTTAAATTATTTGATTTTTAATTTTGATGATTATTTTTTATCTTTTGTATGATTTTCTTTAATATAAAAGGTTGCATTTGTAGATGGATTTTATTATCTGATCGGTCAATAAAGATACAGTAACAAGAGTGAGAGACTTTGTGTCTTTCTCCAGAAAAAGAAAAGTTGAACCTCTCTACATCTTTAACACTTTGCACCTGGATAAAAATTAACATTTGAATGTATACCTGTTGGAAATGACCTTTTTTTGCATGGCATTCCCCCAGGGCTTTGCCTTCTTCTGCTGAACACGTTTGTTTTTCTTGGCCCTAGGACTCTACACGCTTTAATTCAGCTAACTAGTGGTAAAGTGCTTCTGCTCTCACTCCTAAACATTGTAAAATTGGCATATACCTAATTGGCACATTTAATTTACTCATAAGACCCTAGTATATGGTACTACATGTACCCAGGGTCTGCAAATTAAACGGTATTAATGGGATGCAGCCCTCATTGTGCCACCCACTAAAGCAGCACTGTAAAACATGAATGAATGAATGATTGAATACATTTGTAAAGCGCTACGTTCACTCCAAGGAGCATCTTGGCGCTAGTGGAAAAGACTTCGAAAGGTCTATAGTAGGCAGTGGCTGAGAATCAAGCTAGAGAAAAGAGTTAGATAAGAGAAAGCACGGTGTTATCCAGGGCAGCAAAGATCCATGTTTTTACCAGTTTTCTGAACATAAGTTCCGATTGTGCCATTCTCACCTGGAGAGGCAAGGTGATCCAGGCTTTAGTTCCTAGTACAGCTATAGTTTTCCCATGCATCAAGACATGCCTCTGAAGCCTGGGTGTGCAGTTTTAAAACTTCCATTTTGACCTGGCAAAACAAACCTTTTGTCAGGCCTAAACCTTCCTTTGTAATGCTTATAAGTCGCCCCTAAGGTAGGCAATAAATGCCCATAGGCCAGGGTGCATGGCATTCAAAACATACAGCATGCATTGTTAATATTTTACATGTCCTGAGAGTGAAAAACCTACAAAGTCATTTTTCACTGTGGTAAGGCTGACTTCCCCATAAGAAAATACTGAGTTACCCTATAACAACTTATAGTTCTTAATTTTAGTTTAGGAGCAGCTAGAAAAATTGTTCAAGGACTCATATTAATAGTAATTTAAAATGCAACATAATGGTCAAGTGGGATTTTAAATTACTATTTTGAAAATACCACTTTTAGAAAGTCATCATTATTCCTGCCTAAGCAAAAGGGGCCTTTCTGTCAGTGTCCAGTGTCTCCTTACTACTGATGGGTCTCCTGTGGTGAGATGTGGGTTGCTCCCAGACAGTGGACAAAAGGCTTGGTTATGGAGAGGAGTTTTGCTTCCCTGAGCAGGATGGCCCGTGGACTGTGTAGAGCCCCTTCATGAGCTTAAATGATGCCTACCCTGTCAAAGGTAGCTGTTGATCACACATAGGCCTGCCTCACTTTTGTCTTGCTAGTCAGCTTATTTTCAAAACCCAGTGGGAGGGAGGGGTTGCCCCAGAACTGGTTTGTGTGACCACAAGAGAGTGTTTTCCCATTTTCATAGCCACACCGCTGAGTGGGCACAGGAGGCTCTGACCAGGGGAAAGAAGGTTCTGCCATATTGAATTTAGGTAGAGACATGCACTGTGGGATAGTGTACAGTAAAACTCATGGGAAGTGCTGCAAAAGTGGGGAGGGTCACCCCAGGGAACTATAACCCCTTTGGCTAGGGAGTGGACAGGAGTTTCCCTTACTCACAGGTTGGTACTGTGCATAAATGCATCCCCAGTATGTTCCTCAGAACACTCGTGGACCTGTGAAGATCAAAAGAAGGACTGCCCTGCTATCTGAGACCTAAAGGAAGACTGGGCCTGCTTGCCTTGAACCCAGGCCCACAGAAGTGACTTAAACGTTCAGTTGACTGGCCTCCTTTTTGAGCTTCAGGGACACAACAAGCTACTAGATGCTTTTCCCTACAACTGCCCAGCTGATCAGTACCAACTGAACCTGCCCTGGACCCTGCTGATGGTGTTTGGTGGAGTGAGCCCTAAGCCCCCAGTGAATGTCCCCAGATTCTGGACCATTGGCTGGTGTTAGAGTTTAATCCTCCTGTGTCCAAACTGCAAGATCTGTGACTTAAAAACGTTTTGCCAACTTTCTGTCTGGAGGGTGGTCGGAGACTGAGATCACCGTAAAATCTGTAGCCATCAACGATGAACTGCCGGTTGGCCTTAGCTCACTAGTTTGTCCCACTGAAGGAGATCTGACTTCCAGAAAAGTTTCTAAGTCTGAACATAAAGGGCTTTGTCAGAACCGACACTGAATAGCTACCCTTCAACATAGAGGCCTTTCCTTGCACAGACTTTAAACTTCCCTCCTTCGTCGATGACCACAACGGGAAACCCACTCTTCAGCTACCCACTGTCATTGACAACCACTTCTTCTCCATAAAAGTTTCGAAGTCTAAAGATAAACTCCACTGGGATGAGCCTCGTCCCTGTACTTGACCCATGCTCTATCGCTGTTAGCTTCAACTTTTGACTTTGACCATCTCTAGTGCGACCAGATTACAGCAGTTGGAGCTTTGTGTTTTTTGGAGTTATTTTGAATTCAAACTTTCCAATTCTACTTATTGGATTTGTTTCATTTTGTTGTCTTTTTATATATTAAAATGCTCCCTAATTTTCTAAATTGCCTTGGGATTTTACTTTTGTTGTGTTTTCACTTTATTACTGTTTGGGTACTGCATTATTACTTTACACATTGCCTCTAAGTTAAGCCTGATTACTTTGTGCCATGGTACCAGATGGTAAAGCACAGGTTTATTTAGTGAATGTAGTGGGTCACCCTGACAAGGCTTGCAAAAAATAATTGAGATGGGCTCTCACCCCCTCAACTAATACTCTAGTTTCTTACAATACCAGGGAAATCCCTCCCTCCTTCTTCTACATTCCCCTGCACACTTACAGAGCAGAAAAAGTGGTGGATCCAATGGTGAACCCTCTGACCCCTTTGCCATTGGCTTTGCCGTTAGTTGGTTTTGACACTGCTGAAAATGGTGGCTAACAAGCAGCGGATTTAAGATGTAAGGTCTACCCTATTTTTTACTTTCATCTCATCTCATCATTAGAAAACAGCATGTCAACCATGCCAACTTGCATGGGAAGCCCACCAAATGTGCTGGGAGAAAACCCTAGTACAAAAGTGACAATTGTCATCCAGGTGATAGAGATGTACCCAAACTTTGGCTATATGGGGTATATTTATAGTTTTCACATTTTGTAGGTGAACCGTGAGAGAAGAGGGAAGGAGCTAGGGGCCACAGTCTCAGAGGTTGAGTGATTTGAGGCAGTGTCATATGGGAATGAGTCATGGGGGCTAGGTAAGAGAAAGAGAGACAAGAGACCAGGTTCATAGATGCCAGTGACAGGAGTACAGTGGTAGGGTGACTCACCTGCTGTCACATAGTTTTTCACTTGAAGTGGCTCCTGCTATGCTGGTGGGAACCACAATAATGGAATGGGTGCCAAAATGGTTGAAAAGACAAAAAGGATGGGCTGCCTCCAATCTGTTTGGCTGAGGTATTGACTTAGTGGTCTGGTTGCTGAACCATACACCCATACCTTCCTCTCTGTTTCACTTTCCCCATTTACTCAACTCCCTTGCCTTAGTCTAACACAGTTCCCTTTTATCATACCTCACATAAGTGAATTGTTGTACTCCGTTTCTGTGGTTTGGTGCCTTACCTACAAATTATTAAACAAATGATTAAAGGATGAAGGAAACATTTGAAAAAAGATGATGGAAGGAATGCTTGAGTTATTTCTAGCCAATAAGAAATTATCTGGACCACATACCAGTGCATCTTTTTATGCTCACTCTGTCACTAAACACATAGACTACCCCAATGTAAATCAGTTTTGGTCCTGGCCCTAAACAGATAGTCTAGCTCAAACTGATAGGCCATTTCTCCTCTGCACAGAAACATAACCACAACAAACCACAGACATGTTTCAGTCTAGTTGGACCTCATCAGTAAGGTACAGCTTGAGTCCAAGGGCATATTGAGTTATGGGACCCGCATATGAGCAAACCTGAGGATGTCTCACTGAAACAATTGTAATTTTTGGAATGCTTCAATTTACCGAATTCACTGGTATATCAATGTAGCTTTTGAGTACACAAAAGGAGTGACTGAAAGGTCATTAGGGTGCTCTCATTATTGTAGAGTAGTTCTAATGTAGGTGTTCATAACACTCTACTTGAATGTGACTGTACATTTCAAAATGTGTTCAGTAAACATATCCAGAACACAGTGCTCATAAAATATGCTGGGTTGATTCCGGATAATTTCCTCACAGAAAATGCAGTTTAAAATGGCAGACCTTAGCTATTATTGAAATACTGAATAAAAAGCCTGCTAAGAAATCACATTGGGAAATCACAAGTGGCAGTGGGGTTTACAAATATATTGAGGAGGAAACAGGTATCTGATATAAAAATAAATTCAAGGTGCTAATGTCTGCTGGAAATTCTAAGTCAATCTTGTTGAAGTGGTTGTCTCACCCTGCATATTCTTCTTACCTCACCATATAGAGTGTGCCCTGTGAGGCGGTACAGTACGATCAGGAACTGGGGGCTCATTTATGGGTTTTTTGCCATAGGGCAGCGCAGCAGGCCTTGCTGCTGCGCTGGCCTACGGCAAAAGAAAAGGGCAGGAATGTGCTGTATCTATTATATACGGCACATTTCTGACCTTTTCCCCTGCACCAGCACACAATGGGCTGCTGTGCGCCAACGCAGGTACCTCTGCAACATGGTGCAAGGGTGCCTGCATTGCGGGGGATGATTATTTTTGTGCAGGAAGGGAAACCTTCCTGCACAAAAACAATCACAAGAGGCTTTTTCCTCTTTCTATGTGTGCTGCAGAAACGTGGCTTTACGTGGCCTTACAAAAACGCCAGTGGCATATTGCGCCACCAGAGCGTAAAAAAAGTGACGTTCCTGGGGCGCAAAAGTGTTTAACGTACTGACTCCATATTTGAACCACAATAACTTTTTTCAAGTCCAAGTCCATCATAGGATTGCAATGAAGAACCATACACTTAGCTACAATGATGCAGGATGGCAAGTGTTGATATGAGCAACAATGACAGGCCAGAGTTTTGCGCATGTGCGGGGAGTGTGGGTGGGATATTTAAAGAAAGCTGTCTCACAGATGACCCGGCTTCATGAGTGGGATGAGAAGAAGCTAGGGGTGATGTGGCAGCATTGCCTGCAGAAGTCTGTTCGGTGAGAGTGGCGTGATGCTCTCAATTTCTTTTTTATTATTTCCTTTATAATTACTGTCTTGGGGAATGCAATTATACCGTCATGTTAAAAATAAATTAAAGCAATTTCAGTAAAAAACAATCTTTTCAGAGCCAATGACCCGTAAACCCTTGCTAAATTAAACAACACCTTAAAGAAAGCAATTTTCTAAATTTCTACAGCTACCTAGGTCATACTTTACTTTCTCACCATACCACGCTCTTTACATATTTTATGATAGTCTAAATAATCGCAGGTTCCAAATCACGTAAGAAGAACTATTGTGCAGCGGCGTGCTAAGAATGTACTCGTTTCCCCCAAATTATTATTACATATGTTGTACCAGGCAAATACGTCGTCAGGATTTAACAGTAAAAATATTGTGTTGTTTCCATTACATATGTATCACAGAAACGAGTATCATTATCCTACTGACTATTCCTCCATCTTTGATGCATTGGCACCATAGCCATCTGCCTTAGCCTAATTTTGCTAGGGAAAATACGAAAATGTGTCACCCCTGAGAGAAAGTGCACTACGGGAGCATGACATTTATTTATTATTTGTTTTGTTTGTTTTGTTTTATTGGTTTATAAAGCCCTGACATGTGACAGAAAGCCAGTTGGTAGCGCTGGAGCTGTTTAAAAATCTAAAGTTTACAGTTCAAGGTTTACCCCCGGGTGGCAGTTGTTGGAGCAAGCACCACATGGCAGGACCTCGATTTTCACTGCTGCTTGCCCAGGGGGGAATATTTTTCGTTGTGTGGCCCACTTCTCTAGAGAGAGGCGGGGTGGTCCCTGAGGCATTTAGATGTCTAGCCAGGACTGCCTGAATGTGTTCTTTTAAATGATGTTAACTTTGATTGTTTTCTCAGGTCTAGGCTTAGTGAATACAGTTTCTCCGCTCCTACAGTTCTGAGTGTGCCTTCTCCATGCACCTTTCCGGTCAAGTAGATATGCTGTGTTTCATCTGAGGCTGTGGCTTGGTATGCAGAACAGAAACATCGTAAATGGGTTTTCGGTGCTAAGATAGAGGCCCGTGAGTTCCTAGTAAGTGATTGAAGCATTCAACAATAGTATTAGTTCAAACCTCAATTTTTAAAACACAAAAACTACTAAAGTTAATGCTCAGTGCTAACTTACCACAGTTAATTTGACGTAAGTGCGCATTTGAGTGAAGTTTGATGCTTTAATTCATGTGACTGTTAAATGTCTTCTGAATATTTACATAAATATAGATGCTGCATTGCCTCAGAACACCAGACAGATCGTCACTCAAGCACTCATCACCAGCAGGCTGGACTACGGCAACTCTCTCTATGCCAGAATCTCCAAACAACTCCCACATAGACTCTAGACCATCCAGAACACTGATGCAAGACTCATACTCGACCTCCAATGCCACACCCACATCACACCACACCTCAGGAAGATTCACTTGCTCCCCATGCACAAGCGATGCCATTTCAAACTTCTCATACCCACATACAAAGCCCTACACAAGCCAGGACCAGACTACTTGAACAGCCACCTACACTTTCACCAACCTACAAGACATCTACGCTCTGTCTCACTCTCACTTGCACACATTCCTGTATCAGCAAAAGCAAAACTGGTGGGCGCTCATTCTCCTACATCGCACCCAAGACATAGAACAACCTCCCTCAACACATCAGAGCCTTCTCCTCACTTCTAGAGTTCTGCAAGAAGCTGAAGACCTGGCTCTCTGTATAAGCACCCTGGGGACCACATACCCACACACCTGCTCAAGCGTTTGGCTATCCTCTCGGGTGATTAGTGCACTATACAAATCAATATTACATAACATAACATAGCATAACATAACATCTTTGCTGAAGGAGAGAGTTTACTGATGCTCATTCGGTTTAAGGGTACCAGCCTATACATGGTTTGATGCACTATCCATGCTGTGCCTTTTGGTGCTTATTTAAGATCATCAAAAGATTACTCAATATTTCGAGTTTTCTTTGGAAGAGCATGTTGTCCGGCCTTGTACAGAACAATAGAAATAGTGGTTTGAAACTGCCAGTTTCATTTATTGCTGGGAGAATAGCAGGGCTTTAAGCAAGGGGAGCTATCCCCAACAGGTGGTTGCATGTATGGTTGCTGGGGGTCACTGAGACCTCCATCCCCCACACATGATATATTTTTAGGGGTGTACTGTGTATGCACAACTTAATTTGTGGTTCACAACCGATGCACCTTCTAACAATCTTTTTGCCTATGCACCTGCATCTAAAAATTTGGGATGGGAATAGGGGTTCCCTCAATCGCTTCAGGTTATCTTCCCATGCAAATGAGGGAATGCCCCCTTGGTATCGTGCAGTTGCAAATTATGCCCTATCCATGTTAAAGCATCTGCTTTCCTTTCTATAATACCAACAGTTGCTCTTGAGTTGCATATCTGCCACAGCCTGTAGGGAAGTAGGAACACCTAAAAAGGCTCATTGAACACCTATGGGCACCCATGCTGTCTCCTGAAATATTCTGGGATTGTGACCATTTGAATGGTTGGTGGAGGGGCAACACAACAAAAGCACACAAGTCAGTGACTTTCACATTTGTCTCAAGAAGTGGCAACATTTATTTGAGAGAAGACAAAAGATTGCAAGTGAAAGTACTTCTTCTTACAAAGTGAAAGAGAGGGAAAAGATGCAAACCTTACTGTGGAGACCACATCTTCAGATGGGGCAGAAGAAAACTTAGGGGCATATTAGCAAGACCGGCGATAAAATTATCGCCGTTTTAGCGGCAGGAAACTGCCGCTAAAACGGCGATAATGGGCTTGCTAATATGCGTTATAGAATTCCAATAGAAGCCCAGGTTAGATGTGCAGGACATCTAACCTGGGCTTCTATTGGAATTCCATAACGCATATTAGCAAGCCCATTATCGCCGTTTTAGCGGCAGTTTCCTGCCGCTAAAACGGGGATAATTTTATCGCCGGTCTTGCTAATATGCCCCCTAGTTTCTTGCTCTTGTAACTCTATTGTGTTTTGTGACATACAGTATCAAAGCAATGTTAGCAATATATTAATGCACAGAGCTGTGAAAGAGAGAGCCATAGCTAGGAGTGTATCAGGCAGAAACAAGGAAGCATTGTTACCTGCCCAGTGCCTATTCACCAAGGAAAGGAGAAAAAACATGATATGCTCTAATCTTTGTGCTTTCCTTCTGTTACTCCTGGTCTCACCATCGACCTCACTATCCTTTACTAGTTTAATATGCTTTTGAACCACATCAGTGCCTTTTTTGCTTCAAATGTATTACAAGTACCTTCCAACAATGCTCCCCACCCATTTTTTTATTTTATCCCTGCCATCCAGTGGGCTTTCAACCCCTGAGATGCTGCAGGGGACAGATTGGGGTGATGAGCTTGTAGGGTAAGGCCCAATGCCTGAACAGACCAACTTCACCCCATTTTTATATACATATAAACAGCCTTGGTGTCTAATGGGCTTTCTGTCCCCTCCCCGACAGTGAGGGCAAATTGGAGGCAAAATCCCAAATTAGCCACCGGGGGCATAGAAGGACTGTTGGGGGTCTTAGGGGTGGGGTTAGGACCCAGTGTCTGGACGAGTCATCTTAAACCCCATTTTCTTTCATAAATATAAACTTCCCTTGTGTCTTGTGGGCTTTCTCTGCCCCTGGGGACAGCAGATTGGGGGTAAACCCCTTCCAATAAGCCCCTTAGGGCAGCAGGCAGTTGGGGTCTTTACGGGTGGGGGTACTTACGTATGCCAGGACGGGAAGCCCCCCTCCATAATTTTTTTAAAATAAAACCATGATGCCTAGAGGGCTTTCTACACCCCTCGGAGGGCAAATTAATTGAAACCCCAATAACCTCCAGAAGGGAAGAAGAAAGACTAAAAATGGAGGAGCACTTGGCCATTCCTGGGGGCTGTCCCCCAAACTATCAGGTCATCCCTGGTGGCTAGTGGATAGATTCCTGCTCAGGGACCACCCTCTTGTTGTAATCCCTGAGCAAGGATCCACTAGAGAGAGGTACCATTCAAAAGGGGGCATGCTCCCCTTTCCAGTGGCTCATCTCCCATAGTCATTGGTGCTTGGGGGCTAAGATATGCCTTCGATAACCAATCAGAGTGAAAGCAGCCATAGCCTAAAGGCTCCGGCTGCTTACACATTCATTCTCATTGACTTCAGTGGACATTTCATCTCAGGCTGCGAGAGAAACTCTTCCATCACAGCTCGAGATTTCTCTAAAAACTGAAAATCCTTCTGGTGCTAGCACCAGAACTATTTTTTGCCTTCAGTGGGAGGACAAAACATTCACATCCTCTGCAGAGGGTTGGCATTGTGGAGGATGTGAACATCTCGTCTGCTGCAATTAACTTGTTAAAGGGTGCCTATGGAAGTCACTTGGCATGTGTGCATGTCCATTTGTGCCTGTAAGATGGTCCAGGTGCTTAACACCACAAAATGATGGTAACGCACCCTGTTCCCAATCTTATGTGGTTTCTGATTGATCATGCAAATGTAAACTGGGTACCAAGACTATAAAGGACCTCACCTCCATATTTTTTTTTAATAATGGAATCTTCAAAATTGCGCAACAGATTTAGTATTAATTTGAACCAGGGTTGCATCACTTTTGTGGAGCAGCCCCAACACAAAATCATTTTTGGCATGCACTAAGCCATGTAAAGCCATTTTGCGTGGTTAAGCAAATACAAAGTAACGCAGTGCATAGCGCTGCCTTTCGTTACCTTGCATTGGGAAGGCGTTCCATAAGTGGAGCATGGGTGTTCGCATGCATCCACCCATGGAGTTTGGCACATTCCCACATTTTTTAAAGGTAGTAAACCTGAAAATGTTGTCATGTTCTTTAGGATAGTCCCATCATGTACATACCGATTACATACATTGTGTCCCATCCACACGACATAATGGTCCTAAACACAGGTGACCTTTTACCTAGTAGCTTACTGCTGTCTCTTCGACAACCAGGCTCTCGGTATCCTATCTTAATCCCTGTACCTGATGTACATAATTATGTCCCCAGGCACGGTAGATTTATTCTGTATAAGGGTCACCACTTTTTTCATCCATGGCCAACAGCCAGCTGTGCATGAGTGTTTTTGTTTAGAAAAGGATTAGCAAAGGATTAGTGAATGTTTTAAAAACATGTTGATTCTGGAAAAACCCTGGAGTGACCACTTTAGTATAAAAGACCCTCACTCCCCCTTACAGAAAGAGATGAGAATTCCTTCCAGGCTGGACCCAGACTTTGCAGGCTGATCCTTCGACAGGCAGAGACCTGGCATCCCTTGCGGGGTGCCATCCTCGACGCAGAGACTGGGTCCTTCATTCAGAACCATCAGGTGAGGGGTTAGCACTGCCCCTGTGGATTCTTGGCTCCATTAGGCTCCATTAGGATCTATCCTGACATTTACATACACAGTCTTCACCCACATATCTAGGTTAGGTACATTTAGGTAGGCTACGCATCGTAGGAGTACGTCAATACTATTGTTTTATATAATCTGCTTTTATTCATCTTATTAGCACTATGGTAGAAATGTATCTACTTTTTACGATATTGGTACTAGCGATTACATTTGTCTGCTCCTCTCTTTTGATTGTTGCAGCTAACATGTTTCATACTAGACTGACGCTTGACCAATCAATAATTATTGAAACGGTTCCAATCGTCATTCTATGTGTATTCTGAGAAAAAGCAAGCACGAGTGACTGAGCGAAAGATACTGTATTGTTTCCACGATACCTGAGGAATCAGGGTTATCATGTTCAGTGGTTGCCAGAAACTACATACACTACGGTAGAATACAGGGGGTGGTAGTGGCACCGTAGAGCTAGCTGGTCTAATGGCTGACTCATCCTGTGGGGGTTTCCAGAGTCTGTCTGCACACCAAGCCATCAGTTTAGGTCATCCAAAACGCGCAGGTCCTGGGGGATCCTATGAACTACACGACAATGTGTCAAAATGCTAAGCCTTCCCCAGTGAGGTGAAACAAGGAGAAATATGTTTATTTCTCTTTGTTACTTCCTCTTTCTATGTATGCTGAATTCTTCAGCACACATTGAAAGAGGAATATGCCTCTAAAGGATTGTTTTGTGCACTAAGTTATCTCTCCCTGCACAAAAAAAATCTTCCCTGTAAATTAATTAATTTCTGCCAAACTACTGGAATTTTGGGCACCCCAAATACATGACTCGCTAATCAATTTCCTCACAACGCAAACACTACATATGTATGCTGGACTACAGTGAGAGATTTAAGAGAACAGAAAAGACACTCATAAGTGGTTGACAGAGGATGTAAAAATGTTATCCTATCATGTGCACAAAGCAGAAAGGGAAGGGCTAGTGATGTGGCTAAGGACATGGTTAAGGATCAGGTACCCTCTGGTTTCCTAACCAGGAGAATAATTTTTGGATGCTCAAGACAGAGGAAGTAGGCTCTAGGCAAATGTGTGAGGGGACTTTCCTTCCAGTCATGTAAGCTATGGTGAGGGTCTTGCCAAGATTGTGTATGTTACATTTCTAGTCTTTGCTGGGCTTCTCAAGTAGGTAAGTTGTTGTTGCCCAGCAGGAATGGGAGTACGGATCGAGTAATAGTTAGTGAATTGTGCTGGGTGGAAGATCACAGAATCTTTATTTTAAGAAATCTAGGTCTAAAATTGACTGGGTCCGGGAAAAGAGTATGGGCATTTTGAGATTGAAATCAATCAATCAATCAAGGGCTTGTAAAGCACAGCTACTCACCCGTGGGGGTCTCAGGGCATTGAAGGGGGGGCTTCTGGTCGGACTGGGTGGAGGATCATTCGAAGAGCCAGATCTTGAGGTCCTTCCTGAATTAGGTCAGCGACGCTGTTAGAAATGGGGGTCTCTAGTTGGCAAAGGTAGGTACCTTTGTCCAAATAGGGACCCTTGCTTCTAGTCAGGGTAAGGGGGATACACACTTTAGTTAACCCCTGCTCACCCCCCTTGGTAGCTTGGCACGAGCAGACAGGCTTATCCCAAAGGCAATGTGTAAAGTATTTGTACCAACACTCACAGTAACACAGTGATAACACCACAAATGGACACCACACCAGTTTAGAAAAATAAAGTATCTTTATCTAAGCTTAACAAGACCAAAACGACAAAAATCCAACATACAAGTATTAAGAAAAATGACTTTCGAAAGGTTTTAGCAACTGAGTTCATAGAAAACTATGAATGCGTGATTTCTTGCAAAGTACCTGTCGTTGTGACAAAATTTACCAAGCCAAGCAGCCGCTGCAATGGGAAGCATCAAAAAATAAAGAGATGCGTCGGTTCCTGAGACCCTCGTGGATGCGATGCGACAGTTCCACTGTACACAGGGGAGCGATGCATAGGTTCCGGTCTGTAGGGGGAAGCGATGCGTCGATTCTGAGATGACTCCGATCCGCGGGTGATGCGTCGGGGAAAACTTGCTGCACAGGGACGATGCGGGGAAATCTGGGATGCGTCGGCGAACGATGAGGCGAGCGGCGCTGCGCCGACCTTTTCAGCTGCGATCCCTCAAGGCGTCGATTCTTGCTGCGGCGATAGGCGCTGCGTCGGTTTCGGTAGTGGCGTGGCGATGCAGGGAGATTCTTCTCGCACCACGGTGTTGCGTCGGAAAAACTGGTGCAAGAAGAGCGATGCATAGATTTCCTTGTCGTTGCATAGCTTTTCCAGCTCCCAACAGCAGAAACAACCTCCAGAGGCCCAAGATAGTCACAGGCACCTCTTGGCAGGTCAGAACTCCCAGCAAGGAAGTTCAGGGGAGCTGGGGGTGAAGTCTTTGTGTTCCTGAGACTTCAAAACAGGAGGCAAGCTCTACTCAAACCCTTGGAGACTTTCCTCAAGCAGGGGACACAGCACACAGCAAAGTCCTTCTCCTTTCCTTGGCAGAAAACAGCAACTGCAGACCAACCCCAGACACACAGCAACGGCAGTACTTCTCCTCAGTTTCTCTAGCTCTTCTCTTTGGCAAAGGTTCCCTTTTGATTCTAGAAGTAGTGTAAAGTTCAGGGGTTTTAGGTCTAATACTTATACCCCAAATTGTCTTTGTTCTCTTTGTGCAAGGGTCTCTGAGCCCCGTCCAAATCAGTTCTGTCCTCTCTGGTGCAGCTGCCCGGCAGGAGGTGGACACAGCATTGTGTAAGGCAGACAGGCCCTATTCAGGTGCAAGGGAAATCTCCAACCACCACTCAAAATGCAGACCTGGCCTATTCAGGTGCTAGTGAGAACTCCTCCCCCTACTCTGAATGCAGCCCAGGTCTATTCAGCACAGCCCTGACTCATTCAGGAAAGGCAGGACACACATCAACCCGCCCCGGTGGCTGTCTAAGAGAATGCGCCTCCCCAGACCCTGTCACTCCAAAACCAGACAGTCAATACACAAACAGGCAGAGGCATACAGAATGGTTAAACAAGAAAATGCCTACTTTCTAAAAGTCAACCAACAAGTGGGGTTAGGCCCAAAGAGCCAGGGTCAGGTAGGGCCATATAACTCATAAAAAAGGGGGGGAACCTGACACCTGCTTAACTTCTGTGCTAACTCTTTTTAGCAACGGTCAAACAACAACTATTTTAGTTTGATCTGGTTATTTATTTACCCTTATCATTCATTAGTATTTTATGCTTTTTTCACAGTAATTCAAATATATGAAAAGAATAACACTTGTTCATTCCAAAGACATGAACAATTTACAAAAACATTCAAAGATTTAACAATATTCATAAACAACAAACATTAAAACATGTGACATCACTACATAAAACAAATGGCTAACATTACAATGCACCATATCATATTTCTAAACAAAGCAAAACCTTGAGGCTACCACTCAGTCTGCCTCAAAGGAATGCTAAGCGATACCAAAGGGGATGATGGACGGAGCGCTAGAGCAAATCAAACACTCACCCCCAGTCAACTGATCTGGGTTTAATCCATCATCATTCTTTAGCTCACTCCACCACCCCAGTTCAGACATGGCCATATGCAAATCAGTCCAGCCCGAACTGCCAAGCCATGTCTTCCCTGGACCGGAAACAAGCATCCTGGGACCGGTTTCGGGTTCAAAACCCTCATCAGCCAGGCTATCTTGAATCCAGTGGCAAAGTGAGCAAGGGACCCACGTCTGGGCATACCCTGCCAACTTAGGGCGAACAAAGCGATACCAAAGGGGATGATGGACGGAGCGCTAGAGCAAATCAAACACTCACCCCCAGTCAACTGATCTGGGTTTAATCCATCATCATTCTTTAGCTCACTCCACCACCCCAGTTCAGACATGGCCATATGCAAATCAGTCTGACCCTGTGCCTAATGGGAACAGTCCAGCCCGAACTGCCAAGCCATGTCTTCCCTGGACCGGAAACAAGCATCCTGGGACCGGTTTTGGGTTCAAAACCCTCATCAGCCAGGCTATCTTGAATCCAGTGGCAAAGTGAGCAAGGGACCCACGTCTGGGTATACCCTGCCAACTTAGGGCGAACAAGCGATACCAAAGGGGATGATGGACAGAGCGCTAGAGCAAATCAAACACTCACCCCCAGTCAACTGATCTGGGTTTAATCCATCATCATTCTTTAGCTCACTCCACCACCCCAGTTCAGACATGGCCATATGCAAGTCAGTCTGACCCTGTGCCTCATGGGAACAGTCCAGCCCGAACTGCCAAGCCATGTCTTCCCTGGACCAGAAACAAGCATCCTGGGACCGGTTTCGGGTTCAAAACCCTCATCAGCCAGGCTATCTTGAATCCAGTGGCAATGTGAGCAAGGGACCCACGTCTGGGCATACCCTGCCAACTTAGGGCGAACAAGCGATACCAAAGGGGATGATGGACGGAGCGCTAGAGCAAATCAAACACTCACCCCAGTCAACTGATCTGGGTTTAATCCATCATCATTCTGTAGCTCACTCCACCACCCCAGTTCAGACATGGCCATATGCAAATCAGTCTGACCCTGTGCCTCATGGGAACAGTCCAGCCCGAACTGCCAAGCCATGTCTTCCTGGACCGGAAACAAGCATCCTGGGACCGGTTTTGGGTTCAAAACCCTCATCAGCCAGGCTATCTTGAATCCAGTGGCAAAGTGAGCAAGGGACCCACGTCTGGGCGTACCCTGCCAACTTAGGGCGAACACTGGATTCAAGATAGCCTGGCTGATGAGGGTTTTGAACCCGAAACCGGTCCCAGGATGCTTGTTTCCGGTCCAGGGAAGACGTTGCTTGGCAGTTCGGATTGTTCCCATGAGGCACAGGGTCAGACTGATTTGCATATGGCCATGTCTGAACTGGGGTGGTGGAGTGAGCTAAAGAATGATAATGGATTAAAACCAGATCAGTTGACTGGGGGTGAGTGTTTGATTTGCTCTAACGCTCCGTCCATCATCCCCTTTGGTATCGCTTTGTTCGCCCTAAGTTGGCAGGGTATGCCCAGACGTGGGTCCCTTGCTCACTTTGCCACTGGATTCGAGATAGCCTGGCTGATGAGGGTTTTGAACCCGAAACCGATCCCAGGATGCTTGTTTCCGGTCCAGGGAAGACATGGCTTGGCAGTTCGGGCTGGACTGTTCCCATGAGGCACAGGGTCAGACTAATTTGCATATGGCCATGTCTGAACTGGGGTGGTGGAGTGAGCTAAAGAATGATGATGGATTAAACCCAGATCAGTTGACTGGGGTGAGTGTTTGATTTGCTCTAACGCTCCGTCCATCATCCCCTTTGGTATCGCTTTGTTCGCCCTAAGTTGGCAGGGTATGCCCAGACGTGGGTCCCTTGCTCACTTTGCCACTGGATTCAAGATAGCCTGGCTGATGAGGGTTTTGAACCCGAAACCGGTCCAAGGATGCTTGTTTCCGGTCCAGGGAAGACATGGCTTGGCAGTTCGGGCTGGACTGTTCCCATGAGGCACAGGGTCAGACTGATTTGCATATGGCCATGTCTGAACTGGGGTGGTGGAGTGAGCTAAAGAATGATGATGGATTAAACCCAGATCAGTTGACTGGGGGTGAGTGTTTGATTTGCTCTAACGCTCCGTCCATCATCCCCTTTGGTATCGCTCAAAGGAATGCTAAACACTAGGAACAATTACTACAAACAGGGGGAATTACTTTTCATTTCATTTCCCTCTAATTAAATTAATGTTAATTCAAAGCTCCTCGCTGTTGCTAAATGCCAACGCGTTTCGAATCCCAGGCAAGAAGTACTGGGGCTCTCATCAGGGCTTCATGTTTTATCAAATGTTGGTATAATCTAAATCTAAAAATAAAAAGTGCAAAAAAAAGGGGGATTTCGTTTTAAAAGAATCTTTTATAGCAATACTCCCAGTCTCCAATGAAATGAAAAGTATTTCCCCCTGTTTGTAGTAATTGTTCCCAGTGTTTAGCATTCCTTTGAGGCAGACTGAGTGGTAGCCTCAAGGTTTTGCTTTGTTTAGAAATATGATATGGTGCATTGTAATGTTAGCCATTTGTTTTATGTAGTGATGTCACATGTTTTAATGTTTGTTGTTTATGAATATTGTTGAATCTTTGAATGTTTTTGTAAATTGTTCATGTCTTTGGAATGAACAAGTGTCATTCTTTTCATATATTTGAATTACTGTGAAAAAAAGCATAAAATACTAATGAATGGGTAAATAAATAACCAGATCAAACTAAAATAGTTGTTGTTTGACAGTTGCTATAAAGAGACAGCACAGAAGTTAAGCAGGTGTCAGGTTCCCCCCCTTTTTTTATGGGATACTTTCTAAAAGTGGCATTTTCGAACACACAATTTAAAAACCATCTTTACTAAAAGATATTTTATTAGATTCTGAGTTCAGAGAGCCTAAACTTTATTTCTCTATCTTGTTCCAATAGGAAGTTATATTTATAAGATGTTATAAATAAACTCCCATTCTATCCTATGAGGCAAGATAGCCTTTCAATAGTGAAAAACGAAATTGTCAGTATTTCACTATCAGGACATGCCACAAACACCAGGGCATGTCCGACCTTTCACATACACTGCACACTGCCCACAGGGGTACCTGGGGCCTACCTTAGGGGTGACTAACATGTAAGAAAAGGGAAGGTTAGGGCCTGGCAAGTGGGTGTACTTGCCAGGTCGACATGGCAGTTAACACACTGCGCACAGGCACTGCAGTGGCAGGCCTGAGACATCCTTTCAGGGCTACTCATGTGGGTGGCACAATCAGTGCTGCAGGCCCACTAGTAGCATTTGGTTTACCAGCCCTGGCACGCTTAGTGCACTTTACTAGGGACCTACTAGTAAATCAATTATGTAAATCAGGAAGAACCAATCATAATAACAATTTACACAGGGAGCATATGCACTTTAGCACTGATTAGCAGTGGTAAAGTGCCCAGAGTCCTAAAACCAACAAACACAGGTTAGGAAAAAATAGGAGGAAGAAGCAAAACGTTTGGGGATAACCCTGCAAAAAGGGCCAAGTCCAACAGACGCTGATTGCCTGAGGTGCAGGGGCAGGGTGTTTCAGGTCTTGGCAGTGAGGTAGGAGAACGGCCTTCCTTAGGTTCCGGTCATGCGGATCCTGGGGATGGAGGCAAGGGCGAGTTGGGAGGATCGGAGTTGTCTGGCGGGCAAGTGGAATGTGAGGCGGTGGTTCAGGTACGCTGATCCTTCGGTGTGTAGGGCTTTGTAGACGTGAGTCAGGAGCTTGAAAGTGACTCTCTTGTTGACTGGGAGCTAGTGGAGTTGTCGGAGGTGTTGCGTGATGTGGCTGCGGTGGGGGATGTCGAGGACCAGTCTGGCGGTGGCGTTTTGGATGTTCTGTAGTTTCTTGAGCTGTTTCTGGGTGATGCCGGCATACAGTCGAGTCTGCTGGTGACGAGTGAGTGGGTTACCTTCCTTCTGGATTCTGTGGGGATCCCTCTGAAAGTCTTTTTGAGCAGGCGGAGCATGTGGAAGCAGGCTGAGGAAACTGCGTTGATTTGGCAGTTCATTGCGAGTTCAGTATGATGCCAAGGTTGCATGCAGGGTCCGTCGGGGTGGGGGAAGATCTCAGAGTGCCTGGCCACCAGGAGACTTCCCAGGCTGAAGGGGTGGTTCACAGGATGAGTACTTCGGTCGTGTCTGAGTTGAGCTTGAGGGAGCTGTCTTTCATCCATGTAGCGACGGCCTCCATCCCACAGTGGAAGTTGGTACTGGCTGTTGTGGGTTCATTTGTGAAGGAGAGGATCAGCTGGGTGTCATCAGTGTAGAAGACAATTTTGAGTCCGTGGCTTCTGATGGTGGCTGCGAGGGGGGCCATGTAGATGTTGAAGAGTGTGGGGCTCAGGGAGGAACCCTGGGGTACTCCACAGCTGATCTCCTTGGGTTCTGTGAGGAACGGTGGTAGTCTGACTCGCTTGATGGGAATTCTTTATCCATTAGGTTTGGCTGAGGATTAAAGGGAGGTTATATGGCGATTACACCGGATATAGAAACCACAATTATAAGTAGAGTAGGAATTGAAAGCCCACTCTATAATTAAATAGCAATGTTTTCCAAAACTGCAATGTATTCCAATTCTTGTGTGCTGACAGGAAAGTTCACTTCAGCGTGGTTAATAGTTAAAAAGTCAGTATTAAAACACCCTACTAGTAGGATGTTTCTCCTTTACTACAGTTACTTGTGCCTTTTGTCTTTAATTCACTGTTTTGTAGTTAACATGTCAGTTATCCAGGTCATACATTCTTCTGTGCAAATACTTAAACCATTAAACATCTCTTATTAAATTGGTGAGCTGCTGATTATTAATGTCTGGATAGAAATTGACACACCCATTTAAGAAATACGTGATTATTAGTGGTTTAAATACGTGCACAGATAATGTACGTATTGAATGAATCAAAAATTAACGACAAAACTGTGAGTAAAACCACAGAGGCACTAATAATGAAGTGCGACAGGACAGGCCCCCTAGGGGGTAGGTTATGGTTATACTTATTGCAAATCTAACTGAGGAGGGTGGGCCACCTTTGGCAATCTACCTGTTCAGCTCATTGATGAAAGGAAGCACTCAAGTTATATGGAGTAGATCGCAGACACAATGCCACAGTTTCACCCCACTGCAGTTTCCCATTGCAGAGATCCCACCATGAGTGCTGAGATCCTCCCACGACTGTGGAGCCTCTCCCCTGAGTGCAGAGGCTCTTTCTGAACCAGGGTCAATGAATTGTATTCATTTCAAGTAATCAGGATGATTGCAGCTGAAGCATCCAAAAAAAGCATAATGTAGGTAGGTCGATGTAGGACCAAATGTTTTCAGTAGTGTGTGCGCCATTTGCAAACACTACCATAGGCATCTATAGCAACTGTGCCCATTTTAAGGGTTTCCAGCAAGGACTTATCTGGTTGTCTTTAAAGTGCCCTGGGGGAATTTTCATGCTCATTTTCCACAGCTGTTTTGGGGATGGAGGAGCAGCATTAGCGGAGTGTGAATACACAGCCGTAAAGGCGTACATTTTTTTTTTTTTAAATTAGTTATGTTTTTTCACAGTTAAGTGGTGATTTTTTATCATTGCTGCCAAAGGATGTTTCTCATCATCCTCATGTTTTCGGATTGCTCCGTGTCCGACCGCATATGCGGGCGGGGCTGAGCAAGCCCGAGATAAAGAGGGCATGAAAGAAGGGAAGAGCGCTTCGCGTTCTTGTGCACATGTGTGCGTCTTCCATCCTTGCCCTCTGAACTCACCTGCCACTTCCAGGTTCCGTCAGCGGTCAATCTTGGCATTCGGTGCCAGGCTTCTCCTCGTTTGGTTTCCGTAATCCAGGGAATACTTCCACTTCGCGGCTGGCCTCGATACCCCTCGGGTCATCAACATCCTACAAAAAATAGAAGAAGAAAAACAATGACAATTAAAGAATGAGCAGTTCCAACCCGATCTCACGTGAGGCTATCTTATATCTTAGGTTATACTTATCTGATATGTCTCCACGGCGTTTGGAGATTCCGTTTCCTATTGTGCACTGCAGCAAGCTGCAAAGAGAAAGTAAGAATAATTATAACAAGACAAATCCTGAAGTTAAGGAACTAATTATTATGCTATATCAGCCCTGCCTATATTTTGGTATATTTTTCTTCATTTCCTTATTACGCTGGTCCACTCCATCCTGTTGGTAAATATGTTGTTTGCTTTTTCCATTGGGATTATTATATTTTGGGCTATTCTGATGAGCTAATATCTCCCTACAAAGGTTATTACATTGAATACTTCCTCATACATTATTCTCTATATTATTGACACAACCTAATACGCATATTCTTTTATATTGGAAGAAAAGTGCTTCTCTGCCTCTGATACCTATAACGTTAATGAAAGAAGGGAAATTCACAGGTAGTTATGTCATAGAAATAAAGAGACTGCATTTCTGGGGGAAGACTGGGATTGTTGCTATGTATTAGTTCTATGTAGTTATACACATACTTCTTGTCTTATTGCAGGGATTTTCTGTGATCCTGAAGATTCCTATTCAACCCTGAATATTTTGGACGTGTGTCTTTTGTCCCCTTGTTTTCCCCTCTTCCCCATTTCACCATTGTAGCATTTTACCTTGTTGGGCCTCTGTGGTGATTGGGGGAGTTGGAAGCTTGCTACTGGCTTCTATCTCGCCCCTGCGAAAAACACCAAAGGTGAATATTACAGAACACGAAGCCCATGTTTATTTTCCGCCTGAATGAGAACGAGACTAGTCAGATAACATTGGCTGATGTGGCCCATATGATAGAGAATTTACAAAAAGAAACTCAACCCTTTACACTTAGAGTAGACACCTTACAGCAAAGCTCCATTCCTGCCTCTGCAGCAGGAATCAGGGAATTTGTTTTCTGCTAATCTTTCCCATTCTGGAGCAGGTCAGCCGGTATTCCCTGTAACCACTCCTTCTGCTATCCCTTTAGCTCCTCCTGAGAGATTTATGGGAGACCCTTCTAAATTCGCTACTTTTATCAACCAGTGTCAATTGCACTTTATGTGAAAGGCATCGTGTTTCCCTACTGAACAAGCCAAGGTAGCTTTTTTGTTCTGTCATATCTAGGCGGAGCAGCTGCCACCTGGTCAATTCCGCTAGTAGATTGTAACGATCCTTTACTATATGACTACGCATCTTTCAAAGGTGAACTGCGTAGTTTGTTTGATAGACACTCCTTCATTCAATCTATTGATACAGAACGTCTGAATTTAAAGCAAGGATCCAAGGACCTAATGACTTATATTTCTATTTTTAATAGATCAGTGGCAGAAGCTGGGTGGCCTGAGGCAAAAAGAAGCACCCTTTTTTATAAAGGGCTACGTGATGGATTGAAGGATTTACCGACTCAAGTAGTGGATCCTCCCGAGTCATGTAATGCACTTATTGACTTAGTAGTCAAATTAGACCATAGGTTACATTGGAGGCAATGAGAAAAAGGACAAATTGACCCCAAAATAGTGATATACAAAGAAAGAAAGGCAGAATCTGAAAGGCCTATTGATGAACCTGAACCCATGCAAACAAGGAGTATAAGAGGTCCCCTTAGTGACGGAGAATGTCAATGTCGCAGAGACAAACAATTATGTCTTTATTGCGGTAAAGCATGACAGTTCTTGAGGGACTACCCAGTTAAGCCTAAAAGACTTAACGAGTGGGGAAACTGCTGAGCCCGAGGTCTATGGAGACTAGGTCATCAGGTAGATTGGGTTTAATAGTCTCCCAACTCTTAGCTCAAGATAAAGCATTGTCCTCTCCTCATCATTTTTTGATTACAGCTCAACTGTAATGGAAAGATAGGACATTGGAAGTTCAGATCATGATCGACCCTGGTGCTACAGGAAATTTCATGGATATACCATTGGCAAGACAGATGAATATTCCTGTTGAACCAAAAAGGGTAATAGATGAGGTTAAAACCATTGATGGGAGCAGCATTAAATCTGGTCCATTACCCATGCTATAATGGAGTTGTTACTCGTTATACAAAAGCATCATCAAAAGACAGTGCAGTTTGATCTCATTCAATCACCTCAGTTCCAAGCTTTTGTGGGCATTCCATGGTTAATGCAACACAGCTCAGCTATTTATTGGTGTAACCATATTGTGTCCTTTAGTTCTGAAGTGTGTAAGAACCATTGTCTTTCTGCCCTACTACCACAAAAAGAAATCGCAGTAATCACAGCATCTGACATACCTGAATTTCCTTCCTGTTACTCAAACATGGTAGAAGTCTTTGACACAGAGAAAGCCTCTGTCTTTCACCCCATCGACCCTACGATTGTCAAATTGATCTGATTTAAGGTGCGCAAATACCATGTAGTCGTATTTATGCTTTGAACGAAAAAGAAAACCTGCATCTGCAGGAATATCTGGATGAAATGCTCTGCATAGGTTTTATAAGACCTTCTTATTCTCCTGCTTGTTCACCTCTGTTTTTTATTGCAAAACGGGAGGGTGGTCTCAGATGCTGCATCGACTATAGAGCCCTCAATAACATAACCATAAAAAAAACGATACCCTTTGCCACTCATTCAATCCCTGCTTGATCAGGTTAAAGATGCCCGTATATTTACCAAGCTTGACTTAAGAGGAGCTTATCATCTGGTAAGGTTACAAGAGGGAGATGAGTGGAAAATAGCATTCTGTACAAAATTCAGTCTCCATGAGTATCTGGTGATGACTTTCGGCCTTTGCAATGCTCCTGCAGCCTTTCAGTTCTTTATTAATGAGGCTTTAAGAGACATGTTGGCTATTTATGCTATAGCATACATTGACGACAATTTGATATATTGTTCGTCAACTACTGAACATGTGAATCATGTGAGAGCTGTCTTGGACCGTTAAAAGACAACCATTCATAGGTTAAGTTGAATAAGTGTGAATTCCACACACCAACAGTAACTTTTTGGGGTTTTGTGCTATCCCCAGACTTGCGGGTCTCAATGTTTTCCCGTCACTTTTACAATAGGATTGCTTGTTCGTGGCTTTTTATTCCGACCGGGATCCGTGCTTGTTTTATAAGCACGGATCCCGGTCGATGAAAAACATTAGGTGATGCGGTTACGTCGGAATAAAAAGCCACGAACAAGCGATCCTATTGTAAAAGTGACGGGAAAACATTGAGACCCGCAATTTGTATATGAAGTGCGATCGGATGAGGAGTTGGTCTTAAACATTTTAATGATTTGGATTGAGGCCATGATCCTAGTATTTTGAAGGGGTTCACTATATTGGAAGTGCCTCAAACTACCCCAACACACCTTTCAGTATTGAAGATTTGAAACTTCAGTTAATGAGATACTATGAAAAGCGTTACCCACTTCGCCTTTTTAGTCGTAGTGATTTGAAAAAACTTTAAATCTGAGTGCAGTTGCACCGGTTTGACACAAGGTCAATATAGGACCGGTTTTTTTTTAAATAAGAGGAGAAAAAAACGTATTGTCCTGAAGAAGGTGGTCCTATTGCAAGTGTGCCACCGAAACGCGTCGACGCCCAGAGTATATTTTGTGTTAAATTTGGAAGAGTCAGCAACAAGTTATTGACAGGGAATTTAGATCCATGCTTTATGCTGTCTATGTATATACCCAAATTAACATTTAGAAGACATAGTGAATTGTCTTTTCATATTCTCCTTTTTTAATTGTGTATTTTTGATCATTGTGTTTACTATGTATATGAATTCATGTGTTTTATAATGATGTGACCAAATTCTTTGTGTAATACATAATTGTACACTTTTATATTGATTAAAATATATTAATATTTTGACAAGAAGAAGTAGTCGACTTAAAAGTGCCTTAATCATTGATGAGGGCGGTATGTGTGGATTATAAGTATGATGGTATGATGAGTGTGAATTGTTGAACATATGTCCCATCCAAAGGGAATATTTCTTTTAACCTCATAGTTATTGGGTGCTCCTGCTCCATCCCTTTGGATTTAAGAGCCCCCTCTCCTTGATTTCAAGGCAGTTCAATAGGCAACAGACATTGCTTCCAGGGCGGCCCGCCCGGAGGATGCATCATCGCAGGCCGCGCACCCGCCGATCACTTCCGGTGTCACGAACTCAGTGTAGCTCAAGTCATGGACCGTTTATGATGTAATCATATGTGTGTGCTTCCAGTTCTGGTGCCCCTACCTCAGTGCACTGCAAGTCATGGACCCTTCATGAGTGACTCTGTGTGTGTGATCCGATGATCACTGTTCTAGTTGTTGCCAGCACCAACCACTCCCTGAGGGCTGGCTTACACTCACCCCACACCCATCCAGCACAGGCGTCACTGGACATGTGACGCTGGTAATAAAAAGGGGCTGGGTGCACGTGCCCGTAGCCAGTTCCACTATCTATCTAAGTGTGTCCGTGTGGTCATTATGTATGCGTGATGGCCCCTGGCCCTACCACATCACATCGTGCTGTGGACAGCGGACGCAAGCATGTCACCTCAGGCAGCGGGTAAGACCTTGGACATGTAGCTTTGTCGTCGTCCCCTGTAAGCGTAAGCGGAGTGGGCTGGGCCGGAGTACGTCAGTCCAGCGCAGGGGTGTGTACAATTATCCCGGGGCTCACGGTGTGGTTCAGTTCTGGCCTGGACAAGGAAGTCACCAATGCGTGTGTCTCTGTTGTAGTGTCTGTGCCACCCGGCCACAATTGACAATATTGCAATGTAGCATGCACCCGGAGCGCGGTCTCGCACGAACGGAGAAATGAAGGAGTGCATGACCGCTCGGGGTCTTGGCTCATACATGCCAAGTGTTGTGTGTATCTGCATTGCCGCAGCATGAGCCAAATGCCTAGCCTTAGTCACAGCGCGAGTTCAGCCAGGCATGAACTCTACATATGTGTCCGTACTAACCTTACCATAGGCCTACACTCACGTGGCCGCCCACCTTTAACGGACAACATCACAGTGTCGTTTTCAGGTTTGTGGACATGTGCAGACAGGCATGACAATGGTGTTCCGTTGGAGTGCAAGTGATGCAACCGCGCAGTGCACACAAGTAAATAGGCTCGGGGGGAGGGAGGAGCAGCTGTGAGGCAACGTAACACACAGTGATGCCGCTCATTTGCCACATGCAAGTCATGTCAAACATGGATCCCAAAGTCGCACACATCCCACCCCACACCCAACAAGCCACATCACACTTCATGTATGCAAGCAGATGACAAACTGACATTAGGGATGAAAGCTCCTTTGTCTGAACTATCAGGCGGAAGCACATCTGCACATCCGACCTCGGAATTGCATGTGCCCGGCACCCCCTGACAGATACGATAGCAGTTGAGGATGACTCCCACACTACGCACAGCCCGAAGACAGACCAACGTTTACATACCCCACACACAGAAGCCCTTGCTCAGAGTTATCTTGCATGGAATGGCCTTCACACTTACTCCCACACCATCCCAGGCATACAACCGTTGCACACTTAAACAACTCATTGATCCGAGCTGTGGCATTTCATCTACAGCACTGGCACAGGTCAGAACAATGCCGCTTCAACCAGAGCCACTAACGCAATGGCAGACCATCCCGGACACATGCACAGCCCCTGTCACGTGGAACTGTACTGTGCACGTATGCTGCATTTACTGGGGGCACTGCCATTGGTAGTGCTGCGGATCAGTTACCGGCTGAGCTTCCGCCTTGCCAACGTCACATGCGTGCAGCCTGTGTTGCATTGTCGCTCGTGCATATTCGAGTGGTCCATGGATGTCTGCCTATCCAACAGGATGGTAGCCGAACTGGATTTCGACATGTGTGTGCGCCCCCTGTTGGCCCACGACCATGAGTGTCCCTGTGACACCCGTCTATGGGATGCCTGGATACTTGGCATACATGCTGGCAGCTGGATCTGGGAGTTTGCAGAACTCCTCGTGTGCAGTGACCACATTGAGCCGCTCCCCTATTGGGCTGTAGTGCTAATTGGTGAAAGGGGGTGGACGCAGCACATCTGTCCGGACCCGCTAATGGTTAGCCTCGCCGTCCTGTTCGATGAATTCGACAACGACCTCATGTTGGAAATGATTGCCTACGAATCTGCACTCGCTTTCATGGACGTGTAACTACGTACCTGAAGACACAACAGTTAGGTACACATTGCACATGTCCCGACACCTTGTTGGGGCTTGGGGTTCTGGTCACATCTCCCACGACGACAGTGGACGTGGCTGCATTCGCCTGGACTCCGAATACATGAGCGGACAACAACGCGGGTAAACACACACCTGTGAATGGTGCGGCACTCCCCCGGAGTGGACAGCGGCGCTTGGCGACGTTCCACGTTCTGACATACTGCTGCATTGGTCTGCATGTTGTGGCACTTATCTTGGCCGTACTGACACGCATATGCTAATAAAGTCTACGCACCTTCACTTGTATTCAACTTTGATGAGTGTTGATTTGTATGACAATGTGTGTCTCACTGCCTATCTGGGTCACGGCCATACATGCATTACTACACCATCAGGGATGTGGGGTTGTACTAGTACATCATCATCTCACAGTTTCCAGCTATGCCACATGCAAATGGCCTTTTTCCACACACAAGCGGCAGCAGTTGTGTCCTCTGTTCTGTTGTGCTGGTGTTGCTGTTTGTTCAACATTGTTGTAAATGTTACGGTGCTCTGGATCTTATGTGTGTGTGCTGCATTGTAGGCGAGTTGCCCCTTCAGCTCTGATTTGGCTGGCCCTTATCCCTTTCAGGCAGTGTGGCTTTCACTTCTGTGCTTATGCAGTGCTGTGCTGTTGCAGACTTGGGTAAATTGGGCTCTTGGTTGGAGTTGTGACTGTTGGCCATGGTTTGTCCACAGATGTGCTCTACTTAATTGTTCATGTGTGCCATTGTGCCCATCTCCCCCCGTCCCCCCAGTCCCTGGTGGTTACTGACCCTGTTGCTGTTGTGTCGGGTCATGTTGAGCAGTGTCCGGTCCACCAACTCCTGCCACTGTCTCCCCACTGATGACTGTGGTCACCATTTCCTCCATCTCATCCAGCTCCTCCTGTGGCGCTGGACTCCCACCTCTAGTCTGCATTGCTGCCTTCTGGTTGTCTGCGAGTTTCTGCTTGAGCTTGCGCTTCACATCATTCCAGCGCCTCTTGACCTCGTCCATTGTCCTCCTCAGCACTCCGACTGCATTCGCCTTGGCCATGATGGACTGCCATATTGCATTTTTTGTTGCCAATGACACAGTGGAGGTGACGAACAGTTGTTGATGGTGTTCTATCACCTCCGTGATCAGGATCCTGTTTTCCTGCCGACTGAACCGCGTCTTCCTTTTCTTTTTGTCCTTGCCCTTCCCTGACCCCGAGGTCCCAGGCTGGTCCTCCGGGGGGCTTGTGGGGTTCTGGTCGTCCTCTGTACCTGCTCCGGCTGCCTCCATTGTGCTTGGCTGTAGTTTGGTTTTTGTTTGTGATTTTTTTTTCTGCTTTTGTAGTGGTTTTTCTTGCCTGACGTGTGTGAATTGCAGGCCTGGCGCTGCTTTTCGCTGTTGGGCCCATCGCAACTTTTTTCGCGTTCGGGTTTGGATTTTCATCGCCGTCCCGGTAATGTTATCGTGGACATTTGACGCATTATCGGGAGACTATCGCATGTTACCGCCGTGTTGAAAATACGACGCTAACACAGAGTTATTTTCCCGCGATAGACGGCGATATGAAAACTTGCGTTAACCTATTTTGGCAATGCTTATCGCACGTTCTTGAGAATATCCCCCATATTCTTTTATATAGGAAGAAAAGTGCTTCTCTGCCTCTGATACCTACAACTTTAATGGAAGAGGGGAAATTCACAGGTAGTTATGTCATAGAACTAAAAACACTGCATTGCCGGAGGAAGACTGGGATTGTTGCTATGTATTAGTTCTATGTAGTTATACACATACCTTTTGTCTTATTGCAGGTATTTTCTGTGATCCTGAAGATTCCTATTCAACCCTGAATGTTTTGGACGTGTGTCTTTTGTTTCCTTGTTTTCCCCTCTTCCCCGTTTCACCATTGTAGACTTTGACCTTGTTGGGCCTCTGTGATGATTGGGGGAGTTGGGAACTTGCTACTGGCTTCCATCTTGCCCCAGTGGAAAACACCAAAGGTGAGAATTACACATGGCATTATGGCACAATTTCCCCTTTTTTTATGGGTCGGTAAACAGGTATGTAGTGTGTAGTAGTAGTACTAGTAGTAGTGCTATATGCTAGATGACTTAGGGAAGGTTTTGTTAGTCAGTAACCCTCAGTGCCAGTACGCAGTTTAGACTATTAGGTTGCACTCTACAAATCTGTTTCATTCATTCATTCCTCTATCCATCCATCCATTCATTCAGTCATTCATTCAAGGTGACTATACAACAGGTGTTAGCTATCTATATTTTGGGACAACTAATTCCTAGAGGGAGACTGTTCTTGCCGTAGGTCCCTGAACAATGATGGGGTGATTCAGGGCCATCTGGTGTCCCATCAGTGGTTGATTGGTTGGCCTATCGCTGTATCAATGTATTCACCATGTAGATTGTAGCAGCAATTGTTTTTATTTCTGGCAATACCTTGGTTTGTTATTGAACATAATTTGGGATTTTAGAATGTTTTGGTGCTTTTGTGATCAAGGGCTATGTTCTGCTGCATTTCTGGCTCAGTGTCGAGGAGCTATACCTTTTAGTGCCACCTAATTGAGATGGCATTCAGTATTATCTACATAGTTCCAATCCTAATTGTTGTAGGTGATTATTCGAGGTTCTCTAACAAGTGGTTTTCAAGCAAGGTTGTGATTGCATGTTTTTTCTAACCCTCTCATACTTAATGAAGGTAGCCTGAAATATATAATATGTCCAGTTGTTGAAAGTTTTAAAATCTGACCTTTGTGTCTGTGATTTGAGTCTCTGTATTAATTAATTTTCAGGGTATGTTTACTGGGACTGGTTGTGAGTATGTGTGTGACATTGCAGAGCCCAGAGAGGAGAGGCAGGGCCCACTGTGATGGCTGAGCCCCAACTGGATTTAAGTGTCTAGCCCAAGGAAATGTTGTGCGGGCATGGCGTAGTTTGGGGAATGAGTGTGGTTTTATATTTTTAGAGGTGAGGTACTCTAGGCTCTGCATTTCCGAAATAATTCAGAGGAGATATGCCCTGCTGGCCTCATTGTGATCAATGCGAGATTTTCTGATATCCCAATCCACATATTTCTACTCCTAATCACTATGTTTGCTTATCCGGTGGTTGGTAAACGGGATTACTCTGTGGCCCAATACCTACCAGTGGTCCTGTAGCAAATGGCTTTCAAGCATCATCAAGATTCTCCCTCCACCAAATAAAAGATTCATCCAGTTGTGGCTGGTTTTAAACCATACGCACAGGGGCTGTGATGTTTCCGTTTCAATGTCACTGTATTTCCAGTGTGTGGGTAATGGGGTACGGTATGAATGTGTGTCATTGTAAGACCCTGAGAGGAGAAGCCAAGCCCACCATGAGAAAGGGGCAGTCCTGTCAACCATCCCACACAATGGTTTATGATAGCCTGACGAGCACATTTGTGTTACAAAGGTATGAATAACTTTGGGGCGCTTACTTACTGTGGGCATAATTCTCATCATCTGCCTGGCTCACATCTAATAGATGCTTCCTAAAGGACTGACAAAGAAGCTTGCGCGTTTTGGAAGGAAAATTCAAACACCGTTTCACACTTTGAAATAATGAAGTGTTAAGCTCCACAACATTGGCGACGTGTCATTCGAACTCTGGATGTGGTCTACTCTTTAGAGAATCAGCTGAGCATGTCAAAAATGTAGTTGTGAAATGTAACTGCTTAGTAATATGATGGCAGGAACACATGGGCATCACACAGCTGCACCGCAGTCGTTACTTTGTTTTTGTGCTGTCGGATTTTTTTTCCCATCATTCCTTTTACGTGCTAAGTGTTATTCTTATACGAGTGAACACAGTATTTTCGTCCTTCGTCTGGGAATTCTCCATTGCGCCAGACTCTTTCCTTTCACTTGACGCAGTTAAAGAAATCTCAGCAGACTAGGTCACGATTATCATGGCCTTTGGTTTCCATCTATTACCTTTCTAGCTCAACGGGTTCTGGCTTTTGGGAATTCAGCAAAGTACTTGGGAGGAGAGCGGGCCACTCAGGCATCACAATCTGCTTCCTTCTCACTCATTAGATGGCCTGGAAACAGTAACCAAGCCGCATTGTGTCTTCTTATGATGTGTGCTCATGTGGGGCAGAGGAGTCTCAATCTGGACTTCTAGAGTCCCAAAATAGGCTCCTTTTAATCATTTGATGAAAATAGTCTTTCATTTTAAAAACACTTAGTGAACAGAATATTCAGTAATTCTTTATGTGTATTGCTAACACATGCGCCATTTCATCTTGTTTCACTGGCTTTGCAACTAAGCACCGTTTAATGTAAATTGAAGTAAATTGTTTTATCTTTTTTATTTGTAAAAATAGTAAGTTGTATTTTATAAGTAGTAAAGAACACAGCACATAGTATTATATATTAGGTTTGGAGAGACTGGTTGTAATTTTGTTTTAACTGCTATAAAAACCCAAGAAAAATAAGAAACAAATTAGAAAAGTGTGTCTTTCAATGGATCACACTCTGTTGTGTTGTGTTGTGTTTCACTGAATGAATCCGTCATCCCTGCCTAATTAAATCCATTTAAATTTATGAAACCCTATTTCACAGATTCTCTTAGACACGCCTAGCACATTTCCTGCATATATCAAAATTCTCTAAAGAAACATTCCTTCTGCTCATTCTCCTAGTCATTAAACAAGCATGGTGCTTTTTGATCAAGACATCTGATATACAAAAAATGGTGTGTATGGTCCATATTGACATACAACTTCCTAATGCTTCTGCCCTTCTAGCTTGCATGGAGAGGTAATCATTCAGGTGGACCTCTGAGCCACTCTGCAACTGTAAATAAATAAAAGGTTCACTGACAAAATAGCGAACCTGAAAATATTGTCATACAAAAATATTGTGACATAAATATCGATGTCAAAATCATCGTCATCATATAGTTATCATGTAAATAACAAAAATATTGGAAACAAATATAATTGTCTCTAATATCGTTGTGTAAAATATCGTTTTTTAAAATATATATAAATTTGAATATTAAAGATTAAATGTATTTTAAAATGACAATAATATAATAAAAAGTAAATATTTAATTAATTTTAAAATTAATATAATTATACTTATAAAAAAATCACACACATATATATATATATATTTACATATATTTCATTGAAATATTATTAAACAAATAATTTAAATGTATATTATATTTCAATATTTAATATTTTTTTAATGTAATAATGTAACAAATATATATATGTATATATATATTTTATCAGTGAACCATTTATTTATTTACAGATGCAGAGTGGCTCATATATATATTTTATATATAAGCAAAAAAGAAGGAGAGCACTCCGGGTAGTTCTCAAGTTTAGGGGGAAAGCGGCTCCTGTTTAGAGCACTCTCAACACCAGCAACACTCTAGGGGGCATATTCACAAGAACTTATCGCCGACTTATCGCCATCCTAACGCATCAAAAGTGGAGATAGATTTAACGCCCCATTCACAAGCGGGTGCAAACTGCAGACATCGCCAGTATTCCCGCAATAACTGCCCCAAAATTTACCTCCACGGTGGACACCACCAACTAACCCTAATGAGATGCAGAGTAGGCGTTCCCGTGCAAAAACTCACGAAAAAACCACAACACCACTTTCACAACGAACTGCCAGATCTGCGATGCGAGTCAAAACCACGCGATAAGCCGCAGTAGCAGCAGGTATTTAACACCTGCCTCTTGCTGGTGTAAAGCAGGACGACTACCTGCAGCAGGCAACGGAGCCCCGCACACAGCCACACCCGAAGAACAACCGACGCCATGGAGCTACTCATCATGCAGCTCGGAGTCCCAACAGGGCCACAACACCCACCGCCACCACCCCCGGACCACCACCACCCCCAGGACCCGGACCCGCACCCCCCCGGACCACCACAGAGGCAGCGCAGAGTAAGACAGCGGACCTACCGAAAACGCACCAGTCTCACAGACCTAAAGCCCGAGGAAGTCATTGCCCACTACAGGCTCAAAAGGACAACCATCATCCGCATCATGACCCACATCGCCCACAGGTTGATGGTCCCAACCCAGCAGACCACCAACATCCCTCCGCAGACCAAGCTGCTGGCTGTGCTGCACCTGTTGGCCTCTGGTACCTTCCAACCAACAACTGCCAGAGTCGGAGGAGACTCACAGCCAGCCCTATCAAAGTTCATCACACCTGTCCTGGATGCCATCATCAGCTTCATACCCCAGTACCTTCACTTCCCCCACACTGCGCAGGAACAGCTGGAGACCAAGCAAGGCCTCTACGCCATTGCTAGCATCCCACAAGTGTTGGGGGCCATTGACTGCACACATGTCCCACTTGTGCCCCCTGCGGATACTGCACACCACTACCGCAACAGAAAGCACATGCATTCCAACAATGTGCAGGTAATAGTGGACCACCGGAGAATGTTCACCAATGTCGTCGCAAACTACCCAGGCAGTGTGCACGATTCCTACATCTTCTGACAGTCCATCATCAACTAGCGCTTCCAGGATGGCACATATGGAACTGGACTGCTCATTGGTAAGTACCAAATCTACACACCACACACCTCAAAGCCACCATCACACAACGCACAACTGTGGGAATGCACACGTGACCAAACCACATACAACATGTCAATCAACATGCCCACCTACCAGACACGACAACACAACTCCATTGGGATCCTGGGCTTCCCATGTACACAAGCCAGCTATATCATGGCACGACAGCCACACAACAGCTGAACGTGTGGAGAGGTGGAAAGCAGGCATGTGTGAAGGATGCAAGTGACCCATGAATGGGAATGTACACAATGACAAGTGAGGCGTGAATGTGCTGGACAGACCTGGGCATGCAAACCACAGATATGTCCATGCAGACATCAACTGCTGGTGACTGGAGAGTAATGAACAGTGGACGCAACCATGTCACCCCAGGCCATGGGTCAGATCAAGGAAATGTCGCTCGCTGCGTCCCCCCCTGTGTGCGTGAGCGTAGTGGGTTGGCCCGGATTACGCCATGCCTGCGCAGGGGTGTGGACAAAAATCCTGTGGCGCATAGCGTGGTTCTCTCCCAGAAAGGCCAACGTCACTGCAAGGGCGGCACCTCTCAGTCCGCCACGAGGCCGATGCCGTGAGCAGCGGGCCTGTGAGCCTGTGCGCCTGCCGCACCCCAGGACGCTGATACCCAGACCAGGCCTGCCTGCCCCAGCGCTCCAAGGCCGCCCTGCTCACCTGGCGACACCATCGTGTGTCAAGGAGGGCCCACCACGTGCCGGTGCTAGCTCCAAGACCCATGCCCGTGAGCCTTGGCAGCCTCCTCAGGCCATCGCTGTCCTCCGTGATACAGGTCCCCAGGAGTCCTCATTCGTTGACATACTCCACCGCTGCAGCCGGCCTACACTGCAGTCCAGTATGTCCCACATCTTGAACTGAGTCATCATTAATCTATGGCAGAGTCCATGCCAGTGTTCGCAGGGTGAGGAGTGAGAGGAAGATGCGTCACAGTCCGGTGGACACACGGATCACCGTTACGGAGGAGGTCAACCAGTAGCAAGGACTGACCTGGTGCCACTGACCCTGTGCGCCGTGAGTGACCGTCAGCCTCTGCCCGAACATTGTTGGTGTCTGAGCCTGTGGCCTGGGGGTTGTCATCAGCAACGGGCAGGTACGGACTTGGTGTTTGGCATGAGTCTGTGGCATTCATATCTGCCATGTTGCCGGACACAGCTGGCATGTGCCCTCTGCATCATGCCCTGGGGGTACACCTCCCATTCTCCCCCGAGACACTCCGTGGGTACCACCTCTGATACATACGAGACCCTGCTCTGCCCTTATGACCCTACCCCAGTGTCCCGCAAGTCAGCGTCCCGTGGCGGTAGGCCCGTGTTGGCCGCTGTGCATCCGGGGCAACTAACCCTGTGCGACTCAAGTCATGCTCCATTGTTGTTCTGACATTGCATATCTGAGTGCCTGATGACTGTTGGAGTTGTTGCCAGCACCAGCTACTCCCTGAGGGCTGGCTTACACTTACCCCACTCACAGCCAGCACAGGCGTCACTGGACTAGTGGGCCTGCCATCACATCATGCCGAACCAAGTATTGACTCTTTTCTCTCTGCACTGTCCCAGGTGATCTAGGATATGCACTCTGCCCTTGGATGATGACACCCCTCCGAGACCCGAACACACCCGCCCAGAGGCAGTACAATGCGGCCCACATACGCACCAGGGGCATCGTTGAACGCACATTTGGTGTGTTGAAGTCACGTTTCAGGTGCCTGGACGGCACAGGTGGAAAGCTCCTGTACAGCCCAGACATCGTGTGCAAGATGATCGTTGCATGTTGTGTGTTGCACAACATCTGTGTACGCACCAATGCCCCATGGATCCCAGTTCCAGAAGTACCGGACGATGATGAGGACGATGGGGCAGGTGGCCCACATCCCACTGCAGCTGCGGCAGGAATGGCCCATAGGAACACCATCATTGCCAATTTCTTCTCATGAGCACATCACATTGTGGCCGTCCCTGGCAATCATGGGACTGTGCAAAATGTCCACAACCACAGCATGTCTGAATAAAAATGATTTGCAGGTTACAGGTTGTACTTGTACATTGTCATGTCACAGTTTCCTGCTGTGCCAGATGTGATTGGCCATGTTGTGCACATATGCGGCACTAGTTGTGTCCTGTGTTCTGTTGTGGAGGTGTTGCTGTTTGTACCAGGATGTTGTCAATGTCGAGGTGCACTTATTCTTATGTGCGTATGCTGCACGGTGGGTGAGTCGCTCCTGCGGCTCTGATTTGGCTGCCACTAATCCCTTTCATGCGGTGTGCCTTTCAGTTCTGTGCTTCCACAGTGCTGAGATGTTGCAGACTTGGGTAACTTGTGCTCTTTGTCGATGTGTCGTTGACGTCAGGGGTTGTTTGTGCAGGTGGTTGTGTCCGAGTGTGACCTGCTCCTTTTCGGTTGTGGTCCGCACTCAGCCACCTCAGTGTCATGCCGTGTACATTGTCATGATGATTGGACTGCAGCCAAGCTACTCGTCATGTAGTGTCTCTTGCATTGTCAGTGTGGCTGACGTATATGCATGTTTGCTGTGTTTCGCACGTGTGCATGTGTTGGTTGTGTGATTGTTGATGTGTTGGGTGGGTGCCCCTTTGGGCACATGGTGTACGTGGGACTACTTGGTGTTTGTGTGTGTGCTGAAGTGTTCCCATGGGATCAGGGACATGATCCAGAGTCATTGTGAGTGTGCAGTGTGCTCTGCTTGATTGTGCAGGTGTGCCATCTTTGCCTCTTTGTTGCCAATGACACGTTGGAGGTGACGTACAGTTGGTGGTGGTGTTCTGTCTCATCCATGGCGATAATCGGGTTTTCCTGGCGACTGTACCCCGTCTTCCTCTTCTCATTGCCCTTCCACGAGCCCTGTATTCCTGGGTGTTCCTCCGTGGGGATTGTGGGGTTCATGTTGTCCTCTGCAGTCGGTCAGGGTGCATCCGTGGTACTCCGTAGTTGATTTCCTTTTTAGTGGCATTTTCCGTATGCTGTTCTTGTGCTTTTTCCTGCATTACGCATGGGTATTGCTGGCCTCTCGCTGGTTATTACTGTTTTCTTATCGCGTTTGGGCACATCGCGTCTTTTTACGCGTTGGGGTTTTTGTTTTTATCTCCGTCGCGGTGGTTGTATCGCGGACATTGGCCGCGTTTTCAGCAAACTATCGCATGGTACCGCCGTGTTGTGAATTCCACGTTAACACTGGGTTAATTTTCCGAGATAGACTGTGATGTGTAAAGTTGCGTTAACATTTTTTGGAGATGTTTAGCACCTGCTCACCTCAAATGTCTGCTTTTCTATCAAAGTCTTTAAGCATAGGATTAGCACAGTGCCGTCCACGCCGAGATAGAAAGGGACAAAAGGCTTCATTGTGATGGCGGAGAGTCCACCACCGCCAGCCGTGCGGTGGCAGGCCCTCCGCCATCGAACTGCTATTTTCCCCCCCACCATATTACGATGGCGGGGGAACCGATGGGGAAGCGTGGCGGTCTCAAAGACTGCCCGCCACGGTTCCACAAGCCGGTCCTTCTCTGACCGCCTTGCGGAACGCAAACATAGGCCAGCATTGCGGCAGTGCCTTGCAGGCACCGCCGTAGGGATTACGATATCAATTTCCGCCGGTCTATTCGCGGTCATCAACCAGCCACGAAAAGACAGACGGAAATGGATTTGGGGGCCCGTAGCGGGCCCCCCTTCATCCCTGGGCCTGGGACAAGTGCACTGGGGGGCACCTATGGTGCCCCCCCTACAAATCCCTCCACCATGTGGCAGGCTCCGCATGGTGCCTGCCACGTAGTGCAGGGATATGCAAGTGCCTTCGTATTTGCATTGTGGCGGGTGCTGCTAAACGCATCCCCGCCACAATGCTAAGTATGGGCGATGTGACCGCCACAATGGCGGTCGCATCGTAATCGGGGTTGCGGAACCACCGCCTTACAGGCGGGAGGTCCCAGTCCCGCTACGATGGCGGACGGACTAAAGTCCCCCCTCCATCATAATGAGGCCCAAAGACTTTTGCCATTTGTACAGCAAAGTCTTTAAGCATAGGATAGCACAGTGCTGTCCATGCAGAGCTGTAAAATTACAAAAGCCATTTACCACTCCAGGCACAGTATTACAGCTTTGAATTGGTAATATAGCAACCAAGCCAACCTGAAATGAGTAAAAGCAACCCCTGACACAGTGTTTCGCTCTACTTAGAGCTCTTCAGAGAGGTATAGCTTTGTCCAGACACAAGGGAGCACCCAGTATAAGTCAAAACAATACCCTTTCAGGCATAGAGTGACGCATAAATTATGCAAAAAAGAAGCAGAGAACTCTGGGTAGTTCTCAAGTTTGGGTGGAAAGCAGCTCCTGTATAGAGCACTCTCAACAACAGCGACACTCTAGATCTGCTCACCTCAAATGTCTGCATATATATATATATTCACTGAAAAAACCATAGGTTTTAGGGACAGTTATAGTTAGTTGGACATTGCACTCGTACAAAACCCGTGAAATTCCCCTGTTATAGTTAGTTCAGCTAACTATAACTCGCGCCCCCGCAATGCACTGCTGATGACGCCACATATTACATCACTCATGACATGGTCAGTGACATCACTGATGACATCTCAAATGACATCACTGATGACATCACTGATGACATCATCTAGTGACTGTGTGTTTCTGTAAAGTTTAAATATGTTTAATATATATAGGGAAAGGCGTATTGAAGAATGAGTGGGTGTATAAGTGTCTGAATGGATGATTTAGTACGTGAGTGACTGACTCTACAAGTGAGTGATTAAACGTATCTTACTGAATGCATGGGTTAGTGACTAAACTGTGTGAATGTCTGTATCCGTCTGTTTGTTGGTGTGTAAGTGGATGCATGGATTTGTGAATAGCTACATGAGTGTCTATAGGGGTTATTAATTGGTTCTCTGAGTATCTGTATGGCTGCCTGAGTGTTTGTGTGGGTGGGGTGTGTGTGTGACTCTATACATAGATGTGTGAGTGGGTGATTCACTGGGTGCATGATTTCAAGAGTGTATCTGTGATGGACTGCTTGGGTGGGTGAGTGTGTGTATGGGTGTGTTAGTGAGTGAATGTATATCTCAGTGGTACATGTGCGAGTAACTACATATGTAAAAGGCAGTATATATGTGTGTTAGAGTATTTAAATGGCTATAAGTGAGAGTGTGTTATTGTGAGAGTGGCTGTATGGATGCGTGTGTGCTTGTATCAGTTATTGTATAAGAGCGTAAGAATGTGCTAGTATTTGTATGAGTAAGTGAGCTGGTGTGTGTATAACTGTATAGGTGAGTAAATGGGTGTGTGATTAATTTTTTGCATGACTGACTAGGTGTGTGAGTACCTCTATGGATGAGTGGCGGTGTGTGAGTGTTTATATAGGTGTATGAGTGCATATGATAGTCCTGTACTGAGTGACTGTAAGTATGAGTGACTGTACAGGTGAGTGAGTGGATGTGTGTGTAGACCTAAGAATCAGTGAGTGGGTATGTAGTTTTTGGTGTTGGAGTGTCTATGGTTTTGAGAATGGCAGTCTGTAATTTAGAGTGGGTGTATCAAAAGTTATATTAGGGTGTGAGAAGATGCATGAAATTATCACATGGATGATGTCATCAGTGATGTCATTTGAGATGTCATCAGTGATGTCACTGACCATGTCATGAGTGATGTAATATGTGACGTCATCAGCAGTGCATTGCGGGGGCGCGAGTTATAGTTAGCTGAACTAACTATAACAGGGGAATTTCACGGGTTTTGTACGAGTGGAATGTCCAACTAACTATAACTGTCCCTAAAACCTATGGTTTTTTCAGTGAATTTCAAAGGTTTTTTAAATGCTAATTTCTAACTATAACGTGTCTGAAACCTATAGTTTTTTCAGTGAATTTCAAAGGTTTTTAAATGCTAATTTCTAACTATAACGTGCCTGAAACCTATGGTTTTTTCAGTGAATTTCAAAGGTTTTTTAAATGCTAATTTCTAACTATAATGTGCCTGAAACCTATGGTTTTTTCAGTGAATTTCAAAGGTTTTTTAAATGCTAATTTCTAACTATAACGTGCCTGAAAACTATGATTTTTTAAGTGAATTTCAAAGGGTTTTTTAAATGCTAGTTTCTAACTATGCCTACAGAGGTAGGACATGTGAAGAAAGAAGAAAAACGCACAGAAAGAAGCAAAAGATGTGCAGAAAGAACCAACAGAGGAGCAGAAAGAGGCCTTGTTGCAAAATCATCCTGTGCCCACAACTTTTTCAGACGGGTACTGGTGGTAACTGACTCTGACTAACCAGAGCCAGTGCGCGTTTGCACAGTGGTGAAGGGAGGGGGGCCTGAGGTGACATGTGTGCAAACGCGCCCGTGGCGCGTTTTAAGTTGCGGGATTAAGTCCCCTTGAATCCTGAGGGTCCCTGGGGCCCAACTAGCCCCCCAGGTACCTACAGTTAAGACCACAGAGCTGAGTTGCAGAGAGGCGTTCCGAGGCCACGCACCTTTTTCACCTCTCTGCAACGCAACTCTGTTGTGCTTACTGAAGGTACCTGGTGGGCTAGTTGGCCCCCAGGATTCAAAGGGAATTAACTCCCCAACTTAAAACGCAACACAGGGCGTGTTTGCGCACATGTCACCTGAGGCCCCGCCCTCCCTTCACCACTGTGCAAACGCGCCCCGTGGCGCGTTTTAAGTTGGGGGATTAGGTCACCTTGAATCCTGAGAGTCCCTGGGGCCCAACTAGCCCACCAGGTACTTCCAGTAAGCACCACAGGCCTGCGTTGCAATGCCTGTAACAAATTGTGCAGTTGTGTTTAGGTAGTGAAGAGGGTCGTGCTGGGGGTAGTGTTTTAGGGTTTAGGGTAGTGCAGTGGTGTTTGTGTAGTGTAGGGGGTCATGCTGGGGGTAGATTTAGGGTTTAGGGTAGTGCAGTGGTGTTTGGGTAGTGTAGGGAGTCGTGCTGGGGGAGTGTTTTAGGGTTTAGGGTAGTACAGTGGTGTTTGGGTAGTGTAGGGGGTCGTGCTGGGGTTAGTGTTTTAGGGTTTTAGGGTTTAGGGTAGTGCAGTGGTGTTTGGGTAGTGTAGGGGATACTGCTGGGGGTAGTGTTTTAGGGTTTAGGGTAGTGCAATGGTGTTTGGGTAGTGTAGGGGGTACTGCTGGGGGTAGTGTTTTAGGGTTTAGGGTAGTGCAGTGGTGTTTGGGTAGCGTAGGGGGTACTGCTGGGGGTAGTGTTTTATGGTTTAGGGTAGTGCAGTGGTGTTTGGGTAGTGTAGGGGTTCGTGCTGGGGGTAGTTTTTTAGGGTTTAGGGTAGTGCAGTGGTGTTCGGGCAGTGTAGGGGGTCGTGCTGGGGCTGGTGTTTCAGGGTTTAGGGCAGTGCAGTGGTGTTCGGGCAGTGTAGGGGGTCGTGCAGGGGGTGGTGTTTCAGGGTTTAGGGCAGTGCAGTGGTGTTCGGGCAGTGTAGGGGGTCGTGCAGGGGTGGTGTTTCAGGGTTTAGGGCAGTGGTGTTCAGGCAGTGTAGGGGGTCATGCTGGGAGGGGTGTTTCAGGGTTTGGGGCAGTGCAGTGGTGTTCGAGCAGTAAAGGGGGTCATGCTGGGGGTGGTGTTTCAGGGTTTAGGGCAGTGCAGTGGTGTTCGGGCAGTGTAGGGGGCGGTGCAGGGGGTGGTGTTTCAGGGTTTAGGGCAGTACAGTGGTGTTCGGGCATTGTAGGGGGTGGTGCTGGGGCTGGTGTTTCAGGGTTTAGGGCAGTGCAGTGGTGTTCGGGCAGTGTAGGGGGTCGTGCTGGGGCTGGTGTTTCAGGGTTTAGGGCAGTGCAGTGGTGTTCGGGCAGTGTAGGGGTCGTGCTGGGGCTGGTGTTTCAGGGTTTAGGGCAGTGCAGTGGTGTTCGGGCAGTGTAGGGGGTCATGCTGGGGCTGGTGTTTCAGGGTTTAGGGCAGTGCAGTGGTGTTCGGGCAGTGTAGGGGGTCTTGCTGGGGGCTGGTGTTTCAGAGTCTAGGGCAATGCAGTGGTGTTCGGGCAGTGTAGGGGGTCTTGCTGGGGCTGGTGTTTCAGGGTTTAGGGCAGTGCAGTGGTGTTCGGGCAGTGTAGGGGTCGTGCTGGGGGTGGTGTTTCAGGGTTTAGGGCAGTGCAGTGGTGTTCGGGCAGTGTAGGGGGTCGTGCTGGGGCTAGTGTTTCAGGGTTTAGGGCAGAGCAATGGTGCTCAGGCAGTGTAGGGGGTTGTGCTGGGGGTGATGTTTCTGGGTTTAGGGCAGTGCAGTGGTGTTAGGGCAGTGTAGGGGGTCGTGCTGGGGGTGGTGTTTCAGGGTTTAGGGCAGTGCAGTGGTGTTCCGGCAGTGTAGGGGGTCGTGCAGGGGGTGGTGTTTCAGGGTTTAGTGCAGTGGTGTTCGGGCAGTGTAGCGGGTCATGCTGGGGTGGTGTTTCAGGGTTTAGGGCAGTGCAGTGGTGTTCGGGCAGTGTAGGGTGTCGTGCTGAGGGGTGGTGTTTCAGGGTTTAGGGCAGGGCAGTAGTGTTTGGGCAGTGTAGGGGGTCATGCAGGGGCTGGTGTTTCAGGGTTTAGGGCAGTGCAGTGGTGTTCGGCCAGTGTAGGTAGTCTTGCTGGGGGTGGTGTTTCAGGGTTTAGGGCAGTGCAGTAGTTTTTGGGCAGTGTAGGCGGTCGTGCTGGGGCTGGTGTTTCAGGGTTTAGGGCAGTGCAGTGGTGTTCGGGCAGTGTACGGGGTTGTGCTGGGGGCTGGTGTTTCAGGGTTTAGGGCAGTGCAGTGGTGTGCGGGCAGTGTACGGGGTCTGTGCTGGGGCTGGTGTTTCAGGGTTTAGGGCAGTGCAGTGGTGTTTGGGCAGTGTAGGGGGTCGTGCTGGGGGTGGTGTTTCAGGGTTTAGGGCAGTGCAGTGGTGTTCGGGCAGTGTAGGGGGTCGTGCTGGGGCTGGTGTTTCAGGGTTTAGGGCAGTGCAGTGGTGTTCGGGCAGTGTAGGGGGTCGTGCTGGGGCTGGTGTTTCAGGGTTTAGGGCAGAGCAGTGGTGTTCGGGCAGTGTAGGGGTCGTGCTGGGGGTGGTGTTTCAGGTTTTAGGGCAGTGCAGTGGTGTTCGGGCAGTGTAGGGGGTCGTGCAGGGGGTGGTGTTTCAGGGTTTAGTGCAGTGGTGTTCGGGCAGTGAGCGGGTCATGCTGGGGTGGTGTTTCAGGGTTTAGGGCAGTGCAGTGGTGTTCGGGCAGTGTAGGGTGTCGTGCTGAGGGGTGGTGTTTCAGGGTTTAGGGCAGGGCAGTAGTGTTTGGGCAGTGTAGGGGGTCATGCAGGGGGTGGTGTTTCAGGGTTTAGGGCAGTGCAGTGGTGTTCGGCCAGTGTAGGTAGTCTTGCTGGGGGTGGTGTTTCAGGGTTTAGGGCAGTGCAGTAGTTTTTGGGCAGTGTAGGCGGTCGTGCTGGGGCTGGGGCTGGTGTTTCAGGGTTTAGGGCAGTGCAGTGGTGTTCGGGCAGTGTACGGGGTTGTGCTGGGGCTGGTGTTTCAGGGTTTAGGGCAGTGCAGTGGTGTGCGGGCAGTGTACGGGGTTGTGCTGGGGCTGGTGTTTCAGGGTTTAGGGCAGTGCAGTGGTGTTTGGGCAGTGTAGGGGGTCGTGCTGGGGGTGGTGTTTCAGGGTTTAGGGCAGTGCAGTGGTGTTCGGGCAGTGTAGGGGGTCGTGCTGGGGCTGGTGTTTCAGGGTTTAGGGCAGTGCAGTGGTGTTCGGGCAGTGTAGGGGGTCGTGCTGGGGCTGGTGTTTCAGGGTTTAGGGCAGAGCAGTGGTGTTCGGGCAGTGTAGGGGTCGTGCTGGGGGTGGTGTTTCAGGTTTTAGGGCAGTGCAGTGGTGTTCGGGCAGTGTAGGGGGTCTAGCTGGGGGTGGTGTTTCAGGGTTTAGGGCAGTGCAGTGGTGTTTGGGCAGTGTAGGGGGTCTTGCTGGGGGTGGTGTTTCAGGGTTTAGGGCAGTGGTGTTCGGGCAGTGTAGGGGGTCTTGCTGGGGGTGATGTTTCAGGGTTTAGGGCAGTGCAGTGGTGTTCGGGCAGTGTAGGGGGTCTTGCTGGGGGTAGTGTTTCAGGGTTTAGGGCGGTGCAGTGGTGTTCGTTCAGTGTAGGCGGTCGTGCTGGGGGTGGTGTTTCAGGGTTTAGGGCAGTGCAGTAGTGTTCGGGCAGTGTAGGGGGTCATGCTGGGGGTGGGGTTTCAGGGTTTAGGGCAGTACAGTGGTGTTCGGGCAGTGTAGGGGGTCGTGCAGGGGGTAGTGTTTCAGGGTTTAGGGCAGTGCAGTGGTGTTCGGGCAGTGTAGGGGGTCGTGCTGGGGCTGGTGTTTCAGGGTTTAGGGCAGTGCAGTGGTGTTCGGGCAGTGTAGGGGGTCTTGCTGGGGGTGGTGTTTCAGGGTTTAGGGCAGTGGTGTTCGGGCAGTGTAGGGGTTCTTGCTGGGGGTGATGTTTCAGGGTTTAGGGCAGTGCAGTGGTGTTCGGGCAGTGTAGGGGGTCTTGCTGGGGGTAGTGTTTCAGGGTTTAGGGCAGTGCAGTGGTGTTTGTGCAGTATAGGGGGTCGTGCTGGGGATGGTGTTTCTGGGTTTGGGCAGTGCAGTAGTGTTCGAGCAGTGTAGGGGGTTGTGCAGGGAGTGGTGTTTCAGGGTTTAGGGCAGTGCAGTGGTGTTCGGGCAGTGTAGGGGGTCGCGCTGGGGGTGTTGTTTTAGGGTTTAGGGCAGTGCAGTGGTGTTCGGGCAGTGTAGGGGGTCATGCACGGGGTGGTGTTTCAGGGTTTAGGGCAGTGCAGTGGTGTTCGGGCAGTGTAGGGTCTTGTGCTGGGGCTGGTGTTTCAGGGTTCAGGGCAGTGCAGTGGTATTCAGGCAGTGTAGGGGGTCGTGCTGAGGCTGGTGTTTCACGGTTTAGGGCAGTGCAGTGGTGTTCGGGCAGTGTAGGGTGTCGTGCTGGGGCTGGTGTTTCAGGGTTTAGGGCAGTGCAGTGGTGTTCTGGCAGTGTAGGCGGTCGTGCTGGGGCTGGTGTTTCAGGGTTTAGGGCAGTGCAGTGGTGTTCGGGCAGTGTAGGGGGTCGTGCTGGGGCTGGTGTTTCAGGGTTTAGGGCAGTGCAGTGGTGCTCGGGCAGTGTAGGGGGTCGTGCTGGGGGTGATGTTTCAGGGTTTAGGGTAGTGCAGTGGTGTTCGGGCAGTGTAGGGGGTCGTGCAGGGGCTGGTGTTTCAAGGTTTAGGGCAGTGCAGTGGTGTTCGGGCAGTGTAGTGGGTCGTGCTGGGGCTGGTGTTTCAGGGTTTTGGGCAGAGCAGTGGTGTTCGGACAGTGTAGGGGGTCATGCTGGGGGTAGTGTTTCAGGGTTTAGGGCAGTGCAGTGGTGTTCGGGCAGTGTAGGGGGTCGTGCTGGGGGTGGTGTTTCAGGGTTTAGGTCAGTGGTGTTCGGGCAGTGTAGGGGGTCTTGCGGGGGTGATGTTTCAGGGTTTAGGGCAGTGCAGTGGTGTTCGGGCAGTGTAGGGGGTCTTGCTGGGGGTAGTGTTTCAGGGTTTAGGGCAGTGCAGTGGTGTTCGGGCAGTGTAGGGGGTCATGCTGGGGGTGGTGTTTCAGGGTTTAGGGCAGTGCAGTGGTGTTCGGGCAGTGTAGGGGGTCGTGAAGGGGGTGGTGTTTCAGGGTTTAGGGCAGGGCAGTGGTGTTCGGGAAGTGTAGGGGGTCGTGCTAGGGGTGGTGTTTCAGGGTTTAGGGCAGTGCAGTGGTGTTCGGGCAGTGTAGGGGGTCATGCAGGGGCTGGTGTTTCAGGGTTTAGGGCAGTGCAGTGGTGTTTGGGCAGTGTAGGGGGTCGTGCTGGGGGTAGTGTTTTAGGGTTAGGGTAGTGCAGTGGTGCTTGTGTAGTGTAGGGGGTCGTGCTGGGGGTAGTGTTTTAGGGTTTAGGGTAGTGCAGTGGTATTTGTGTAGTGTAGGGGTCATGTTTTAGGGTAGTTCAGTGGTGTTTGGGTAGTGTAGGTTGTCGTGCTGGGGGTAGTGTTTTAGTATTTAGGTTAGTGCAGTGGTGTTTGGGTAGTGTAGGGGGTCGTGCTGGGGGTAGTGTTTTAGGGTTTAGGGTAGTGCAGTGGTGTTTGTGTAGTGTAGGGGGTCGTGCTGGGGGTAGTGTTTTAGGGTTTAGGGTAGTGCAGTGGTGCTTGTATAGTGTAGGGGGTTGTGCTGGGGGTAGTGTTTTAGGATTTAGGTTAGTGCAGTGGTGTTTGGGTAGTGTAGGGGGTCGTGCTGGGGGTAGTGTTTTAGGGTTTAGGGTAGTGCAGTGGTGTTTGGGTAGTGTAGGGGGTCGTGCTGGTGGTAGTGTTTTAGGATTTAGGTTAGTGCAGTGGTGTTTGGGTAGCGTAGGGGGTCGTGCTGGGGGTAGTGTTTTAGGGTTTAGGATAGTGCAGTTGTGCTTGTGTAGTGTAGGGGGTCGTTCTGGGGGTAGTGTTTTAGGGTTTAAGGTAGTGCAGTGGTGTTTTTGTAGTGTAGGGGGGTCATGTTTTAAGATGCAATGCTCCAATACCTGACCAGTCTGCACTACATAAAACTGCAAAAAAACTAAAAATAAAAAGTGGTTTGCACACTTTTGTCATTGGGCTATATGTGGGCTACATCTGGGTAATATTTGTGCTACATTTGGGCTCTTTTTTCACTGGTGGCCATCTTGGAAGACTTCTTTGTTATGAAGTTTCCTAATTTCTTCATTTACTGCAGTCTCCTCAGTAGGAAATGCTTTCAGTTTTTTACTTTGATTCCATCAAGAAGGCATTCAGATGTGTCTCACATCTGCCATAAATTCAGAATGTTAGCACTCTAGTTGCTCATTAGATCACTGGAGTAAAGCTACTGCTCACCAGGGAGTTAACTGGTAGTCTGCTGCTGGTATTGAAAGTGATTGTTTCAGTCTGCATGTCAGAATTTTCTAATGAAATAGAAGAGGATTTGAGATCTCACTTAAAACATGCCCTAATTTTTCTTTCTGCAGCACTAACCATAATTTCTATTTCAAAAAGAACGCCTCATTTTGTTCCTTTTTAAATTAAATGTTTTAAGTGTTACCGGTTTATTCCAATCAAGATGGCTTCAGGTGTGCCATACTTTTGTCATAAGTAAGGCTGTTAGCGCTCTAGTTGTTCTTTAGAACACTCTGGGAAGCTGCAGTAGAACACAAAGGCATCAACTGACAGGCTGCTCCTGTTGAAATATAACAGGAAGATATTTGAGATCACACTTGAAATATGTCCTAATTTTTCTTTCTACAGCACTAACCATAACTTCTATGACAAAATGAACCCCATCATTTTGTTCCTTTTTAAATTAAATGTTTTAAGTGTTACTAGTTTATTCCAATCAAGATGGCTTCAGGTGTGCCATACTTTTGCATTAAGTAAGGCTGTTAGCACTCTAGTTGTTCTTTAGAACACTCTGGGAAGCTGCAGTAGAACACAAAGGCATCAACTGGCAGGCTGCTCCTGTTGAAATATAACAGGAAGATATTTGAGATCGCACTTGAAACATGTCCTAATTTTTCTTTCTACAGCACTAACCATAATTTCTATGGCAAAATGAACCCCCTCATTTTGTTCCTTTTTAAATTAAATGTTTTAAGTGTTACCAGTTTATTCCAATCAAGATGGCTTCAGGTGTGCCATACTTTTGTCATAAGTAAGGCTGTTAGCACTCTAGTTGTTCTTTAGAACACTCTGGGAAGCTGCAGTAGAACACAAAGGAATCAACTGACAGTCTCTGCCCTTGTTGGATGTACATGTTTTACTGAGAATGTCAGACTTCATTCTCACATGAGTGAGAAAGATAATGTGAATTTACAGAAAATATGCTCTCATTTTAGCTTCTGGAGCACCTTCCAAACCTCCATGGGACAAGCATGAGAAAATAGTGTTCTCTCAAACATGATTCATGATATCCCAGCAGAAGGTTTTTCACAGGGTAAAATCACCTTAGAATACACCACAATTCCTAAAATTAGTATGGTACCATCAACAAATAAATTCTAATGTAACTAAAGCCTGTAATCACCCTTTATAGTTCTCCTTTTGGTGACCCTCAAAATCTTCTATTCACTACAATGCATTTCAATGAGGTACTATCATTTATATTGGTCCCAAGATGGCTGCCAGCAATTCCAGGATGAAGTGCTGACAGCCAATCAGATCTCACGATGACATGGGTGGTTAGGCTCCGCCCAGATATATATGTGACTTTACTTTTGATTTTCTCAGGAACTACTGAACGGATTTACACCATTTAAGCAAAAGGCACGACACTGAACCAAGGGCTACCTCTTTGCCAAATTTGGTGTAATTCCGTTCAGCAGTTCGGGCTGTAGCTGCGACTAAAGGTTCCTATGGAAAAATGAATGGGGAAAACGCGTTTTGGGACCCCCTTTTTCTCGGCCCCCGCTTGACGTATCACCCCGAGACTTTCAGGATAGGAGCGGACCGGAGCGCGCCAACAAGTTGGAAACTTTCGCGAAGATTCGTCAACCGGCGCCAACGTTATTTCAAATAGAATGTCGCGGATTTCCTATGGATAATAGGTTTTAACTATAACTATCTACTGGCGACCGCCAGTCACCTGTTATCAGGAGAGACCTCAGTGCTGCATCTTTCAGCCCAGTACTGATCCTCAAAAGTAATTTTAACCGTACTTACCAGTAACTTGAATTTCCTTCCATAGGATATCATTGCCTGCTTTTTGCTGAAAAAGTTTCTAAGTGTTGATTTTTGAAACATACAAATATTCCTCTAAAATCAGCCGAAATTCGAATTCTGATTTACTCACCTGTTATCAGGAGAGACCTCAGTGCTGCATCTTTCAGCCCAGTACTGGTCCTGAAAAGTAATTTTAACCGTACTTACCAGTAACTTGAATTTCCTTCTGTAGGCTAACATTGACTAGTTTCACTTGGAAATTCTTCTAAGTGTGGAGTTTTGGAACTTTAAAATATTCCTCTAAAATCAGCCGAAATACGAATTCCGATTTACTCACCTGTTATCAGGAGAGACCTCAGTGCTGCATCTTTCAGCCCAGTACTGGTCCTGAAAAGTAATTTTAACCGTACTTACCGGTAACTTGAATTTCCTTCATAGGCTAACATTGACTGGTTTCACTTGGAAATTCTTCTAAGTGTGGAGTTTTGGAACTTTAAAATATTCCTCTAAAATCAGCCGAAATACGAATTCCGATTTACTCACCTGTTATCAGGAGAGACCTCAGTGCTGCATCTTTCAGCCCAGTACTGATCCTCAAAAGTAATTTTAACCGTACTTACCAGTAACTTGAATTTCCTTCCATAGGATATCATTGTCTGGTTTTGCTGAAAAAGTTTCTAAGTGTTGATTTTTGGAACATATCAAATATTCCTCTAAAATCAGCCGAAATTCGAATTCCGATTTACTCACCTGTTATCAGGAGAGACCTCAGTGCTGCATCTTTCAGCCCAGTACTGGTCCTGAAAAGTAATTTTAACCGCACTGCCTAACTTGAATTTCCTTCTGTAGGCTAACATTGACCAGTTTCACTTGGAAATTCTTCTAAGTGTGGAGTTTTGGAACTTTAAAATATTCTCTAAAATCAGCCGAAATACGAATTCCGATTTACTCACCTGTTATCAGGAGAGACCTCAGTGTCTGCATCTTTCAGCCCAGTACTGAGTCCTGAAAAGTAATTTTAACCGTACTTACCGGTAACTTGGAATTTCCTTCATAGGCTAACATTGACTGGTTTCACTTGGAAATTCTTCTAATGTGGAGTTTTGGAACTTTAAAATATTCCTCTAAAATCAGCCGAAATACGAATTCGATTTACTCACCTGTTATCAGGAGAGACCTCAGTGCTGCATCTTTCAGCCCAGTACTGATCCTCGAAAAGTAATTTTAACCCGTACTTACCAGTAACTTGAATTTCCTTCCATAGGATATCATTGCCTGCTTTTTGCTGAAAAAGTTTCTAAGTGTGGAGTTTTGAAACATACAAGTATTCCTCTAAAATCAGCCGAAATTCGAATTCCTGATTTACTCACCTGTTATCAGGAGAGACCTCAGTGCTGCATCTTTCAGCCCAGTACTGGTCCTGAAAAGTAATTTTAACCGTACTTACCAGTAACTTGAATTTCCTTCCGTAGGCTAACATTGACTGGTTTCACTTGGAAATTCTTCTAAGTGTGGAGTTTTGGAACTTTAAAATATTCCTCTAAAATCAGCCGAAATACGAATTCCGCCTTACTCACCTGTTATCAGGGAGAGACCTCAGTGCTGCATCTTTCAAAGCCCAGTACTGATCCTGAAAAGTAATTTTAACCGTACTTACCGGTAACTTGAATTTCCTTCATGGCTAACAGTGACTGGTTTCACTTGGAAATTCTTCTAAGTGTGGAGTTTTGGAACTTTAAAATATTCCTCTAAAATCAGCCGAAATACGAATTCCGATTTACTCACCTGTTATCAGGAGAGACCTCAGTGCTGCATCTTTCAGCCCAGTACTGGTCCTGAAAAGTAATTTTAACCGTACTTACCGGTAACTTGAATTTCCTTCATAGGCTAACATTGACTGGTTTCACTTGGAAATTCTTCTAAGTGTGGAGTTTTGGAACTTTAAAATATTCCTCTAAAATCAGCCGAAATACGAATTCCGATTTACTCACCTGTTATCAGGAAGACCTCAGTGCTGCATCTTTCAGCCCAGTACTGATCCTCAAAAGTAATTTTAACCGTACTTACCAGTAACTTGAATTTCCTTCCATAGGATATCATTGCCTGCTTTTTGCTGAAAAAGTTTCTAAGTGTTGATTTTTGAAACATACAAATATTCCTCTAAAATCAGCCGAAATCCGAATTCTGATTTACTCACCTGTTATCAGGAGAGACTCAGTGCTGCATCTTTCAGCCCAGTACTGGTCCTGAAAAAGTAATTTTAACCGTACTTACCAGTAACTTGAATTTCCTTCCATAGGCTAACATTGACTGGTTTCCACTTGGAAATTCTTCTAAGTGTGGAGCTTTGGAACTTTAAAATATTCCTCTAAAATCAGCAGAAATACGAATTCCGATTTACTCACCTGTTATCAGGAGAGACCTCAGTGCTGCATCTTTCAGCCCAGTACAGATCCTCAAAAGTAATTTTAACCGGTACTTACCGGTAACTTGAATTTCCTTCATAGGCTAACATTGATTGGTTTCACTTGAAACTCTTCTAAGTGTGGAGTTTTGGAACTTTAAAATATTCCTCTAAAATCAGCCGAAATACGAATTCCGATTTACTCACCTGTTATCAGGAGAGACCTCAGTGCTGCATCTTTCAGCCCAGTACTGGTCCTGAAAGTAATTTTAACCGTACTTACCGGTAACTTGAATTTCCTTCATAGGCTAACATTGACTGGTTTCACTTGGAAATGCTTCTAAGTGTGGAGTTTTGGAACTTTAAAATATTCCTCTAAAATCAGCCGAAATACGAATTCCGATTTACTCACCTGTTATCAGGAGAGACTCAGTGCTGCATCTTTCAGCCCAGTACTGGTCCTGAAAAGTAATTTTAACCGTACTTACCGGTAACTTGAATTTCCTTCATAGGCTAACATTGACTGGTTTCACTTGGAAATTCTTCTAAGTGTGGAGTTTTGGAACTTTAAAATATTCCTCTAAAATCAGCCGAAATACGAATTCCGATTTACTCACCTGTTATCAGGAGAGACCTCAGTGCTGCATCTTTCAGCTCTGCAGTACTGATCCTCAAAAGTAATTTTAACCGTACTTACCAGTAACTTGAATTTCCTTCCATAGGATATCATTGCCTGCTTTTTGCTGAAAAGTTTCTAAGTGTTGATGTTTGAAACATACAAATATTCCTCTAAAATCAGCCGAAATTCGAATTCTGATTTACTCACCTGTTATCAGGAGAGACCTCAGTGCTGCATCTTTCAGCCCAGTACTGGTCCTGAAAAGTAATTTTAACCGTACTTACCGGTAACTTGAATTTCCTTCATAGGCTAACATTGACTGGTTTCACTTGGAAATTCTTCTAAGTGTGGAGTTTTGGAACTTTAAAATATTCCTCTAAAATCAGCCGAAATACGAATTCCGATTTACTCACCTGTTATCAGGAGAGACCTCAGTGCTGCATCTTTCAGCCCAGTACTGGTCCTGAAAAGTAATTTTAACCGTACCTTACCGGTAACTTGAATTTCCTTCATAGGCTAACATTGACTGGTTTCACTTGGAAATTCTTCTAAGTGTGGAGCTTTGGAACTTTAAAATATTCCTTCTGAAATCAGCCGAAATACGAATTCCGATTTACGCACCTGTTATCAGGAGAGACCCTCAGTGCTGCATCTTTCAGCCCAGTACTGATCCTCAAAAGTAATTTAACCGTACTTACCAGTAACTTGAATTTCTTCCATAGGATATCATTGCCTGCTTTTTGCTGAAAAAAGTTTCTAAGTGTTGATTTTTGAAACATACAAATATTCCTCTAAAATCAGCCGAAATTCGAATTCTGATTTACTCACCTGTTATCAGGAGAGACCTCAGTGCTGCATCTTTCAGCCCAGTACTGGTCCTGAAAAGTAATTTTAACCGTACTTACCAGTAACTTGAATTTCCTTCTGTAGGCTAACATTGACTGGTTTCACTTGGAAATTCTTCTAAGTGTGGAGTTTTGGAACTTAAAATATTCCTCTAAAATCAGCCGAAATACGAATTCCGATTTACTCACCTGTTATCAGGAGAGACCTCAGTGCTGCATCTTTCAGCCCAGTACTGATCCTGAAAAGTAATTTTAACCGTACTTACCAGTAACTTGAATTTCCTTCATAGGCTAACATTGACTGGTTTCACTTGGAAATGCTTCTAAGTGTGGAGTTTTGGAACTTTAAAATATTCCTCTAAAATCAGCCGAAATACGAATTCCGATTTACTCACCTGTTATCAGGAGAGACCTCAGTGCTGCATCTTTCAGCCCAGTACTGGTCCTGAAAAGTAATTTTAACCGTACTTACCGGTAACTTGAATTTCCTTCATAGGCTAACATTGACTGGTTTCACTTGGAAATTCTTCTAAGTGTGGAGTTTTGGAACTTTAAAATATTCCTCTAAAATCAGCCGAAATACGAATTCGATTTACTCACCTGTTATCAGGAGAGACCTCAGTGCTGCATCTTTCAGCCCAGTACTGATCCTCAAAAGTAATTTTAACCGTACTTACCAGTAACTTGAATTTCCTTCCATAGGATATCATTGCCTGCTTTTTGCTGAAAAAGTTTCTAAGTGTTGATTTTTGAAACATACAAATATTCCTCTAAAATCAGCCGAAATTCGAATTCTGATTTACTCACCTGTTATCAGGAGAGACCTCAGTGCTGCATCTTTCAGCCCAGTACTGGTCCTGAAAAGTAATTTTAACCGTACTTACCAGTAACTTGAATTTCCTTCCGTAGGCTAACATTGACTGGTTTCACTTGGAAATTCTTCTAAGTGTGGAGTTTTGGAACTTACAAATATTCCTCTAAAATCAGCCGAAATACCGAATTCCGATTTACTCACCTGTTATCAGGAGAGACCTCAGTGCTGCATCTTTCAGCCCAGTACTGATCCTGAAAAGTAATTTTAACCGTACTTACCGGTAACTTGAATTTCCTTCATAGGCTAACATTGACTGGTTTCACTTGGAAATTCTTCTAAGTGTGGAGTTTTGGAACTTTAAAATATTCCTCTAAAATCAGCCGAAATACGAACTCCGATTTACTCACCTGTTATCAGGAGAGACCTCAGTGCTGCATCTTTCAGCCCAGTACTGATCCTCAAAAGTAATTTTAACCCGTACTTACCAGTAACTTGAATTTCCTTCCATAGGATATCATTGCCTGCTTTTTGCTGAAAAAGTTTCTAAGTGTTGATTTTTGAAACATACAAATATTCCTCTAAAATCAGCCGAAATTCGAATTCTGATTTACTCACCTGTTATCAGGAGAGACCTCAGTGCTGCATCTTTCAGCCCAGTACTGGTCCTGAAAAGTAATTTTAACCGTACTTACCAGTAACTTGAATTTCCTTCCGTAGGCTAACATTGACTGGTTTCACTTGGAAATTCTTCTAAGTGTGGAGTTTTGGAACTTTAAAATATTCCTCTAAAATCAGCCGAAATACGAATTCCGATTTACTCACCTGTTATCAGGAGAGACCTCCAGTGCTGCATCTTTCAGCCCAGTACTGATCCTCAAAAGTAATTTTAACCGTACTTACCGGTAACTTGAATTTCCTTCATAGGCTAACATTGACTGGTTTCACTTGGAAATTCTTCTAAGTGTGGAGTTTTGGAACTTTAAAATATTCCTCTAAAATCAGCCGAAATACGAATTCCGATTTACTCACCTGTTATCAGGAGAGACCTCAGTGCTGCATCTTTCAGCCCAGTACTGGTCCTGAAAAGTAATTTTAACCGTACTTACCGGTAACTTGAATTTCCTTCATAGGCTAACATTGACTGGTTTCACTTGGAAATGCTTCTAAGTGTGGAGTTTTGGAACTTTAAAATATTCCTCTAAAATCAGCCGAAATACGAATTCCGATTTACTCACCTGTTATCAGGAGAGACCTCAGTGCTGCATCTTTCAGCCCAGTACTGGTCCTCAAAAGTAATTTTAACCGTACTTACCGGTAACTTGAATTTCCTTCCATAGGCTAACATTGCCTGCGTTTCGCTTGAAAAGTCTTCTAAGTGTGGAGTTTTGAAACTATACAAATATTCCTCTAAAATCAGCCGAAAATACGAATTCTGATTTACTCACCTGTTATCAGGAGAGACCTCAGTGCTGCATCTTTCAGCCCAGTACTGGTCCTCAAAAGTAACTTTAACCGTACTTACCAGTAACTTGAATTTCCTTCCGTAGGCTAACATTGCCTGGCTTTTCGCTGAAAAAGTCTTCTAAGTGTGGAGTTTTGGAACTATACAAATATTCCTCTAAAATCAGCCGAAATATCGAATTCTGATTTACTCACCTGTTATCAGAGAGACCTCAGTGCTGCATCTTTCAGCCCAGTACTGGTCCTGAAAAGTAATTTTAACCGTACTTACCAGTAACTTGAATTTCCTTCTGTAGGCTAACATTGACTGGTTTCACTTGGAAATGCTTCTAAGTGTGGAGTTTTGGAACTTTAAAATATTCCTCTAAAATCAGCCGAAATACGAATTCCGATTTACTCACCTGTTATCAGGAGAGACCTCAGTGCTGCATCTTTTCAGCCCAGTACTGGTCCTGAAAAGTAATTTTAACCGTACTTACCGGTAACTTGAATTTCCTTCATAGGCTAACATTGACTGGTTTCACTTGGAAATTCTTCTAAGTGTGGAGTTTTGGAACTTTAAAATATTCCTCTAAAATCAGCCGAAATACGAATTCCGATTTACTCACCTGTTATCAGGAGAGACCTCAGTGCTGCATCTTTCAGCCCAGTACTGATCCTCAAAAGTAATTTTAACCGTACTTACCAGTAACTTGAATTTCCTTCCATAGGCTATCATTGCCTGCTTTCTGGTGGAAATGGTTCTAAGTGTTGAGTTTTGGAACATACAAATATTCCTCTAAAATCAGCCGAAATACGAATTCCGATTTACTCACCTGTTATCAGGAGAGACCTCAGTGCTGCATCTTTCCAGCCCAGTACTGGTCCTGAAAAGTAATTTTAACCGTACTTACCAGTAACTTGAATTTCCTTCCGTAGGCTAACATTGACTGGTTTCACTTGGAAAATTCTTCTAAGTGTGGAGTTTGGGAACTTTAAAATATTCCTCTAAAATCAGCCGAAATACGAATTCCGATTTACTCACCTGTTATCAGGAGAGACCTCAGTGCTGCATCTTTCAGCCCAGTACTGATCCTGAAAAGTAATTTTAACCGTACTTACCGGTAACTTGAATTTCCTTCATAGGCTAACATTGACTGGTTTCACTTGGAAATTCTTCTAAGTGTGGAGTTTTGGAACTTTAAAATATTCCTCTAAAATCAGCCGAAATACGAATTCCGATTTACTCACCTGTTATCAGGAGAGACCTCAGTGCTGCATCTTTCAGCCCAGTACTGATCCTCAAAAGTAATTTTAACCGTACTTACCAGTAACTTGAATTTCCTTCCATAGGATATCATTGCCTGCTTTTTGCTGAAAAAGTTTCTAAGTGTTGATTTTTGAAACATACAAATATTCCTCTAAAATCAGCCGAAATCCGAATTCTGATTTACTCACCTGTTATCAGGAGAGACCTCAGTGCTGCATCTTTCAGCCCAGTACTGGTCCTGAAAAGTAATTTTAACCCGTACTTACCAGTAACTTGAATTTCCTTCCATAGGCTAACATTGACTGGTTTCACTTGGAAATTCTTCTAAGTGTGGAGTTTTGGAACTTTAAAATATTCCTCTAAAATCAGCCGAAATACGAATTCCGATTTACTCACCTGTTATCAGGAGAGACCTCAGTGCTGCATCTTTCAGCCCAGTACTGATCCTCAAAAGTAATTTTAACCGTACTTACCGGTAACTTGAATTTCCTTCCATAGGCTAACATTGACTGGTTTCACTTGGAAACTCTTCTAAGTGTGGAGTTTTGGAACTTTAAAATATTCCTCTAAAATCAGCCGAAATACGAATTCCGATTTACTCACCTGTTATCAGGAGAGACCTCAGTGCTGCATCTTTCAGCCCAGTACTGGTCCTGAAAAGTAATTTTAACCGTACTTACCGGTAACTTGAATTTCCTTCATAGGCTAACATTGACTGGTTTCACTTGGAAATTCTTCTAAGTGTGGAGTTTTGGAACTTTAAAATATTCCTCTAAAATCAGCCGAAATACGAATTCCGATTTACTCACCTGTTATCAGGAGAGACCTCAGTGCTGCATCTTTCAGCCCAGTACTGATCCTCAAAAAGTAATTTTAACCGTACTTACCAGTAACTTGAATTTCCTTCCATAGGATAACATTGCCTGCTTTCGCTTGAAAAGTCTTCTAAGTGTGGAGTTTTGAAACATACAAATATTCCTCTAAAATCAGCCGAAATTCGAATTCTGATTTACTCACCTGTTATCAGGAGAGACCTCAGTGCTGCATCTTTCAGCCCAGTACTGGTCCTGAAAAGTAATTTTAACCGTACTTACCAGTAACTTGAATTTCCTTCTATAGGCTAACATTGACTGGTTTCACTTGGAAATTCTTCTAAGTGTGGAGTTTTGGAACTTTAAAATATTCCTCTAAAATCAGCCGAAATACGAATTCCGATTTACTCACCTGTTATCAGGAGAGACCTCAGTGCTGCATCTTTCAGCCCAGTACTGATCCTGAAAAGTAATTTTAACCGTACTTACCAGTAACTTGGAATTTCCTTCATAGGCTAACATTGACTGGTTTCACTTGGAAATTCTTCTAAGTGTGGAGTTTTGGAACTTTAAAATATTCCTCTAAAATCAGCCGAAATACGAATTCCGATTTACTCACCTGTTATCAGGAGAGACCTCAGTGCTGCATCTTTCAGCCCAGTACTGGTCCTGAAAAGTAATTTTAACCGTACTTACCGGTAACTTGAATTTCCTTCATAGGCTAACATTGACTGGTTTCACTTGGAAATGCTTCTAAGTGTGGAGTTTTGGAACTTTAAAATATTCCTCTAAAATCAGCCGAAATACGAATTCCGATTTACTCACCTGTTATCAGGAGAGACCTCAGTGCTGCATCTTTCAGCCCAGTACTGGTCCTGAAAAGTAATTTTAACCGTACTTACCGGTAACTTGAATTTCCTTCATAGGCTAACATTGACTGGTTTCACTTGGAAATTCTTCTAAGTGTGGAGTTTTGGAACTTTACAAATATTCCTCTAAAATCAGCCGAAATACGAATTCCGATTTACTCACCTGTTATCAGGAGAGACCTCAGTGCTGCATCTTTCAGCCCAGTACTGGTCCTCAAAAGTAATTTTAACCGTACTTACCAGTAACTTGAATTTCCTTCCATAGGATATCATTGCCTGCGTTTCGCTGAGAAAGTCTTCTAAGTGTTGAGTTTTGAAACTATACAAATATTCCTCTAAAATCAGCCGAAATTCGAATTCTGATTTACTCACCTGTTATCAGGAGAGACCTCAGTGCTGCATCTTTCAGCCCAGTACTGGTCCTGAAAAGTAATTTTAACCGTACTTACCAGTAACTTGAATTTCCTTCCATAGGCTAACATTGACTGGTTTCACTTGGAAATTCTTCTAAGTGTGGAGTTTTGGAACTTTAAAATATTCCTCTAAAATCAGCCGAAATACGAATTCCGATTTACTCACCTGTTATCAGGAGAGACCTCAGTGCTGCATCTTTCAGCCCAGTACTGATCCTGAAAAGTAATTTTTAACCGTACTTACCGGTAACTTGAATTTCCTTCCATAGGCTAACATTGACTGGTTTCACTTGGAAATTCTTCTAAGTGTTGAGTTTTGAAACTTTACAAATATTCCTCTAAAATCAGCCGAAATACGAATTCCGATTTACTCACCTGTTATCAGGAGAGACCTCAGTGCTGCATCTTTCAGCCCAGTACTGATCCTGAAAAGTAATTTTAACCGTACTTACCAGTAACTTGAATTTCCTTCCGTAGGCTAACATTGACTGCTTTTTGCTGGAAATTCTTCTAAGTGTGGAGCTTTGGAACTTTAAAATATTCCTCTAAAATCAGCCGAAATACGAATTCCGATTTACTCACCTGTTATCAGGAGAGACCTCAGTGCTGCATCTTTCAGCCCAGTACTGATCCTCAAAAGTAATTTTAACCGTACTTACCGGTAACTTGAATTTCCTTCATAGGCTAACATTGATTGGTTTCACTTGGAAACTCTTCTAAGTGTGGAGTTTTGGAACTTTAAAATATTCCTCTAAAATCAGCCGAAATACGAATTCCGATTTACTCACCTGTTATCAGGAGAGACCTCAGTGCTGCATCTTTCAGCCCAGTACTGGTCCTGAAAAGTAATTTTAACCGTACTTACCGGTAACTTGAATTTCCTTCATAGGCTAACATTGACTGGTTTCACTTGGAAATGCTTCTAAGTGTGGAGTTTTGGAACTTTAAAATATTCCTCTAAAATCAGCCGAAATACGAATTCCGATTTACTCACCTGTTATCAGGAGAGACCTCAGTGCTGCATCTTTCAGCCCAGTACTGGTCCTGAAAAGTAATTTTAACCGTACTTACCGGTAACTTGAATTTCCTTCATAGGCTAACATTGACTGGTTTCACTTGGAAATTCTTCTAAGTGTGGAGTTTTGGAACTTTAAAATATTCCTCTAAAATCAGCCGAAATACGAATTCCGATTTACTCACCTGTTATCAGGAGAGACCTCAGTGCTGCATCTTTCAGCCCAGTACTGATCCTCAAAAGTAATTTTAACCGTACTTACCAGTAACTTGAATTTCCTTCCATAGGATATCATTGCCTGCTTTTTGCTGAAAAAGTTTCTAAGTGTTGATTTTTGAAACATACAAATATTCCTCTAAAATCAGCCGAAATTCGAATTCTGATTTACTCACCTGTTATCAGGAGAGACCTCAGTGCTGCATCTTTCAGCCCAGTACTGGTCCTGAAAAGTAATTTTAACCGTACTTACCAGTAACTTGAATTTCCTTCTGTAGGCTAACATTGACTGGTTTCACTTGGAAATTCTTCTAAGTGTGGAGTTTTGGAACTTTAAAATATTCCTCTAAAATCAGCCGAAATACGAATTCCGATTTACTCACCTGTTATCAGGAGAGACCTCAGTGCTGCATCTTTCAGCCCAGTACTGATCCTGAAAAGTAATTTTAACCGTACTTACCGGTAACTTGAATTTCCTTCATAGGCTAACATTGACTGGTTTCACTTGGAAATTCTTCTAAGTGTGGAGTTTTGGAACTTTAAAATATTCCTCTAAAATCAGCCGAAATACGAATTCCGATTTACTCACCTGTTATCAGGAGAGACCTCAGTGCTGCATCTTTCAGCCCAGTACTGATCCTCAAAAGTAATTTTAACCGTACTTACCAGTAACTTGAATTTCCTTCCATAGGATATCATTGCCTGCTTTTGCTGAAAAAGTTTCTAAGTGTTGATTTTTGAAACATACAAATATTCCTCTAAAATCAGTCGAAATTCGAATTCTGATTTACTCACCTGTTATCAGGAGAGACCTCAGTGCTGCATCTTTCAGCCCAGTACTGGTCCTGAAAAGTAATTTTAACCGTACTTACCAGTAACTTGAATTTCCTTCCGTAGGCTAACATTGACTGGTTTCACTTGGAAATTCTTCTAAGTGTGGAGTTTTGGAACTTTAAAATATTCCTCTAAAATCAGCCGAAATACGAATTCCGATTTACTCACCTGTTATCAGGAGAGACCTCAGTGCTGCATCTTTCAGCCCAGTACTGATCCTGAAAAGTGATTTTAACCGTACTTACCGGTAACTTGAATTTCCTTCATAGGCTAACATTGACTGGTTTCACTTGGAAATTCTTCTAAGTGTGGAGTTTTGGAACTTTAAAATATTCCTCTAAAATCAGCCGAAATACGAATTCCGATTTACTCACCTGTTATCAGGAGAGACCTCAGTGCTGCATCTTTCAGCCCAGTACTGGTCCTGAAAAGTAATTTTAACCGTACTTACCGGTAACTTGAATTTCCTTCATAGGCTAACATTGACTGGTTTCACTTGGAAATTCTTCTAAGTGTGGAGTTTTGGAACTTTAAAATATTCCTCTAAAATCAGCCGAAATACGAATTCCGATTTACTCACCTGTTATCAGGAGAGACCTCAGTGCTGCATCTTTCAGCCCAGTACTGATCCTCAAAAGTAATTTTAACCGTACTTACCAGTAACTTGAATTTCCTTCCATAGGATATCATTGCCTGCTTTTTGCTGAAAAAGTTTCTAAGTGTTGATTTTGAAACATACAAATATTCCTCTAAAATCAGCCGAAATTCGAATTCTGATTTACTCACCTGTTATCAGGAGAGACCTCAGTGCTGCATCTTTCAGCCCAGTACTGGTCCTGAAAAGTAATTTTAACCGTACTTACCAGTAACTTGAATTTCCTTCTGTAGGCTAACATTGACTGGTTTCACTTGGAAATTCTTCTAAGTGTGGAGTTTTGGAACTTTAAAATATTCCTCTAAAATCAGCCGAAATACGAATTCCGATTTACTCACCTGTTATCAGGAGAGACCTCAGTGCTGCATCTTTCAGCCCAGTACTGGTCCTGAAAAGTAATTTTAACCGTACTTACCAGTAACTTGAATTTCCTTCTGTAGGCTAACATTGACTGGTTTCACTTGGAAATTCTTCTAAGTGTGGAGTTTTGGAACTTTAAAATATTCCTCTAAAATCAGCCGAAATACGAATTCCGATTTACTCACCTGTTATCAGGAGAGACCTCAGTGCTGCATCTTTCAGCCCAGTACTGATCCTCAAAAGTAATTTTAACTGTACTTACCAGTAAGTTGAATTTCCTTCCATAGGATATCATTGCCTGCTTTTGCTGAAAAAGTTTCTAAGTGTTGAGTTTTGAAACATACAAATATTCCTCTAAAATCAGCCGAAATCCGAATTCTGATTTACTCACCTGTTATCAGGAGAGACCTCAGTGCTGCATCTTTCAGCCCAGTACTGGTCCTGAAAAGTAATTTTAACCGTACTTACCAGTAACTTGAATTTCCTTCTGTAGGCTAACATTGACTGGTTTCACTTGGAAATTCTTCTAAGTGTGGAGTTTTGGAACTTTAAAATATTCCTCTAAAATCAGCCGAAATACGAATTCCGATTTACTCACCTGTTATCAGGAGAGACCTCAGTGCTGCATCTTTCAGCCCAGTACTGGTCCTGAAAAGTAATTTTAACCGTACTTACCAGTAACTTGAATTTCCTTCTATAGGCTAACATTGACTGCGTTTCACTGGAAAAGTCTTCTAAGTGTGGAGTTTTGGAACTTACAAATATTCCTCTAAAATCAGCCGAAATACGAATTCCGATTTACTCACCTGTTATCAGGAGAGACCTCAGTGCTGCATCTTTCAGCCCAGTACTGGTCCTGAAAAGTAATTTTAACCGTACTTACCAGTAACTTGAATTTCGTTCCATAGGCTAACATTGACTGGTTTCACTTGGAAAATTCTTCTAAGTGTGGAGTTTTGGAACTTTACAAATATTCCTCTAAAATCAGCCGAAATACGAATTCCGATTTACTCACCTGTTATCAGGAGAGACCTCAGTGCTGCATCTTTCAGCCCAGTACTGATCCTCAAAAGTAATTTTAACCGTACTTACCAGTAACTTGAATTTCCTTCCATAGGCTAACATTGCCTGGTTTCGCTTGAAAAAGTCTTCTAAGTGTTGAGTTTTGGAACTTTACAAATATTCCTCTAAAATCAGCCGAAATACGAATTCTGATTTACTCACCTGTTATCAGGAGAGACCTCAGTGCTGCATCTTTCAGCCCAGTACTGGTCCTGAAAAGTAATTTTAACCGTACTTACCAGTAACTTGAATTTCCTTCCATAGGCTAACATTGACTGGTTTCACTTGAAAATTCTTCTAAGTGTGGAGTTTTGGAACATTACAAATATTCCTCTAAAATCAGCCGAAATACGAATTCCGATTTACTCACCTGTTATCAGGAGAGACCTCAGTGCTGCATCTTTCAGCCCAGTACTGATCCTCAAAAGTAATTTTAACCGTACTTACCAGTAACTTGAATTTCCTTCCATAGGCTAACATTGACTGGTTTCACTTGGAAACTCTTCTAAGTGTGGAGTTTTGGAACTTTAAAATATTCCTCTAAAATCAGCCGAAATACGAATTCCGATTTACTCACCTGTTATCAGGAGAGACCTCAGTGCTGCATCTTTCAGCCCAGTACTGGTCCTGAAAAGTAATTTTAACCGTACTTACCGGTAACTTGAATTTCCTTCATAGGCTAACATTGACTGGTTTCACTTGGAAACTGCTTCTAAGTGTGGAGTTTTGGAACTTTAAAATATTCCTCTAAAATCAGCCGAAATACGAATTCCGATTTACTCACCTGTTATCAGGAGAGACCTCAGTGCTGCATCTTTCAGCCCAGTACTGGTCCTGAAAAGTAATTTTAACCGTACTTACCGGTAACTTGAATTTCCTTCATAGGCTAACATTGACTGGTTTCACTTGGAAATTCTTCTAAGTGTGGAGTTTTGGAACTTTAAAATATTCCTCTAAAATCAGCCGAAATACGAATTCCGATTTACTCACCTGTTATCAGGAGAGACCTCAGTGCTGCATCTTTCAGCCCAGTACTGGTCCTGAAAAGTAATTTTAACCGTACTTACCGGTAACTTGAATTTCCTTCCATAGGCTAACATTGACTGGTTTCACTTGGAAATGTCTTCTAAGTGTGGAGTTTTGGAACTTTAAAATATTCCTCTAAAATCAGCCGAAATACGAATTCCGATTTACTCACCTGTTATCAGGAGAGACCTCAGTGCTGCATCTTTCAGCCCAGTACTGATCCTCAAAAGTAATTTTAACCGTACTTACCAGTAACTTGAATTTCCTTCCATAGGATATCATTGCCTGCTTTTCGCTGAAAAGTCTTCTAAGTGTTGATTTTTGAAACATACAAATATTCCTCTAAAATCAGCCGAAATTCGAATTCTGATTTACTCACCTGTTATCAGGAGAGACCTCAGTGCTGCATCTTTCAGCCCAGTACTGGTCCTGAAAAGTAATTTTAACCGTACTTACCAGTAACTTGAATTTCCTTCTGTAGGCTAACATTGACTGGTTTCACTTGGAAATTCTTCTAAGTGTGGAGTTTTGGAACTTTACAAATATTCCTCTAAAATCAGCCGAAATACGAATTCCGATTTACTCACCTGTTATCAGGAGAGACCTCAGTGCTGCATCTTTCAGCCCAGTACTGGTCCTGAAAAGTAATTTTAACCGTACTTACCAGTAACTTGAATTTCCTTCCATAGGCTAACATTGACTGGTTTCACTTGGAAATGCTTCTAAGTGTGGAGTTTTGGAACTTTAAAATATTCCTCTAAAATCAGCCGAAATACGAATTCCGATTTACTCACCTGTTATCAGGAGAGACCTCAGTGCTGCATCTTTCAGCCCAGTACTGATCCTCAAAAGTAATTTTAACCGTACTTACCAGTAACTTGAATTTCCTTCATAGGCTAACATTGACTGGTTTCACTTGGAAATGCTTCTAAGTGTGGAGTTTTGGAACTTTAAAATATTCCTCTAAAATCAGCCGAAATATGAATTCCGATTTACTCACCTGTTATCAGGAGAGACCTCAGTGCTGCATCTTTCAGCCCAGTACTGATCCTCAAAAGTAATTTTAACCGTACTTACCAGTAACTTGAATTTCCTTCCATAGGCTATCATTGACTGCGTTTTGCTTGGAAAAGTCTTCTAAGTGTTGAGTTTTGAAACTATACAAATATTCCTCTAAAATCAGCCGAAATTCGAATTCTGATTTACTCACCTGTTATCAGGAGAGACCTCAGTGCTGCATCTTTCAGCCCAGTACTGGTCCTGAAAAGTAATTTTAACCGTACTTACCAGTAACTTGAATTTCCTTCTGTAGGCTAACATTGACTGGTTTCACTTGGAAATTCTTCTAAGTGTGGAGTTTTGGAACTTTAAAATATTCCTCTAAAATCAGCCGAAATACGAATTCCGATTTACTCACCTGTTATCAGGAGAGACCTCAGTGCTGCATCTTTCAGCCCAGTACTGGTCCTGAAAAGTAATTTTAACCGTACTTACCGGTAACTTGAATTTCCTTCATAGGCTAACATTGACTGGTTTCACTTGGAAACTGCTTCTAAGTGTGGAGTTTTGGAACTTTAAAATATTCCTCTAAAATCAGCCGAAATACGAATTCCGATTTACTCACCTGTTATCAGGAGAGACCTCAGTGCTGCATCTTTCAGCCCAGTACTGGTCCTGAAAAGTAATTTTAACCGTACTTACCGGTAACTTGAATTTCCTTCATAGGCTAACATTGACTGGTTTCACTTGGAAATTCTTCTAAGTGTGGAGTTTTGGAACTTTAAAATATTCCTCTAAAATCAGCCGAAATACGAATTCCGATTTACTCACCTGTTATCAGGAGAGACCTCAGTGCTGCATCTTTCAGCCCAGTACTGATCCTCAAAAGTAATTTTAACCGTACTTACCAGTAACTTGAATTTCCTTCCATAGGCTATCATTGCCTGCGTTTCACTTGAAAATGTCTTCTAAGTGTTGAGTTTTGGAACATTACAAATATTCCTCTAAAATCAGCCGAAATTCGAATTCTGATTTACTCACCTGTTATCAGGAGAGACCTCAGTGCTGCATCTTTCAGCCCAGTACTGGTCCTGAAAAGTAATTTTAACCGTACTTACCAGTAACTTGAATTTCCTTCTGTAGGCTAACATTGACTGGTTTCACTTGGAAATTCTTCTAAGTGTGGAGTTTTGGAACTTTAAAATATTCCTCTAAAATCAGCCGAAATACGAATTCCGATTTACTCACCTGTTATCAGGAGAGACCTCAGTGCTGCATCTTTCAGCCCAGTACTGATCCTGAAAAGTAATTTTAACCGTACTTACCGGTAACTTGAATTTCCTTCATAGGCTAACATTGACTGGTTTCACTTGGAAATTCTTCTAAGTGTGGAGTTTTGGAACTTTAAAATATTCCTCTAAAATCAGCCGAAATACGAATTCCGATTTACTCACCTGTTATCAGGAGAGACCTCAGTGCTGCATCTTTCAGCCCAGTACTGATCCTCAAAAGTAATTTTAACCGTACTTACCAGTAACTTGAATTTCCTTCCATAGGATATCATTGCCTGCTTTTTGCTGAAAAAGTTTCTAAGTGTTGATTTTTGAAACATACAAATATTCCTCTAAAATCAGCCGAAATTCGAATTCTGATTTACTCACCTGTTATCAGGAGAGACCTCAGTGCTGCATCTTTCAGCCCAGTACTGGTCCTGAAAAGTAATTTTAACCGTACTTACCAGTAACTTGAATTTCCTTCCGTAGGCTAACATTGACTGGTTTCACTTGGAAATTCTTCTAAGTGTGGAGTTTTGGAACTTTAAAATATTCCTCTAAAATCAGCCGAAATACGAATTCCGATTTACTCACCTGTTATCAGGAGAGACCTCAGTGCTGCATCTTTCAGCCCAGTACTGATCCTGAAAAGTAATTTTAACCGTACTTACCGGTAACTTGAATTTCCTTCATAGGCTAACATTGACTGGTTTCACTTGGAAATTCTTCTAAGTGTGGAGTTTTGGAACTTTAAAATATTCCTCTAAAATCAGCCGAAATACGAATTCCGATTTACTCACCTGTTATCAGGAGAGACCTCAGTGCTGCATCTTTCAGCCCAGTACTGGTCCTGAAAAGTAATTTTAACCGTACTTACCGGTAACTTGAATTTCCTTCATAGGCTAACATTGACTGGTTTCACTTGGAAATTCTTCTAAGTGTGGAGTTTTGGAACTTTAAAATATTCCTCTAAAATCAGCCGAAATACGAATTCCGATTTACTCACCTGTTATCAGGAGAGACCTCAGTGCTGCATCTTTCAGCCCAGTACTGATCCTCAAAAGTAATTTTAACCGTACTTACCAGTAACTTGAATTTCCTTCCATAGGATATCATTGCCTGCTTTTTGCTGAAAAAGTTTCTAAGTGTTGATTTTTGAAACATACAAATATTCCTCTAAAATCAGCCGAAATTCGAATTCTGATTTACTCACCTGTTATCAGGAGAGACCTCAGTGCTGCATCTTTCAGCCCAGTACTGGTCCTGAAAAGTAATTTTAACCGTACTTACCAGTAACTTGAATTTCCTTCTGTAGGCTAACATTGACTGGTTTCACTTGGAAATTCTTCTAAGTGTGGAGTTTTGGAACTTTAAAATATTCCTCTAAAATCAGCCGAAATACGAATTCCGATTTACTCACCTGTTATCAGGAGAGACCTCAGTGCTGCATCTTTCAGCCCAGTACTGATCCTGAAAAGTAATTTTAACCGTACTTACCGGTAACTTGAATTTCCTTCATAGGCTAACATTGACTGGTTTCACTTGGAAATGCTTCTAAGTGTGGAGTTTTGGAACTTTAAAATATTCCTCTAAAATCAGCCGAAATACGAATTCCGATTTACTCACCTGTTATCAGGAGAGACCTCAGTGCTGCATCTTTCAGCCCAGTACTGGTCCTGAAAAGTAATTTTAACCGTACTTACCGGTAACTTGAATTTCCTTCATAGGCTAACATTGACTGGTTTCACTTGGAAATTCTTCTAAGTGTGGAGTTTTGGAACTTTAAAATATTCCTCTAAAATCAGCCGAAATACGAATTCCGATTTACTCACCTGTTATCAGGAGAGACCTCAGTGCTGCATCTTTCAGCCCAGTACTGATCCTCAAAAGTAATTTTAACCGTACTTACCAGTAACTTGAATTTCCTTCCATAGGATATCATTGCCTGCTTTTTGCTGAAAAAGTTTCTAAGTGTTGATTTTTGAAACATACAAATATTCCTCTAAAATCAGCCGAAATTCGAATTCTGATTTACTCACCTGTTATCAGGAGAGACCTCAGTGCTGCATCTTTCAGCCCAGTACTGGTCCTGAAAAGTAATTTTAACCGTACTTACCAGTAACTTGAATTTCCTTCCGTAGGCTAACATTGACTGGTTTCACTTGGAAATTCTTCTAAGTGTGGAGTTTTGGAACTTTAAAATATTCCTCTAAAATCAGCCGAAATACGAATTCCGATTTACTCACCTGTTATCAGGAGAGACCTCAGTGCTGCATCTTTCAGCCCAGTACTGATCCTGAAAAGTAATTTTAACCGTACTTACCGGTAACTTGAATTTCCTTCATAGGCTAACATTGACTGGTTTCACTTGGAAATTCTTCTAAGTGTGGAGTTTTGGAACTTTAAAATATTCCTCTAAAATCAGCCGAAATACGAATTCCGATTTACTCACCTGTTATCAGGAGAGACCTCAGTGCTGCATCTTTCAGCCCAGTACTGATCCTCAAAAGTAATTTTAACTGTACTTACCAGTAACTTGAATTTCCTTCCATAGGATATCATTGCCTGCTTTTTGCTGAAAAAGTTTCTAAGTGTTGATTTTTGAAACATACAAATATTCCTCTAAAATCAGCCGAAATCCGAATTCTGATTTACTCACCTGTTATCAGGAGAGACCTCAGTGCTGCATCTTTCAGCCCAGTACTGGTCCTGAAAAGTAATTTTAACCGTACTTACCGGTAACTTGAATTTCATTCATAGGCTAACATTGACTGGTTTCACTTGGAAATTCTTCTAAGTGTGGAGTTTTGGAACTTTAAAATATTCCTCTAAAATCAGCCGAAATATGAATTCCGATTTACTCACCTGTTATCAGGAGAGACCTCAGTGCTGCATCTTTCAGCCCAGTACTGATCCTCAAAAGTAATTTTAACCCTACTTACCAGTAACTTGAATTTCCTTCCATAGGATATCATTGCCTTCTTTTGCTGAAAAAGTTTCTAAGTGTTGATTTTTGAAACATACAAATATTCCTCTAAAATCAGCCGAAATTCGAATTCCGATTTACTCACCTGTTATCAGGAGAGACCTCAGTGCTGCATCTTTCAGCCCAGTACTGATCCTCAAAAGTAATTTTAACCGTACTTACCGGTAACTTGAATTTCCTTCATAGGCTAACATTGATTGGTTTCACTTGGAAACTCTTCTAAGTGTGGAGTTTTGGAACTTTAAAATATTCCTCTAAAATCAGCCGAAATACGAATTCCGATTTACTCACCTGTTATCAGGAGAGACCTCAGTGCTGCATCTTTCAGCCCAGTACTGGTCCTGAAAAGTAATTTTAACCGTACTTACCGGTAACTTGAATTTCCTTCATAGGCTAACATTGACTGGTTTCACTTGGAAATGCTTCTAAGTGTGGAGTTTTGGAACTTTAAAATATTCCTCTAAAATCAGCCGAAATACGAATTCCGATTTACTCACCTGTTATCAGGAGAGACCTCAGTGCTGCATCTTTCAGCCCAGTACTGGTCCTGAAAAGTAATTTTAACCCTACTTACCGGTAACTTGAATTTCCTTCATAGGCTAACATTGACTGGTTTCACTTGGAAATTCTTCTAAGTGTGGAGTTTTGGAACTTTAAAATATTCCTCTAAAATCAGCCGAAATACGAATTCCGATTTACTCACCTGTTATCAGGAGAGACCTCAGTGCTGCATCTTTCAGCCCAGTACTGATCCTCAAAAGTAATTTTAACCGTACTTACCAGTAACTTGAATTTCCTTCCATAGGATATCATTGCCTGCTTTTTGCTGAAAAAGTTTCTAAGTGTTGATTTTTGAAACATACAAATATTCCTCTAAAATCAGCCGAAATTCGAATTCTGATTTACTCACCTGTTATCAGGAGAGACCTCAGTGCTGCATCTTTCAGCCCAGTACTGGTCCTGAAAAGTAATTTTAACCGTACTTACCAGTAACTTGAATTTCCTTCTGTAGGCTAACATTGACTGGTTTCACTTGGAAATTCTTCTAAGTGTGGAGTTTTGGAACTTTAAAATATTCCTCTAAAATCAGCCGAAATACGAATTACGATTTACTCACCTGTTATCAGGAGAGACCTCAGTGCTGCATCTTTCAGCCCAGTACTGATCCTGAAAAGTAATTTTAACCGTACTTACCGGTAACTTGAATTTCCTTCATAGGCTAACATTGACTGGTTTCACTTGGAAATGCTTCTAAGTGTGGAGTTTTGGAACTTTAAAATATTCCTCTAAAATCAGCCGAAATACGAATTCCGATTTACTCACCTGTTATCAGGAGAGACCTCAGTGCTGCATCTTTCAGCCCAGTACTGGTCCTGAAAAGTAATTTTAACCGTACTTACCGGTAACTTGAATTTCCTTCATAGGCTAACATTGACTGGTTTCACTTGGAAATTCTTCTAAGTGTGGAGTTTTGGAACTTTAAAATATTCCTCTAAAATCAGCCGAAATACGAATTCCGATTTACTCACCTGTTATCAGGAGAGACCTCAGTGCTGCATCTTTCAGCCCAGTACTGATCCTCAAAAGTAATTTTAACCGTACTTACCAGTAACTTGAATTTCCTTCCATAGGATATCATTGCCTGCTTTTTGCTGAAAAAGTTTCTAAGTGTTGATTTTTGAAACATACAAATATTCCTCTAAAATCAGCCGAAATCCGAATTCTGATTTACTCACCTGTTATCAGGAGAGACCTCAGTGCTGCATCTTTCAGCCCAGTACTGGTCCTGAAAAGTAATTTTAACCGTACTTACCAGTAACTTGAATGTCCTTCCATAGGCTAACATTGACTAGTTTCACTTGGAAATTCTTCTAAGTGTGGAGTTTTGGAACTTTAAAATATTCCTCTAAAATCAGCCGAAATACGAATTCCGATTTACTCACCTGTTATCAGGAGAGACCTCAGTGCTGCATCTTTCAGCCCAGTACTGATCCTCAAAAGTAATTTTAACCGTACTTACCGGTAACTTGAATTTCCTTCATAGGCTAACATTGACTGGTTTCACTTGGAAATGCTTCTAAGTGTGGAGTTTTGGAACTTTAAAATATTCCTCTAAAATCAGCCGAAATACGAATTCCGATTTACTCACCTGTTATCAGGAGAGACCTCAGTGCTGCATCTTTCAGCCCAGTACTGATCCTCAAAAGTAATTTTAACCGTACTTACCGGTAACTTGAATTTCCTTCATAGGCTAACATTGACTGGTTTCACTTGGAAATGCTTCTAAGTGTGGAGTTTTGGAACTTTAAAATATTCCTCTAAAATCAGCCGAAATATGAATTCCGATTTACTCACCTGTTATCAGGAGAGACCTCAGTGCTGCATCTTTCAGCCCAGTACTGATCCTCAAAAGTAATTTTAACCGTACTTACCAGTAACTTGAATTTCCTTCCATAGGATATCATTGCCTGCTTTTTGCTGAAAAAGTTTCTAAGTGTTGATTTTTGAAACATACAAATATTCCTCTAAAATCAGCCGAAATTCGAATTCTGATTTACTCACCTGTTATCAGGAGAGACCTCAGTGCTGCATCTTTCAGCCCAGTACTGGTCCTGAAAAGTAATTTTAACCGTACTTACCAGTAACTTGAATTTCCTTCTGTAGGCTAACATTGACTGGTTTCACTTGGAAATTCTTCTAAGTGTGGAGTTTTGGAACTTTAAAATATTCCTCTAAAATCAGCCGAAATACGAATTCCGATTTACTCACCTTATCAGGAGAGACCTCAGTGCTGCATCTTTCAGCCCAGTACTGATCCTGAAAAGTAATTTTAACCGTACTTACCGGTAACTTGAATTTCCTTCATAGGCTAACATTGACTGGTTTCACTTGGAAATTCTTCTAAGTGTGGAGTTTTGGAACTTTAAAATATTCCTCTAAAATCAGCCGAAATACGAATTCCGATTTACTCACCTGTTATCAGGAGAGACCTCAGTGCTGCATCTTTCAGCTCAATACTGGTCCTGAAAAGTAATTTTAACCGTACTTACCGGTAACTTGAATTTCCTTCATAGGCTAACATTGACTGGTTTCACTTGGAAATTCTTCTAAGTGTGGAGTTTTGGAACTTTAAAATATTCCTCTAAAATCAGCCGAAATACGAATTCCGATTTACTCACCTGTTATCAGGAGAGACCTCAGTGCTGCATCTTTCAGCCCAGTACTGATCCTCAAAAGTAATTTTAACCGTACTTACCAGTAACTTGAATTTCCTTCCATAGGATATCATTGCCTGCTTTTTGCTGAAAAAGTTTCTAAGTGTTGATTTTTGAAACATACAAATATTCCTCTAAAATCAGCCGAAATTCGAATTCTGATTTACTCACCTGTTATCAGGAGAGACCTCAGTGCTGCATCTTTCAGCCCAGTACTGATCCTGAAAAGTAATTTTAACCGTACTTACCGGTAACTTGAATTTCCTTCATAGGCTAACATTGACTGGTTTCACTTGGAAATTCTTCTAAGTGTGGAGTTTTGGAACTTTAAAATATTCCTCTAAAATCAGCCGAAATACGAATTCCGATTTACTCACCTGTTATCAGGAGAGACCTCAGTGCTGCATCTTTCAGCCCAGTACTGGTCCTGAAAAGTAATTTTAACCGTACTTACCAGTAACTTGAATTTCCTTCTGTAGGCTAACATTGACTGGTTTCACTTGGAAATTCTTCTAAGTGTGGAGTTTTGGAACTTTAAAATATTCCTCTAAAATCAGCCGAAATACGAATTCCGATTTACTCACCTGTTATCAGGAGAGACCTCAGTGCTGCATCTTTCAGCCCAGTACTGATCCTGAAAAGTAATTTTAACCGTACTTACCGGTAACTTGAATTTCCTTCATAGGCTAACATTGACTGGTTTCACTTGGAAATGCTTCTAAGTGTGGAGTTTTGGAACTTTAAAATATTCCTCTAAAATCAGCCGAAATACGAATTCCGATTTACTCACCTGTTATCAGGAGAGACCTCAGTGCTGCATCTTTCAGCCCAGTACTGGTCCTGAAAAGTAATTTTAACCGTACTTACCGGTAACTTGAATTTCCTTCATAGGCTAACATTGACTGGTTTCACTTGGAAATTCTTCTAAGTGTGGAGTTTTGGAACTTTAAAATATTCCTCTAAAATCAGCCGAAATACGAATTCCGATTTACTCACCTGTTATCAGGAGAGACCTCAGTGCTGCATCTTTCAGCCCAGTACTGATCCTCAAAAGTAATTTTAACCGTACTTACCAGTAACTTGAATTTCCTTCCATAGGATATCATTGCCTGCTTTTTGCTGAAAAAGTTTCTAAGTGTTGATTTTTGAAACATACAAATATTCCTCTAAAATCAGCCGAAATTCGAATTCTGATTTACTCACCTGTTATCAGGAGAGACCTCAGTGCTGCATCTTTCAGCCCAGTACTGGTCCTGAAAAGTAATTTTAACCGTACTTACCAGTAACTTGAATTTCCTTCCGTAGGCTAACATTGACTGGTTTCACTTGGAAATTCTTCTAAGTGTGGAACATGGCGGCCGCTAGCTAAACGGCCGCGGCTCGGCTCCCCCTTGGGTTCTATCAAATAGTTATGGATCCCCGCTAGAGGAGTTTTTCTCTCCCTCTCTTTCTTTTTTGACCCCCCTGTACCTGAGGAAATGCGACTGGAGCTGATTTCCAGGCTCGGTCACACTGATATCGGCGGTAGGGAGAGTGGAGCAGTCGGCGTGGTTAGTGGCTGGCGCTGGGAGGAAGCAGCTCGGACTCGGCGGAGGCGCGATTTAGCACTTTTCCTGTTCCGAGTCGCGGGAGGCAGAGCCAGTACTAGCATATGCGTGCCTCCAATTCCCGTGTTTGCAGTGTTCCAGGAGTAGTTGCAGACCTTCAGGTAGGGTGTCGCCGAGTCTGGAGGCACAAAGCTTTGGAGGACGCACATTCTAACTGCGGTAACGAAGGTAAGAAGAAATTCTTCTTTCTTACGGGAGACACCAAAAATGAAGCTTTAATACCCCGGCGCTTGGCTCATATAACTTTCAAACTGAGAAGAAAGTCCAGGTAAAAGAGGTACAGGGTGAGACACAAGGAAAGTGTATGGAGACAGGAGAAGTTGGCAAGTTAGGTGGGCCTGTGGTAGTAGATAATCACCTACAAAAAATAAATAGATATACACTACGAACAAGAGTTGCCCACTCATTTAATCACGACATTATCAAACCCAGCCTGTTTCCACAAACCTCTTCAGGAATTTCTGAGGTAAAAACATCCACGCGACAGCGTAGGCATAAGGGAACTCTCACGGAAGATGGTGTCAACCTAAAAGGCAAAGGGGCTGACGTTAGTAAGGGAAAAGGAAGGGGTAAGAAGGTCGTTCCCTCTAAGGTTAAAATTACACCCTCGCTTAAAACTTACTATAAAGTCATGTCTACCTCTACAGCCTCAGTAGGTGATATACCTAAGAATGTGGGTCAGGGCAGTCTATTGGCAGAAACATCTAGCTCTGTAAGCTCTTCAATAGGGGGGATGGGCAATGTTGTGAAAGTGCCTGGTATATCCTCTGATGGGATATTAAGTACGCATCCATCAGTGAGCTTATCAAACAGATATTCAGCCTTAGTCATAGACGATCCTCCAGATGTGTCTCTGAAATCCCTTAAGGCCTCCAACATCACTTCTCTCAATACCACAGAAGATAACACAATAATGGAAAAACCAGTCGATACAACAGGAACGCCAGGTTCTCCAGATACGTCTCACTCCCTGGCCGATATATTATTGGCTATGAAGGATGAAATGGCCAATAGATTTACTGTGTCCGAGGCAAACCAAGCAGAAATGACCAATAGATTTACAGTCTCTGAAGCGAACCAGGCAGCTATTCAAGCTTCCTGTGAAGTACTAGCCAAAAGGCTAGATGAAGTCGTATTAAGAACAGACGCAATTGAACTGGAAATCCCTAAAATCAGGGACACCATGCATTCTACTACAACGGAACTGGCGAAATTAACGGTCCAGAATAAAGAACTGAAAGACGATATCGAGCGCTTGGAGAATTACTCCAGGAGAAACAACTTGCGGCTTTTGAATGTCCCTGAAGCATTGGAAGGATCGGACATAAAGGGGTTCGTGATATCTGTGCTAAAAGAGACAGTGCTAAAAAACGCGTCTGAAGTAGATCTAGTAAGGGAAATACAAAGGGTTCATCGCGACCCCTTCAGAAGGAACCTTGCAAGACAAAAGCCAAGGAAAATATTGGTGAATTTCCTAACTTATTCAGTTAAGGAGCAGATTTTGACATCCGCCCTCAAAGAAGGTACCGTAACTTCAAATGGTTCTAGTCCCTTCTCCTTTCAAATAAGATCAGATATTTCTCATGTGACAGCAACACGACAGTGGGAGTTAGGGAAAAGAATGCAGGAGTTGAATAGCATTGGGGCTAAGGCACAGTTAAAGTTCCCTGCACAATTACGCGTAATGTGGAAGAATCATATGTATCAGATTAGATCTAGCGAGGAGGCAGATGAACTTATAGCGAAAATCAAAATTGAGCGGGGGGGAAGGAGGGCATTGAGGAAGAGGGGAGATATCATTTGATATTTTGTTTGCTGATAGCAGGATTTAAAATATACATATAGTTTTTACACTAAGGGGGAAAGGGGCCGAATAGGTTCGCCTATTGGAAGGGAGGGTTCCTCATGGGCAGGGGTGGTATTGGGGGAGATGGGAGGGGGAGGTGCACTGGATGTACTGGGTGGGGAGCAGTGGGTAAAAAATAAAAAAATGAACCTCATCTCACTTTAGATTTAAGGAAATACTGTCAAGATGGTGTAACAGATCAGCAGTTTAATGGCAGGAAACCAAAATAAAAGGGACAGTAGGATTATTTTTATCTCCTGGAATGTTAATGGGTTAAGGTGTCCCCGTAGGCAAAGGCTAATTTTAAAATATTTAGAACTTTCCTCGGCTCAGGTGTGTATTCTGCAGGAGACGCATTTGAGCTTTTGGAAAGTCGGTCTGTTTTTTCGGAGTGCCTTGGATAAAATGCTACTCTGCATCGCAGCAAACTATCCACAGTAGGGGTGTAGCAATCTTGATTAAACATGGAGCCCCCTGTTCTATAAAAAATTCGCAGTCGGATCACACTGGGAGGTGGTTGGTCGTACAATTGGCTTTGGAAAACTCAGATTTAGTCTGTGCTTCATTTTATGGCCCTAATGTAGACGACCCAACATACATCTGCAAGTTGCAATCAAAACTGATAATGGAAACCCCTCCTATTATAATAGGTGGAGACTTCAATGTTCTCTTGGACCCTTCAAAAGATAGGTCCAACGTGAGTTATCATGTCGGGGCCCCTAGGGTACGTCGTGCATTGGTAAACATGCTACACGACTTGGACTTAGTGGATGCGTGGAGGGCAAAGAAGGGAGATCTACAGGGATATACGTATTACAGCAAAAAGCACCGTCACTCCTCCAGAATCGACTATATATTGATGGATAGATCCACTCTGGGTGGCCTGGAGGGAATTTCAGTTTTGCCAAGCCATCTTTCAGATCATGCCCCAGTGCAGTTTTCACTTCAAAGTAAAGGGCGCTCGATGCAGACAAGATGGACGCTCAATAGGGCAATGCTTCAGAATCCCGAAATTATTCAGGCCGTAAAGCAGTCCACGTTAGAATTTTTCTCTTTGAATATGGGCTCCACAACAATGGATTTTATCTGGGATGCCTATAAGGCAAATTTGAGAGGGAGGTTCCATGGTCTTATATGTTCTAAAAACAGAGCTGAGGCTAGGGCCCTAAAACTAATTGAGGAAAAAATAGCCAAGTTAGAGAGTGAGAGGAACAGATTAAGTCATGGGGACCAAGGGCATTTGCGACAAGTTATGAGTGACCTAGAAGATGCAAGACAGGATTACAGGGGAAATTAGATATAAAATGCAGGGCACAATGGCATACTAGGAATATGCAAAATTTTGAATATGGGGAGAAAGCAGGTGCCTTACTGGCCTGGAAAGCAAGAACTAATCGATCTAAGAATAATATTACCGAACTGATAGTTAACAGCAAAGGGGAGAAATCGAGGAGCTTTGAAGACATGCAAACTTGTTTGCTCTCTCTCTTTCGGATCTCTATAAAGAAGATTTAGCTCCATCTCCAAATATTATACAAACATGGTTGAGGACTAAATCTCTGCCTTCTTTGTCAGAGGAGAGTCGTAAAAATTTGGAGGCCCCCATTACAGTAGAGGAGATAGCTGAGCAAATCAAAAATGTAGGAATAAAAAGGCTGCAGGTATGGACTCGCTTCCGAATGAAGTGTACAAACTGTTAGTAGAGGAGCTGTCCCCGGTACTAGGTACCATTTTTAATTCAGTGTACTGCCCCACAGGTAAAGTCCCGGAGTCTTGGAAGGAGGCTACAATTGTCCTGATTCTAAAACTAGGCAAGGATCCGCTAAAGGCCGATTCATATCGTCCAATCTCCCTGCTGAATGCCGATTACAAGATCTTTATGGGTATTTTAGCGGGGAGATTGGCGAAATTGATTCCAGGCTTGATCCATATTGATCAGAAGGGCTTTGTCCCTGGAAGATACATCCAGAGACAGACTCAATTATTAATAGGAAATATCGACTTGGCCATTGAAAGATCTGATCCTTTGGCCATAGTTGCCTTGGATGCGGCCAAGGCCTTTGATAGGGTTTGCTGGGTGTACCTTTGGGAAGTACTAGACGTAATGGGATTCGGCCCGATTTTTACTCAAACCCTGAGACATTGTTACCAGGGAGCCTCTGCCCGGATTCTGTTGAACGGTCTCCTGACCCCTAGTTTTAACATCCAGAGGGGGACCCGGCAGGGTTGCCCGATTTCGCCTCTCCTGTTTAACATTTATATTGAACCGTTAGCTCAAGCCATTAGATTAGATGATTCGATCTATCCCTTTAAGTCTCAGCATTATAGCTGTAAGTTAGCGTTGTATGCTGATGACTTAATATTGTACACCAACGATCCTGTGGTGGTTATTCCCCGGGTGGAGGAGCTTTTGGAGAGGTTTGGGACTCTGTCAGGTTATCTAGTAAATACATCAAAGACTGAGGTGATGTGCTGGAACTTAGATCAATGGAAAGGCACAACTAGCAACGAGTTAAGATACTTAGGTATCATCATTGTTAAAGATTTGGAAAAAATTCCCCAGATTAATCTGAACAGAATAACCAAAGAAATAGACCGCCTCTTTGCTAGATGGAGGAACCTCCCTTAACTATTTATGGGAAAGTTAATTTAGTAAAGATGGTTATTCTTCCCAAGCTTTCGTATTTGTTCTCCACAATACCCTTGGTCTTCCCATATAAGTGCATCAGTAAGGTGCAGAGTAAGATCGGGAGTTTCATCTGGGGAGACAAGGGTGTGAGAATGTCATGGAAGAAATTGAGACGTAGATTAAAAAAAGGGGGCTGGCTCTTCCTGATATAAACTGGTACGCAGCAGCATTTCAATTTAAGGAAGTTCGGATGCTGCTGGGGAAACCGGATGAGTCGGCGTGGGGAATGCTGTTGGGAGAAATGGTAAGAATGGAGGGAGGAGGAGGAGGTGAGGCGTTTTTATATAAGTTCGGGGCCCCAAAATACTTCAAGAGAGTACGTCTGAAGGTCCTCAAGGCAGCTTTGGAAATATGGTACAAAGTCAGAATTAGATGGGGGATAGGATACTATTCCGATCTAGCACCTATTTGGGGCTCCCTGGAACTCCCTGTTGTCTTAGAGATAGCCTCGCGGTACCCATTAAGAGTGCGGGCATAAACATCTGGTCTGAGCTGCTGGATTCAGGGGGATACATTCATGGGAACTATTGAGGGCTAGGATTGGTACAGGGTTTTCCAGATTTAAATATTTACAACTGGTATCCTGGTTTGATGCAGAAAAAGGCGAAACAAGAGGGAATTGGGACATAGAGAGTTTGTGCCACTCCACACACCCAATAAAGAAGGAGATATCAGTGTGGTACAATTATTTGTTAGAAGCGGAAGATCAGGAGATCCCATCCCCTACCCTAGTTTGGAATCAAACCCCTCTTGAACCATGTATAGACGCCCTGTTTGAGCCATCACTGAAAGTACTATATAAATTTATTAAACCTGCAAGCTTAAAGAAGAACCACTTTTTTGTTATACATAGGCTTTATTATACCCCAGCCAAGATAGCTAAGTTTGCCCCGTCCCCAGCACCAAAATGTCCTAGATGTTTGTTGCCAACTGCCAATGACCTTCATATCTTCTTTGAGTGTCCTGAGTTAAAGAATTTTTGGAAGGGGATCGGTGACATTTTACAAGACATTTTTAAAGCTAATATTGATGTAAATTTGGCACTAGTCCTCTTTGGGGACGATGGACTATTCTGTCAGACTGCACCGCAGATCCAGCGCGGGCTACTTCTATATATGATTATACTCGCACGGCGAGAGATATGTAAAGGTGGAAGGATTCCCTTCCCCCAAAAAGTGAAGAATGGCTTAAAGCCGCATTTGCTATGGCTCGCTTGGATCATGAAGGAGAAGGGGATAGCTCGATAAACATCTGGCTACCTCTTACGAGATGGGGACGTAATTTGAAATTAATATAGTTCGTCCTATGATTACACCAAGTCCCAAAACGAGCAGGACTGGTCAGGCGACCTAAGCTAGTGCGGTAAGCCGGAGGGCCCACAGACTGAAATATCGGCTTCATAAGACCCGTATAAGCTTATTGGTGAGATGAGGACAAAAAAAAAAAAAAGAAAAAAAAAAAAAGAAAAAGTGTGGAGTTTTGGAACTTTAAAATATTCCTCTAAAATCAGCCGAAATTCGAATTCCGATTTACTCACCTGTTATCAGGAGAGACCTCAGTGCTGCATCTTTCAGCCCAGTACTGATCCTGAAAAGTAATTTTAACCGTACTTACCGGTAACTTTAATTTCCTTCATAGGCTAACATTGACTGGTTTCACTTGGAAATTCTTCTAAGTGTGGAGTTTTGGAACTTTAAAATATTCCTCTAAAATCAGCCGAAATACGAATTCCGATTTACGCACCTGTTATCAGGAGAGAACCCAGTGCTGCATCTTATAGCCCAGTACTGATCCTCAAAAGTAATTTTAACCGTACTTACCAGTAACTTGAATTTCCTTCCATAGGATATCATTGCCTGCTTTTTGCTGAAAAAGTTTCTAAGTGTTCATTTTTGAAACATACAAATATTCCTCTAAAATCAGCCGAAATCCGAATTCTGATTTACTCACCTGTTATCAGGAGAGACCTCAGTGCTGCATCTTTCAGCCCAGTACTGGTCCTGAAAAGTAATTTTAACCGTACTTACCGGTAACTTGAATTTCCTTCATAGGCTAACATTGATTGGTTTCACTTGGAAATTCTTCTAAGTGTGGAGTTTTGGAACTTTAAAATATTCCTCTAAAATCAGCCGAAATACGAATTCCGATTTACTCACCTGTTATCAGGAGAGACCTCAGTGCTGCATCTTTCAGCCCAGTACTGGTCCTGAAAAGTAATTTTAACCGTACTTACCGGTAACTTGAATTTCCTTCATAGGCTAACATTTAAAAAACCTTTGAAATTCACTGAAAAAACCATAGGTTTCAGGCACGTTATAGTTAGAAATTAGCATTTAAAAAACCTTTGAAATTCACTGAAAAAACCATAGGTTTCAGGGACGTTATAGTTACAAATTAGCATTTAAAAAACCTTTGAAATTCACTGAAAAAACCATAGGTTTTAGGGACAGTTATAGTTAGTTGGACATTGCACTCGTACAAAACCCGTGAAATTCCCCGATATAGTTAGTCCAGCTAACTATAACTCGCGCCCGCAATACACTGCTGATGACGTCACATATTACATCACTCATGACATGGTCAGTGACATCACTGATGACATCACTGATGACATCTCAAATGACATCACTGATGACATCACTGATGACATCATCCAGTGACTGTGTGTTTCTGTAAAGTTTATATATTTTTAATATATATAGGAAAAGACGTATTGAAGAATGAGTGGGTGTGTAAGTGTCTGTATGGATGATTTAGTAGGTGCGTGACTGACTCTATAAGTGAGTGATTTAACGTATCTTACTGAATGCATGGGTTAGTGACTAAACTGGGTGAATGTCTGTATCCGTCTGTCTGTTGCTGTGTAAGTGGCTGCATGTGTTTGTGAATAGCTACATGAGTGTCTATATGAGTTATTGAATGCTTGTCTGAGTATCTGTATGGGTGCCTGAGTGTTTGTGTGGGAGGGGTGTGTGCAACTCTGTGCATAAATGTGTGAGTGGGTGATTCACTGGGTGGATGGTTTCAAGAGTGCAACTGTGATAGACTGTATGGGTGGGTAAGTGTGTGTAAGAGTGTGTTAGTGAGTGAATGTATGTCCCAGTGGTACATGTGTGAGTAACTACATATGTGAAAGGCAGTATATATGTGTGTTGGAGTATATAAATAGTTATAAGCGAGAGTGAGTGATTGTGATAGTGGCTGTATGGATGAGTGTGTGCTTGTATCAGTGATTGTATAAGAGCGTAAGAATGTGCTACTATTTGTATGAGTAAGTGAGCTGGTGTGTGTATAACTGTATAGGTGAGTAAATGGTAGTGTGTTTAATTATTTGCATGACTGACTAGGTGTATGAGTACCTCTATGGATGAGTGGCGGTGTTTGAGTGTCTATATAGGAGTATGAGTGCATATGATAGTCCTGTACTGAGTGACCGTAAGTATGAGTGACTGTACGGGTGAGTGAGTGGATGTGTGCGTAGACCTAAGAATCAGTGAGTGGGTATGTAGTTATTGGTGTTGGAGTGTCTATGGTTTTGCGAATGGCAGTCTGTAATTTAGAGTGGGTGTATCAAAGGTTATATTAGGGTGTGAGGAGGTGCATCAGATTATCACGTGGATGATGTCATAGGCTAACATTGACTGGTTTCACTTGGAAATTCTTCTAAGTGTGGAGTTTTGGAACTTTAAAATATTCCTCTAAAATCAGCCGAAATACGAATTCCGATTTACTCACCTGTTATCAGGAGAGACCTCAGTGCTGCATCTTTCAGCCCAGTACTGATCCTCAAAAGTAATTTTAACCGTACTTACCAGTAACTTGAATTTCCTTCCATAGGATATCATTGCCTGCTTTTACACCAAATTTGGCAAAGAGGTAGCCCTTGGTTCAGTGTCGTGCCTTTTGCTTAAATGGTGTAAATCCGTTCAGTAGTTCCTGAGAAAATCAAAAGTAAAGTCACATATATATCTGGGCGGAGCCTAACCACACATGTCATCGTGAGATCTGATTGGCTGTCAGCACTTCATCCTGGAATTGCTGGCAGCCATCTTGGGACCAATATAAATGATAGTACCTCATTGAAATGCATTGTAGTGAATAGAAGATTTTGAGGGTCACCAAAAGGAGAACTATAAAGGGTGATAACAGGCTTTAGTTACATTAGAATTTATTTGTTGATGGTACCATACTAATTTTAGGAATTGTGGTGTATTCTAAGGTGATTTTACCATGTGAAAAACCTTCTGCTGGGATATCATGAATCATGTTTGAGAGAACACTATTTTCTCATGCTTGTCCCATGTAGGTTTGGAAGGTGCTCCAGAAGCTAAAATGAGAGCATATTTTCTGTAAATTCACATTATCTTTCTCACTCATGTGAGAATGAAGTCTGACATTCTCAGTAAAACATGTACATCCAACAAGGGCAGAGACTGTCAGTTGATTCCTTTGTGTTCTACTGCAGCTTCCCAGAGTGTTCTAAAGAACAACTAGAGTGGTAACAGCCTTACTTATGACAAAAGTATGGCACACCTGAAGCCATCTTGATTGGAATAAACTGGTAACACTTAAAACATTTAATTTAAAAGGAACAAAATGATGGGGTTCATTTTGTCATAGAAATTATGGTTAGTGCTGTAGAAAGAAAAATTAAGACATATTTCAAGTGTGATCTCAAATATCTTCCTGTTATATTTCAACAGGAGCAGCCTGCCAGTTGATGCCTTTGTGTTCTACTGCAGCTTCCCAGAGTGTTCTAAAGAACAACTAGAGCGCTAACAGCCTTACTTATGACAAACGTATGGCACACCTGAAGCCATCTTGATTGGAATAAACCGGTAACACTTAAAACATTTAATTTAAAAAGGAACAAAATGAGGGGTTCTTCTTGAAAATAGAAATTATGGTTAGTGCTGCAGAAAGAAAAATTAGGGCATGTTTTAAGTGAGATCTCAAATCCTCTTCTATTTCATTAGAAAATTCTGACATGCAGACTGAAACAATCACTTTCAATACCAGCAGCAGACTACCAGTTAACTCCCTGGTGAGCAGTAGCTTTACTCCAGTGATCTAATGAGCAACTAGAGTGCTAACATTCTGAATTTATGGCAGATGTGAGACACATCTGAATGCCTTCTTGATGGAATCAAAGTAAAAAACTGAAAGCATTTCCTAATGAAGAAATTAGGAAACTTCATAACAAAGAAGTCTTCCAAGATGGCCACCAGTGAAAAAAGAGCCCAAATGTAGCACAAATATTACCCAGATGTAGCCCACATATAGCCCAATGACAAAAGTGTGCAAAACACTTTTTATTTTTAGTTTTTTGCAGTTTTATGTAGTGCAGACTGGTCAGGTATTGGAGCATTGCATCTTAAAACATGACCCCCTACACTACAAAAACACCACTGCACTACCTTAAACCCTAAAACACTACCCCCAGCACGACCCCTACACTACCCAAACACTACTGCACTAACCTAAATCCTAAAACACTACCCCCAGCACGACCCCCTACACTACCCAAACACCACTGCACTACCCTAAAACATGACCCCCTACACTACACAAACACCACTGCACTACCCTAAACCCTAAAACACTACCCCCAGTACGACCCCCTACACTACACAAGCACCACTGCACTACCCTAAACCCTAAAACACTACCCCCACCACAACCCCCTACACTACACAAACACCACTGCACTACCCTAATCCCTAAAACACTACCCCCAGCACGACCCCTACACTACCCAAACACCACTGCACTAACCTAAATCCTAAAACACTACCCCCAGCACGATCCCCTACACTACCCAAACACCACTGCACTACCCTAAAACAGGACCCCTACACTACACAAACACCACTGCACTACCCTAAACCCTAAAACACTACCCCCAGCATGACCCCCTACACTACACAAGCACCACTGCACTACCCTAAACCCTAAAACACTACCCCCAGCACGACCCCTACACTGCCCGAACACCACTGCACTGCCCTAAACCCTGAAACACCTGCCCCTGCATGACCCCCTACACTGCCCGAACACCACTGCACTGCCCTAAACCCTGAAACACCACCCCTAGCACGACCCCCTACACTGCCCGAACACCACTGCACTGCCCTAAACCCTGAAACACCACCCCCTTCACGACCCCCTACACTGCCCGAACACCACTGCACTGCCCTAAACCCTGAAACACCACCCCCAGCATGACCCCCTACACTGCCCGAACACCACTGCACTGCCCTAAACCCTGAAACACAACCCCCAGCAAGACCCCTACACTGCCAGAACACCACTGCACTGCCCTAAACCCTGAAACATCACCCCCAGCAAGACCCCTACACTGCCCGAACACCACTGACCTAAACCCTGAAACACCACCCCCAGCACGACCCCCTACACTGCCCGAACACCACTGCACTGCCCTAAACCCTGAAACACTACCCCCAGCATGACCCCCTACACTGCCCGAACACCACTGCTCTGCCCAAAACCCTGAAACACCAGCCCCAGCACGACCCCCTACACTGCCCGAACACCACTGCACTGCCCTAAACCTTGAAACACCAGCCCCTGCACGACCCCCTACACTGCCCGAACACCACTGCACTACCCTAAACCCTGAAACATCACCCCCAGCACGACCCCCTACACTGCCCGAGCACCAATGCACTGCCCTAAACCCTGAAACACCAGCCCCAGCACGACCCCCTACACTGCCCGAACACCACTGCACTGCCCTAAACCCTGAAACACCAGCCCCAGCACGACCGCCTACACTGCCCGAACACCACTGCACTGCCCTAAACCCTGAACACCAGCCCCAGCACGACCCCCTACACTGCCCGAACACCAATGCACTGCCCTAAACCCTGAAACACCAGCCCCAGCACGACCCCCTACACTGCCCGAACACCACTGCACTGCCCTAAACCCTGAAACACCAGCCCCAGCACGACCGCCTACACTGCCTGAACACCACTGCACCGCCCTGAACCCTGAAACACCAGCCCCAGCATAACACCCTACACTGCCCGAACACCACTGCACTGCCCTAAACCCTGAAACACCACCCCGTGCATGACCCCATACACTGCCCGAACACCACTGCACTGCCCTAAACCCTGAAACACCACCCCCAGCACGACCCCCTACACTGCCCGAACACCACTGCACTGCCCTAAACCCTAAAACACTACCCCCAGCAAGACCCCCTACACTGCACGAACACCACTGCACCGCCCTAAACCCTGAAACACTACCCCCAGCAAGACCCCCTACACTGCTCGAACACCACTGCACTGCCCTAAACCCTGAAACATCACCCCCAGCAAGACCCCTACACTGCCCGAAAACCACTGCACTGCCCTAAACCCTGAAACACCAGCCCCAGCACGACCCCCTACACTGCCCGAACACCACTGCACTGCCCTAAACCCTGAAACACCACCCCCTGCACGACCCCCTACACTGCCCGAACACGACTGTACTGCCCTAAACCCTGAAACCCCACCCCCAGCATGACCCCCTACACTGCCAGAACACCACTGCACTGCCCTAAACCCTGAAACACCACCCCTGCATGACCCCCTACACTGCCCGAACACTACTGCACTGCCCTAAACCCTGAAACACCACCCCCAGCACGACCCCCTACACTGCACGAACACCACTGCACCGCCCTAAACCCTGAAACACTACCCCCAGCAAGACCCCTACACTGCCCGAACACCACTGCACTGCCCTAAACCCTGAAACATCACCCCCAGCAAGACCCCCTACACTGCCCGAACACCACTGCCCTAAACCCTGAAACACCACCCCCAGCAAGACCCCCTACACTGCCCCAACACCACTGCACTGCCCTAAACCCTGAAACACCACCCCCAGCAAGACCCCCTACACTGCCCGAACACCACTGCACTGCCCTAAACCCTGAAACACCACCCCCAGCACGACCCCCTACACTGCCCGAACACCACTGCTCTGCCCAAAACCCTGAAACACCAGCCCCAGCACGACCCCCTACACTGCCCGAACACCACTGCACCACCCTAAACCCTGAAACACTACCCCCAGCAAGACCCCCTACACTGCCCGAACACCACTGCCCTAAACCCTGAAACACTACCCCCAGCAAGACCCCCTACACTGCCCGAACACCACTGCACTGCCCTAAACCCTGAAACACCACCCCCAGCAAGACCCCCTACACTGCCCGAACACCACTGCACTGCCCTAAACCCTGAAACACCACCCCCAGCACGACCCCCTACACTGCCCGAACACCACTGCACTGCCCTAAACCCTGAAACACCAGCCCCAGCACGACCCCCTACACTGCCTGAACACCACTGCACTGCCCTAAACCCTGAAACACCACCCCCAGCACGACCCCCTACAGTGCCCGAACACCACTGCACTGCCCTAAACCCTGAAACACCAGCCCCAGCACAACCCCGTACACTGCCCGCACACCACTGCACTGCCCTAAACCCTGAAACACCAGCCCCAGCACAACCCCGTACACTGCCCGAACACCACTGCACTGCCCTAAACCCTGAAACACCAGCCCCAGCATGACCGCCTACACTGCCCGAAAACTACTGCACTGCCCTAAACCCTGAAACACCACCCCCAGCAAGACTACCTACACTGGCCGAACACCACTGCACAGCCCTAAACCCTGAAACACCACCCCCTGCACGACCCCCGACACTGCCCAAACACTACTGCACTGCCCTAAACCCTGAAACACCACCCCTCAGCACGACACCCTACACTGCCCGAACACCACTGCACTGCCCTAAACCCTGAAACACCACCCCAGCACGACCCCCTACACTGCCCTAACACCACTGCACTGCCCTAAACCCTGAAACATCACCCCAGCACAACCCCCTACACTGCCTGAGCACCATTGCTCTGCCCTAAACCCTGAAACACTAGCCCCAGCACGACCCCCTACACTGCCCGAACACCACTACACTGCCCTAAACCCTGAAACACCACCCCCAGCACGACCCCCTACACTGCCCGAACACGACTGCACTGCCCTAAACCCTGAAACACCAGCCCCAGCAAGACCCCCTACACTGCCCGAACACCACTGCATTGCCCTAGACTCTGAAACACCAGCCCCAGCAAGACCCCCTACACTGCCCGAACACCACTGCACTGCCCTAAACCCTGAAACACCAGCCCCAGCATGACCCCCTACACTGCCCGAACACCACTGCACTGCCCTAAACCCTGAAACACCAGCCCCAGCACGACCCCCTACACTGCCCGAACACCACTGCACTACCCTAAACCCTGAAACACCAGCCCCAGCACGACTCCCTACACTGCCCGAACACCACTGCACTGCCCTAAACCCTGAAACACCAGCCCCAGCACCACCCCCTACAATGCCCGAACACCACTGTACTGCCCTAAACCCTGAAACACCACCCCTGCACCGCCCCCTACACTGCCCGAACACCACTGCACTGCCCTAAACCCTGAAACACCACCCCCTGCACGACCCCCTACACTGCCCGAACACCACTGCACTGCCCTAAACCCTGAAACACCACCCCCTGCACCACCCCCTACACTGCCCGAACACCACTGCACTGCCCTAAACCCTGAAACACCACCCCTGCACCGCCCCCTACACTGCCCGAACACCACTGCACTGCCCTAAACCCTGAAACACCACCCCCAGCATGACCCCCTTTACTGCTCGAACACCACTGCACTGCCCCAAACCCTGAAACACCACCCCCAGCATGACCCCCTACACTGCCCGAACACCACTGCCCTAAACCCTGAAACACCACCCCTGCACGACCCCCTACACTGCCCGAACACCACTGCACTGCCCTAAACCCTGAAACACCACCCCCTGCACGACCCCCTACACTGCCCGAACACCACTGCACTGCCCTAAACCCTGAAACACCACCCCCAGCACGACCCCCTACACTGCCCGAACACCACTGCACTGCCCTAAACCCTAGAACACTACCCCCAGCATGACCCCCTACACTACCCGAACACCACTGCACTACCCTAAACCCTAAAATACTCCCCCAGCACGACCCCCTACACTACCCGAACACGACTGCACTGCCCTAAACCCTAAAACACTCCCCCAGCATGACCCCCTACACTACCCGAACACCACTGCACTGCCCTAAACCCTAAAACACTCCCCCAGCACAACCCCCTACACTACCTAAACACCACTGCACTGCCCTAAACCCTAAAACACTACCCCTGCATGACCCCCTACACTACCCAAATACCAATGCACTACCCTAATCCCTAAAACACTACCCCCGCACAACCCCCTACACTACCCAAAGACCACTGCACTACCCTAAACCCTAAAACACGACCTCCTACACTACACAAACACCACTGCACTACCCTAAACCCTAAAAAACTACCCCCAGCACGAACCCCTACACTACCCAAACACCACTGCACTACCCTAAACCATAAAACACTGCCCCCAGCAGTACCCCCTATGCTACCCAAACACCACTGCACTACCCTAAACCCTAAAACACTACCCCCAGCAGTACCCCCTACACTACCCAAACACCATTGCACTACCCTAAACCCTAAAACACTACCCCAGCAGTATCCCGTACACTACCCAAACACCACTGCACTACCCTAAACCCTAAAACCCTAAAACACTAACCCCAGCACGACCCCCTCCACTACCCAAACACCACTGTACTACCCTAAACCCTAAAACACTCCCCCAGCACGACTCCCTACACTACCCAAACACCACTGCACTACCCTAAACCCTAAATCTACCCCCAGCATGACCCCCTACACTACACAAACACCACTGCACTACCCTAAACCCTAAAACACTACCCCCAGCACGACCCTCTTCACTACCTAAACACAACTGCACAATTTGTTACAGGCGTTGCAACGCAGGCCTGTGGTGCTTACTGGAAGTACCTGGTGGGCTAGTTGGGCCCAGGGACTCTCAGGATTCAAGGTGACCTAATCCCCCAACTTAAAACGCGCCACGGGGCGCGTTTGCACAGTGGTGAAAGGAGGGGCGGGGCCTCAGGTGACATGTGCGCAAACACGCCCTGTGGTGCGTTTTAAGTTGGGGAGTTAATTCCCTTTGAATCCTGGGGGCCAACTAGCCCACCAGGTACCTTCAGTAAGCACAACAGAGTTGCGTTGCAGAGAGGTGAAAAAGGTGCGTGGCCTCGGAACGCCTCTCTGCAACTCAGCTCTGTGGTCCTAACTGTAGGTACCTGGGGGGCTAGTTGGGCCCCAGGGACCCTCAGGATTCAAGGGGACTTAATCCCGCAACTTAAAACGCGCCACGGGGCGCGTTTGCACACATGTCACCTCAGGCCCCCTCCCTTCACCACTGTGCAAACGCGCACTGGCTCTGGTTAGTCAGAGTCAGTTACCACCAGTACCCATCTGAAAAAGTTGTGGGCACAGGATGATTTTGCAACAAGGCCTCTTTCTGCTCCTCTGTTGGTTCTTTCTGCACATCTTTTGCTTCTTTCTGTGCGTTTTTTCTTCTTTCTTCACATGTCCTACCTCTGTTGGCATAGTTAGAAACTAGCATTTAAAAACCTTTGAAATTCACTTAAAAAATCATAGGTTTCAGGCACGTTATAGTTAGAAATTAGCATTTAAAAAACCTTTGAAATTCACTGAAAAAACCATAGGTTTCAGGCACGTTATAGTTAAAAATTAGCATTTAAAAAACCTTTGAAATTCACTGAAAAAACCATAGGTTTCAGGCACGTTATAGTTAGAAATTAGCATTTAAAAAACCTTTGAAATTCACTGAAAAAACCATAGGTTTCAGACAAGTTATAGTTAGAAATTAGCATTTAAAAAACCTTTGAAATTCACTGAAAAAAACATAGGTTTTAGGGACAGTTATAGTTAGTTGCACATTGCACTCGTACAAAACCCGTGAAATTCCCCTGTTATAGTTAGTTCAGCTAACTATAACTCGCGCCCCGCAATGCACTGCTGATGACGTCACATATTACATCACTCATGACATGGTCAGTGACATCACTGATGACATCACTGATGACATCTCAAATGACATCACTGATGACATCATCCATGTGATAATTTCATGCATCTTATCACACCCTAATATAACTTTTGATACACCCACTCTAAATTACAGACTGCCATTCTCAAAACCATAGACACTCCAACACCAAAAACTACATACCCACTCACTGATTCTTAGGTCTACACACACATCCACTCACTCACCTGTACAGTCACTCATACTTACAGTCACTCAGTACAGGACTATCATATGCACTCATACACCTATATAAATACTCACACACTCCCACTCATCCATAGAGGTACTCACACACCTAGTCAGTCATGCAAAAAATTAATCACACACCCATTTACTCACCTATACAGTTATACACACACCAGCTCACTTACTCATACAAATACTAGCACATTCTTACGCTCTTATACAATAACTGATACAAGTACACACGCATCCATACAGCCACTCTCACAATAACACACTCTCACTTATAGCCATTTAAATACTCTAACACACATATACTGCCTTTTACATATGTAGTTACTCGCACATGTACCACTGAGATATACATTCACTCACTAACACACCCATACACACACTCACCCACCCAAGCAGTCCATCACAGATGCACTCTTGAAATCATGCACCCAGTGAATCACCCACTCACACATCTATGTATAGAGTCACACACACCCCACCCACACAAACACTCAGTCAGCCATACAGATACTCAGAGAACCAATCAATAACCCATATAGACACTCATGTAGCTATTCGCAAATCCATGCATCCACTTACACACCAACAAACAGACGGATACAGACATTCACACAGTTTAGTCACTAACCCATGCATTCAGTAAGATACGTTTAATCACTCACTTGTAGAGTCAGTCACTCACGTACTAAATCATCCATTCAGACACTTATACACCCACTCATTCTTCAATACGCCTTTCCCTATATATATTAAACATATTTAAACTTTACAGAAACACACAGTCACTGGATGATGTCATCAGTGATGTCATCAGTGATGTCATTTGAGATGTCATCAGTGATGTCATCAGTGATGTCATCAGTGATGTCACTGACCATGTCATGAGTGATGTAATATGTGACGTCATCAGCAGTGCATTGCGGGGCGCGAGTTATAGTTAGCTGAACTAACTATAACAGGGGAATTTCACGGGTTTTGTACGAGTGCAATGTCCAACTAACTATAACTGTCCCTAAAACCTATGTTTTTTTCAGTGAATATAGATATATATATATATATCCAAGCTCCGTTTCCTTGTTTCCCAAAACGAAAAACAGCACTCGCGGGGGCCAATAAACTCTAGCAACTGCCCCCGCGAGTGCTGTTTTTCTTTTTGGGAAACAAGGAAACAGAGCCTGGATAAATATCGCGGGCGCACCCCCGCGTTTGTGAAGCACCCGTCCGCAAGTGCGCCGTTCACTGTGCATCAAGGAGCATATATATATATATATATATATATTATCTACTGGCGGTCGCCAGTAGATAGTTATAGTTACAACCTATTATCCATAGGAAATCCGCGACATTCTATTTGAAATAACTCTCTTGCCGGTTGACGTATCTTCGCAAAATTTTCAAACTTTGTGGGGCGCTCCGGTCCGCTCCTACCCTGAAAGTCTCGGGGGATTTGTCAAGCGGGGGCCGAGAAAAAGGGGGTCCCAAAACGCGTTTTCCCCATGCAATTTTCCATAGGAAACTTTAGACACGGCTACAGCCCGAACTGCTGAACGGAATTACACCAAATTTGGCAAAGAGGTAGTTCTTGGTTCAGAAAGAACCCTTTTGTTAAATGGTGTAAATCCGTTCAGTAGTTGCTGAGAAAATCAAAAGTAAAAAGATAGATATATCTAGGGCCGCGGATCCTCCCGAGCACGAGCTTTATGTTAATTGGCTGTCAACACTCCAAATCAGGAAGTGTTGGCAGCCATTTTGTCCCTCGGTAGAACCGAGGGACAGAAACAAGTGCGCAAAGCGCACAAAGGGGGCAGGGTAGGAACACCCTGACCCCCTAGGTCTGCTCAGGGGTCCCACAAGGACCCCTGGGCAAACATTTTTTTTTTTTAAATCGGCAGGATGCGCTCAGGGAGCGCGAATCCTGCCAAAAAAAGAAGCGCGGTCTCCGCGCTTCGATGTTAATTGGCCCCCGGGTGGGCCAAGTCCCGGGGGCATCCTGGGGGGTAATTTTATGTGTGGGGGCCTCTAAGGGCCCCCAAGCCCCGGGGACCACCACCCCCGGGGCTTTATGTATAATGGTGCGGGAGGGCTCTGAGCCCTCCCGCAGCCCCGAGGACCACCACCTCCCGGGGCTTCTTTTTAAATTAAAAACCTGTGTGGGGGCTCCAGCCCCCACACACCCCGGGACCATCACCTCCCGGGGCACTAAGAAAAATTAAAATGGGGGTCCGTTTTGGACCCCAAGCCCCGGGACCACCACCTCCCGGGGCTTTCAAAATGTAGGGAGGGGGCCGCACAGCCCCCTCCTGGAGCCTGTGGTGGCCCTGGGGACCGCCACCCCCAGGAGCCGGCTCCTGCAGTGTCCCGGGGTGCCTACCCCCGGGACACTGCTGTTTGCAATGACAGGACGGGAGCCTCGCGGCTCCCGTCCTGTCATTGCAAACTTGCTTTGGATATTGGAATCTGCTCTCTCTTCCAATATCCAAAGCCGATTGCTTTTCCACATGGGGAGCTGCATCTTAGCAGCTCCCCATGTGTAGCAATGCCGGCTCCCGTAGGACACGGGGAGCCGGCGGGACTGTGGGGGGCTTGGGGACCCCCACAGTCCCCAACAAGAGGCCAGGCCCCGGGGATGGGGTCCCCGGGGCCATAAGTGGCCACGGAGGGGCCACGCAGCCCCCTCCCCAAAGTAAAAAGTGCAAGGCCGGCCCGGGGATGGGGTCCCCGGGGCCTTAAATGGCCTGAGGAGGGGGCCACGTAGCCCCCTCCAAATAAAAAAAAAGAGGCCATGCCCCGGGGGATGGGGTCCCGGGGCCAATACAGGCCCAGGGAAGGGGGCCACGCGGCCCCCTTCCCGTTTTTTTTTTAATTTTAATTTTAAAAAAGGGGTAAGGCCCTGGGGGATGGGGTCCCCAGGGCCTAAAAATAGGAAAAAGGAAGGGGGCTACACAGCCCCCTTCAGGGAGAAAAAAAACGATCGGCCCGTAGGCCCCGCCCCCTTCCTTCACCACTCTACAAACGCGCCCCCTGGCGCGTTTGCAGAGGGGGAACGAATTCCCCTTGAATACTGGGGGTCCCTGGGGCCAACTAGCCCACCAGGAACCTCCAGTATGCGCCAGGGGCTGCCTTGCAGAGAGGTGTACAGAGGCCACGCCCCTTTTACACCTCTCTGCAACGCAGCTCTATGGCGCTTTGGAGGTATATGGTGGGCTAGTTGCACCCCAGGGACCCTCAGGATTCAAGGGAGTTAATCCCCGACTTAAAACGCGCCACGGGCGCGTTTGCACAGTGGTGAAGGGAGGGCGGGGCTTCAGGTGACATGTGTGCAAACAGGCCCCATGGTGCGTTTTAAGATGGGGAATTAAATCCTCTTCAATCCTGAGGGTCCCTGAGGGCCAACTAGCCCAACAGGTACGTCCAGAAAGCGCCACAGAGCTGCGTTGCAGAGAGGTGTAAAAGGGGTGTGGCCTCTGTACATGTCTCTGCAACGCAGCCCCTGGCGCATACTGGAGGTTCCTGGTGGGCTAGTTGGCCCGTAGGGACCCTCATGATTCAAGGGGACTTAATCCCCCAACTTAAAACGCGCCACGGGCGCGTTTGCACAGATGTCACCTCAGGCCCCGCCCCCTCCCTTCACCATTGTGCAAATATTCCTCTAAAATCAGCCGAAATACGAATTCTGATTTACTCACCTGTTATCAGGAGAGACCACAGTGCTGCATCTTTCAGCCCAGTACTAATCCTGAAAAGTAATTTTAACCGTACTTACCAGTAACTTGAATTTCCTTCCATAGGCTAACATTGACTGGTTTCACTTGGAAATTCTTCTAAGTGTGGAGTTTTGGAACTTTAAAATATTCCTCTAAAATCAGCCGAAATACGAATTCCGATTTACTCACCTGTTATCAGGAGAGACCTCAGTGCTGTATCTTTCAGCCCAGTACTGGTCCTGAAAAGTAATTTTAACCGTACTTACCGGTAACTTGAATTTCCTTCATAGGCTAACATTGACTGGTTTCACTTGGAAATTCTTCTAAGTGTGGAGTTTTGGAACTTTAAAATATTCCTCTAAAATCAGCCGAAATACGAATTCCGATTTACTCACCTGTTATCAGGAGAGACCTCAGTGCTGCATCTTTCAGCCCAGTACTGATCCTCAAAAGTAATTTTAACCGTACTTACCAGTAACTTGAATCTCCTTCCATAGGATATCATTGCCTGCTTTTTGCTGAAAAAGTTTCTAAGTGTTGATTTTTGAAACATACAAATATTCCTCTAAAATCAGCCGAAATCCGAATTCTGATTTACTCACCTGTTATCAGGAGAGACCTCAGTGCTGCATCTTTCAGCCCAGTACTGGTCCTGAAAAGTAATTTTAACCGTACTTACCGGTAACTTGAATTTCCTTCATAGGCTAACATTGACTGGTTTCACTTGGAAATTCTTCTAAGTGTGGAGTTTTGGAACTTTAAAATATTCCTCTAAAATCAGCCGAAATACGAATTCCGATTTACTCACCTGTTATCAGGAGAGACCTCAGTGCTGCATCTTTCAGCCCAGTACTGATCCTCAAAAGTAATTTTAACCGTACTTACCAGTAACTTGAATTTCCTTCCATAGGATATCATTGCCTGCTTTTTGCTGAAAAAGTTTCTGTGTTGATTTTTGAAACATACAAATATTCCTCTAAAATCAGCCGAAATCCGAATTCTGATTTACTCACCTGTTATCAGGAGAGACCTCAGTGCTGCATCTTTCAGCCCAGTACTGATCCTCAAAAGTAATTTTAACCGTACTTACCGGTAACTTGAATTTCCTTCATAGGCTAACATTGACTGGTTTCACTTGGAAATTCTTCTAAGTGTGGAGTTTTGGAACTTTAAAATATTCCTCTAAAATCAGCCGAAATACGAATTCCGATTTACTCACCTGTTATCAGGAGAGACCTCAGTGCTGAATCTTTCAGCCCAGTACTGATCCTCAAAAGTAATTTTAACCGTACTTACCAGTAACTTGAATTTCCTTCCATAGGATATCATTGCCTGCTTTTTGCTGAAAAAGTTTCTAAGTGTTGATTTTTGAAACATACAAATATTCTTCTAAAATCAGCCGATATCCGAATTCTGATTTACTCACCTGTTATCAGGAGAGACCTCAGTGCTGCATCTTTCAGCCCAGTACTGGTCCTGAAAAGTAATTTTAACCGTACTTACCAGTAACTTGAATTTCCTTCCGTAGGCTAACATTGACTGGTTTCACTTGGAAATTCTTCTAAGTGTGGAGTTTTGGAACTTTAAAATATTCCTCTAAAATCAGCCGAAATACGAATTCCGATTTACTCACCTGTTATCAGGAGAGACCTCAGTGCTGCATCTTTCAGCCCAGTACTGATCCTGAAAAGTAATTTTAACCGTACTTACCGGTAACTTGAATTTCCTTCATAGGCTAACATTGACTGGTTTCACTTGGAAATTCTTCTAAGTGTGGAGTTTTGGAACTTTAAAATATTCCTCTAAAATCAGCCGAAATACGAATTCCGATTTACGCACCTGTTATCAGGAGAGAACCCAGTGCTGCATCTTATAGCCCAGTACTGATCCTCAAAAGTAATTTTAACCGTACTTACCAGTAACTTGAATTTCCTTCCATAGGATATCATTGCCTGCTTTTTGCTGAAAAAGTTTGTGTTGATTTTTGAAACATACAAATATTCCTCTAAAATCAGCCGAAATCCGAATTCTGATTTACTCACCTGTTATCAAGAGAGACCTCAGTGCCGCATCTTTCAGCCCAGTACTGGTCCTGAAAAGTAATTTTAACCGTACTTACCAGTAACTTGAATTTCCTTCCATAGGCTAACATTGACTGGTTTCACTTGGAAATTCTTCTAAGTGTGGAGTTTTGGAACTTTAAAATATTCCTCTAAAATCAGCCGAAATACGAATTCCGATTTACTCACCTGTTATCAGGAGAGACCTCAGTGCTGTATCTTTCAGCCCAGTACTGGTCCTGAAAAGTAATTTTAACCGTACTTACCAGTAACTTGAATTTCCTTCCATAGGCTAACATTGACTGGTTTCACTTGGAAATTCTTCTAAGTGTGGAGTTTTGGAACTTTTAAATATTCCTCTAAAATCAGCCGAAATACGAATTCCGATTTACTCACCTGTTATCAGGAGAGACCTCAGTGCTGCATCTTTCAGCCCAGTACTGATCCTCAAAAGTAATTTTAACCGTACTTACCAGTAACTTGAATTTCCTTCCATAGGATATCATTGCCTGCTTTTTGCTGAAAAAGTTTCTAAGTGTTGATTTTTGAAACATACAAATATTCCTCTAAAATCAGCCGAAATCCGAATTCTGATTTACTCACCTGTTATCAGGAGAGACCTCAGTGCTGCATCTTTCAGCCCAGTACTGGTACTGAAAAGTAATTTTAACCGTACTTACCAGTAACTTGAATTTCCTTCCATAGGCTAACATTGACTGGTTTCACTTGGAAATTCTTCTAAGTGTGGAGTTTTGGAACTTTAAAATATTCCTCTAAAATCAGCCGAAATACGAATTCCGATTTACTCACCTGTTATCAGGAGAGACCTCAGTGCTGCATCTTTCAGCCCAGTACTGATCCTCAAAAGTAATTTTAACCGTACTTACCGGTAACTTGAATTTCCTTCATAGGCTAACATTGACTGGTTTCACTTGGAAATTCTTCTAAGTGTGGAGTTTTGGAACTTTAAAATATTCATCTAAAATCAGCCGAAATACGAATTCCGATTTACTCACCTGTTATCAGGAGAGACCTCAGTGCTGTATCTTTCAGCCCAGTACTGGTCCTGAAAAGTAATTTTAACCGTACTTACCGGTAACTTGAATTTCCTTCCATAGGCTAACATTGACTGGTTTCACTTGGAAATTCTTCTAAGTGTGGAGTTTTGGAACTTTAAAATATTCATCTAAAATCAGCCGAAATACGAATTCCGATTAACTCACCTGTTATAAGGAGAGACCTCAGTGCTGTATCTTTCAGCCCAGTACTGGTCCTGAAAAGTAATTTTAACCGTACTTACCAGTAACTTATATTTTCTTCCATAGGAATCCATTGTCTGGTTTTCAGCAGAAAAGTTTCAAAGTGTCGATTTTCACAAACTACAAATATTCCTTAAAAATCGCCTGTATGACTTAAACGCATTCTTTCAACTATTTACAGGAGATGCACCAGTGCTGGATCCAGGATCCAACACTGAGTAAGAAAAAGTAACGATAACAGTTTTTACCTGCTAAGTGAATTTCCTTCCATAGGATAACATTGGTGATTCTATGAGAAAAAGTTTCTAAGTGTCAACTTTTAAAATACAATAATATTCCTTAAAAATCACGACTGTAACCAAAACGCTTTTACTCAACTGTTTACAGGAGATGTACCAGGACTGAATCTAGGATCCAGTCCTGTGGTTAGAAAAGTAATCCATAAAGTAACTAATTGCATTTAACTAGAAATTCACATTGAGCTGAATGTTGCATTGTGTTTGAAAATGTGTTGCCCATTGCAACAACTGTAACTACTGTACTTAAAAGTCTATTGCCTATGTGCAAAGTATTTAAACTAAAGTAATTCATTCTGAGAAAGTATTTTTGTAATGTAATGTATAATGTAATTACAATGTAATTTAAAAAATAAAATATGTAAAAGAAATTGTTTCTAAAAATGTAGTAAATCAGTATGAAAAAAATTAATATAAAAATTAATACATTTAAAAATTGTCATTTAAAAAACCTTTGAAATTCACAGAAAAAACCGTAGGTTTCAGGCACGTTATAGTTACAAATTAGCATTTTAAAAACCTTTGAAATTCACTGAAAAAACCATAGGTTTCAGACACGTTATAGTTAGAAATTAGCATTTAAAAAACCTTTGAAATTCACTGAAAAAACCATAGGTTTTAGGGACAGTTATAGTTAGTTGGACATTGCACTCGTACAAAACCCGTGAAATTCCCCGTTATAGTTAGTTCAGCTAACTATAACTCGCGCCCCGCAATGCACTGCTGATGACGTCACATATTACATCACTCATGACATGGTCAGTGACATCACTGATGACATCACTGATGACATCTCAAATGACATCACTGATGACATCATCCACGTGATAATCTGATGCAGCTCCTCACACCCTAATATAACCTTTGATACACCCAATCTAAATTACAGAGTGCCATTCGCAAAACCATAGACACTCCAACACCAATAACTACATACCCACTCACTGATTCTTAGGTCTACACACACACATCCACTCACTCACCCGTACAGTCACTCATACTTATGGTCACTCAGTACAGGACTATCATATGCACTCTTACTCCTATATAGACACTCAAACACCGCCACTCATCCATAGAGGTACTCACACACCTAGTCAGTCATGCAAATAATTAAACACACTGCCATTTACTCACCTATACAGTTATACACACACCAGCTCACTTAATCATACAAATACTAGCACATTGTTACGCTCTTATACAATCACTGATACAAGCACACACTCATCCATACAGCCACTATCACAATCACTCACTCTCGCTTATAGCTATTTATATACTCCAATACACATATATACTGCCTTTCACATATGTAGTTACTCACACATGTACCACTGGGACATACATTCACTCACTAACACACTCTTACACACACTTACCCACCCATACAGTCTATCACAGATGCACTCTTGAAACCATCCACCCAGTGAATCACCCACTCACACATCTATGCACAGTCGCACACACCCCATCCACACAAACACTCAGGCACCCATACAGATACTCATAGAACCAATCAATAACCCATATAGACACTCATGTAGCTATTCGCAAATCCATGCATCCACTTACACACCAACAGACGGATACAGACATTCACACAGTTTAGTCACTAACCCATGCATTCAGTAAGATACGTTTAATCACTCACTTGTAGAGTCAGTCACGCACGTACTAAATCATCCATTCAGACACTTATACACCCACTCATTCTTCAATACGCCTTTCCCTATATATATTAAACATATTTAAACTTTACAGAAACACACAGTCACTGGATGATGTCATCAGTGATGTCATTTGAGATGTCATCAGTGATGTCATCAGTGATGTCACTGACCATGTCATGAGTGATGTAATATGTGACGTCATCAGCAGTGCATTGCAGGGGCGCGAGTTATAGTTAGCTGAACTAACTATAACGGGGGAATTTCACGGGTTTTGTACGAGTGCAATGTCCAACTAACTATAACTGTCCCTAAAACCTATGGTTTTTTCAGTGAATATATATATATATATATATATATATATATATATATATATATATATATATATATATATATATAAACCATTTCCGAAATCTTCATAAGAATCGGACACCGACACAAGGGTAGCATTGCCATTCAGTCTTGACGTTTATTCGATACCTTTGCTATAATATATATATATATAACACACACACACACACGGACACGGACACATATATATATATATATATATACATAGATTTTATCTCTACATATATTTATATACATCTATATACATATATCTATACATATATATGTATATAGATACATATATATATCATTCACTCTTTAGACTTATGTATATATATGTATCTATATACACATACATATGTATATAGATACATATATATACATATATCATCTACAGAGAGAAAGAGACTCTCTCTCTCTCTCTCTATATATATATATATATATATATATATATATATATATAGAAAGATCTCTCTCTTTCTCTAATTTTTTTTATAGCTATGGCTTCCCTGGGGGCCGATTGTGGCCCCCACGGAAAGCACATAGGTATAAAAAAAATGCCCCCACAGGGGTCGGCCACTGAGCAGGAGGACCGACCCCCTGCCAATATTGCCACCATTGTACTTTTAAAAAAATATTTTTGCATTTTGGGGGGCGATCGTGCCCCCCAAGGAAAGCCAACATGTGTAAATAAAAAATATGCCCCCACAGGGGGTGGGCCACTGAGCAGGAGGACCGACCCCCTGCCAATATCGCCGCCATTTTTTTTTTTTTTTTTTTCATTTTGGGGTGCGATCGCGCACCCCAAACAAAGCCAACTTTCAAAAGTAAAATAAATATGCCCCCGGGGGGCCGACCCATTACCACGAGGGCCGACCCCCAAAGACATCCCTGGTGTCTAGTGGGGTTTCCTGGCCGTGGATAGCAGCGCTGCCGCGATCCACGGCCAGGAAACCCTTTCAGGAAGGCCTCGTTTGAAAGGGGAGACTCTCCTTTCAAGCGAGGCCTCCCTGAAAGCTGGGGAGGCCGTTTTCGGCCGGATTTCCCCATCGGAGTCGAGCGCTGCCTTACCTGCTGCTGTCCTCGGCTCCGGTGGGGAAATCAGTGACGTCAGAGCACCTTGCGGCGCGCTGACGTCACAGATGGGCGGGAGGGGGGGCGGGGGGAGACGCGGAAAGCCTTCCACGTCTCCCCCAGGGGGAATAAAAAAAAAAACAATCTCCGGTGCGATGCACCGGAGGTTTAAAGGGGGCCCTCCCTGGTGACGGCCAATGGACGTGCGCCGCACCAGGGAGGTAGGCCGACGCAAGCACCAAAGGGGTTAATCCTCTTTGTAAATCTGTGGGAGGCAACTTACCTGTTTTAGGCTCCATAAGAACAATAGCCTGAAACGGGTGCACGGATTGATTCAGAATGGACTCATACGTATTTAAATCTACCAGTTCTGGAGGAATAGCTACCAACTCTAGGTTATTATGTACAGCTCTAGCTGGCATTTTGCTCTCTTTTAATTTGCTATAACAATATTTACAAATACGTTGATAACTACCCAACTCAAAGCAATCTTCAACCAACAAATAAGCTCCAAATTCCTTCCACTTATCATTGTTTTCCTTTTCACTTTTTAAATACAGATCAACATTCCTAGTTTGATTTCTATAGTGAGTACGTCGACACCAAATACAAACATAGGAGGTCATTACGATGGCGGACGGAAAAAAAACCGACCGCCATGGTAGCGGGAAAACACCGCCCGCCGCTACTGCGGGAAAACCGACGGCTAGATTAGGATCCCCAGCGGCAAAACCCCAACCGCGGCGGAAAGGAGACCCGAGAATCCGCCGTACGCCTGCGGAAGGGGCCCAAACCCGTCTGCGGCGGTCGGTGTCGCAGCGGAAACAGGCCAAACGCCCGCAACCACAGCGGAGACACCGCCATCAAAATTATGATATTCCCGACATCCCCGCGGTGCAGTGCGCTGTTTCCGACCGCCGCGGTCGACAACAGTGAAGAATCAGTGAGACGGCGGAAGCGCCATAGCCGAGCCACCACTGCGGACGCTCCGCCAAAAAAATGGCGGTCGCCAGAAAAACACACAACATGGCCACAAAGTGCACCAACCATACAAGGCATGCACCCAAAAATAGCTAACACAGCCCAAAGACACACCCCCATAGGAAACTCCAAAACTACAAATCCCAGGTACACACACACACCACACTGCAACCAATACCCCATCCTGACACACCCACAGACACCAGTATAAATCCAGCCCCCAACAGACCACAATCCTTTGCAAAACTCCACAACTGAGGGGACATCCACCACAGATGACAGGAGAGGCAAATCTGCACAACACACACACATCACCACCACCACCACCACTTCCACACCTGCACCTCTAACACCTTTGCACAGCACACACCATACTCATCACAACCACCACTACCACTGCCAAACCTGCACCCTAAACACCTTGACACATCACACACCATGTCACCACAGAGAATGCCCAAATTCACTGAGAGCGAGTTGAGGGTCATCGTCGATGAGATAATCAGGGTAGAACCACAATTGTTTGGTAACCAGGTCCAACAGACACCACTAGCAACAAGGACGCAAATGTGGAGAAGGATAGTGGAGAAGGTCAATGCAGTAGGACCGTGCCACGCAATAGAGATGAAATCATGAAGAGGTGGCATGATCTGAAGGCAGTGGTCAAAAGAGGAGAGCCAAGAACCATGAGCTGGCTCAGAGGACAGGCAGTGGCCCTCCCGTTCCACTCAAAACATTCACTGAATGGGAGGAGAAGGTGCTTGGCATTCTACATCCAGAGAGTCTCTCAGGAATACCCAGGGGAGTGGAGGCTGGTAAGTACAAACAAATGCCTAACATCACACAAATGTACTGTCTTGCACTACTACAAAGTAATAGCTCCCAGGTACAAATTCATTCATGTGCACAACACTCCTCTCAACACATCTCTCACAGATACAACAGACACTCCCCCTGAAGCCCCCCAAAGGTAGTTAGCAACATCACCATGGGTACATGTGTACATGCTGCCAGCACTACAACTCCCACCAGGCCCCCTTGTCCCACAGCTGAGCAGGATGTAGCCCTCCCCCACCCAGAAGCAAGCCTCAGCCATTGTGTGCTACACCCTCACCTAACAGGTAGGTAGCCATCTTCACAGGGAGGTGGGTGGGTGTTTGGGAGGCCTGCACTACAACTCCCACCAGGCCCCCTTGGCCCACAGCTGAGCAGGATGGAGCACTGCCCCACCCAGAAGCATGCCTCAGCCAGTGTGTGCTACACCCTCACCTGACAGGTAGGTAGCCATCTTTACCGGGAGGTGGGTGGGTGTTTGGGAGGCCTGCACTACAACTCCCACCAGACCCCCTTGGCCCACAGCTGAGCAGGATGGAGCACTGCCCCCACCCAGAAGCATGCCTCAGCCATTGTGTGCTACACCCTCACCTAACAGGTAGGTAGCCATCTTTACCGGGAGGTGGGTGGGTGTTTGGGAGGCCTGCACTACAACTCCCACCAGGCCCCCTTGGCCCACAGCTGAGCAGGATGGAGCACTGCCCCCACCCAGAAGCATGCCTCAGCCATTGTGTGCTACACCCTCACCTAACAGGTAGGTAGCCATCTTTACCGGGAGGTGGGTGGGTGTTTGGGAGGCCTGCACTACAACTCCCACCAGGCCCCCTTGGCCCACAGCTGAGCAGGATGGAGCACTGCTCCCACCCAGAAGCATGCCTCAGCCATTGTGTGCCGCACCCTCACCTAACAGGTAGGTAGCCATCTTTACCGGGAGGTGGGTGGGTGTTTGGGAGGCCTGCACTACAACTCCCACCAGGCCCCCTTGGCCCACAGCTGAGCAGGATGGAGCACTAGTCCCACTAATAGGCATGTGACGTCTGTGCAGCCGCACATGACACCATGCCACTTAGTCCACAGTCACCAACACAAATAATGCAAAACAGTTGTGTTGTAGTCACCATGCACAAGTCTCTGTTCAAAATTGACCCACATTGTGTACACTGTGCCAGGCATCACACACTGCAACACTAACAACGATCATGCTGCCCTGCAGCAGTGACTGGCCGTTTGTATGGCAAAGTGCAAATCACCCATGTCATACCACAGTGTTGCAATGTAAACAGTGGAAGTGCAGTGCACCCAAAAACTACACTGCAGCTGGGACTCACAATGCTAAACTAAGCAGATCACAAATGTCCTGCAACACACCCAGCTACCACAGTGCTGCACTGAATTGCAGAACAGCACCTTGTCTGAATTAAATTGTCAAAGGTATCTTGTTTGGACCACCAATGTGTGTATGCATTGACAATGTTCACATCTCACACTGTCTGTCTGAACAGTGCTGGCATAGTCTGGCCCCAAAACCATACATTGTCTGCACAGGGCTGAGTACATCTCACACACACACCACTGTTGACCACAACATGTCAGTGTATGGATGCCCTGGAACAACTGCTACACCAGTACTGGGCTCATGTTCTCAGGTCCACAAATACCATGAAACCATGACAGTGTGGAAATGTATGCTGTGTGAGATCTACACCCTGCTGTATGTCACCACTGTGCTACGAGACCATACCCCTTGCCCTATTGTGCCTTCAAATGTCGGGGGAGTGAACCCCACAGCCAGATAGCTGGGACAACAGTGATGGGGGGCCATACCCCATGACCAAATGCAATCTGAAATCAATGGGTACAAAAAGCCACACACACATCATGCTCACCACACGAACATTCCATCCAAAGATTTCTACCAAGTCACATAGCCATGTCATTGCTCACCTTCACCTCAAACGGTAGTTAGCCATCTTCACAGTGAGACGGTGCAGTGTGTTTGGCTATCCGTCCCACAAAATGCAACATGCATGCTGTCCCACCACTATGGAGGATGGGACACTACACCCCCAATAAGAAGCATGTGGCAGGCAATGTATGCTACCCACCCAACTCACAGGTAGGTAACCGCATCTCACAGGTCGGGGTGTGTGGGGCTGGGAAGCTTGCACAACAACTCACACGGGCCCACCTGACCGCCAGCACACAAGACCCATTACTTCCTGGCACCAACATGCATGTGTCAGTCATTGCAATGTACACTGCAAAAGAACTGGCATGTGGACATATCATGCTGACTTGTCCCACACTGGACCAAGATGGAAGCCCTCATCCTACACACACGGAGAGGTCTCACAAATACAAGGAAAACACAGCAAACACAACATATTTACAGCCACAACATAAAGCCAGATATGCATTTAAAAAAACATGTTGGCATAGGACACCAGGCCTCTCAATGCACAACTGCACACCCAGATAGCATTGGCAACTATAGTGTGCACACACCTAAGAAAATGAAACTGTGACAGCAACCAAAGTGTGAATGACTGAAACACATGTCGATGGAACTCCGAGCACAACCATGCACACCACTACATGCCATCTGACAGTAGCAGTGGACCAGACCACCTAGGATCTACTTAAAGCAAACTTAAGCATGTCTGGAATTGCAAATACAGATATCTACACCACATTGAAAAGGTATGCATGAAACTACAATGCTCACTCACTGTGCAGAGAGAACCGCTACAAGGGCTCTACAAGTGACACATACGCGTAAATGGATGACATATGATTGATCAATAACAGGATGCCAACATGAGACTGTCAATGTCAAAAAATTATATTGTGCATGTCATGTCTTGACAACTCCCAATATGGACAAGTAATGTATGTACCACAACAGCTTGTAATGCATCACTGGATGTCGGTCAATGCTAATTTGTACAGTGAACAACTGCTGGATGTACAAACAGTTGATGTAACACTGCTAACACAAACTATGATGGGTGCAACACAATGACCATTTCTCATCTGACCCACAGGTGACCAAGAACTCACTGCAGAGGATGACACCACCCTGCAGAGCCAGTCCCCCCCCCTGGAACAGAGACAACTGGATGAGGACTCCCTGGATTCCTTGGATGAGGAGCTCCACGCTGGCCCATCTGGTGTGGCAGGCCGCAACCAGTCCCAGGCACCCATTGTCCCCCAACCACATCAGCTGCAGCCCCTGACCATCCTCTGACAGCTGCTGTCACGGCCTGTGTGTCACCCACTACTACCACCACCACCACCACAGCTGTCCGCCACACCCAGCAGCCCACCACATCGACTGCGGAGGCCAGGGAGAGGATGCAGCGGGCCAATGTGAGGACCGGACAGGACCGTGGCAGCAGTGCAGCTGGTCGGGACAGGCGCATGCAGAGGGGGACTGATCCTGGGACAGAAGCCCTGGGCCACATCGACAGAGTCCTTGGGACGAATGGGCTGGTTAGAGGAAGAATCTCGGGAGCACCTCCTGCTGCGGAGGTCCATGGACACACGCATGGGACAGATTGTGGACCTCTTGGGGCAGCTAGTGCCGGTTCTGAGGGACAGGCAAGCGCAACATTCTACCCCTCTGCCTCCCCCGTTGGGCAGCAGGATGACACTTCATCATCCTCCCCAGCGTCCACAGAGGGGTGAGTCCTCAGACACCACTGCCCCTGCAGCAGTGGCCCCTCCAGTGAAGCGCAAGAGGGGCCGTCCAAGGAAAGGCCAGGGGGACTCACGTGCCCAAGCACCTGCCAAACGCTAGTCCCCAAACCAGCCATGATGGCAGACCACTGCACCACTGCATTGACCTTTTGGACTATCCTTCACCACACTGCCATGTGAATGGCATCCATCTGTTGGACTGGGTCTCCACATCATTGTGGGGACTACTCAAGTATCTCATTTACCTTGACTGTCAACTCACTTCTTCAATTACCCCCTTCACATTATCTCCACCCTTGCATGTCACAGTTGTTAATAAATACACCTTACACACATGTTGTTGTGTCTGCTCCGTCTTTAATACAGGATGTGCAACCTTCACCGTGTAGGACATGGTCCAGGGGAATGGAATGTAGGTAACAAGTGAGATGCTGAAGGGACCTAGGGAAAACCAAAGAACAAGAGTCACTTGTATGGGTGTGGCATTGCACACATCACACAACACTTGTCAACAAGGTACTCAGATCTACAAACTTTACACAGAGCAACAGTCACCATAGAGACAATCTGTTTCACACTAACCAATCACACATACATTGGCAGGCAGCAATGAGTCAACACCAAGCTGCAGTCAGCAAGCTCACATACACCCACACAGCAACAGCAACACCATCAGACCATTTTGTCCCTTCTACATCGTCACTCACCTTCAAGTGAAGTAGCGGGTGATGAGCTGTCGACGCATGTCGACCCCTTCCTCCTCTCCACTGCCCTCGTCACTGGATCCGGCTTGATTTGCAGGCGGCGGCCTTGGCTGCTCATCATCGTCATCCAGGATCAGGGGTATTGCCTTGCGAATGGCCAGGTTGTGGAGCATGCAGCATGCCACCACTATCTGACACACCTTCCCTGGCGAGTACATAAGGGCCCCCCAGTACGGTCCAGGCACCGAAATCTTGATTTTAGGAGACCAAATGTCCGTTCTATCACACGCCGTGTCCTCCCATGGGCATCATTGTATCGCACATCAGCTGGCGTGACGGGGTTCCGCAATGGGCTCAGCAACCACGGGCGGTTTGGATATGCCGAGTCACCTGTGTGTGAGTGACACAGATTAACCTTGCAGTCCCAAAATGCAACACAACAGCATGTCACACACACACACCACTCTAATCCACTATACATACTCACCCACAAGCCATGCACGCTGAGGAAGCAGATTGGCCATCAACTGAGGAACGATGCTGCTGCGCAAGATGTGGGCATCATGGGCTGAGCCGGGAAACTTGGCACACACGTGTGAGATGATCATGTCCGCCAGGCACACCACTTGAACATTAACCGAGTGTGAATGCTTCCTATTGCGGTAAACCTGTTCACGTGCCTGTGGTGGCACAAGCCCAACATGTGTGCAATCAATTGCACCAATGACATGTGGGATATGTCCAAGGGCATAGAAATCGCCCTTCACAGCCACCAACTCAGGCCCCCTGGGAAAATGGATATATCTGTCTTTGTACAGCATCATGGCCGACAGGACATCCCTCAGCACCATGCTGAACATCGGCTGTGACATCCCGCCTGCACTTGCGACCGTGTGCTGGAATGAGCCTGTTGCAAAGAAATGCAGGCATGCCATCACCTTAGCTGTTGCGGTGAAAGCTGTTGGATATGTCCGACGTGGCTGCAGGTGGGGCTCCAACATGGCACATAGGTTCTGCAGGGTTTGTCGGTCCAGCCTGAATTTGCGGATTATTTCCTCATTCTCCATGTCTGCCAGGACTGTGAACGGACGATGGATATTGTGCCTCCTCCTCCTAGGACAGATCACAGTGCACAGATGTCAATGCAGAAGACCATGAAATGTGCATCACATCCATTTCTTCTACAGACACATTCCCAAGTCTTACGACATGCACCATTAACCGACAGGGCACTTCACAAGTAGGTTCACATCAGGCACACTACTCGTACACCTGTCCCCTTACCAGCAGCAATTATCTGTGCACCCCTCCGGCTCATTCGCATGCACAGTGTGATATACTAACAGATATGTGTGCATACCTGTGAGTATGACCCCCAGCATATGTTAATAATTGCAATACTACCCGAACACACCATGTTGCTGGCCCTGATACACCTCCCAACACAGGTTGCACATGGCACACATCAACTACACACTGACCACCGGCTGAGCGTGGGGGACACGTGTGTGCATGTGCATTGGACAATGTGCCAGTTGCTGATGCCCCTAGTCCAGTCAATGAGACGACATTGTGCGTTACATTGCACACACAGACATTGACCATTATCTCCATATGCTATGCAACACAGTAACTGGACAGTCTACATTTCATTACACAGCACATGTGACATGTGCGAGTGTATGTGCCCATGCAATGTATTGGCGACCCATATATGGTATGTGTTGGTGACGTGGAGTGACATGTCCCTTTTGTGCATTTGCCCTCATGAGGACCCTTCAATTGTTGAGACACTGGGCACTGTATATGTTGGCCTATGCAGAGAGCTGGAGGACACGTTAGGTGCAGCACAGCTACTCCACAACTCCATTAACGCTCACTCCAGGCACTGTCTGCCAGACATATGGCGGTGCCTACCGCCTGGCCACTGAGGTGTGTCACCGCCCATAACCCATGCACGATCGCGGGAGACACCGCCAGATATGTATGTGACAATTGCGGTCACCATGCACCGCTACCCAAATCACGGTCACTCCAGGCACTGTCTGCCAGACATATGGCGGTGCCTACCGCCTGGCCACTGAGGTGTGGCACCACCCATAACCCATGCACGATCGCGGGAGACACCACCAGATATGTATGTGACAATTGTGGTCACCATGCACCGCTACCCAAATCACGGTCACTCCAGGCTCTGTCTGCCAGACATAAGGCGGTGCCTACCGCCTGGCCACTGAGGTGTGGCACCGCCCATAACCCATGCACGATCGCGGGAGACACCGCCAGATATGTATGTGACAATAGCGGTCACCATGCACCGCTACCCAAATCACGGTCACTCCAGGCACTGTCTGCCAGACATATGGCGGTGCCTACCGCCTGGCCACTGAGGTGTGTCACCGCCCATAACCCATGCACGATCGCGGGAGACACCGCCAGATATGTATGTGACAATTGCGGTCACCATGCACCGCTACCCAAATCACGGTCACTCCAGGCACTGTCTGGCAGACATATGGCGGTGCCTACCGCCTGGCCCCTGTGGTGTGTCACCGGCATGGACCATGCCCCTGCAGCCAATGGGAAGCAGCCTCGTGGTAGCCTGATGCAAGTTTGAAAATCGCGGTGGGCGTGCACCACCCCCGCGGAGGCGGTCACTGGAGGCATTCAAAAGATGCACCACCGCGGTAGCGCGCACATGCATCCTACGGTGTGTCACCGGCATGGACCATGCCCCTGCAGCCAATGGGAAGCAGACTCGCGGTAGCCTGATGCGAGTTTGAAAATCGCGGTAGGCGTGCACCGCCACCGCGGAGGCGGACATTGGATGTATTTGAATGAGGCAGACCTCGTACACCAATTGCAGCACCCTGGGACCGCTGGCACAGCCCCAGGGGCCTATATATGTGTGGGAGGGCGCACCACATTCCCACAGCTACCAGGGACTGCTGACTGACAACCCTCCACCTGCTGCCTCAAGGGACTGCTGGCTGCCACCCTGCACCTGCTGCCTCAAGGGACTGCTGGCTGCCACCCTCCACCTGCTGCCTCAAGGGACTGCTGGCTGCCACCCTGCACCTGCTGCCTCAAGGGACTGCTGGCTGCCACCCTGCACCTGCTGCCTCAAGGGCCTGCTGGCTGCCACCCTGCACCTGCTGCCTCAAGGGACTGCTGACTGCCACCCTCAATGTGCTGCTGCTGCCACATGTCCATTGTGATGTCGAGGACTCAGAAGATCCGTGCCAGTCCCTTCACCAGTGAGGAGCTTGGGGTCCTGGTAGACGTGGTGCTTGCACAGTACCCAAGGCTTTATGGCGGCCCTAATGTCGTGGTAAGTATCCCAGACTGTGAGTGAGAGTGCAGGGTGTGCACACGTGGGGTGGAGGTGCTTCGGTATGTGTCAGTGGTTGTGGGGCTCTGACATGCACTGCCTATCATGTTTACTACAGCGGGAAGGGCTTGGTGGGCTCTTACACACGTTACCCTGCATGCCTATCCTGAGTAGAGGGACATGTCCTGTAGTGTCAGCCATACAGTGCAGCTGCATTTTGGTGATGCAGGAGTCTGGCCAGTTAGCGTTTGTGTGAATGGCTGTGTTGCTCCCAATTGACCCACTCAGTGTCAGTCGACCTGCCCTGCACAGTCCCCACCGAATGCCACATGTCCACATCACTGCATGTACAGTGTGTACCATGTGTGTTTGGCTCACGCCTCTTCATCTAAGTCCCATCTCTGCCATGTAGATTGCACAGGAGCAGGCGTGGGAGAAGGGTGTGTGTATGACAGTTGTTGTCACTCTATGTGAGTTCCAAGACACAGTGAGGCTTTCACAGGGCTAGGACACTTAGGTCTGCGCAGTGTTGGACACAGTGAGTCCAACAACATGACACATGTTTTGCTATCTTCTCTATGTGTAGTTGTAGGTAACTGCAGACAGTAGCTGCAGGCAGACTACACGTTGCTTGCTGTGTTGGTATCCTGCATGTGAATGGGATGTGGAGGTACTGTGTCCACCATCGAACATGCATGCCTGTACGTCTGATTGACCAATGACATTGCATCATGTTCAGAGCAATTGTTGGCTATGTGACAGTTGTAGCTGGAGTTTTGGATGAGTCACTGTCGTGCTACTGCATTTTCGTTGTGTTGTTATTGTGCACTGTGTCACTGGCACATCACCCCTCTTGTCTCCCATGCCTGCAGCTGAAGGTCCACCAGCGTAAAGCCGTGTGGAGGGCCATTGCCTCCAGAGTCCGGGATCTGGGTGTGTCAAACCGAAGGCGCACCCACTGTCATAAAAGGTGGGACGACATCTGCCGGCTGAGCAAGAACGTGGCCGAGATGACGCTGGGGCTGCTTCCTCGGACTGTCAGGTTGGCTAGGCGCAGCATGACACCACTAATGGCCCGCATCCTGGCTGTCACACAACCTGAGCTGGACAGACAACTGAGGGAGCATCAGCAGCGAGCCAGGGGTGAGTATGTGTTGCAGGCTGCCTTTGGCTGGGAGTGGGTGCATGTGTCTACAGAGTGCAAATTGTCAGCTGTGTAACATTAGTTGTGTGGTGCAATGTTTTGTGAGTGGCCTCTGTGCTGGGTGTATGTGCCATGCTTTTGCCCAAACGGCGCTTCATGAAGTGAGTTTTAGCACTGTGCATCTCTCTTACATTTGGAGTTGTGGCCTTCAGGTACCTTCTGCTGTGGGGTAGTGTGTGAATTCTGATGGATGGTAATGCCAGTGTGCCAACTGTGAATGCGTTTCAATGAATGCGTGCAATTCCAGACCTCAGATGTCTGCCAGTCAGACATCTGAGGCCAATGTGCAACAGTAGATGTGCCCATGGACTCGATATGGTGGATGGCATGTGGGCAGGGTCATTGTGGGCAGGTATGTTGTAGTCTGTGTGGTCCCCTACTGCTCCACACATGTAGGTGATGTGCACCATGTCGTGGTGTTCATCCTTGCCAACATCGGGACAGTGTGTGTGCACAGGCCATTTTGGGGCTGTGTCTGATGTGAGCCAACTGCAGGATGGTGTGCTGTGTGAATCACCTGGGTCACTTATGGCAGGACGTGTGGCGGACATGCACCGTTGTGTCGAACTTTTGGGTGTCAAGATATATGTGTGCACAGGGTGGCATGCAATGTGCTGCACTCCTCTTTCTAGGATGCAGATGTATTGGCACGTGTTAGTTCTGTTGATGCCACTCATCTCACAGTACTTCTCTCTCCTATGCAGCAGCTCCCGTATGTGCAGAGGGAGAGGGGACGGACACCAGTGGTGAGGCTTCCACTGCAACAGCCGCACCGGAGCTGACTGACACAGATGTGACCAGCGCCGAGGAGGGGGACAGGAGTCTGCTAGAGGACTCACAGCTGGAGACACAAAGCTCTACCTCATCTGACGCCAGCGGTGACACATCCATGTTGGGGGGTACAGGGAACGGGGACTCTGCCTCCTCTTCCGCCACACAGCGTCCAGTGCCCAGCCTCCCTTCAACCTCCACTGGTGCTGCCCGTGTCCGCACGAGTAGGAAGGGAAGAGTCACCTTCACCCCAGGCACAGCTGCCCCAGCCCATGTCAGCCCTGCTGCCCTCAGTGCAGAAGCAGTCGAGCTATTGCACCAGCTGTGTGTGGGGCAGACAGCACTTCTCAATGCCTTCCAAGAGCACGACAAAAAGTTGGGGCAGGTTATAGCTTTCATGGAGGGCTTACATTCCGACGTAGGTGGGCTACACCGCACTGTGCAGTCCTTGTCATCAACTGTGACAGCAGCCCTGCAACAGGCACATAGTCAGGGAGCGGCTCCCAGCACTCGGTCCGGCCCCGTGTCACTGTGCACCTCTGCCGACAGTGACAATGCCCAACGGACCCCAAAGTCCCGATACAGAACCTGCAGCACACAGGAGCAGCAGCAACCCAAGCGTACTAGGGCACAGACACCATCCCCACATAAGAGTAATGCCACCCCAGAGCGCAGAGAGAAAAGCCCATCAGGCGACAGCAAGGGCCACAAAGGAAAGAAAAAAGCATCAGGGTCACAGGCCTCACCTTCCTCCCCTGCCAAAGACTCCCCTGTCCCAAAGACATCTCACAGAGGCAAGAAGACAGTTTCCACACCCACTGTGAAGGTGTTGCCTGCAAACATTACACAGGATGAGGGCCCCATGGATAATCCATCCTTGACCTCCACTCCCATCCCAAGCCCTGTGAAGCCAGCACAGGAGGACACTGTAGGGGGCAAAGCTGGTGGACAGAGGGAGGCAGGGCGGCGGCAAACACCAGGCAAGCGCACAGCGGGTTCCAGCATGTCCCCAGAGGGGGGGTCACCATCCTCACCAGAATCAGCTTTGGTGTTGGGGTCACCTGTTGTGTCTGCCCCAGTTCCCCTCAATCCCCTGACAGGGAAGCCTTTCAGGATCCCCAAGAAGTGGAGAGGCACCCCTCCACAATCTCCGGCACACACTGTGTCTCACCAGGGCATGAGTCCACCTCCCCGGGCCACCACCCCACCTGGTCCAAGCAGCCCCCAGCTACCACATGCACAGTTGGCTCTTCCACAGTTGTTACTCCCACTGCCCAGGGTAGTCCGCCAACAGACCCCAACACACAGTCAGCTCCAAGTCCGACAGACAGCCCCATCTGAGTGGTGGTCACCCTCACACACCTGTCTGTCCACAGGGGTGCGTGTGATGCCCATTGTCAGACCCATTACTCTGTTGCTGGGCATGGCATGGTAGAGTTGCATACATTCCCTGTGTAGCTTCTGATGTATCTACTCTGCACATTGTACTTGCCTTGTGTTTCACTGCTGTGTGCCCCCTGCCTGTGCAGCTTCTCATGGACTCACTCTGCACTTTGTCCTGCCCACTGGCCTTGTCGTTCACTGCTGGGTGCCCCCTGCCTGTGCAGCTTCTCATGGACTCACTCTGCACATTGGACTGGCCACTGGCCTTGCTGTTCACTGCTGTGTGCCCCATGCCTGTGCAGCTTCTCATGGACTCACTCTGCACATTGGACTGGCCACTGGCCTTGCTGTTCACTGCTGTGTGCCCCTTGCCTGTGCAGCTTCTCATGTACCTCACCTGCACTTTGTCCTGCCCACTGGCCTTGTCGTTCACTGCTGTGTGCCCCCTGCCTGTGCAGCTTCTCATGGACTCACTCTGCACATTGGACTGGCCACTGGCCTTGCTGTTCACTGCTGTGTGCCCCTTGCCTGTGCAGCTTCTCATGTACCTCACCTGCACTTTGTCCTGCCCACTGGCCTTGCTGTTCACTGCTGTGTGCCCCTTGCCTGTGCAGCTTCTCATGTGCCTCACCTGCACTGTGTCCTGGCCACTGGCCTTGTTGTTCACTGCTGTTTGCCCCTTGCCTGTGCAGCTTCTCATGTACCTCACCTGCACTGTGTCCTGGCCACTGGCCTTGTTGTTCACTGCTGTTTGCCCCTTGCCTCTGCAGGATCTCATGTACCTCACCTGCACTTTGGACTGGCCACTGGCCTTGTTGTCGACTGATGTCCTAGACTTGCCTGTGCAGCTTCTCATGTACCTCACCTGCACTGTGTCCTGGCCACTGGCCTTGTTGTTCACTGCTGTTTGCCCCTTGCCTCTGCAGGATCTCATGTACCTCACCTGCACTTTGGACTGGCCACTGGCCTTGTTGTCGACTGATGTCCTAGACTTGCCTGTGCAGCTTCTCATGTACCTCACCTGCACTGTGTCCTGGCCACTGGCCTTGTTGTTCACTGCTGTTTGCCCCTTGCCTGTGCAGCTTCTCATGTACCTCACCTGCACTGTGTCCTGGCCACTGGCCTTGTTGTTCACTGCTGTTTGCCACTTGCCTGTGCAGCTTCTCATGGACTCACTCTGCACTTTGTCCTGCCCACTGGCCTTGTCGTTCACTGCTGTGTGCCCCCTGCCTGTGCAGCTTCTCATGGACTCACTCTGCACATTGGACTGGCCACTGGCCTTGCTGTTCACTGCTGTGTGCCCTCTGCCTGTGCAGCTTCTCATGGACTCACTCTGCACTTTGTCCTGCCCACTGGCCTTGTTGTTCACTGCTGTGTGCCCCCTGCCTGTGCAGGATCTCATGGACTTAACCTGCACTGTGTCCTGGCCACTGGCCTTGTCGTTCACTGCTGTTTGCCCCCTGCCTGTGCAGCTTTTCATGTAAATACTGTGCATATTGAAATGCCCACTGGCTTTGCTGTTGCCCAAATTTGTTGGCTCTATATGCAAATAGTGAATAAACACAGTTGGTCCTGCAGTGAGTTGTGTCAGTGTCCTTCCTGAATAAAGTTGTTTCTGTGTGTGCATGGTTTACTGTGTCACAGGCTCAGTATGCCACTTCGACATTGCCAATGGGTTGTGTCACATTTCATTTTTTTGCAGGGGTGGGAGGCACTTCATTTCTACATGACTGTGATACTTATGGGTGCAGTGCAGGTGGTTGGCAATGAGGTCTTGTAGTCATCTTCCTTCTTGGCTCATGTTATCTATGGTGGACACATGTCAGGTTTGTGGGCAATGGCAGCACAGGGTGGGAGTTTGGGCACAGGCTTACAGGCAGGCAGGCCAGGGTAATGGGGTCTGTGTGAGCTTCCTTTCTGTGTGCCAATCAGTGTTGGTGTATGGACATCTTGTGGTGATGAGTTATCCAGGTCCCATGGCTTACTTCCAATGTGTGCACTTGGGTGGTGGAGAAGTGTATGGTGTGAAGGGGGTGACTTTGTTGTGACTGTGGATGTGTGTGCACATGCATTGTCAACTACTGCCATGTGTGACCCTGGAGTGGTGTGCCTGTATGTGTACTTGTTTAGCCCTGTGGTTGTGTTTTGTGCACATGGCAGTATTGTGTGTTGCTGTTGTGGGAGGAGGTATGTGTGACATATCCTACTTGTGCTTGGCTGTCATGTAGTGTGTCACTGGGCCCTGTGTGTTGTGCAGCAGACGTTGTCTTGTCCAGTATTTGGATGCCTATGTGTGGCTGGTCAGTGTTTGTGTTCAGGTCCTTCCTTACATCCCTGTACCTATTCATGGGTGTCCTTGCTGTCTCCAGGAGTTGTAGCATTGGGGTAACCGTGGTTTGTGTTGATTGACTGTGTCAGCCATGTGTGCTGTGATGGGCTGTGTGTGTTCTCACATGTGTCTTATCTTGCATGTGCATCACACATGCTTGATGGTTTAGTCACTGCCCTTCCATTTGTGGGCACCTCACTTTGGCTTTCCTATATGTTGTCCTCCATTACTGCTGGCATGTGGTGTGTGTATGTAGCTGTGAGTCAGGGTGGTGTGTGTGTGTGTGACGTGTCAGGTAGTGTGTGCAGTGAAGTGTTTGGTCCTCATCTGTGTGTGTGTACATTTTGTGCCTGGCCTCAGTGTTCTTGGCTTGTGTGTGATGTTGTTGTGGTGTGTGTGTTGGCTGGGGCCTGGGCTTCTGTGCTATGTGTTCCTTTGCAAAGGGTCCTGCTGTGGCTGTATATGCAGTTGTTGGGACGTGGGGCATGGTGTGGCTGTAGTTGTGTTGTTGTTGTGCAAGAGTGGCACTTGTGAGACACATGTTGTGTCCCTTCAGGGCGGTTGCTGGTGTGTTGTGGATGTAGTTGTGGCTCTGTGCAATTTGTACGGTGCCCTTGGCATGCGCTGGCCCTGTGCTCTGCGTTGTGGTCATGGTTTCATGCACACTGACCGCGGCGGTGACGTGACCGGGACATTTGTTCATGAATGCGGTACATGGGTGGGCAGTATGTGGCGCGATGTTTTTGTGACAGGTGGGACATGTGTGTGTGCAGTGATGGCTGTGTGCCTGTCCCCACAGGGGTGTGTGGTGTTCCCATGCGATGTTTTTCCCCCCAGGAGCTGTGTATTGTGTTACTTGCACTGTTGTGTCTGTACGTACCTGCGGAGGCGTCCATGGCGGTGGATGACTTGCAGGTGGTGGATCATGTACAGCACCGGGAGAGTGTGTAGGGCAGGATCCATCGCGGTGTGTCCCGGGTGGTTTTTTTCGGTCTCCGCTGTGATGTCTCCGCCGTCTTTCTCTGTGCGGTTTCTCCGTCGCGGTGCGCTGCCCTGTTTCCGGCATCGTGATATCTTCGGCGTACGGGACGTCATTCCGCACGGCGGTGTGTGGTGATTGGCTCACTCCGCCGCGGTGGTGGGCGCTGTTCGATGGCGGTCGGCGTCACACCGCGGCGGACGGTAAATGCCTATGTTTTCCCATCCTAATATGGCGGGCGTGAAGACCGCTGCTGGCGGCCGGAAAAAGGCATTTTCCGCATCGCCGCCACCGCAGTCGTGCCTCCGCCCGCCATCGTAATGGGCCCCATAGTTTGGTGTTTCATTACAAATTATCTTAAACTTCGTAATTTCTTCTACAAAGTTCTCAGTACTACTATCTTCCACCTCTTCTTCAACACCTACACTTATCAAACTCTCACTTTCTCTACACTCCTCTTCAGGACCAAAGAAATGAAACTCTATATCATCACAAACTTTTTTTACATCCGATACTGACCCATGCAAAATAGCAGTGTTTAAGTCACCTAAAAATAATGCAGGACTTTTTACATAGTACAATCTTCTTACTAACATTGCCGAGTGATGTACTGCTAACATTCTCAAATGATGAAAAACACTTTGACACACTTTTCTAGAAAGACAAGCCAAAGAATGACCTTGCAAACCAGTATTTTTTTTTCACTTTACAAGGATCTAGTCCTTGCAACATCTTAATATTTTGTTTAATACTTTTTTTAGTATACTCTTGTAAGAAATTGCATAAAATATCAATAGATTCCTGTCGTATACTACAAATCCTACTACAATCCCAAGTATACACTGGGACTTTAGAACGTCTCCCTAAAACTTCTTCAGCTATCACTACTTCCACATTTCTAGGAACCATCTTTTCTTTTGCAATTGCACAACCGTTCTTCACTTCATAAGCACAACCACTGGTATCAACTGCGTGAACTAATGTATTGTTTTGAAAATAGCTCTCTTCATTAAAAAAAGGTTCTGAACTTGAAGTGTGCTTCCATTCGCCCCAAAATGTTTTACAAAAGTTAGTTCTGTTAATTAGTCTCTTCTTTTTACTTTTGTCCTTCATAGAATGCATTGGTTTATCTAATGTTCACATTCTGTTTAAAACTAAAGTGAACAATTTTCTTTTTATTTCAAAAGCCTTTTCGACTATACTTTCAATCTGTTTTTTCTTTTTATAAAATGCAGATCTTCTTTTATATTTCTTGCCATGTTTCAACACATTTTGAAGTACTCTACTTTTATACATACGTTTCCTTATATCATAATATTGATTCATCCTTCTTTCAACATAGATTGTTTTATCAGAACGTGATTTGCCATTCATTTGTCCTTTTTTCATTTCATTCTTCTTTGTTCTAGAACTATTCTTTCTATTTTCTACATTGTCAAAACCCTTTCCAGTCCTTGAAAGTCTTTTAATAAATTCTTTTGTTCTCTTACCGCAAGACTTTTTCTTTTTGCCACATGTTGTAGTTCATCTAATTCCTGCTTTTGTCTTTTCTTTAAATAGTATTGATTCTTTTCTTGTTTTCTCTTTTCCATTTTTTTTGTCATGGTAAGTCTTTCTTAATAATAATGAAGAATATCTGAAAAAAAGAATATTTAAAATTAATTTAATATTATTAAAATAATTATATAGAAATATACTTTTCTATTACTAAAGAAACACCTTCTATTTAAAAGCTACAAACAAGTGCATATATGGTTTTCTGAATATGTTCACAATTACACATGAGCTGTAAAATAAGTGGAGAGGTGCAGAAAAAGAAATGCAGCAGTAATGTGTGAATGATTACAATGCTAAATATGTAGTGCCTGCATCATTGTAAGACTGCATAACAACTCCTTTGGTGTTTTTATAATTGCATGAGATGGGTGCAGAAATTTGCAATAGAGATGGAGAAAGAAGTAACAATAGTGCAAAAGAAGCAACAGAGGTGCAAAAGAGGCAATTGAGGTACAGAAAGAGGCAAGAGAACTGCAGAAATAGGGAAAGAAAATTGCAGAAATAAGCAAAAGAGGTACAGAAAGAGGGAATATATGGGCAGAGTGAAGCAAGAGAGGAGCAGAAAGAGAGAAGAAAAGTGCAGAAAAAGGGAAGAGGGATGAAGAAATTTAAAACAAAGGTACAGGAAGAACACAAAGCAGTGCAGAAAGAACGAACATAGGTTTTCAAAGAGGAAAGATGGCTACATAAAAAGGCAAGTGAAGTGCAGAACGAAGCAAAAGAGGTGCAAAAAGAAGCAACAGAACTGTAAAAAGAGTCAACAAGAGTGCAAAAAGAGGTAGGAGATGTGCAAAATGAGGCAAGAGGGTTACACAATGAGGCAGATGGGGTGCAGAAACAGGAACAGAACTGCAGAAAGAAACAACAGAGGTTGTGAAAGACGCACGAAGGGTGCACAAACAGACAAAGCAACAGTAGTGTCTGGGTGATTATATAACTGCATACGTTATACCTTAGTGATTGCATACGTGCATAGATAGTGCCTAAATGATTGCATCAGTGCAACAGCAATGGCTGAGTGATTAGATCACTGCATATGTTGTGCCTGCATCATTGTAAGACTGCATGGTGAGTACTTGGGTGTTTTTATAACTGCATGACAGTTGGGCCTAGCCAAAAATAAAGCTGCACACTATTACATGACTCAACTATAAGTGTCCCCATATTGTTAAAAGCACACATACATATGTGTCTACCTTCCCAAATCATCATGACATCTAAAAAAAAAAATATATACAATATTTCTGAAATATAGGAAAACCTATAAACTGAGACATGTACTACATCTGCCTGAGTGATTCCGAAACTCCGTAGGTAGTGCTTGGGTGATTGAGACCAAGAGTAGTCACTGGATTTTTGCAGGAGAAGATGGATAGTGGCTAGCTAATTGCCTGAGTGCATACATACACATTAACTGCATGGTTAAGTGTATAAATAGCACCTGAAGGGATCGATAAGTCATTGAGTACTGCCTAGGTGAATAGATGAATGCAAGAGTAGGGCATGGATGATTCTATGACTACAAGGGAAGTGTGCAGGTTATTACATGACTGCATAGGTACAGCCTGTATGATTGCATGACTGTAGGGAAAGTACATAACTAGACCCTGCATAATGACATATTTGCAAGGCTAATTTCTGGAGGATAACTGAAGTACATAGCAAGTGAGTGGATGATTTTATAAGTTCATGAGTACCGCCTGGATGCTTAGTGAACTATTCAGTAGGCCTGGATGGTAAATTCCGTTCCGCTCGCGGAATTTGCGGAATTTGGGTAATTTCGCTTCCGCGGAGAACTGCGGAATTGCCAAAATTCCGCGATCCGCGCTCGCGGAATTTTTAGCTTGTTCGCGCTTTCAAAGTGCGTGTTCGTGAGATATTTCCCCCCGAGCACGCAAACAGCGTTTACGAACAGGAAAAAAGCATCGCGAACGGGCGGAACAAGCAATTCCGCGTGTTCGCGGAACTTTTGCGTGCTCGCGGAGATTTTTCACCATTTCGCGAAGCTTTGCGTAGCGCGACTACGCAAATTCTGCCCACCCCTATTCAGATGGTGCCTGACCGATTACAGGAGTGCAAAGGTAGTGACTGGGTGATTTTAAAACTACATGAGGTATGATTGACTGATTCCATAAGTACAAGAAAAGTGCATATGTGATTGAAAGAGTAGAAAGGGATTAAAGGAGTACATGTGTAACACCTCGGCGATTGCATAACTTCAGGGATAATGTCTGGGCATTTACATGACTACATAGCAAGTGACTGGGTGATTTTGTAAGTGGATGGGTACTTCTTGGATAATTGCAGGACTACTGAGGTAGAGCTTGAGTAAATAAAAGACTCCAAAAGTAGTGACTGGATGATTTCATAACAGCATAACTACTGGCTGAGTGATTACAAGAGTAGAAAGATAGTACCTCCGTGATTGAAGGAGTGCAACAGTAGTGCATGGGTGATTATATAACTGCATGAGTTATATCTTAGTGATTGCATAAGTGCATAGATAGTGCCTAAATGATTGCATCAGTACAACAGCAATCGCTGAGTGATTACAGCACTGCATATGTTGCACCTGCATCATTGTAAGACTGCATGGCGAGTACTTGGGTGTTTTTATAACTGCATGACAGTTGGGCCTAGCCAAATATAAAGCAGCACACTATTACATAACTCAACTATAAGTGTCCCCATATTGTTAAAAGCACACATACAAATGTGTCTACCTTTCCAAATCATCATGATATCTAAAATAAATATATATTCAATATTTCTGAAATATAGGGAAACCTACAAACTGAGACATGTAGTACATCTGCCTGAGTGATTCCAAAACTCCGTAGGTAGTGCTTGGGTGATTGTATGTGAGCAAGTGTAGTCACTGGATTTTTGCAGGAGAAGATGGATAGTGGCTAGCTAATTGCCTGAGTGCATACATACACATTCACTGCAAGGATAAGTGTATAAATTGTACCTGAAGGGATCGATGAGTCATTGAGTACTGCCTAGGTGAATAGATGAATGCAAAGAGAAGGGCATGGGTGATTCTACGACTGCAAAGGTAGTGTTTGGGTTATTGGCAGAGTGCATGGGTAGTGCCTGGGTGATTTCAAAGTGCCTGTGTAGTAGCGGAGTGATTTCATGAGTGCTTGGATATTAACTGGGTGATTGGAGAATTGCATGGGTACTGCATGTGTGATTGCATAAGTGCATGGGTAATGCTTGGGTTATTGCATGAGTACATGGGTAGTGCTTGGGTGATTGGGAGAGTGCATGGGTAGTGCCTGGGCGATTTCATAAGTGCTTGGGTAGTGGCGGAGTGATTTCATGATTGCTTGGATACTAACTGGGTGATTGGAGAATATGGAATCAGTCAATCATTACTCATGTAGTTTTAAAATCACCCAGTCACTACCTTTGCACTCCTGTAATCGGTCAGGCAGCCTCTTAATAGTTCACTAAGCATACAGATAACTGTATAAATACAATCCGAAGACATAGATGAGTCATTACGTATTACCTAGTTGAGTAGATAAGTGCAACAGGCCTGCAAGGATAATATGTGGTGGTTTACTTTTGAGCTACATCTTCACCATTCTATCTAAAAATATGTGACATCATTAAACTATACCTTTCAACATACTTAAAAAAGAAGGTTAATTAACAACACCTTTTATGAGCATTTTTAAAACTACACTTTTATTCTTTATCTTCACCTTTCTATCTAAAATTATGCGGCATCATTCAACTATACCTTTGTTCAGACTAGAAAAAAGAAGCCTAATTAACAACACCTTATATCAGCATTGTTTAAACCACACCTTTGTGCTGCATCTTCACCTTTTTATCTAAAATTATGTGGCATCATTTAACTATACCTTAGTACAGACTAGAAAAAAGAAACCTAATTAATAATACCTTATATGACCATCCTAGAAAGCACACTTTTGTGATGCATCTTCACCATTCTATCTAAAAATATGATATGTGGCATCATTTAACTTTACCTTTGTACAAACTATACAAATTAATAACACCTTGTATGAACATCTTTCAAACTACACAGTTGTGCTGCATCTTTACCAAACTGTCTAAAATTATGCGGCATCATTCAACTATACTGTGATGCATCTTCACCATTCTATCTAAAAATATGTGGCATCATTTAACTTTACCTTTGTAGAAACTAGAAAAAAGAACCCTAATTAATGACACCTTATATGAACATCTTTCAAACTACACAGTTGAGCTGCATCTTTACCAAACTATCTAAAATTATGCGGCATCATTCAACTATACCTTTGTAGAGACAACAAAAAAGAAGCCTAATTAATTACACCTTATATGAACATCTTTCAAACTACACATTTGTGCTGCGTCATCACCAAACTATCTAAAATTATGCAGCATCATTCAACTATACCTTTGTACAGACTAAAAAAAGAAGCCTAATTAACAACATCTTATATGAACATCAGTAATCCATCTTGCAAAATACACATATTACTATACAGACTCTTTTTAAACAACATTTAAGTGCAATAAAACAAACTACAATATACATCTCTACATTTAATAATATATTTCAAACAACACAGTTTTTGAATAATGTTAAAAGTTTAAAAATAAACTCTCACAAATTTATAACTCACCTTGCAAATAAATGTGTTGAATTTAAAATCTCACAAACTCTTACAGGATTTTCTTTTACACACAATCAAGATAATGCACCAGACTCAGCAAGGTAAAACCAGTAATGGCAAAGTCTCCTCTCTTTCTCCACACAAATACATATAACTATCAAATCACATTGCTTCCTAGATTTTTTCAAATTGTAACACACATTTCTATTGGTTACACATAATAACCCTTAGCAACTGACTTCTAAAGGTGCCCAAACTGTTTCTACATTTTTTTGGAAGTCGCGACCCCATCGTGCATCAGTGCGATGGAGTTGCGAATTCATACGGGAGTTCAAAAAGATATAACAAATAAATTTAACACTATTTTTTAATTAAACACCACTTCTAAAGATAGTACTGACTTGGGAAATATCATTGTAAAAACATAATACTTGTATATAAATTACAATTTCACATTTTAACACCACAGTTAAATTTCAAGCCTTCCCCCATTCTGCTTCATGCCAGTTTCCATAGTAACAGTTCATGGAACACTGAACTTAACTTACAGGTCACAAGTTCACCATATTTTCAAGTGCACCACACAATGTTGCTAATGCAAACAGCAGATGTGGTTGACTTTGCAAAATTTGATCTTATCCTTTCTATTATACCTTTCAGAAATTTTTTACAAACCAATAGCAAACATGCTTTTTAAAACTGTAAAATTCACCCTATTTTTGAATGTACAATGTTCTTAAACAGCCAATCAATTCTCTACATTTTAAAAAACAGCATCTTGTCCACCATTTTACATACCTCTCATTCTACCAACTGACTACCTCAGCTACAGACATCTTTTCATTACTTCCAGACATCCCTTCAAGATGCTTACAGTGTGGATTGTTGGGCACAGCTATGTTTTCTGGTGCAAAAGGTATGCTGAACGCAGAGGTATTGACAAAGACCTAGCTTTACAAAATGTGGATATTAAATGGATTGCACACAGAGGATTAAAGTGGCACCAATTGATGCCTTTGGTTAAATCTTTTTTGCATCTCCAACCCCCTGACTTCATGATTGTGCACTGTGGTGGCAATGACCTAGGCACATTGACTGGGGTAGGTCTGGAATTGCTAATGAAGGACACCTTTGCACAATTGATGTTGCTTTTACCTCAAACTGTCTTTGTATACTCTAACATATGCCAAAGACAAAAATGGAAGTGGTCAAATCAATTTTGTCCACAGATTGAGAAAGCTAGAAAAAATGGCAATAAAGCTGTTTCTGCTTACCTCAGAGACCATAGTATGGGCTCCATATATAACAACAATCTACGTTTTGGTATGGATGTCATCTACAGGAGTGATGGAGTACATTTCACAGATCAGGGAAACAGAGTCTTTCTCAACAACCTAAAGTTCTGCATCAGCACTTACATGTAGCTACAACAAAGTCACAATGAAAACAAGGGCTCTTTTTAAAGCCACCCTATAACATAATACTGATTTTTTTAAAAATTGCGGGGATTCGCGCACCCACCGCGAAGTCACAAAACAAAAGCACAAACTCAATGTACTACAACACAACACACTTTTCAACTTTAAATATAAAATTTTTTTAAATATATTTTTAACAACTCTATCAATTGTAATCTTGTCATTAACTTCAAGCACAATACCATATTAAAACAACTTCACACACACCACCTTCTATATTATATACAACTTCATTATTTATTTAAGGTGAATTCGTGAAGCCATCGCGATTACACGGGGGGCCGCGCTGAGCGCGGCGCTGGAGTCGCGGCTCCAAACTTGATCAAAAAAAAAATCGATCCATTTCCATTATTTCGTATTTGCCCCAGGGACCCCATCCCCCGGGGCAGGACCAGATTTCTTTTTTTATTATATATTTTTGGAGGGGGGCCGCGTGGCCCCCCTCCAAAGGCCAATTATGGCCCCCCTCCAAAGGCCAATTATGGCCCCCTCCAAAGGCCAATTATGGCCCCGGGGACCCCATCCCCCGGGGCCTGGCAAGACTTCTTTTTTAGTTTATATATTTTAGGAGGGGGGCCGCGGGGTCCCCCTTCTTAGGCCAATTATAGCCCCGGGGACCCCATCCCCCGGGGCCTGGCCAGACTTCTTTTTTTGTGTAAATATTTTTGGAGGGGGGCCGCGTGGCCCCCATCCTTAGGCCAATTATGGCCCTGGGGACCCCATCCCTTGGGGCCGGCCTGTCCGTTTAATATTATATATTTATTTTTTTTAATTAAAGGGGAGGGGGGCCACGTGGCCCCCCTCCCAGGCCACTTCTGGCCCTGGGGACCCCATCCCCCGGGGCCTGTCCTCTCCGTTGGGGACTGTGGGGGGAGTCCCAATGCCCCCAGGGTCCCAGCTGGCTCCCCGCCTCATGCGGGAGCCGGCATTGCTTTTGCACAAGGGGAGCTGCTAACATGCAGCTCCCCTTGTGCAAAAGCAATTCTGCTTTGGTTTCTGGAAGCAAGAGCAGGTTTCCTGCTCTCGCTTCAAAAAACCGAAGCAGAGTTTGCTATGACAGGGCAGGAGTCGTGCTCCCGCCCTGCCATAGCAAACAGCAATGTCCCAGGGGTGGGCACCCCGGGACATTGCAGGAGCCGGCCCTGGGGGGTGGTGGTCCCCAGGGCCATCAACGGCTCCAGGAGGGGGGCCGCGTGGCCCCCCTCTCATCATTTCACATAGCCCCCGTGGGCGCCCGCTATATAAATTGGGATTGCCCCCGGGACCTGGCCCACCCGGGGGCTTAACAATAATGAAGCGCGGGAGCCCGTGCTTCATTTTTTGTTTTATTTTCTCCACGGGATTCGCGCACCCTGCGCGACTTCATCCGTGTTTTAAAAAAAAAATGCTTTTTTGGGCCCTGGGGTTCCCTGTGAGAGCCCCTCAGCAGGCCTAGGGAGTCAGGGTGTTTCTACCCTGCCCCCTTTTCTCGTTTTTTAATGTTTTTTTTTACTGTTTTCTTGTGACTTGGTTACCGAGTCACAAGATGGCTGCCAACACTTCCTGGTTTGGAGTGTTGGCAGCCAATCAGAAGTCAGCTCGTGCCTGGGAGGGTTCGCGAACCCTCCTCGGTGCTCAGATATCAAAACTTTTCTTTTTCTAATTTCTCTGAAACTACTGAACGGATTTACACCATTTAAAAAAAAGGGCTCTTACTGAACCAAGACCTACCTTTTTGCCAAATTTGGTGTATTTCCGTTCAGCAGTTCGGGCTGTAGCTTTGTCTAAAGTTCCTATGGAAATTAACATGGGGAAAACGTGTTTTGAAACCCCCCTTTTTTCTTGGCCCCCGCTTGACGTATCACCACGAAACTTTCGAGACAGGAACCGACCGGAGCGCCCCATTATCAGGTTGATGAAGACTGCTGAGACAGCCGAAACGCGTTCCTGTTTTAACTCGTGCTGCCAGTAAATTAAATGGTATTTTGAAGAAATTGAGTGCAAGCTTTCTTTGAAGTGAAGAGAAGTGTTTTCTTATATATATATATATATATAGATCAGATTTAAAATGTTAACTAATTCATTTAATTAATTTAAGATTAATCTCTATTGGGTGTTAGTTTAGTTTCCTGCCTCCACTGTTTTCTGTGGGATTGTATTGTAATATCAATGGATGGCCATGTGTGACTTTGTCCAATGCTGTGCTGGAGTACATTTAGGCCTGTTTTTACACACTCAGGAAAGTAGTAAATTTAGAAGTGCATTTTGTGAATTGCAATTCTCTTGCTCTTTTGAGGGTGTGTTTTGTGGTTTTTAGACAGAATATCAGAAACAAAAATGTTGTGGAACAAAATATTGTGTCAGGAATATGGAGGACAAAAATATTGTGAAGAAAAGTTTCTATAGATAAGCAAAGTTTTACTATAAAATAACTCAATATATATGTACCTTGACAATTTATATATATCTTTAAGGCGCGTAGATCTAGAGTTAATAATAGTACATTTATACTTACCTATTTGCATTTTCCTTCTCGATACTTTGGTCATTGATATTTTTGACACGATATTCTCTCCACCATATATTTTTGTTTACGATATTCTGCCAATGATTTGTGTTAAAATGTCCTTCCACAAACCCCTCTATAAGTTTTTCCTAACCCTACCAGTTCTGTAGTGATTATTCCCCATTTTCCCACCATCACCATGTCCCTTCCTTGTTTACTACAAAAATGTAAACCAGCATGTGCAGAGATCTCTACCTCCATGGTAAAGAACTCTGTAAGGAAATGATAGGAAAGGAGGCAACAGAGATCTCCACTGCTAGGTGTGTGATTTGCATACTTTACATACTCCAGAAAAGAAGTCTTGAACTTGATCCCCACATCTTCAAATTACAACACATACACAAACAAATATACTACACATTATCTATGGTTGTGTCATTCATAATGTTAATGGAAAGGTATTTCAAAAAAATTGGGTTATTAGTTGTGAAGGATGTGAGTCCTGCGCAATTGTGTTTTTACTGGGAACAAAGTACCCAATTGTAGCACTTGACTTTCTCAGCATAGTGAAGCAGAGCACTCTAAGGCGTACTCAGGGGATGTGGTGTGGGCTAGCAATCTCAATTTGCTTGCCCACAACAACAACCATAGCCGCATGCCCCCACCACCATTTACACTTATGAGCCCCGGGGGATGGGCTCCCTGGGGCCTCTGAGAGGCATGGAAGTCGGGCCTAGCACCCCCTGCCCTTCAATTTAAAGATGGCCCTGGAGATGGGGTCTGAGGCCTTGCAGAGGCTCAGGGAGGAGGGCGGAGTGCCCACTATTTATTATTTCAAAGATGAACCCAAGGGATGGTGTCCCCGGGGCTGTGCAGAGGTTAGGGGAGCGGGCCATGTGCCCCCTTTCCACTGTTTTAAGGCTGGTCCCAGGGTATGGGGTCCCCAGGGCCTCACAGAGGCTTGGGGATGGAGGCTGAGTGCCCGCTGTTCATTATTTTAAAGATGAACACCAGAGAATGGTGTCCCCGGGGCAGTGCAGAGGTTAGGGGAGGGGACCAAGTGCCTCTTTTCCACTATTTTAAGGCTGGTTCCAGGGGATAGGGTCCCCAGGGCTTCGAAGAGACTTAGAGAGGCTCAAAGAGGGGGGCCACGCACCCTCTGACCCATTATTTTAAAGTTGTCCACAAGGGATGGGGCCCCTGGGGCCTAGCATAGGCTTGGGGGGGCTCATGCCCACCCTTCCCCCTAATTGATTACAGCCCTGGAGGATAGGATTCCTGGGCAGCCCTTTATCCATGCCCAGTGTGGGGATGGATGCAGGGCCTATGCACAACCAACCACAAGGGTCCACAGGGGGAGGCCCAGGGGCCCACTACCTTCTGGCTCTCCTGGGTGCCAGTGGAAGCCAGCAATTATTTATTATTTTTTAAATCTTAGGAGGGGGCCTTTACAGGCCCTGAGGACCCCGTCCAACAGGGCTGTATTGTTTTTTAGTTGGTGGGGCATGTGCCCCCCTCCCAATCCTTTATAGGCCCCAAGGACCCTATCCCCCAGGGCCATATTATATTCTATGGGGAGGGGGGAATGCAAGACCTAGGACCTAAAGACTCCCCGAGTCTTTAGGTCCCCAGCAACCCCATTCCTCAGGGCCTTTTTTGAAAGGGGAGGGGGAGTGAGGCCCCGCTCACGTATCCTTTAGAAACCCAGGTACCCCTCCCTGGGGCCATTTGCTTTATTTAAAGGGAGTTGGAGAGCAGCCACCCTCCCCTAACATTTAGGGCCTTGGGGACCCCATCCCACATTGTCTCTCCTTTTCTTAGGAGAGGGGTACATGCAACCCTCCTTCCCTGAGCCAGTGGCCCAGGGGGACCAGGGCTCATGCGCTTCTGTGCAGGGAAATTACTGTGTTGCAGGGGTGGGCTCTTTGGGACACAGTGCATGAGCTGGCATGGGGGAGGGATAGAGTGCATGGGCCTTTTCAGGCTCGGGGAGTGGGGCTTCATGCCTATCTGATCCTATTATATGACAGTGTTATTTTAAGAAAGGCAGACTTACTGACTTAGTCAAAGGGTCACAGCACAAAAATATAAAAGGTGGCCTATCGGGTTTATCAGGTTGTCAACATATCAATATATAAAGCAGCCCTATCATGTTTGTCAAAATATCACCAGCAACTATAATTTCATTGATTCACACAATGCAATGTTTATTAAAATTGATTGTCTTAAAAAGTTTAATACCGTTTTCTTTAAAAAATATATAAATTTATCTTTGAGTCTTTTTTACCATTTTTCATTGCACAAAATGCAGCCCTAAACTCAACCAAAAGAGGGCCCTGCACTCCAGCTCAAGACCATTTAGTTCCAGCTGCGAGTGCTTTAAAAAAATATGATAAGCTCTCCTACCATCATGGATTTAATGACCCAGGAAATTTTATGTTTTTTTTAATGTTGCTGGGGGCTAAAAAACTTTCTGCCGCCACTCAATAAATAAAATAAATGCTTGGGGGTACCACTGCCCTTTCAAGGGGCACCAACAGGCTCAAAGAAATAATTAAAAGCCCTTGCAGGGCATTATGGAGTGCTCTCTGCTTGGAGCTGTGAACAATAAGTGAGCAGAACTTAGTGCAGAAATGGATCCTGTTTAAATCATTGACGAATTACTTTTGGTACTTTCCATCAAACTGGAATAAAATATCTTTCCACCCTCTTATAAGACCCTAGGATCTACCAAAAACAAACTTTGAAGGATCCTCAAATTAAGACTGATCACCAGAGGCAGAATATCTTTCTCTGTTTTGCTTGGAACCAGCTTCTTCTTTCCCTGAGACAAGGGGAAATGAGTCGACTTTTAGAAAGCATCTTAAGACTAGGGGTGGGTGGAATATTTCTTTACATCTGCAGAATTGGCCACATTTGGCAACCATACGTTACTCTTCTAACTCTAAACTATGGGCAAATTATGGCAATCGCCGTGTGGAGGAACTTTTTTCATGCAAGGCTCCAGAAATGTAAGGTGGGGACCGTGAGTGAGATTTGGCATCCCTTAGTGTGATTTTCTAACATCGACGGTCATGAGCAGTTGCAGTCAGAGGGCTGCTTCTCAAGTAAATTTACTGCAGCTCGAATAGATTTTTAGCTTGAGATGCAGCAAAATCAACTTGAATGGCCATGTGCTCTTGCGCACAGTGGAACTCAGCGGAATCTTGCAGGGTTTTATGTAACTCTGCGGAATTCCGCGGCGAGAAACTAAGCGAGCTTTGACCACCCATTCTCAAGATTTGTTTCTTTTTCTCTAATGTAGATGGCCTCTTCTGTTCTATAGGGTTATTTTTCTCATTATTAAGCATTGTATATGGGATGGTAGTTACACTCTTTGGACTAGCACCAGAATGCCCAGTTGCTGGAACAGCATGCTTAACAAATACCTATTTCATTACTTCATTCATTTATGATTCGGAAGAAGAGAATTACACCACATTTGGCAGAAAGCATGATCTTGGTCCGTAATGCATGCTTTTGTGATTTGGTGTAACCAGCTTAGTAGTTTTTGAGAAATTATATATATATATATATATATATATGTATATATATATATATATATATATATATCTTACCTACTTGCTAGGTAGTTATAGTTAGGACCTTGTTTCTATTAAAAAAGCATTTTATCTTTTGCCAACATCTTTGGCGCCGTTTGACGAATCTTTACGAAATTTTCTAAACTAATGGTTCACTCAGGTCAGCTCCTGTCTTGAAAGTTTCCGGGTGATTCGTCCAGCAGGGGCCGAGAAAAAAGGGGGGTCCCAAAATGCGTTTTCTCCATGTTAATTTCAATAGGAACTTTAGACAAAGGGTCAGCCCGAACTGCTGAACTGAAATACACCAAAACTCCTCCCACCACTCTATGTGCAGATAGGTCTATTCAGCCTAGTGCTGACTCACCCCCTCTCCTGGAGCCACCCCCAGCCCCTGTCGCTCACAAACCAGACAGTCAATCCACAAACAGGCAGAGGCACACAAAAAGGTTGAACAAGAAAATAACCACTTTCTAAAAGTGCTATTTTCAAACACAGAATTTAAAAACCATCCTTCCTAAAAGATGTGTTATTAAATTCTGAGTTCAGGGATACCAGATATCAACTTTCTATCTTGCTGCTATGGGAAGATATGCAGGTAACCATGTTACACAGCATTCCCCATATTATCCTATGGGCAAGATAGTCTTTCAATAGTGAAAAACGAAATTGGCAGTATTTCACTATCAGGACATGTTACCCACACTAGTACATGTCCTACCTTTCACATACACTGCACCTTGCCCAGGGGGGTACCTTGGGCCTACCATAGGGGTGTCCAATGTGTAAGAAAAGGGAAGGGTCAGGCCTGGCAAGTGTGTACACTGGCCAGGACAACATGGCAGTTAACAAACTGCGCACAGGCACTGCAGTGGCAGGCCTGAGACACCATCTTAGGGCTACTCCTGTGGGTGGCACAATCAGTGCTGCAGGCCCACTAGTAGCATTTGAATTACCAGCCCTGGCACACTCAGTGCACTTTACTAGGGACCTACTGGTAAAACAAATAAGCCAATCATGGATAACCAATCACAATACCAATTTACAGAGAGAGCATATGCACTTTAGCACTGATCAGCAGTGGTAAAGTGCCCAGAGTCCTATACCTAACAACCACAGGTCAGGAAAAACAAAGGAGGAAGAAACAAAAAGTTTTGGGATAACCCTGCAAAAAGGGCCATTTCCAACACCCATGCAGTCATGAAATCATGCAATAACCCAGGCACTATCCATGCAGTTATAAAATCACCCAGGCACTACATATGCACTCCTCAAATCACCCAGGTACTACCCCTGCACTCATGCAATCACCCTGCCATTAGCCATGCACTCCTTCAATCACCCAGTCAGTACCCATGCACTTACAAAATCACCCAGGCACTACCTATGCAGTCCCCCAATCACCCAGGTACTATCCCTGCACTCATGCAATCACCCTGCCATTAGCCATGCACTCCTTCAATCACTCAGGTAGTACTCATGCACTTATAAAATCACCCAGGCTCTACCTATGCACTCCTCTAATCACCCAGGCACTACCCCTGCACTCCTGCAATCACCCAGGCATTACTCATGCACTCCTCTGATCACCCATCCAGTACCCATACATTTATAAAATCACCCAGACACTACCTATGCACTCATGGAATCACCGAAGCACTACCTCTGCACTCATGCAATCACCCAGACACTATCTATTCACTCATGCAATAATCCAGGCACTACCCATGCAGTCCTTTAATTACCCAAACACTACTCATGCAGTCATGCAATCATTCAGGCACTACCCGTGTACTTTTCCAAACACCCAGGCACTATCCCTGCACTCACACAATCACCCAGGTATTATCCAAGTACTTCTTCAATCACTCAGGTAGTACCCATTCACTTCTTCAATCACCCAGACATTACCCCTGCAGTAATGCAGTCACCCAGGCATTAGCCATACACTCCTGCAATCATCTGTGGAAAGGTTTGCTTGAAATACACCATATGATTTTAGGTCTCTACATGAAATGAGAAGTGCTTGAAATACACCATATGATTTTAGGTCTCTACTTGAAATGAAAAGTGCAGCTTCTTAAGTTTTAAGGTGTGCATCATCTTGTGACTGAGGTATGTCTGTACTTGCAGATATATTTTCATATGTGTTATGTATCTAAAGATGCTAGATGTATAAAATACAGGTATATATGTATTTGTATGTTTCTTTTATATATGATGGCACTAGGGAAAGGTACAGACTCATGCATCCATGCTTTTTGAAATATGGGAGACTTACAACAGAGATATGTGAAGGGTTGTTGTTTTGTATTTTTTAGGCTGTACATCTGAGTAGTAGTAGAATGGTAAAGCAGCAGGAGCAGTAAAGTGATGTTTAAGATATGTTGGGAGAGGAATTACTGATTATGGTGCTTTAAAAGAGTCTATGTAAAACTTTACTTGAAGTATGCCACATAAATCAAGGTGTCTGTTTGGAATGTTAAGTGTAGTCTGTCAAGTTTTAAGGTCTGCATGGTTGTGTTATTGATGTATTTTCTAGTTGAATATGTATTCTCATATGTGTTATGTATCGGTAGATGCTACATGTATAAAAGAGAGATATATCTCTATTTGTATGTTTCTATTATATATGGTTTTACTAGTAAAAGGTACAGACACATGCATACATGCTTTCAGGAATATGGTGAGATTTATAACAGAGCTATGTGTAGGTTTGATGCTTTATATTTGGGTAGGCCCAATACCCTGAGCAGTTAGAGAATGGTGCAGCTGTACTTGAAAAGTGTTCACCATGTCATAAACCTCACTTTTGTGTTGCAATTTCACTATTCTTCTACTACTCATGATGTTGGGTGTAGTCAAATATAAAGCAGCAACCTCAACACATGTCTCAGCTGTAAGACTGCAGTGACCCAGGCACTACCCATGCACTCATCCATCCACTAAGCCACTGTATATACAGTCCTTCAATCAGTCAGGCACTACCCCTGCACTTATGCAATCACTCAGGCACTACCTATGCACTCTTTCAATAACGCAGGCACTACCCCTATACTCATGCAATCACCCATATATGATCTATGCACTCCTCCAATCACCCAGGCACTACCTGTGCACTTAAAATCACCCAGGCACTACCTATGCACTTCTCTAATCACCCAGGCACTATCTCTGCACTCCTCCAATCACCCAGGCAGTACAGATGCACTGATGCAATCACTCAGGCACTACCGATGCACTCATACATGCACTCAGCCACTTCCCCTGAACTCATGCAATCACCCAATCACTACCCATGCAGTTCTCCAATAATCCAGGTACAACCCTTGCACTCATGCAATCACCCAGGTACTACCTATGCATTGTTCCATCAGTCAAGCACTACCCATGCATTCCTCCATGTACCACGGCAGCACCTGTGCATTCCTCCAATCACGCAGGCATTACCCTTGCACTCATGCAATCACCCAGGCATTACCTATGCACTTCTTTAATCACTCAGACAGTACCCATGCGCTCCTCCAATCACCCAGGCACTAGCCATGCACTCATGCAATCACCCCGGCGTTACCTATGCACTTCTTCAATCACTCAGGTAGTACTCATGCAGTCCTCTAATTTCATAGGCACTACCCCTGCACTAATGTAATCACTCCGGCACTATCCATACAGTTATCCATGCTCTCAGTCACGACTTGTGCACTCATCCCATTTACCGATGCACTCATCAAATCACTCAGGCAGTACTTATGCACTCATGTAATCAGACAGTTACTATTCATCCTCTTCTCCAATTACCCAGATAGTATTCTTGCACTCATACAAACACCTAGGCACTACTGTTGCACTCACTCATTCATGTAGGCACTACTTATATACTCATCTATGCATTCAGGGACTATTCATGCACTTACCCATGCTTACAATCTCTACGTCTGCACTTATGCAACCAATCAATCAGTATCCAATCTCTCCTCTAATTATACAGACATTACCCTTGCACTCATACAATCACCCAGGCACTACCCATGGAGTCATGCAATCACTGAGACACATCCATTATATATCTTAGCTGTAAGTCTTAACATATTGCGGAAACCATTTATACATATTTCTGTACCTTTTGGTAGCAATATCATATATTAAAGTAATATACAAATAGATGTATACTTGTGTTTTATATGTGTAGCATCTTCACATGCATAATATGCATCAGAATACATGTGCAAGTAGAGATATACCTTAGTTACAACACCATGCAGACCTTAAAACTTGACAGATTGCTCTTCACATTTGAAGCAGATAATGAAAATTATATGGTATACTTGAAGTGTAGCTTTCCACAGACTCATACAAAGTAACGTTATAACTGATTCTTCTCTTAATATGCCTTAAATCTCACTTTTGTGCTGCTGCTTCATCGTTCTATGACTACATAGGGTGTTTGGCCTAGTCAAATATATAGCAGCAATCTTTCATATGTCCGTGGTGTAAGTCTCACCATCTTCTTAAAAGCATGCATGCATATGTCTGTACCTTTTGTTAGTAGCATCATATATCAAAGAAACATACAAATAGATGTATACCTGTGTTTTATAAAGTGTAATATGTTCAGATGTATAAGACATATCACAATACATGTGCAATTTCATATATATCTCAAACAGAAGTCCATGAAGACCTTAAAACGTGAGAGAGTGCACTTCATATTTCAAAGAGTCACTTAGATTTATTTAGTGCACTTCAAGTGAACTTTTCCAGAGAGTCTTACAAAGTATCATAATCACTAATTTGTCACCCAACATATGTTAAACATTACTTTTCTGGTGCTGCTGCTTTACCATTTTACTAGTAGTTAGGTATTGAACATAGTCAAAATAAATTAGTAAGAAGCAAGATAAGTGCAGAAAGAAGCAACAGAGGTGGAGAAGGAGGCAAGAGAAGTGCACAAACAGGCAAAGGAAGTGTAGAAAGATCCAAGAGCAGTGCAGAAAGAACCAACAGAAGTGCAGAAGGAGGCAAGAGGGGTGCAGAAGGAGCCAAGAGAGGTATAGAAATTCGAAAGAGAGGTGTAGAAAGAAGCAACAGAGGTGCAGAAAGAGACAAGACAACTGCAGAAAGAGGCAAGACAGTTGCAGAAATAGGCAAGAGAGGTGCAGAAAAAGGGAACAGGGGTGCAGAAAAAGGCAAGAGAAGTACAGAAAGAGGGAAGAAGGATGTAGAAAGAGGCAAGAGGGGTGCAGAAGGAGTAACAGAAGTGCAGAAAGAAGCAAGAGTAGTGGAGAACGAAGTAAGAGAGGTACAGAAAGAGGCAAGTGTGGTACAGAAAGAGGCTAAGGAAGTGCAGAAGGAAGCAACAGAGGTGTAGAAAGAGGCAAGTGGGGTACAGAAAGAGGCAAGAGAAGTGCAGAAAGAAGCAACAGAGGTGCAGAAAGAGTCAAGCGGGATGCAGAAAGAGGCAAGTGAGTTGCAGAAGCAGGCAAAAGAGGTGCATAAAGAATGAAGAGCAGTTCAGAAAGAACCAACAGAGGTGTAGAAGTAGGCAAGAGGGGTGCAGAAATTTACACGAGATGTGCAGAAAGAAGCAAGAGCATTGCAGAAAGAAACAACAGAAATGCAGAAAGAGGCAAGAAGGCTGTAGGAGGAGGCAAGAGTAGTGCAGAAAGAAGCAAAAGAAGTACAGAAAGAGGCAAGAGGGGTACAGAAAGAGGCAACAGAGGTGCACAAAGAGGGAAGAAGGATATAGAAAGAGGCAACAAGGGTACAGAAAGAAGCAAGAGAGGTGAAGCAAGAAGCAAGAGAAGTGCACAAACAATAACAGAGGTGCAGAAAGAGGCAAGAGTGTTGCAGAAAGAGGCAAGGGAGGTTCAGAAAGAGGGAAGAAGGATATAAAAAGAGGCAAGAGGTGTGCAGAAGGAGTAACAGAAGTGTAGAAAGAAGCAAGAGAAGTACAGAAAGAAGGAAGAGATATGCACAAAGAGGCAAGTGGGGTACAGAAAGAGGCAAGAGAAGTGCAGAAAGAAGCAACAGAGGTGTAGAAAGAGACAAGAGAGGTACATGAAGAGGGGTGCAGAAAGAAGCAAGCGGGGTGTATAAAGAAGCAAGAGTAGTGTAGAAAGAAACAACAGAGGTGCAGAAGGGAGAAAGAGGTATGCTGAAAGAAGCAAGAGGAGTGTCAAAATTTGTAAGAGAGGTGCAAAAAGAAGCAAGACTAGTGCATAAAGAATCAACAGAGGTGCACAAACAGACAACAGGGGTGCAGAAAAAGGGAACAGGGGTGCAGAAAGAGACAAGAGAGGTGAAGAAACAGGCAAGAGAAGTGCAGAAAGAAGCAACAGAGGTGCAGAAAGAGGCAAGAGGGGTGCAGAAAGAGGGAAGAAAGGTGCAGAAAGAGGCAAGAGGGGTGTATAAAGAAGCAAGAGTAGTGCAGAAAGAACCAACAGATCTGCAGAAGGGAGAAAGAGGTATGTTGCAAGAAGGAAGAGGAGTGCCAAAATTTGTAAGAGAGGTGCAAAAAGAAGAAAGACTAGTGCAGAAAGAATCAACAGAGGTGCAGAAACAGACAAGAGGGGTGAACAAAGAGGAAAATAAGTGCAAAAAGAAGCAACAGAGGTGCAAAAAGAGGCAAGAGGGGTGGAGAAAGAGGGAAGAGAGGTGCAGAAAGAGGGAAGAAAGATATAGAAAGGAGCAATAGTTAGGTATTGAGTATAGGCAAAAACAAAGCAGCAACCCTTCACATGTTTCTGCTGTAAGTTTCACCATCTTTCTGAAACCATGCATGCATTAGTCTGTACTTTTTGCTAGTGTACTGTAGATAAAAGAAGCATACAAATATAGGTATACTTCTGTTTTATATGTAAAGCATCTTCAAATGTATGACACATATGAGAATACATGTGCAAGTAGAAACATACCTCAATCACAACACCATGCAGGCCTTAAAACTTGACAGACTGCACTTTACATTTGATTTGGGTAGCAGTAGAGAAATCCTTCAGTTGTGCTCTGTGATTCTGTTTTAGAGGTTGTGATGTCTTCTAATTGTAGGAATTTTGCTGTGTCTGACATAGCTTTGCAATGCAATTAAAAATATTTCTTTATTTATAGATGAGAATATTTGTATATAATTATTTTAATAATATAAAATTATTTAACAAAACGATTTAAACTTTTTTCTTTGTTTTCAGATATTCACCATTATTAGTAATAAAGATTGAGTATGGCAAGAAAAGATCAAAAGAAAAGAAAAGAAAAAAACAGTACTATTTTAAGGAAAGAGAAAAGCAGAAATTAGATGAAGTACAACATGTGACATTGAAGAAAAAGACTTCTGGTAAGAGAACTAAAGAATTTGTTAAAAGAATTTTAAAGAATGTAATGAATTTTCAAAATGGGGAAAAGAGAAAGAAAAGTACTACAACCAATCAGAAGGAAACGAAAAAAGGACAAATTAATGGAAAATCAGGTTATGGGAAAACAATCTATGTTGAAAGAAGGATGAAATAATATAAAGACATTAGGAAGAGAATGTATAAACGTAGAGTACTACAAAATTTATTGAAAGATTGCAAAAAATATAAAAGAAGATCAGCATCTTACAAGACAAAAACAACATATTGAAAGTGTAGTCGAAAAGGCTTTTGAAATGAAAAGAAGATTGTTTATATTAGTATTAAAGAGAATGAAAACATTGAATAATATAATGCACTTTATGAAGGAGAAAAGTAAAAGAAAAATACTGGATAATACAACTAACTTTTGCAAAAAGAATTCAGGTGAATGGAATCACACTTCTAGTACTGAACCTTTTTTAATGAAGAAAGCTATTTTCAACAAAATACATTAGTTCATGCAGTTGATACCAGTGGTCTTTGTTATGAGGTTAAAAATGGTTGTCCAATCGAAAAAGAAAAGATGGTTCCTAGAAATGTGGAAGAAGTACTAGCTGAAGAAGATCAAGGGAGACGTACACAAGCTCCAGTGTACAAGTGGGATTGTAGTAGTATTTGTAGTATACGACAGGAATCTATTGATATATTATGAAATTGTTTACGAGATTATGGTAAAAAAAGGTGTTAAACAGAAGATTAAGATGCTGCAAGGACTAGTTCCTTCTAAAGTGAGAAAATATACTAACTTGCAGGGTCATTCTCTGGCTTGTCTTTCTAGAAAAGTGTGACGAAGTACTTTTCATCATTTAAGAATGTTAGCAGTACATAACTCAGAAATGCGGAAGTTAGTAAGAAAATTGTACTTTGTAAAAAGTCCTGCATTATCTTTAAGTGAAATAAACACAGCTCTTTTGCATGGTTCTGTATTGGATGTAAAAAAGTTTATGATGATCTACAGTTTTGTTTCTTTGGTCCTCAAGAGGAGTGTAGAGAAAGTGAGAGTTTGATAAGTGTAGGTGTTGAAGAAGAGGTGGAAGATAGTACTACTGAGATGTTTGTAAAAGAAATTACAAAGTTATAGGGACTTTCTTGTGAAAAACCAAACTATGGGGCCTATTACGATGGCGGACGGAGACACGACCGCGGTGCCGGCGGTGGCGGTTACACCCATTTACCGCACGCCGCCAGGGGTCTTCACGCCCGCCATATTAGGATGGCCACACATTGCCCATTTCCCGTCCGCCGCGGTGCGACGCCGACGGCCATCAAAGTGCGCCCCCCACCGCGGCGGAGTGAGCCAATCACCACACACTGCCGTGCGGAATGACGTCCCGTACGCAGAAGATATTACGATGCTAGAAACATGGCAGTGCACCGCGATGGCGAAACCGCACAGCGAGAGACGGCAGAGACACCACAGCGGAGACAGAAAAGAGATACCCGGTACACACCGCGATGGATCCTGCCCTACACGCCATCCCGGTGCTGTACATGATACACCACCTGCAAGCCATCGTCCGCCGCGGACGCCTCCGCAGGTACGTACAGACACAACAGTGCAAGTAACACAATACACAGCTCCAGGGTGGAAAAACGTTGCATGGGAACACCACACACCCCTGTGGGGACAGGTACACAGCCATCACTGCACACACACATGTCCCACCTGTGACAAACACACCTCACCACATACTGCCCACCCATGTTCCGCCATCATGAACAAATGTCCCGGTCACGTCACCGCCGCGGTCAGTGTGCAGGAAACCATGCGCACAACGCAGATCCCAGGGCCAGCGCCTGCCAAGGGCACCGTACAAATAGCACAGAGCCACAACTCCACCCACAACACACTAGCTACCTCCCTGAAGGGACACAACATGTGCCTCCCAAGTGCCACTCCTGCACAACAACCACACAACTAAAGCCACACCATGCCCCACGTCCCAACAACTGCATATACAGCCACAGCAGGACCCTTTGCACAGGAACACATAGCACAAAAGCCCAGGCCCCAGCCAACACGCACACCACAGCAACATCACACACAAGCCAAGAACACTGAGGCCAGGCACAAAATGTACACACACACAGATGAGGACCAAACACTTCACTGCACACACTACCTGACAAGTCACACACACACACACCACCCTGACTCACAGCCACATACACACACCACATGCCAGCAGTAATGGAGGACAACATATAGGAAAGCCAAAGTGAGGTGCCCACAAATGGAAGGGTAGTGACACAACCATCAAGCATGTGTGATGCTTATGCAAGACAAGACACATGTGAGAACACACACAGCCCATCACAGCACACATGGCTGACACAGTCAGTCAACACAAACCACGGTCACCTCAATGCAACAACTCCTGGAGACAGCAAGGACACCCATGTATAGGCACAGGGATGAAAGGAAGGCCCTGAACTCAAACACTGAACAGCCACACATAGGCATCCAAATACTGGACAAGAGAATGTCTGCTGCACAACACACAGGGCCCAGTGACACACTACATGACAGCCAAGCACAAGTAGGATATGCCACACACCTCCTCTCACAACAGCACCACACAATACTGCCATGTGCACAAAACACAACCACAGGGCTCAACAAGTACACATACAGGCACACCACTCCAGGGTGACACATGGCAGTAGTTGACAATGCAGGTGCACACATATCCACAGTCACAACAAAGTCACCCCCTTCACACCATACACCTCTCCACCACCCAAGTGCACACATTGGAAGTAAGCCATGGGACCTGGATAACTCATCACCACAAGATGTCCATACACCTACACTGATTGGCACACAGAAAGGAAGCTCACACAGACCCCATGACCCTGGCCTGCCTGCCTGTAAGCCTGTGCCCAAACTCCCACCCTGTGCTGCCATTGCCCACAAACCTGACATGTGTCCACCATAGATAACATGAGCAAAGAAGGATGATGACAACAAGACCTCATTGCCAACCACCTGCACTGCACCCATAAGTATCACAGTCATGTAGAAATGAAGTGCCTCCCACCCCTGCAAAAAAATGAAATGTGACACAACCCATTGGCAATGTCGAAGTGGCATACTGAGCCTGTGACACAGTAAACCATGCACACACAGAAACAACTTTATTCAGGAAGGACACTGACACAACTCACTGCAGGACCAACTGTGTTTATTCACTATTTGCATATAGAGCCAACAAATTTGGGCAACAGCAAAGCCAGTGGGCATTTCAATATGCACAGTATTTACATGAAAAGCTGCACAGGCAGGGGGCAAACAGCAGTGAACGACAAGGCCAGTGGCCAGGACACAGTGCAGGTTAAGTCCATGAGATCCTGCACAGGCAGGGGGCACACAGCAGTGAACAACAAGGCCAGTGGGCAGGACAAAGTGCAGAGTGAGTCCATGAGAAGCTGCACAGGCAGAGGGCACACAGCAGTGAACAGCAAGGCCAGTGGCCAGTCCAATGTGCAGAGTGAGTCCATGAGAAGCTGCACAGGCAGGGGGCACACAGCAGTGAACGACAAGGCCAGTGGGCAGGACAAAGTGCAGAGTGAGTCCATGAGAAGCTGCACAGGCAAGTGGCAAACAGCAGTGAACAACAAGGCCAGTGGCCAGGACACAGTGCAGGTGAGGTGTGCCCAAACTCCCACCCTGTGCTGCCATTGCCCACAAACCTGACATGTGTCCACCATAGATAACATGAGCAAAGAAGGATGATGACAACAAGACCTCATTGCCAACCACCTGCACTGCACCCATAAGTATCACAGTCAGGTAGAAATGAAGTGCCTCCCACCCCTGCAAAAAAAATGAAATGTGAGACAACCTATTGGCAATGTTGAAGTGGCATACTGAGCATGTGACACAGTAAACCATGCACACACAGAAACAACTTCATTCAGGAAGGACACTGACACAACTCACAGCAGGACCAACTGTGTTTATTCACAATTTGCATAGTGAGACAACAAATTTGGGCAACAGCAAGGCCAATGGGCATTTCAATATGCACAGTATTTACATGAGAAGCTGCACAGGCAGGGAGCAAACAGCAGTGAGCAATAAGGCCAGTGGCCAGTCCAAGTGCAGATGAAGTCCATGAGAAGCTGCACAGTCAGGGGGCAAATAGCAGTGAACAACAAGGCCAGTGGCCAGTACAATGTGCAGATGAAGTCCATGAGAAGCTGCACAGCCAGGGAGCAAATAGCAGTGAACAACAAGGCCAGTGGCCAGTACAATGTACAGATGAAGTCCATGAGAAGCTGCACAGCCAGGGAGCAAATAGTAGTGAACAACAAGGCCAGTGGCCAGTCCAAAGTGCAGGTGAGGTACATGAGATCCTGCACAGGCAAGGGGCAAACAGCAGTGAACAGCAAGGCCAGTGGCCAGGACACAGTGCAGGTGAGGTACATGAGAAGCTGCACAGGCAAGGGGCAAACAGCAGTGAACAACAAGGCCAGTGGCCAGTACAATGTGCAGAGTAGGGACATCAGAAGCTGCACAGGCAGGGGGCAAATAGCAGTGAACAATAAGGCCAGTGGCCAGTCCAATGTGCAGATGAAGTCCATGAGAAGCTGCACAGGCAGGGGGCAAATAGCAGTGAACAACAAGGCCAGTGGCCAGTACAATGTGCAGGTGAGGTACATGAGAAGCTGCACAGTCAGGGAGCAAATAGCAGTGAACAACAAGGCCAGTGGCCAGTACAATGTGCAGATGAAGTCCATGAGAAGCTGCACAGCCAGGGAGCAAATAGCAGTGAACAATAAGGCCAGTACATTGTGCAGAGTGGGGACATCAGAAGCTGCACAGGCAGGGGGCAAATAGCAGTGAACAATAAGGCCACTACATTGTGCAGAGTGGGGACATCAGAAACTGCACCGGCAGGGGGCAAACAGCAGTGAACAAAAAGGCCAGTGGCCAGTCCAATGTGCAGATGAAGCCCATGAGAAGCTGCACAGGCAGGGGGCAAATAGCAGTGAACAACAAGGCCAGTGGCCAGTACAATGTGCAGGTGAGGTACATGAGAAGCTGCACATCCAGGAAGCAAATAGCAATTAACAACAAGGCCAGTGGCCAGTACAATGTGCAGATGAAGTCCATGAGAAGCTGCACAGCCAGGGAGCAAATAGCAGTGAACAATAAGGCCAGTACATTGTGCAGAGTGGGGACATCAGAAGCTGCACAGGCAGGGGGCAAATAGCAGTGAACAATAAGGCCAGTACATTGTGCAGAGTGGGGACATCAGAAGCTGCACAGGCAGGGGGCAAACAGCAGTGAACAAAAAGGCCAGTGGCCAGTCCAATGTGCAGATGAAGTCCATGAGAAGCTGCACAGGCAGGGGGCAAATAGCAGTGAACAACAAGGCCAGTGGCCAGTACAATGTGCAGGTGAGGTACATGAGAAGCTGCACAGCCAGGGAGCAAATAGCAGTGAACAACAAGGCCAGTGGCCAGTACAATGTGCAGGTGAGGTACATGAGAAGCTGCACAGCCAGGGAGCAAATAGCAGCGAACAACAAGGCCAGTGGCCAGTACAATGTGCAGATGAAGTCCATGAGAAGCTGCACAGCCAGGGAGCAAATAGCAGTGAACAATAAGGCCAGTACATTGTGCAGAGTGGGGACATCAGAAGCTGCACAGGCAGGGGGCAAATAGCAGTGAACAATAAGGCCAGTACATTGTGCAGAGTGGGGACATCAGAAGCTTCACAGGCAGGGGGCAAATAGCAGTAAACAATAAGTCCAGTACATTGTTCAGAATGGGGACATCAGAAGCTGCACAGGCAGGGGGCAAACAGCAGTGAACAAAAAGGCCAGTACATTGTGCAGAGTAGTGACATCAGAAGCTACACAGGGAATGTATGCAACTCTACCATGCCATGCCCAGCCACAGAGTAATGGGGCTGACAATGGGCATCACACGCACCGCTGTGGACAGACAGGTGTGTGAGGGTGACCACCACTCAGATGGGGCTTTCTGCCGGACTTGGAGCTGACTGTGTGTTGGGGTCAGTTGGAGGGCTGCCCTGGGCAGTGGGAGGAACAACTGTGGAAGAGCCATGAGCCATCTCTGCTTGTGGGAGCTGGGGGGCTGCTTGGACCAGGTGGGGTGGTGGCATGGGGAGGTGGACTCATGCCCTGGTGAGACACAGTGTGTGCCGGAGATTGTGGAGGGGTGCCTCTACACTTCTTGGGGATCCTGACAGGCTTCCCTGCCTGGGGGTTGAGGCGAACTGGGGCGGACACAACAGGTGACCCCACTACCAAAGCTGATTCTGGTGTGGATGGTGACCCTCCCTCTGGGGACTTGCTGGATCCCGCTGTGCGCTTGCCTGGGGTTTTCCGCTGCCCTGCCTCCCTCTGTCCACCATGTTTGCCCCCTACAGTGTCCTCCCGTGCTGGCTTCACAGGGCTTGGGATGGGAGTGGAGGTCAAGGATGGATTATCCATGGGGCCCTCATCCTGTGTAATGTTTGCAGGCAACACCTTCTCAGTGGGTGTGGAATCTGTCATTTTGCCTCGGCGAGACGTCTTTGGGACAGGGGAGTCTTTGGCGGGGGAGGAAGGTGAGGCCTGTGACCCTGATGCTTGTTTCTTTGCTTTGTGGCCCTTGCTGTCGCCTGATGGGCTTTTCTCTCTGCGCTCTGGGGTGGCCTTACTTTTATGTGGGGATGGTGTCTGCGCTCTAGTACGCTTGGGCTGCTGCTGCTCCTGTGTGCTGCGGGTTCTGTATCGGGACTTTGGGGTCCGCTGAGCATTGTCACTGTCATCAGAGGTGGCCAGTGACATGGGGCCGGACAAAGTGATGGGAGCCGCTCCCTGACTATGTGCCTGTTGCAGGGCTGCTGTCACAGTTGATGACAAGGACTGCACAGTCCGGTGTAGCCCACCTACATCGGAATGTATGCCCTCCATGAAAGCTATAACCTGCCCCAACTTTTTGTCGTGCTCTTGGAAGGCATTGTAAAGTGCTGTCTGCCCCACACACAGCTGGCGCAATAGCTCGACTGCTTCAGCACTGAGGGCAGCAGGGCTGACATGGGCTGGGGCAGCAGTGCCTGGGGTGAAGGTGACTCTTCCCTTCCTACTCGTGCGGACACGGGCAGCACCAGTGGAGGTTGAAGGGAGGCTGGGCACTGGACGCTGTGTGGCAGAAGAGGAGGCAGAGTCCCCGTTCCCTGTACCCCCCAACATGGATGCGTCACCGCTGGCGTCAGATGACGTAGAGCTTTGTGTCTCGGGCTGTGAATCCTCTAGCAGACTCCTGTCCCCCTCCTCGGCGCTGGTCACATCTGTGTCAGTCTGCTCCGGTGCGGCTGTTGCACTGGATGCCTCACCACTGGTGTCCATGCCCTGTCCCTCTGCACATACGGGAGATGCTGCATAGGAGAGAGAAGTACTGTGAGATGAGTGGCATCAACAGAACTAACACGTGCCAATACATCTGCATCCTAGAAGAGGTGTGCAGCACATCGCATGCCACCCTGTGCACACATATATCTTGCCACCCAAAATATCAAGCCAACGGTGCATATCCAACACACATCCTACCATAAGTGCCCCAGGTGACTCACACAGCACACCATCCTGCTGTTGGCTCACATCAGACACAGCCACAAAATGGCCTGTGCACACACACTGTCCCGATGGTTGCAAGGATGAACACCAGAACATGGTGCTCATCACCTACATGGATGGAGCAGTAGGGGACCACACAGACCACAACATACCAGCCGACAATGACCCTGCACACATGCCATCCACCATATCGAGTTCATGGGCACATCTACTGTTGCACATTGGCCTCAGATGTCTGACTGGCAGACATCTGAGGTCTGTAATTGCACGCATTCATTGAAATGCACTCACAGTTGGCACACTGGCATTCCCATCCATCTGAATTCACACACTACCCCACAGCAGAAGGTACCTGAAGGCCACAACTCCAAATGTAAGAGAGATGCACAGTTTTAAAACTGACTTCATGAAGCACAGGTTGGGCAAATGCATGGCACATACACCCAGCACAGAGGCCACTCACAACACATTGCACCACACAACCAACGTCACACAGCTCACAATTTGCACACTCTGTAGACACATGCACCCACTCCCAGCCAAAGGCAGCCTGCAACACATACTCACCCCTAGCTTGCGGCTGATGCTCCTTCAGTTGTCTGTCCAGCTCAGGTTGTGTGACAGCCAGGATGCGGACCCTTAGTGGTGTCATGCTGCGCCTAGCCAACCTGCCAGTCCGAGGGAGCAGCCGCAGCGTCATCTCGGCCACGTTCTTGCTCAGCCGGCAGATGACGTCCCACCTTTTATGACAGTGGGTGCGCCTTCGGTTTGACACACCCAGATCTCGCACTCTGGAGGCAATGGCCCTCCACACGGCTTTACGCTGGTGGACCTTCAGCTGCAGGCATGGGAGACAAGAGGGGTGAGGTTCCAGTGACACAGTGTACAATGACAACACAAAGAAAATGCAGTAGCACGACAGTGACTCATCCAAAACTCCAGCCACAACTGTAACAGAGCCAACAATTGCTGTGAACATGGTACAATGTCATTGGTCAATCAGACGTACATGCATGCATGTTCGATGGTGGACACAGTACTTCCACATCCCATTCACATGCAGGATACCAACACAGCAAGCGACGTGTAGTCTGCCCGCAGCTACTGTCTGCAGTTACCTACAACTACACATAGAGAAGATAGCAAAACATGTGTATTGGTGTTGGACTCACTGTGTCCAACACTGCGCAGACCTAAGTGTCCTAGCCCTGTGAAAGCCTCACTGTGTCCTGGAACTCACATAGAGTGATAACAACTGTCATACACACACCCTTCTCACACGGCTGCTCCTGTGCAATCTACAGGGCAGAGATGGTACTTAGATGAAGAGGCGTGAACCAAACACACATGGAACACACTGTACATGCAGTGATGTGGACATGTGGCATTTGGCGGGGACTGTGCAGGGCAGGTGGACTGACTCTGAGTGGGTAAATTGGGAGCAACACAGCCATTCACAGAAACGATAACTGGCCTGACTCCTGCATCACCAAAATGCAGCTGCACTGTATGGCTGACACTACAAAACATGTCCCTCTACTCAGGATGGGCATGCAGGGTAACGTGTGAAAGAGCCCACCAAACCCTTCCCGCTGTAGTAAGCATGCTAGGCAGTGCATGTCAGAGCCCGACAACCACTGACACATACAGAGGCACCTCCACCTCACGTGTGCCCACCCTGCACTCTCACTCACAGTCTTGGAGACTTACCACGACATTAGGGCCACCATAAAGCCTTGGGTACTGTGCAAGCACCCCGTCTACCAGGACCTCAAGCTCCTCGTTGGTGAAGGGACTGGCGCGGATCTTCTGAGTCCTCGACATCACAATGGACATGTGGCAGCAGCAGCACGTTGAGGGTGGCAGCCAGCAGTCCCTTGAGGCAGCAGCAGCAGGTGGAGGGTGGCAACCAGCAGTCCCTGGAGGCAGCAGCAGCAGGTGGAGGGTGGCAGCCAGCAGTCCCTGGAGGCAGCAGCAGCAGGTGGAGGGTGGCAGCCAGCAGTCCCTGGAGGCAGCAGCAGCAGGTGGAGGGTGGCAGCCAGCAGTCCCTGGAGGCAGCAGCAGCAGGTGAGGGTTGTCAGTCAGCAGTCCCTGGTAGCTGTGGGAATGTGGGGCGCCCTCCCACACATATATAGGCCCCTGGGGCTGTATCAGTGGTCCCAGGGGGCTGCAATTGGTGTACCAGGTCTGCCTCATTCAAAAACATCCAATGTCCGCATCCGCGGTGGCGGTGCATGCCTACCGCAATTTTCATATTCGCATCAGGCTACCGCGAGGGTGTTTCCCATTGCTGCAAGGGCATGGTCCATGGCGGTGACACACCGTAGGGGCCAGGCGCACGCTACCCCGGTGGTGCATCTTTTGATTGCTTCCAGTGACCGGCTCCGCGGTGGCGGTGCACGCCTACCGCGATTTTCAAATCCGCATCAGGCTCTCGCGAGGGTGCTTCCCATTGGCTGCAAGGGCATGGTCCATGGCGGTGACACACCGCAGGGGCCAGGCGGTAGGCACCGCCAAATGTGTGCCATACAGTGCCTGGAGTGACCGTGATTTGGGTAGCGGTGCATAGTGACCGCCATTGTCACATACATATCTGGCTGTGTCTACTGCGATCGTGCCTGGGGTATGGGCGGTGCCAGGCTGCAGGGGCCAGGTGGTAGGCACCGCCAAATGTGTGCCATACAGTGCCTGGAGTGACCGTGATTTGGGAAGCGGTGCATAGTGACCGCCATTGTCACATACATATCTGGCTGTGTCTACCGCGATCATGCCTGGGGTATGGGCCTTGCCAGTCCACAGGGGCCAGGCGGTAGGCACCGCCAAATGTGTGCCATACAGTGCCTGGAGTGACCGTGATTTGGGTAGCGGTGCATAGTGACCGCCATTATCACATACATATCTGGCTGTGTCTACCGCGATCATGCCTGGGGTATGGGCGGTGCCAGTCCGCAGGGGCCAGGCAGTAGGCACCGCCAAATGTGTGCCATACAGTGCCTGGAGTGAGCATTAATGGAGTCGTGGAGTAGCTTTGCTTCACCTAACGTGTCCGCCAGCTCTATGCATAGGCCAACATGTACAGTGCCCAGTGTCTCAAAAATTGAAGGGTCCTCATGAGGGCAAATGCACAAAAGGAACATGTCACTCCACGTCACCAACACATACCATAGATGGGTCGCCAATACATTGCATGGGCACATACACTTGCACATGTCACATGTGCTGTGTAATGAAATGTAGACTGTCCAGTTAATGTGTTGCATAGCATATGTTGATAATGGTCAATGTCTGTGTGTGCAATGTAACGCACAATGTTGTCCGATTTACTGAACTAGGGGCATCAGCAACTGTCACATTGTGTAATGCACATGCACACACGTGTCCCCCACGCTCAGCCGGTGGTCAGTGTGTAGTTGATGTGTGCCATGTGCAACCTGTGTTGGGAGGTGTATCAGGGACAGCAACATGGTGTGTTAGGGTAGTATTGCAATTAGTAACATATGCTGGGGGTCATACTCACAGGTGTGCACACATATCTGTTAGTATATCACACTGTGCATGCGAATGAGCCGGAGGGGTGCACAGATACTTGCTGCTGGTAAGGGGACAGGTGTACGAGTAGTATGCCTGATGTGTACCTACTTGTGAAGTGCTCTGTCGGTTAATGGTGCAATGTGTAAAACTTGCCAATGTGTCTGTTGAAAAAATTGATGTAATGCACATTTCTTGGTCTTTTGCATTGACATCTGTGCACTTTGATCTGTCCTAGGAGGAGGAGGCCCAATATCCATCGTCCGTTCACAGTCCTGGCAGACATGGAGAATGAGGATATAATCCGCAAATTCAGGCTGGACCGACAAACCCTGCAGAACCTATGTGCCATGTTGGAGCCCCACCTGCAGCCACGTCGGACATATCCGACAGCTTTCACCGCAACATCTAAGGTGATGACATGCCTGCATTTCTTTGCAACAGGCTCATTCCAGCACACAGTTGCAAGTGCAGGCGGGATGTCACAGCCGATGTTCAGCATGGTGCTGAGGGATGTACTGTCGGCCATGATGCTCTACAAAGACAGATATATCCATTTCCCCAGGGGGCCTGAGTTGGTGGCTGTGAAGGGCGATTTCTATGCCCTTGGACATATCCCCCATGTCATTGGTGCAATTGATTGCACACATGTTGGGCTTGTGCCACCACAGGCATGTGAACAGGTTTACCGCAATAGGAAGCATTCACACTCGGTAAATGTTCAAGTGGTGTGCCTGGCGGACATGATCATCTCACACGTGTGTGCCAAGTTTCCCGGCTCAGCCCATGATGCCCACATCTTGCGCAGCATCATTCCTCAGCTGATGGCAATCTTCTTCCGGAGCGTGCATGGCTTGTGGGTGAGTATGCATAGTGGATTAGAGTGGGGTGTGTGTGACATGCTGTTGTGTGGCATTGTGGGACTGCAAGGTTAACCTGTGTTTCTCACACCCAGGTGACTCGGCATATCCGAACCGCCCGTGGTTGCTGAGCCCATTGCGGAATCCCGTCACGCCAGCTGATGTGCGATACAATGATGCCCATGGGAGGACACGGCGTGTGATAGAACGGACATTTGGTCTCCTAAAATCAAGATTTCGGTGCCTGGACCTTACTGGAGGTGCCTTTGTGTACTCGCCAGGGAAGGTGTGTCAGACAGTGGTGGCATGCTGCATGCTCCACAACCTGGCCGTTCGCAAGGCAATACCCCTGATCCTGGATGACGATGATGAGCAGCCAAGGCCCCCGCCTGCAAATCAACCCGGATCCAGTGACGAGGGCAGTGGAGAGGAGGAAGGTGTCGACATGCGTCAACAGCTCATCACCCGCTACTTCACTTGAAGGTGAGTGACGATGTAGAAGGGACAAAATGGTCTGATGGTGTTGCAGTTGCTGTGTGGGTGTATGTGAGCTTGCTAACTGCAGCTTTGTGTTGACTCATTGCTGCCTGCCAATGTATGTGTGATTGGTTAGTGTGATACAGAATGTCTCTATGGTGACTGTTGCTCTGTGTAAAGTTTGTAGATCTGAGTACCTTGTTGACAAGTGTTGTGTGATGTGTGCGATGCCACACCCATACAAGTGACTCTTGTTCTGCGGTTTTCCCTAGGTCCCTTCAGCATCTCACTGCCTACCTACATTCCATTCCCCTGGACCATGTCCTACACGGTGAAGGTTGCACATCCTGTATTAAAGACGGAGCAGACACAACAACATGTGTGTAAGGTGTATTTATTTACAATTGTGACATGCGAGGGTGGAGAAAATGTGAAGGGGGGAATTGAAGAAGTGAGTTGACAGTCATGGTAGATGAGATACTTGAGTAGTCCCCACAATGATGTTGAGACCCAGTCCAACAGATAGATGCCATTCACATGGCAGTGTGGTGAAGGATAGTCCAAAAGGTCAATGCAGTGGTGCAGTGGTCTGCCATCATAGCTGTCTCTGGGACTAGCGTTTGGCAGGTGCTTGTGAATGTCATCCTGCTGCCCATCAGGGGGAGGCGGAGGGGAAAAATGTTGCGCTGGCCTGTCCCTCAGAACCGCCACTAGCTGCCCCAAGAGGTCCACAATCTGTCCCATGCGTGTGTCCATGGACCTCAGCAGCAGGAGGTGCTCCCGAGATTCTTTCTCTAACCGGCCCATTTGTCCCTGGGCCTGTTGGTAGGCCCCAAGGACTCTGTCGATGTGGGCCAGGGCTTCCGTCCCAGGATCAATTCCCCTCTGCATGACCCTGTCCCTCCCACCTGCACTGCTGCCACGGTCCTGTCCAGTCCTCACATTGGCCCGCTGCATCCTCTCCCTGGCCTCCGCAGTCGATGTAGTGGGCTGCTCAACCCCTGGGGCAGGGAGGGTGTTGCGGCCAGCTGTGGTGGTGGTGGTGGTGGTAGTGGTTGACACACAGGCCGTGACAGCAGCTGTCTGAGGATGGTCATGGGCTGCAGCTGATGTGGTTGTGGGGACAATGGGTGCCTGGGACTGGTTGCGGGCTGCCACACCAGATGGGCCAGCTTGGAGCTCCTCATCCAAGGAATCCAGGGAGTCTTCATCCAGTTGTCTCTGTTCCGGGGGGGACTGGCTCTGCAGGTTGGTGTCATCCTCTGCAGTGAGTTCTTGGTCACCTGTGGGTCAGATGAGAAATGGTCATTGTGTTGCACCCAGCAAAGTTTGTGTTAGCAGTGTTACATCAACTGTTTGTACATCCAGCAGTTGTTCACTGTACAAATTTGCAGTGACCGTCATCCAGTGATGCATTACAAGCTGTTGTGGTACATGCATTACTTGTCCATATTGGGAGTTGTCAAGACATGACATGCACAATTTAAATTTTTTACATTGACAGGCTCATGTTGGCATCCGGTTATTGATCAATCATATGTCATCCATTTACGCGTATGTTTCACTTGTTGAGCCCTTGCAGCGGTTTACTCTGCACATTGAGTGAACATTGTAGTTTCATGCATACCTTTTCAATGTGGTGTACATATCTGTATTTGCAATTCCAGCCATGCTTAAGTTTGCTTTAATTAGATCCTAGGTGGTCTGGACCACTGCTACTGTCAGATGGCATGTAGTGGTGTGCATGGTTGTGCTCTGAGTTCCATCTACATGTGTTTCAGACTTTAACACTTTGGTTGCTGTCACAGTTTCATTTTCTTAGGTGTGTGCACACTATAGTTGCCAATGCTATCTGGGTGTGCAGTTGTGCATTGAGAGGCCTGGTGTCCTATGCCTCCAGGTTTTTTTAAATGCATATCTGGCTGCATGTTGTGGCTGTTGATATGTTGTGTTTGCTGTTTTTTGTTTGTATTTGTGAGACCTCTCTGTGTGTGTATGATGATGGCTTCCATCTTGGTCCAGTGTGGGACAAGTCAGCATGATATGTCTACATACCAGTTTTTTTGAAGTGGACATTGCAATAACTGACACATGCATGTTGGTGCCAGGAAGTAATGGGTCTTGTGTGCTGGCGGTCAGGTGGGCCGGTGTGAGTTATTGTGCAAGCTTCCCCCCCACACACCCCGACCTGTGAGATGCGGTTACCTATCTGTGAGTTGAGTGGGTAGCATACATTGCCTGCCACATGATTCTTATTCGGGGTGTAGTGTCCCATACTCCATAGGGGTGGAACAGCATGCATGTTGCGTTTTGTGGGACGAATAGCCAAACACAGTACACCGTCTCACTGTGAAGATGGCTACCTACCGTTTGAGGTGAAGGTGAGCAATGACATGGCTATGTGACTTGGTAGTAATTTTTGGATGGAATGTGCGTGTGGTGAGCATAAGGTGTGTGTGGCTTTTTGTACCCATTGATTTCAGATTACATTTGGGCATGGGGTATAGCCCCCCATCACTGTTGTCCCAACGTTCTGGGTGTGGGGTTCACTCCCCCAACATTTGAAGGCACAATAGGGCATGGGGTATAGCCCCCCCATCACTGTTGTCCCACCGATCTGGGTGTGGGGTTCACTCCCCCAACATTTGAAGGCACAATAGGGCAAGGGGTATAGGCTCCTAGCACAGTGGTGACATACAGCAGGGTGAACATCTCACCCAGCATACATTTCCACACTGTCATGGTTTCATGGTATTTGTGGACCTGAGAACATGAGCACAGTACTGGTGGAGCAGTTGTTCCAGGACATCCATACACTGACATGTTGTGGTCGACAGTGGTGTGTGTGTGAGATGTACTCAGCCATGTGCAGACAATGTGTGCTTTTGGGGCCAGACTATATCAGCACTGTTCAGACAGACAGTGTGAGATGTGAACATTGTCAATGCATACACACATTGGTGGTCCGAACAAGACACCTTTGACAATTTTAGTCAGACAAGGTGCTGTTCTGCAATTCAGTGCAGCACTGTGGTAGCTGGGTGTGTTGCAGGACATTTAGGATGTGCTTAGTTTAGCATTGTGAGTCCCAGCTGCAGTGTAGTTTTTGGGTACACTGCACTTCCACTGTTTACATTGCAACACTGTGGTATGACATGGGTGATTTGCACTTTGCCAAACAACCTGCCAGACACTGCTGCATGGCAGCATGATCGTTGTTAGTGTTGCAGTGTGTGATGCCTGGCACAGTGGACACAATGTGGGTAATTTTTGAACAGAGACTTGTGCATGGTGACTACAACACAACTGTTTTGCATGATTTGTGTAGGTGACTGTGGACTAAGTGGCATGGTGTCATGTGCGGCTGCACAGACGTCACATGCCTATGAGTGGGACAAGTGCTCCATCATGCTGAGCTGTGGGAGTAGGGGGCCTGTTGTGAGTTGTGCTGCTGTGTCACCAATTAAAAACAACACTCCCGGTTGGAATGGTTACCTACCCGTAAGTTTGATGAGTGACATTCAATATCTGCCACATGCTTGTGGCTGTGGGGAGTGCTCCATCTTCCGCAGCTGTGGGACAAAGGGGCCTGGTGGGAGTTGTAGTGCAGGCTTCCCAACCACCCACCCACCTCCCTGCAAGGGTGGCTACCTACCTGTTAGGTTAAGGTGAGCAATGCTATGGGTGGCTACCTACCTGTTAGGTTAAGGTGAGCAATGCTATGGGTGGCACATGGGTTGGGGTGGAGGGCTCCATCTTGCGCAGCTGTAGGACAAGGGGGCCTGCTGGGAGTTGTAGTGCAGGCTTCCCAACCACCCACCCACCTCCCTGTAAGGGTGGCTACCTATCTGTTAGGTTAAGGTGAGCAATGCTATGGGTGGCACATGGGTTGGGGTGGAGGGCTCTATCTTGCGCAGCTGTAGGACAAGGGGGCCTGGTGGGAGTTGTAGTGCAGGCTTCCCAACCACCCACACACCTCCCTGCAAGGGTGGCTACCTACCTGTTAGGTTAAGGTGAGCAATGCTATGGGTGGCACATGGGTTGGGGTGGAGGGCTCCATCTTGCGCAGCTGTAGGACAAGGGGGCCTGCTGGCAGTTGTAGTGCTGGCAGCATGTACACATGTACCCATGGTAATGTTGCTAGCTACCTTTGGAGGGCTTCAGGGGGAGTGTCTGTTGAATCTGTGAGAGATGTGTTGGGGGGAGTGTTGTGCACATGAATAAATTTGAACCTAGGAGGTATTACTTTGTAGTAGTGCAAGACAGTACATTTGTGTGATGTTAGGCATTTGTTTGTACTTACCAGCCTCCACTCCCCCGGGTATTCCTGAGAGACTCTCTGGATGTAGAATGCCAAGCACCTTCTCCTCCCATTCAGTGAATGTTTTGAGTGGAACGGGAGGGCCACTGCCTGTTCTGTGAGCCAGCTCATGGTTCTTGGCTCTCTTCTTCTTGACCACTGCCTTCAGATCGTGCCACCTCTTCACAATTTCATCTCTATTACGTGGCACGGTCCCTACTGCATTTACCTTGTCTACTATCCTTCTCCACATTTGCGTTCTAGTGGCTAGTGGTGTCTGTCTGTTGGACCTGGTTACCAAACAATTGTGGTTCTACCCTGATTATCTCATCAACCATGACCCTCAACTCACTGTCAGTGAATTTGGGCATTCTCTGTGGTGACATGGTGTGTGATGTGCCAAGGTGTTTGAGGTGCAGGTTTGGAAGTGGTAGTGGTGGTTGTGATGTGTATGGTGTGTGCTGTGCAAAGGTGTTAGAGGTGCAGGTGTGGAAGTGGTGGTGGTGGTGGTGATGTGTGTGTGTTGTGCAGATTTGCCTCTCCTGTCAGCTGTGGTGAATGTCCCTTCAGTTGTGGAGTTTTGCAAAGGATTGTGGTCTGTTAGGGGGCTGGATTTATACTGGTCTCTGTGGGTGTGTCAGGATGGGGTATTGGTAGCAGGTGTGGTGTGTGTGTGGTCCTGGGATTTGTAGTTTTGGAGTTTCCCATGGGGTGTGTCTTTGGGCTGTGTTAGGTATTTTTGGGTGCATGCCTTGTTTGGTTGGTACAGTTTGTGGCCATGTTGTGTGTTTTTCTCGCAACCGCCATTTTTTTCACGGAGCGTCCGCAGCGGTGGCTCGGCTACGGCACTTCCGCCATCTCACTCATTCATCGCTGTTGTCTACTGCGGCGGTCGGAAACAGCGCACTGCACCGCGGCGATGTCGGGAATATCATAATTTCGATGGCGGTGTCTCCGCTGTGGTTGCGGTCATTTGGGCTGTTTCCGCTGCGAAACCGACCGCCGAGGACGGGTTTGGGCCTTCTCCGCAGGCGAACAGCGGTTTCTCGGGGAACCTTTCCGCCGCGGTAGGATTTCTACCGCCGTGGATCCTAATCTGGCCGTCGGTTTTCCCGCGGTTGAGGCGGGCGGTGATTTCCCGCTACCATGTCGGTCGGCTTGCTTTTCCGACCGCCATCGTAATGACCCCCTATGTTTGTATTTGTTGTCGACGTACTCACTATATAAGTCAAACTAGGAATGTTGATGTTTCTTTAAAAAGTGAAAAGGAAAACAATGATAAATGGGAGCAATTTGGTGCTTATTTGTTGGTGGAAGGTCGTTTTGAGTTGGGTAGTGATCAACGTATTTGTAAATATTGTTACAACAAATTAGAAGAGAAAAAAATGCCAGCTAGAGCTGTACATAACAACCTAGAGTTGGTAGCTATTCCTCCGGAACTGGTAGATTTAAATACATATGAGTCCATTCTTATCCAATCTGTGCACCCATTTCAGGCTATAGTTCGTATGGAGCCTAAAACAGGTAAGCTGCCTCCAACAGATTTACAAAGAGGTTTAAAAGGAAGAGTTGTGTATTTATCTTTAGATTTTAAGAAAAACATTGAAACTGTTGGTGTAGAGAGAGAGGAAAGTGAACCTGTAGTTATTCTAGTTAATGGTGTACCAACAAAGAGTCGTAAAATATGGCAAGAGTTAGTAGATGTCACCAAACTTCAAAAGGCTACATTATATCTTGAACAAAACAATATTTATTATAAAAATGTATATGTGGAAGAACAAGAAATATCTTTAGAAGATGAAAGAGAAATTTCAACTGGCCAAATAGAAAAAGTGGACAATTCCAGGAGTGAAGAAATTTATGAACATTACAGTATACATCCTCTACATTCAAAAGAAGTGATAGGAAACACTACTTAATTATTCCAAATGAAGAAAGTGAAGGGAACTCCCATAAGTGTATGGGAAAAAAGTTTAGAAGCTCGTTGTTTTCCACAGCTCTTCCCCACTGGAAAAGGTGGACGATATGATGAACAACCAGTACAGATTCCAGCTTCAGAATATCGTACAACAAGATTGTACTCAGAAGATGCAAGATTTCGACAGTGTATTCCATATTTATTTCATCTCCTGTTTGAAAGTGACTTGTCTGGACTTTCATATGCAGTGAACCACATATTAAAAACAGGAGTTCATCTTACACATGTTTCTGCAAAGGAATTTTGGACAAAGTTCAACAAAGAGACGATCATTTAGAATCTCAGTTAATTAATTTGATGGCGTGTCAATGTGGTACTAATGAGTATTGGTATCGTCGTCACGGAGAACTTAAATGTATGTTAAGAAACTTAGGAACCCCTACGTGGTTTGTTACGCTTAGCTGTGCTGAATACGCATGGGACGATTTACTTGAATTTTTACGACAAGCAAATTCAAATGTAAAAAACAATGAATTGAAGACAGCTGGAGAACTGTGTTCCTTGGATCCTGTAAATGTGTGCAGATATTTTAATCATAGGTTTCAAGCTATGATGTCTTTTATCTGCAATAAAAATAATCCACCTCATGGAGAAGTTATTGATTTCTTTTGGAGAAAGAAGTACCAAGCCAGAGGTGCTCCTCATATACACATGCGATTATGGATCAAGAATGCACCTAAATTTGGAACCAATTCTGATGAAACTGCTTTGTCTTTCATTGAAGACTATGGGGTATATTACCAAGAACGGCGTTAAAATTATCGCCGCCTTAGCGACAGAAAACTGCCGCTAAAGCGTCGATAATGGGCTTGATAATATGCCCTTGAGAATTCAATAGAAGCCCATGTTTACACGAGAACATGGGCTTCTATTGGAATTCTCAAGGGCATATTATCAAGCCCATTATCGCCGCTTTAGCTGCAGTTTCCTGCGATAATGTTAACGCCGTTCTTGGTAATATGCCCCTATGTTACCTGTGCCATTCCAAAAAAAGGAGGAAAAAACAGCTTAAGACAACAAGTTTTACGGTTCCAAAGTCATTGATGTGGAAAATATTGTCGACGAAAATACACGTCAAAATAATAATAATAATAACATTTGTAAAGCGCATGGTTACACTACAAAGGTGTGTCCCCGCGCTGGGCAGAACTCTACAAGGAGAGAGGGCAGAGAGAAGACCTATACCTGGAACAGCCATGTTTTCAGTTTTTTCTAGAAGAGAACCTCAGAAGATTCCGAACGGAGAAAAAGAGGGAGGGTATTCCAATTCTTCGCTGCCAGATAGCTGAAAGAACGAGCCCCCATTCTGAGTTTATGTATCTTAGGGACTTTAACCAGATAGGTCTCGGCTGATCTGAGCTGGCATGTGGGGGTATACGTGTGAGAACCATATACCAATAAAGTGGTATAAGAACCATGACTGAGCTAGACACAAGGTCTAGAGCCTGTAGAAGTGCTTGGACCACAAGGAACCACCCAAGGTAGTGACTTAGGGGACCCACGGGGGACGCGTGCAGTGTGGGAACACAGCCGCGAATCACCGTTAACTTCTATGGGGAAAGTCGCGGTTAGGTTTTTAAAAGGAAAGGACACTTAGAAGAGGACTTGGAGCAAACCCCTTTAGAACTAGGCCGTTCTAGAGTCAATACCCACGGGAGCACCGGAGTACTCGAGTTACCTCACCCAGGGAAGCCGGGTGCATAGGTGTCTTTTGGTGTCGGGTTTCGTCGTCGTTTTCAATGGCGATCTGCTGCAGCAGGCTGCTGGCGACCACGTCGAAAGTGTCTGGGTGGATCCAAGAGTAGATCGAAGATCTGAAGGACCTGAAAGCAGAGGGGACAGAGTCTGGGTCACTAGCCAGTGACCAGGAAGGCGATGAGCAGATGCCCACCGATGTTGGGTGCTTCAGGTAGATTGATGGTCATCTTGACTCTTCAGCCACGAAGTCCAGGAGGCATCGATGACAACCAGGAGCTGGATTTGAGCTGTCCCATAAGGTTTGTCGATTGCTTCGGTGTCAGCGACCGGATTGGACCCAACAAGCCTTGGCAACGGCAAGTCACGTGGAAACAAAGAAAGGACGTTGATGCAGACCAGCAAGGTCTGGGGGACTCACCCAGCAAGGGTAAGTCAGGGCACATCTGGAGCAACCAGGAAAGCCCAAGCAGAAGAAGAGTTGCCTTTGGGAGGGCCCACTAGCCAATGGACTAGCGACCGCAAAGGAGCCTCAAGTGGACGCACTTGGAGCTGGCTCACAGGACACTCGTGGAGTGGAGGCCAGTGATCTTCAGTGCAGTCAGTGCTGGAGGCGGGGGCTACTTGGAGCCCAAAGCACAACTTTGTGGAAGACCAGGAAGAGGATGTACTTGCAAAAGTTCTCAGTGTCCAGGGGTCACGGTTCCACGTTACCCAGGACAGCTACGTGCCTCAGCTTCACTGGGGTCTCAGGGCAGCCTCGGGGAAGTCTGGAAATCCACCTCTGGTGTTGCAAAGACTTCGGCATCCGGTGGGAGCTTCAGCGATGCAGACCAGACAATTGCTTCTTAGGTGCCTGCCAAGCAGGGAGTCACTCCTTGACCCCAAGGAGATTCTTCAGTCCTCTAATCTTGAATGTAGAGCGTCGGAGGTCCAGGATTCAGGCTTCAGAGTTTCTGTCCAGGGTAATCTAAAGTCCTAAGGACTGGGGTCCCATACTTATACCAAGTTAGGGGGTTGGACATACTCTGGGAACCCACCTATGGGAGGGTCAGGGAAGAGGGGTGGTTACACCCATTCCCTTTGTCCAGTTTCACGCCAGAGCAGGGACAGGTAGCCCCTGCAACCGGTTTGAACTGGGCTATGCACAGGGACACCAAATGTGCCCCCAGTGCAGGACTTCAAAGCACCAGAGAGTGCTCCCACCCAGCCCCAATACACACTATCCTGTCTGGGGAGGTGGTTACACCTCCCTTCGACAGGAAACCTATTGTCCAGGCCTCCCCTGCCGGAGTTTCGGTCAGCAGCAGGAGGCCAGACCCGTGTCTGTGGCAGCGGCATCCATTTTGTGATGCCAGGGCTCTGAAAAGTTACTACCGGGTATGCCGGTGTGTACATGTCTCTCCCTCTAGAAGGGTGGAATGCTACCCCCCCGCAGCCAGAACTGGCAGGGGGTAGTATTCCAAGATGTTTGACCCCAAACACGACATGTTTCCGTGCAGCCATCCCAAAGTTAGCATTTAACGCGAGGTTATAATGCACTTAAGAGTATATGGTCAGGCTGCACCACAAACAGCACCAGAGGATTGGCTCCGAATGCTGCAGAGGGGCTCTGCTCATGCAGGGGCACCCTCTCACATAAAAACCAAGCACTCTGCCTTCAGTATTGTTAAGGCCTCCCATAGGAGTGACTTATAGGTTTATATGTGTGTGCAATGGTAGTGATATAGGTAGCCTATACCACAGTAAGGGGTGCATGCACCACCTTACCCAGGCTGCAGTAGCAGACCTGTGGTGTCATTTTGGAGGGCCTTCCAGGGGTGGCACAATACATGCTTCAGCCCCTGGTAGGCCTCTGGGGTGTCTATGCCCTTGGTACATAGTATACCATATACTAGGGACTTATAAGGGCACCCCAGAATCCAATCTGGGATGTACCTAAAGTACATGGAATCAATTTAGAGAGGAAGCAGCTAGGCTGGGGTCCTGAATAGCAGGGCCCCAGCCAGATTAAGTCGAAAAACAGTGATACACCAGCAAAAAGTGGGGGTAACCATAAGAGGCAGATCCTACTCTCCTACACAACCCCCCACAAACATAGGGACATTAAACTAACCTTGACCAGTTAAGTCTTCATGTTCTAAGTGGAAATATCTGGAGAGTCCATCTGCATTGGCATGGTTACTCCCAGGTCTATGTTCCACTGTATAGTCCATCCCCTGTAGGGAAATGGACCACCTCAAAAGTTTGGGGTTTTCACCCTTCATCTGTTTTAGCCATAAGAGGGGCTTGTGGTCTGTTTGAACAAGGAAGTGAGTGCCAAACAAGTATGGCCTCAGCTTCTTCAGAGCCCAAACCACAGCAAAGGCCTCCCTCTCTATGGCTGACCAACGTTTCTCTCTGGGGGTCAGACTTCTGCTAATAAAAGCTACTGGCTGATTCTGACCTTCATCATTTAACTGTGACAGTACAGCCCCTACCCCCAACTCAGATGCATCTGTTTGCACAATGAACTTTTTGGAGTAATCAGGACTTTGCAGAATGGGAGGGGTGCACATGGCCTGCTTCAGGTCATCAAATGCCTTTTGACAGCTAACTGTCCACTGAACCTTTTTGGGCATTTTCTTAGAGGTTAAGTCATTCAGGGGTGTCACTATTGATCCATACCCCTTGACAAATCTTCTGTAGTACCCAGTCAGGCCTAAAAGGCTCTCACCTGAGTCTGGGTAGTTGGAGCAGCCCAGTCCATGATGGTCTGAATCTTGCTCTGCAATGGTTGAACCTGGCCTCCACCCACAAGGTGGCCCAGGTACACAACCTGACTCTGCCCTATCTGGCACTTTGTGGCCTTGATAGTTAGGCCTGCCTTCTGCAGGGCCTCCAAAACATTTCTGAGGTGGACCAGGTGATCCTCCCAGGTGGAGCTAAAGACAGCAATATCATCTAGATATGCTGCACTATACGCTTCCAGACCTGTAAGGACTGTGTTCACCAACCTCTGAAAAGTGGCAGATGCATTTTTCAAACCAAAGGGCATCACCACAAATTGGTAAAGCCCACCAGGGGTAGAAAATGCAGTTTTTGGCTTTCCAACATCAGCTAGTCTGATCTGCCAGTAGCCAGCTGTTAGGTCAAATGTGCTTAGATACTTGGCTGAGGCCAAAGTGTCTATTAGCTCATCTGCCCTGGGGATTGGATGGGCATCAGTCCTAGTGACTGCATTGAGGCCTCTGTAGTCCACACAAAACCTCATCTCTCTCTTTCCATCTTTTGTGTGAGGTTTTGGCACCAGGACCACTGGACTAGCCCAAGGGCTATCTGAAGGCTCAATGACACCCAGTTCCAACATTTTCTGGACTTCCGTCCTGATACAGTCCCTGACCTGGTCAGGTTGCCTGTAAATCTTACTTTTAACAGGCAGACTGTCCCCAGTGTCCACTTCATGAGTGCACCAGGTGGTCTGACTTGGAGTCAGAGAGAACATGTGTCTGAACTGATTGAGCACCTGTCTACAATCAGTTTGCTGCTGGGCAGTGAGGCTGCCTGCCAAGGCTACACCATCCACTGACCCATCATCAGGGTTCTGAGAGAGCATGTCAGGGAGAGGGTCACTCTCCTCCTCCTGGCCCTCATCAGTTGCCATGAGCCAAGCCCATGTCAGCCCTGTCCACATATGGCTTCAGCCTGTTGACATGGAGCACCCTGTGGGGGCTCCTGGGAGTTCCCAGGTCTACCAGATAGGTAACCTCTCCCTTCTGTTCAACAATTGTATGGGGGCCACTCCACTTGTCTTGGAGGGCTGCTGGGGCCACTGGATCCAGCACCCACACTTTCTGTCCTGGCTGGTACACAGTCAGCACAGCCTTTTGGTCATGCCAGGCTTTTTGTAATTCCTGGCTAGCCTCAAGGTTTTTGGTTGCCTTTTTCATATACTCAGCCATCCGGGAGCGGAGACCAAGTACATAGTCCACTATGTCCTGTTTAGGGGGTTTGAGAGGTAACTCCCAACCTTCCTTCACCAGACACAATGGACCCCTAACAGGATGGCCAAACAAAAGTTCAAAAGGGCTGTAGCCAACCCCTTCTGAGGCACCTCCCTGTATGCAAATAAAAGGCAGGGCAAGAGTATGCCCCATCTTCGCCTAAGCTTTTCTGGGAGCCCTTTAATCATGCCCTTCAAGGTTTTGTTGAATCTCTCAACTAAACCATTGCATTGTGGGTGATAGGGTGTGGTGAACCTCTGTCAGATACTACCTCCTTAGGAAAGCCCACTCTTGAGAAAATTCCCAGGAGGGCCCTTGCCACCACAAGAGCTGTAGTGGTCCTAAGGGGAATGGCCTCTGGGTACCTGGTGGCATGGTCCACCACCACCAGGATAAACCTGTGCCCAGATGCTGTTTGGGGATCCATGGTACCAACTATGTCAATCCCCACCCTCTCAAAGGGAACCCCCACCACAGGTAGTGGTATCAGGGGGACCTTTGTGGTGCCACCTGCCTTCCCACTGGCTTGGCAGGTTACACAGGAGCGATAAAACTCCTTGGTGTCTTCAGACATGTGGGGCCAGTGAAAGTGAGGGACAATTCTGTCCCAAGTCTTGTTCTGGCCCAGGTGACCTGCTAAGGGAATATCATGGGCTAGTGTCAATAGGAAGCCCCTGAACTTCAGAGGTATAACCAACCTCCTGGCTGCTCCAGGCTTGGGGTCTCTACTCTCTGAGTACAGGAGTCCATCATCCCAATATATCTTATGGGTGCCACTAGCATTCCCAGCAGCCTCAGCAGCAGCCTGCTGTCTGAGGGGTTCAAGAGAGGGGCAGTTCAACTGCTCCTGGCTCAGATCTGCCCTGGAAGGGCCCCTGTCCCCAAGAACTCAACCTGATCAGGTTCAAGCTCCTCTGGGACAGTTCCTTCTTCAGGCCTGAGATCAGCTTCCTCTAAAGTCTGATCTTCCTCCTGAGCCAAGGGGAAGGCACTGCCTTAACCCTACTGCTCCTCTCTCTTGGGAGGCACCTGGTCCATTATTCCAGAATCCAGGGCCTGTTCAGCTTTTGACATTTTTGCCTGTGACCTAGTCACAGCAAAGACATGTGCAGGGATCCCTAGCATTTCTGCATGTTTCCTGAGCTCCACCTCTGCCCAAGCTGAGGTTTCAAGATCATTGCCAAGCAAGCATTCAACTGGTAGGTCTGCACTCACCACAACCTTCTTAAGGCCAGTTACCCCTCCCCAGGAGAAGTTAACAACTGCCAGAGAATGGTCTGTTCTGACATTGCTAGCATTGGTCACTTGGTACATTTCACCAAGTATAATCTGTCCAGGATCCACAAGATCTTGTGTCACCATGGTGACACTTGCTCCTGTGCCCCTCAATGCCAAAGCCTCCCTTCCATTAATTAAAGGCTGCTGTCTGTATTTGCCCAAATTAGTGGGACTCACAAAGGGGGACATATCCATGCCCCCATCACAGACTAGGACAGCCTGAGTTGGCACTCTGACTAGGCCAGTGTCCATCTCAGTACCCAGGGTCAACCCTACTAAACCCTTATTCTGAGTGTTTCCACCACCACTTGTAGCTGGACTAGGGGGAACAGTTGCCTTAGGGGCAATTGTGGCTGGAGTGGAGTCTTTGGACTTGGTGCAATCACTGGTCCAGTGAGTCTTTTGCTTACAGACTTTGCACCATGGTTTCTTTTGGCCTTTTCCTTTATTAGATTGGGAATCCCCACCTGAAGAAGATTTTTGGGGGCCTTGTGAAGACTTCTGGTCTTTACCCTTCTCTTCACCCTTATCAGAGTTTTGGGAATCTTGCTTCTTCTGGTCACCACCTTGGTTCTGTACTTTCTGATTCACCCTGGTTCTGACCCATTTGTCTGCCATCTTTCCCAATTCTTGGGGAGAGGTCAGATCAGAGTCAACCAGGTACTGATGTAGCAACTGATTCTGACAGTTATTAAGAATCTGCTCCCTCATGATTAAATTATAAAATCCTTTGAAGTCACACACCTTACTGCCCAGTAACCAGCCTTCCAGAGCCTTGGTAGCACAATCTACAAAGTCCACCCAGTCCTGTGTCTGTACCTTTTGGGTATCTCTGAACTTTAACCTGTATTGCTCAGTGGTTAGGCCAAACCCATCTATTAGGGCACTCTTCAGGACTTGATAATCATCAGCATCCTCTTCTCTTACAGTGAGGAGCTTGTCTCTACCTTTGTCTGCAAAGGAGAGCCACAAGATTGCTGCCCACTGCTCCTGGGGGACCCCCTGAACTTTACAGGCCCTTTCCAGTGCAGTTATCCATTTGTGGATGTCATCCCCACTCTGGTAGGGAGGGACAATCTTGCTCAGGTTTCTATGTTCATAAGACCTTTCCCTACCACTAGGGAAGTTGCTGCCACCATGGGACTCTAGTCCCAACTTTCTTCTTTGTCTATGAAGCTCTAGGTACTCCCTATCTATAGCCAACTGCTGTTTTCTGATTCTCAACTGAGCTTCCTCATACTTGAGCAGTCTGTCCTTCCTCTCAGGAGAGGTTTCCCTCCTATGAGAGGAAACAGAGGTCCCTACTGAGGTGTCAGAATGGTTAGACTCCTGAGAAGGAGATCTGGGCCTTCTGGGCACACTCACAACTCTTCCTGGTGGGACAAAGGGAGGTCATTCTGATCCTCCTCCTCATCTGCAGGAGGAGCTGCATCTTCCAGGGCAAGGTCATTGTTACCTTCCTGGCCAGTTTCAGAGGTTAGGACCTGGGGATTTTCATCCACTGGGCCCTTCCTCATCTTCTGCCCCACCCTCTCTGCCTACCCTTGCAGACCCTATAGGTCTTCTGAGGTCATCTAGCAGAAGCATCTCCATGAGACGTTGGGTGTTGGCACTTTTGCCTGTCTTCAGCTTCCTAATCTTGCACAACTCTCTCAATTCCAAGAATGGGAGGTTGTTGTATTTGGATGGCAGGAGCCCACTGGTTCCTGGCAGTGAAGACATTACTAGTGAGGTGTGGTGTATGCACTACCTACTCTAGTGTGGCCTACTAAACTCTCTTGAGTTGTAGAAAGGGTGTGCTAGGCCCTTTACACACAACTCTAAGTTCAGTAGAACTTACTGTATTTCTAAGCTTGAATTTATATGTACCTTAGGTACCCTTAGTGGTTTTCAGTTGATCAATTCAATTGAGATTATCTGGTAAAACAATAGCAAGCTGGAATCCCACACGTTGCCACCAATGTGAGAAGTTGGCCTGGCATATGCTGTCCACTAGTTCTAGTGGGCACCTTGCACCAGTCCAAACAACCCCTTATGGAGATAGGTTAAAGACAACCTTTATTGAAAGCTATCCTAGTGGTAGCTATGGAGAGCAGCCTTCAGGCTAAGTCTTGAAGGATTGTAAAGCAGCTTGTTTTACCAGTCTATAATCTCTTGAGTGACCAAATGAAAGAGGACCACACCAGGTATATATATAAAATATATGTATTTAGTCTTAAACACACCCCTCTAGTCTCTTTATGAGGCTAGAGTTCGAAGTACATAGTTTACAAGTCAAAGATCAACAGTAATAGCACAAATACGCGTTTGGGCCCTAGGGGCGTACCAAACCATACACCAATAAAGTGGTATAAGAACCACGACTGAGCTAGACACAAGGCCTAGAGCCTGTAGAAGTGCTTGGACCACAAGGAACCACCCAAGGTAGTGACACAGGGGACCCACGGGGGACGCGTGCAGTGTGGGAACACAGCCAGGAATCACCGTTAACTTCTATGGGGAAAGTCGCGGTTAGGTTTTTAAAAGGAAAGGACACTTAGAAGAGGACTTGGAGCAAACCCCTTTAGAACTAGGCCGTTCTAGAGTCAATACCCACGGGAGCACCGGAGTACTCGAGTTACCTCACCCAGGGAAGCCGGGTGCATAGGTGTCTTTTGGTGTCGGGTTTCGTCGTCGTTTTCAATGGCGATCTGCTGCAGCAGGCTGCTGGCGACCAAGTCGAAAGTGTCCGGGTGGATCCAAGAGTGGATCGAAGATCTGAAGGACCTGAAAGCAGAGGGGACAGAGTCTGGGTCACTAGCCAGTGACCAGGAAGGCGATGAGCAGATGCCCACCGATGTTGGGTGCTTCAGGTAGGTTGACGGTTGTCTTGACTCTTCAGCCACGTTGTCCAGGAGGTGTTGACGATAACCAGGAGTTGGATTCGAGCTGTCCCACAACGTCTGTCGATTGCTGCAGTGTCGGCGACCAGATTGGACCCAACAAGCCTTGGCAACGGCAAGTCATGTGGAAACAAAGAAAGGACTTTGATGCAGACCAGCAAGGTCTGGGGGACTCACCCAGCAAAGGGCAGTCAGGGCATGTCTGGAGAAAATAGGAAAGCCCAAGCAGAAGAAGAGTTGCCTTCGGGAGGGCCCACTAGCCAATGGACTAGCAACCGCAAAGGAGCCTCAAGTGGACGCACTTGGAACTGCCTCACAGGACACTCGTGGAGTGGAGGCCAGTGATCTTCGGTGCATTCGGTGCTGGATGCGGGGGCTACTCAGAGCCCAAAGCACAACTTTCTGGGAGACCAGGAAGAGGATGCACTTGCAAAAGTTCTTGGTGTCCAGGGGTCACGGTTCCACGTTACCCACGACAGCTACATGCCTCAGCTTCGCTGGGATCTCAGGGCAGCCTCAGGAAAGTCTGTAAATCTACCTCTGGTGTTGCAAAGACTTCGGCGTCCGGCAGGAGCTTCAGCGATGCAGACTGGACAATTGCTTCTTAGGTGCCTGCCAAGCAGGGGAGTCACTCCTTGACCCCAAGGGAGATTCTTCAGTCCTCTAATCTTGAAGTAGACCGTCGAAGGTCCAGGATTCGGCTTCAGAGTTTCGTCCAGGGTAATCTAAAGTCCTAAGGACTGGGGTCCCATACTTATACCAAGTTAGGGGGTTGGACATACTCTGGGGACCCACCTTTGGGCGGGTCAGGGAAGAGGGGTGGTTACACCCATTCCCTTTGTCCAGTTTCATGCCAGAGCAGGGGCAGGTAGCCCCTGCAACCGGTTTGAACTGGGCTATGCACAGGGACACCAAATGTGCCCCCAGTGCAGGACTTCAAAGCACCAGAGAGTGCTCCCGCCCAGCCCCAATACACACTATCCTGTCTGGGGAGGTGGTTACACCTCCCTTCGACAGGAAACCTATTGTCCAGGCCTCCCCTGCCGGAGTTTCGGTCAGCAGCAGGAGGTCAGACCCGTGTCTGTGGCAGCGGCATCCATTTTGTGATGCCAAGGCTCTGAAAAGTTACTACCGGATATACCGGTGTGTACATGTCTCTCCCTCTAGAAGGGTGGAATGCTACCCCCGCCACCAGAACTGGCGGGGGGTTGTATTCCAAGATGTTTGACCCCAAACACGACATGTTTCCGTGCAGCCATCCCAAAGTTAGCATTTAACGCAAGGTTATAATGCACTTAAGAGTATATGGTCAGGCTGCACCACAAACAGCACCAGAGGATTGGCTCCGAACGCTGCAGAGGGCTCTGCTCATGCAGGGGCACCCTCTCACATAAAACCACGCACTCTGCCTTCAGTATTGTTAAGGCCTGCCATAGGAGTGACTTATAGGTTTATATGTGTGTGCAATGGTAGTGATATAGGTAGCCTATACCACAGTAAGGGGTGCATGCACCACCTTACCCAGGCTGCAGTAGCAGACCTGTGGTGTCATTTTGGAGGGCCTTCCAGGGGTGGCACAATACATACTTCAGCCCCTGGTAGGCCTCTGGGGTGTCTATGCCCTTGGTACATAGTATACCATATACTAGGGACTTATAAGGGCACCCCAGAATCCAATCTGGGATGTACCTAAAGTACATGGAATCAATTTAGAGAGGAAGCAGCTAGGCTGGGGTCCTGAATAGCAGGGCCCCAGCCAGACAAAAGTCGAAAAACAGTGATACACCAGCAAAAAGTGGGGGTAACCATAAGAGGCAGATCCTACTCTCCTACACAACGGAGTAAGTAAGCCATGCAGATAGTTTGGGCCTTTGCCCTGTAAACTATGGTGGCTAATGCATAGAGCTTTAAAAAGGACTCTTTTCCCGACCGGCAGCCAATGCAGGTCATCAAGGGCCTTCCCCATAGAAGCCCTCCTGGGCAGTTTCAGAACTAGGCAGGCTGCCGTGTTCTGGATGCATTGCAGTCTATGAAGGCATTTTTTTGTTACTCCTAAGTAAAGAACATTTCCATAGTCCAGTTGAGATGTTACTAAGGCATGGACCAGGGTTTTCCTAGCTGGAGTGGGAAGAACATCCAAAGTTTTCCGCAGCGTCTTTAAAATTCCGAAGCACTTCCCTGCCACCTGCGGGGTCTGAGCCTCAAATAATAGATTGGAATCTAGCCATATTCCTAGGTTTTTAACCTGTTTACTAGGAGTGGGTGTAGGGCCTAATATCTGCGGCCACCATGCCAAAGACCAAATGGAGGGGGCTTTCTCCACCACCAGGACCTCCGTTTTGCTGCCATTTAATTTAAGGCAGTTGTTTGTCATCCAGGAGGCCAAGTCCTTCAGGCACGAGGTGAACTTAGCGGCTGCTCCGTCAGAGGTGTGGGACAGTGACACCACCAATTGTGTGTCATCTGCTTATGACACAATGGTGATGCCATGTCGTTCCACAATCTCTGCCAGGGGTGCAACATATATATTAAAATGGGTGGTGCTCAGAATGGAGCCCTGAGGGATCCCCTGAGGCAGAGGTATGCTTTTGGAAATGTGGACGCTGTGCCACCTGGAAGCTCCTGTCCTGCAGGTAGAAAGTCATCCATTTCAGTGCGACATTATCCAACCCTCCTACTCTAAGATGTTGTAAAAGTAGATGGTGGGAAACCGTGTCGAAAGCTGCACTTAGGTCCAAAAGGACCAAGGCCACGGTCTACCCTTCATCCACATGGCTTCATATGGACTCAGTGGCAAGGAGCAACGCTGACTCTGTAGAGTATGTCGCTCTGAAACCAGATTGTGAGGGGTGAAGTAAGTTATGCTGGTTCATGTGTGTAACTAACTGTAGGTTCACCACTTTTTCTGCTATAAGGCAGAAGTGGAATCAGGCGCAGGTTTTCCAGCTGGCTAGGGTCATCTCCAGGCTTTTTCAATAGAGGGAGGATGACTGCCTGTTTCCAAGATTTAGGGATCACGCCCTCGGAGTAGGAGAGCTCGGGAAGTTGTCGAACATACGGCAGTAAGATCTTCAGGCCCGCTCTCATGATCTTAGGTGACGTTGGATCAGTAGGAGAGCCAGATTTAATACTAGAAGCTATGGCTTTGTGATCTACCTGTGAGGGTGGGTCAAATTTAGAGAGGTAGTTGGCCACATCCCCTGTGGTGCATTCAGCTTGGCAGCTCCTCCCATCCCGAGCCTCAACCGGAAAGGTATTGTATATTTTAGCTACCTTCTCCGCAAAAGTAGTCTGCAATTCTATTGCACAACTCAGATGAGCGTGTCATCGGAGTCTCTTTTCTCGCCAGTGAGGATAGATCTTTAAAAATGGCAAATAATTCTTTAGAAGAGCTCTCTGCTTGCTCTATTCTTTCCTTGTAGTAGGCAGCACGGGTTTTTTTGATGAGAGAGTGATAGTGCTTTAGCTTCAATTTAGACGAAGTCTTATTATCCTCTGAGAAGTCAGTCCTCCATATGCGCTTCAGGCGCTTACAAGATTTTTTTGCTGATCTTAAAGTTTCATTGAACCATGGTGCGGATTTAGTCTGCCTGCACGGGGCGCTGTTGGTCAGGGTGCCACCACATCCAAGGCCTCCTTAACCCACTTATCCACGGAGCTACATGCCACATTAATATCCTTTCCTAGTAAAAGGCAGTTCTGCTGAAGGGCATGCGTGAAATTTTCGGGGGGAAATCTAGACCATCTTCTATGTGGAGTCCCTGATCCTTTAGTTGCTAGAGGGAGAATATTAGCTAACGGGATAGAGAAGGAAACAAGGTGGTGGTCCGACCATGGGACTGCCCTAGGTGGTTCAATTGTCAAATCTGCACAATTAGAAAAGATAGGGTCTAATATATGCCCTTGTTGATGAGTAGGGAGGGTGTATTTGAGTGTTAACTGCAGAGCATCTAGTTCCTGACGTGGAGATTGGGCTTCATTCTTAGTTAGGTCATCAAAGTGCAAGTTAAAATCACCTAGGACTATCATCTTCTTATAGCGTATTGCAGGTTGAATCATTTGCTCCACTAAGCTGACTGTGAAGTCGGTGGCCGGACCGGGCGGTCGATTGATCAGGAAGCCCTTCACAATTTGATTACCCACTGCTGTAATCGAAAAGAAGGCTGCTTCACTACTATCTATGTTGGCCATGTCAAAAGTGCAGTGTAGAGATAATTTATAGACCATGGCTATGCCTCCCCAACGTTTAATCAGGCGATCCAGTGTAAGGATACCATAATCCTGATATAGGGCTTCCAGTATCTCAGGAGTGGAGTCCCCATTCAGCCAAGTTTCCGTGAGGAATAAAACATCAAGGTGATTGTCTAATATACAATCGTGAATTTTGTGCTTGTGTTTGCTAAGGGATCTGCAGTTAATCAGCATTAAGTTTAGCTTAGGCCTAGTCCCCATCCCTACCTTACAAGTGTTGGCTTTATATGTACAATGGGTACATTTCAAAAGAGTAGCACCCATGACAGTGTTGTGTTTACAAATAGCAAGAACTGGGGAACATAGGTCATGTAATTGCTCCATGGAGTATATTAGGCAATGTATTTCCCCGGAACAGCCAGGGGTTCTGGCCCCTAGCCCCGTCGGCCGCAGACGGGCTTGCCTTTGGCACGCCATTAGCGCATCGGCAGCGCCAGCTGCGCGCATCACTCCTGCATGTGTCTAAATAGACACCCAGCCGGCACAACTAGACTGCTGACTTCTGTGGCCCCAGCAGAAGTGAGGCAAAAAGAGCGGAAGTAGGAAGTAATCTGGTCCCGCCCTCCGCACAAACAGCACAGCAGCCGCGGCGGACCGGGACGGGAAACATCAGAGAAGGTATGAGCAAGTGGGTAATAGTGCGGGGTGTAGACCAGCATAAAATGAATAGCAGCCAGTAAAACGTTAAAATGAGCAGGTTAAGAAGCCTATGACAGTAGTTAAAAAAAAAATATACAACACAGGCCGATTTTGGCATAAGCCCCCCGCCTGTACCTCCTTTAATCGTGAGTTAAGCCCCCAAGCAGACACTGCCACTGTCTGCTTCAAGCTAGCGTCCGCTCCTGCATAAGTCTAAATAGACGCCCAGCCGGCAAAACTAGACTGCTGACTTCCGAGGCCCCAGCGGAAGTGAGGCAAAAAGAGCAGAAGTAGGAAGTAATCTGGTCCCGCCCTCCGCACAAATGGCACAGCAGCCACGGGGGACCGGGACGGGAAACAGCGGAGAAGGTATGAGCAAGTGGGTGATAGCGTGGGGTGTAGCCCAGCATAAAATGAATAGCAGCCAGTAAAACGTTAAAATGAGCAGGTTAAGAAGCCTATGACAATAGTTCAAAAACAAATATACAACACAGGCCGATTTCGGCGTAAGCCCCCCCGTCTGTACCTCCTTCTATCGTGAGTTAAGCCCCCAAGCAGACACTGTCAAAGGGAACATTTGATACAGAATGTCGTTTTGGATTCCCACGTCCAGTAATTCAAAAGGAAGAGTCAATAGTTTCATGTCAGCAGTAAGGCATACTATAACTCGAAAATCTCCGAAGAATACTTACAACATAAAAAGAATTGAAGATTCAAAGTATATTAATGACTTCAATCCAGTGATTTTGACAATGTGGAATGCAAACATGGACATCCAGTATGTTGCAGATAATTTGATTGCTGTTGCTCACTATGTTATGTCATATATAACCAAATCTGAAAAGACGGAGTTGAAGGAAATGTGACAAGAAATTTCACAAGAGAAAACTCTTAGTAACAGATTGTACAGCTTTAGTTTGAAGATGCTTTCCCATCGAGAGATTGGATCCTACGAATGTTTGAATCGGTTGACCTCTGCAAGTTTATATATAAAGTCAAGAGGAATCGTTTGGGTAAGTCTAGGTCTTGCTGTAACACGAAATCGAGTATTGAAATCTCTATAAGAAATTGAATACTTAGGGCCATAATATCAACAACAGTGATAACATTATCCCCGCTTTAGTGGCAGGAAACTGCCGCTAAAGCGGCGATAAGGGGCTTGATAATATGCCCTATAGAATTCCAATAGAAGCCCAGATTCTGGTGTGAAGGACATCAAACCTGGGCTTCTATTGGAATTCTATAGGAATATTATCAAGCCCCTACTCACGCTCTAGCGGCAGTTTCCTGCCGCTCACGGCGATAATGTTATCGCCGTTCTTGATAATATGACCCGTAGCATTATATGAACCAGAAAGTACAGATATTGTTAAAACTAATATGTTGGATACATACTATCCCAAAAGGAGTCCACATCTGGAAAACATATGTCTCTATGAAGTAATGCACCATTACAGTTTTAAGAGAAATATTACAGAAAATATAAATGAAGAAAAATATGCAGTAATTGGATGTGATGGATGTTTGGTAAAACATGCCAAAGGAAATCTTATTAACCACAGGAAACTCAGTTGTGAAACTCCAGATAAAAGGGAATTTTTCTATTTAGCACTTCTGCAACTCTTCAAGCCATGGCGTAGTGAAATGGAATTACTTGGAGATTTTGACTGCTATGAAGATTTCTTTTAATGCATGTAAAAATAGCATTCAATGCACAATTTTTCCAAGTTATCTACAAATGTTAAATTAAGAGATTGAACAAGAAACTACTATTGCAGCAGAAATAGCTAGAGACAGTTCTCAAGATAGTCAAAGTACTGCTCCACTAAGACAAGATCCACTAGGACAACCAATTCTTGAAAATGAAGCAGCAATAGCCATGAATGAAGTAGATACGGCAATGTAACAAGCACAACAGGATATTATTGAGTTGGGAAACTTAGAAGAAAAACGAAATATTGTACAAAAAGAAATATATCAGCAAGTGACACAACAGATACAGCATGGTTTACTGTATGAAAAAAAAGAATGCCAATGCACATCATTTAAACCTATTTGAATGTACATCAGTTGGCAAGCTGGAACAAGAAAAAGTTTTTTAATTAAAGTTTTGACCGGTTATCTACACAAAACCACTGAATCACATTTATCTTGTGTTGTAAACGCTCCAACTGGGTTAGCAGCATACTACATTAAAGGGATTACATTACATCGATTACTCAGGCTACCAGTTGAACATGAAAATAAGCTGGAATATCACAAGCTATCTGGAGAAGCTTGTTATGAAGTTTTAAGAGTACTCAAGAAAATGCAACTTCTAATCATTAATGAGGTGAGCATGGTGTCAAACTTAAAGCTTGCCTTTGTACATTTAAGAATGCAACAGATTTTAAAAACAGATTATGATGTTCTATTTGGAGGAAAACATGTAATTCTATTTGGCGACCTACTACAACTTACTCCTGTAAAAGGACAACCTGTTTTTAAACCACTTCTCCATTAAGACACTAAGAAATCTTTGGGAAGTATTGTAAATGTCAACATTTGGTCCTATTTTGAATATAAAGAACTTATTAAGAATATGGGACAAAGAAGTGATGAACATTATGGAAACATTCTTCAAGATATAAGAATTGGTGTTTTATCAAAACATGGAAAAGAAGCTTAACAAAGTCGGCTTTTAATTAACTTGTTTCCAAATGAAAACATGGCACCTGAAATAATATACAAAAAAATTGGAGAAAAGAAGTCTATCGTTTGCCTAATGCCTACACTGCAAGTGTGTTCTACATTCAATCAAGAACTTTTGAAATTGGAAAAACAACCAATACTAAAAATGGAAGCTATCAATAAAATGGAACACGAAGGAGTTACTATTCTTCTCTCAGAGAAATTACAGTCAAAATTGGATTCTTTGGAAAAGTCGGTGTCTAAGACTGCAGGTTTAGGAAAGACTTTATATGTATTTGTGAACTGTCGGGTAATTTTACGGCGTAATTTGAATGTAAAAGAAGGTTTAGTAAATGGAGCAATGGGAAAAGTTGTTGATTTTGTAAATTTTCAGAACAGAGATAGAATTGAATTTTTGAAGATTAAATTTGATCAGATTGAAGAGGTAAAACAGATTGGACATTGTACTGTTCGTTTTTTGCTTGTAAAAGACTTGTATGGTCGTAGAAAACAGTTTCCTCTTTCTTTAGCATATGTTGTAACCGTTCATAAATCTCAAGGTTTAAGTGTAGACAGTGCTTTGGTAAATATTGGAAGTACAGTGTTTAAAGAAGGCATGGCATACGTTGCATTGTCTCGAGTAAGAACATTATCTGGTTTGTATTTGATTGATTTTGATGAGAAAAAGATTAGTGCTAATGTAAATTGTGTAAGAGAGTACAATCGGTTAAGAAGACTTTATGCTCCAAACTTAGGTGAATATCCCATATATGAGAAACGTGTAGTGTGTCCAAAACGGAAACATGACAAATATTCCACTGAGATTCAAAAAAAGAAAACAATTCAAGAGAATGATGAAACTACAAAGAAAATGAAAATGGACACAGTTGATGATATTGTAGGATACCAGTTAGAGAACAGTTCAGGTATCAACTGCTATGCTAATGTAATTGTGAATGTTGTGTTTTTTGGAGAGGATCTTCATCATGAAATTATGGAAAATTGATAAAGAAGATTCTGTTCTTTACTACATTATATTTTTCAAAAGCTGGTAACTGATAGGACTAAACTCTATACTGCTTCTGGCATTCGGCATCTTTTGGATATATGTACTGGATCATTGAAATTTACATTGAATGTACAACAAGATGCACAAGAATTTCGTATGTTTATGGTTGCAGTATTGAAAGATGAAGGAATAGAAATTGAAAATTTGTTTGGACTAAGTTACAGATGGGATCATTCATAAATGTGAAGAGTGTTCATTTTCTTCTACCACTGAAATAGACACTGAACGATTCATATATTTGATAATACCAGATTGCAAATCAGTGTATTTTAACAAATTAGTAAAAACAGCTAATCAAGATATGAAATGTTCTCATTGTAAATCAGAAATGTTGTCAACATTATTTATAGAAAGATTTGGACAATATGTCATTTTAATGCTACAACGTTGTAGAGCAGATGTAAGAAAATTGGAAACCAAAATAAAATTTTTTGTGGCAAGTCAAGTATCAATTTCAGTGAGAACTTTTAAAGCAGTGGCTATTATTTTCCATGATGGACCTACTACAACATCTGGACACTATACTGTGTTTTTAAAGTGCAATAAAGGATGGACACATTGCAGTGATGCCCATTAGGAATTCAAATGTAGGTTGCCTTACGAATTACCAAATTCATATCTGATATTTTTGATGCCAAAGCTTCGAAAACTTCATTCGGCCTATTGGGAAGATGTGAACAATTACTGTTTGGATTATTGTTTGTGCTAATTCTTATTGCATTTGCAAAATTGTGTTTGAAAGAAGTAGTTTATATATTTGATCTTTATATTATACGCGATGTAAATGAGAGTGTATTTTTTACAAAATGTACTTGAGAGAAATAAAAGACTTAATCTACTTGAAGAATGTAATTTAGAAACTGTAGATAGGTAAACAGATAGTTACACTTGTAAATATTTTCAACGCAGATTTGTTTTTTTTTTACAATCTCATTGATTGTTTTTTTCCCCCCGCTGTTGTATGATGATCTACATTGAAATCAATGTGCATGGTGAAATTCAGTAGAATCTGAGAACAGCAAAAATGGGAAACTGAATATGTTTGTAATTGTAAAATTATGTTGTGTCCTTAAAACTATAATATTATATGCAATAACAGTTTTTCTTCTTCTTTTTTACAGAAGGTAATGGTAAAGTTTGAAAAGATTTTAAATTCAGTTTACAACAAAACTACTGTAAAATAGTTCCACTGAGTTTTGTATCTTCTTTAGTAAAAAAGGTAAGATGAAATAATGTAATAAGCATGATAATATGAACTAATGTTTACAGTCGCTTTTACTGCACTCATCCATTTTTTCAAACACTACATATGTACCCATCTATACAGTTAGGCACTATTTCCACACTCCTCCAATCACCCAGGCACTATCCATGCACTTCTCCAATCACCTAGCCAGTACCCATACACTTATAATTTCACCCAGTCACTACCTATGTGCTCCTCCAGTCACCCAGGCACTACCTGTACACTCATGCAATCAGCTAGACATTACCCGTACACTCTTTCAATCACCCAGGTATTACCTATACACTTCTCCAATGCCCCAAACATTACCCCTGCTCTCATGCAATCACCCAGACACTACCCTTGCACTCTTTCAATCACCCAGGCAGTATCTATGCACTCCTCTAATGACTCAGCCAGTACCATGCACTTATAAAATAACCCAGACATTACCTATGCACTACTCCAATCACTCAGGCACTACCACTACACTCATGCAACCACCTGGACATTACCCCTCCACTCATGCAATCACCCAGACATTACTCATGCACTCCTCCAATTACCCAGACATTACCCCTGCACTCATGCAATTACCTAGTCATTAAAAATGCCCTCCTTCAATCACCCAGCCAGAACCCTTGTACTTATAAAATCACCCAGGCACTACCTACGCACTCCTCCAATCACCCAGGCACTACCCCTACACTCATGCAATTAGCAAGACATTACCCCTACACTCATGCAATTACCCAGGCATTACCTATGCATTCATCTAATCCCCAGACATTACCCTTGCACTCATGCAATCACTCAGACATTACCCCTGCAGTCATGCAATCACCCAGACATTACTCATGCACTCCTCCAAACCCTCACACATTATCCCTGCACTCATGCAATCGCCCAGACATTACCCAAGCACTCCTTCAATCACAAGGCAATACCCTTGCACTTTTCCAATCACCCAGGCACTACCCCTGTACTCATGCAAGTACCCAGCCAGTACCTATGCACTTATAAATTCACCCAGGCACTACCTTTACACTCATGCAATCAGCTAGACATTACCCCTACAATTATGCAATCACTTAGGCATTACCCATGCACTCATCCAATTACCTACACATTACCCCTGCACTCATGCAATCACGTAGGCATTACCCATGCACTCCTCCAATGATCCAGACATTACCACTGCACTCATGGAATCACCTAGGTATTACCCATGCAGTCCTTCAATCACTCAGGCAGTACCCATGCACTTATAAAATCATCCAGGCACTACCTATGCACTCATGCTATCACACAGGCACTACCGATGCACTCCTTGATGCACCTTGGCATTACCCATTGTGAGAAGTCGGCCTGGTATATGCTGTCCACTAGTTATAGTGGGCACCTTGCACCAGTCCAAACAACCCCTTATGGAGGATAGGTTAAAGACAACCTTTATTGAAAGCTATCCTAGTGGTAGCTATGGAGAGCAGCCTTCAGGCTAAGTCTTGGAGGAATGTAAAGCAGCTTGTTTTACCAGTCTATAATCTCTTGAGTGACCAAATGAAAGAGGACCACACCAGGTATATATATAAAATATATGCATTTAGTCTTAAACACACCCCTCTAGTCTCTTTATGAGGCTGGAGTTCAAAGTACATAAGTTACAAGTCAAATATCAGCAGTATTTAGCACAATACACGTTTGAGCCCTAGGGGCGTACCAAACCATATACTAAAATAATGGTATAAGAACCACGACTGAACTAGACACAAGGTCTGGAGCCTGTAGAAGTGCTTGGACCCCAAGGAACTACCCAAGGTAGTGACACAGGGGACCCACGGGGGACGAGTGCAGTGTGAGAACACAGCAACGAGCCGCCATTGACTTCTATGGGGAAAGTCGCGGTTAGATTTTTAAAGAAAAAGGACACTTCGGAGAGGACTTCCAGTTAACCCCTTAAAACTTAAGAGTTACTAGGGCCCACACCCACGTGAGTACCAAAATACTCGAGTTACCTCACCCAGGGAAGCCGGGTGCATATGTGTTAAAAGGTGTCGGGAATCGTGCTGCTGCCGTGAAGAGGAAGAGTGTCCGGTGCGATCCAAGCCTGGATCGAGGAAGAGGAAGACCTGAAAGCAGAGGGGACAGAGTCTGGGTCACTAGCCAGTGACCAGGGGCACAATAGTCGAATGCCCTCAGATGTTGGGTGCTTCATGTGAGTTGACGGGTGCCTTGACTCTTCAGCCACAAGGTCCAGGAGGCATCGACGACAACCAGGAGCTGGATTCGAGCTGTCCCACAAAGTTTGTCGAGTGTTGCAGTGTCGGCGACCGGATTGGACCCAACAAGCCTTGGCAACAGCAAGTCACGGGGAAGTGAAGAAAAGGCTGCGGTGCAGATCAGCAAGGTCTGAGGGACTCACCCAGCGAGGGTAAGTCAGGACACTTCTGGAGCAACCAGAAAAGCCCAAACAATTGAAGAGTTGCCTTCGTGGGGACCCACTAGCCAATGGACTAGAGATTGCGAAGGAGCCTCAAGCGGTCGCACTTGGAGCTGGCCCACGGGACACTCATGGAGTGTAGGCCAGTGATCTTCATTGCAGTTGGTGCTCGGGACTAGGGCTACTCGAAACCCAAAGCACAGCTTCGAGAGATGTCAGGAAGTTGGTGCACTTGCAAATGTGCTTGGTGTCCAGGGGTCACGGTTCCACATTACCCACGACAGCTACGGGCCACAACTTTGCTGGGGACACAGGACAGCCTCGGGGAAGTCTGGAAATCTACCTCTGGTGATGCAAAGACTTTGGCGTCCGGTGGGAGCTTCAGTGATGCAGACCGGACAGATGCTTTGTTGGTGCCTGCCAAGCAGGGGAGTCACTCCTTGACCCCAAGGGAGATTCTTGAGTCCTCTAATCTTGATGTAGAGCGTCAAAGGTCCCGGATTTAGCTTCAGAGTTTCGTCCAGGGATATCTAAAGTCCTGTTGCCAGGGTTCCCTTACTTATACTAAGAAAAGGGGTGGGACTAACTCTGGGGACCCACCTATAGGAGGGTTTGGAAAGAGGGGTGGCTACACCCATTTCCTTTGTCCAGTTTCGCACCAGAGCAGGGGCTGGCAGCCCCTGCAACCGGTTTGAACTGGGGTATGCACGAGGACACCAAATGTGCGCCCAGTGCAGGACTTCAAAGTACTCTGAGAGTGCACCACCCAGCCCCAATCCACTAAGGCCTGTCTGGGAGGTGGTAACACCTCCCTGAGACAGGAAACCTATTGTCCAGGCCTCCCCTGCCGGAGTTTCGGTCAGCGGCTGGAGGCCAGACTCGTGTCTGTGGCTGCAGCATCCATTTTGTGATGCCAGGCTCTGTTTAGTTGGTACCGGGTATACCGGTGCTGTCATGTCTCTCCCTCTAGAAGGGTGAGATCATACTCCCACACCAGGGACTGGTGTGGGGGTATGATTCCAATTTGTTTGACACCAAACACGACATGTTTCCGTGCAGCCATCTCAAAGTTAGCATTTGCCGTTTAGATATAATGCACTTAAGAGTATATGGTCAGGCTGCACCACAGACAACCCCGGATAGGAGATTCCGAGGGCTGCAGAGGGGCTCTGCTCATGCATGGGCACCCCCTCACATATAACCAAGCACCCTGGCTTCAGGATTGATAAGGCCTGCCATAGGGGTTACTGATAGGTTTCTAAGTGCAGTGTTAGGTGAGATATAGTGAACCTACATCTCTGTAAGGGGTGCATGCACCACCTCACTCAGGCTGCTGTAGCAGTCCTGTGGTGTCATTTTAGATGGCCTTCCAGGGGTGGCACAATACATGCTTCAGCCCCTGGTAGGCCTCTGGGGTGTCTATGCCCTTGGTACATAGTATACCATATACTAGGGACTTATAAGGGCACTCCAGAATCCAATCTGTGGTGTACCTAAAGTACAGGGAATCAATTTAGAGAGGAAGCAGCTAGGCTGGGGTCCTGGATAGCAGGGCCCCAGCCAGACTAAAGTCAAAAAACAGTGATACACCATCAAAAAGTGGGGGTAACCATAAGAGGCAGATCCTACTCTCCTACACCCATGCACTACTCCAATCAGCCATGCACTATCCATGCACTCATTCAATCACCCAGTCACTACCCTTGCACTCGTCCAATCACCCAGGCTCTCATACCCCTGTACTCATACAATTACCCAGGCAATACCCATGCACTTATAAAATCACCCAGGCACTCCCTCTACACTCATGCAAACAGCTAGACATTACCCCTACACTCATGCATTTACCCAGGCATTACCTATGTACTCCTATAATCCCCCAGACATTACCCCTGCAATCATGGAATCACCAATGCATTAGCTATGTACTGCTCCAATCACCCAAGCACTACCCTTTCACTCCTGCATTCACCCAGGCACTACTTATGCACTCCTGCAATTACCCAGGAACTACCACTACACTCATGCAACCACCCAGACATTACACTTGCATTCATGCAATCACCCAAGTACTAGCTATGCACTCATAGAATAACCCAGGCAGTACTCTTGCACTGCTGCAATCATCCAAGCACTATCCATGCACTCCTCCAATCATCCAGCCAGTACCCATGCAGTTAAAAAATCACTTCGGCACTACTTATACATTTTTCCAATCACCCAGGCACTACCACTACAGTCATGCAACCACCCAGACATTACTCCTGCACTCATGCAATCAGCCAGACATTACTCATGCACTCCTCCAATTACCTACACATTGCCCATGCACTCATGCAATCAGTTAGACATTACCCATGCACTCCTCCAATGACCCAGACATTACCCCTGCACTCATGCAATCACCTAGGTATTATCCATGCAGTCCTTCAATCACTCAGGCAGTACCCATGCACTTATAAAACCATCCAGGCACTACCTATGCACTCATGCAATCACACAGGCACTACTGATGCACTCCTCGATGCACCTAGGCATTACCCATGCACTCCTCCAATCAGCCATGCACTATCCATGTACTCCTTCTATCACCCAGGCACTACCCTTGCACTCCAATAACCCGGGCACTACCCCTGCACTCATACAATTACCCAGGCAATACCCATGCACTTTTAAAATCACCCAGGCACTACCTCTACACTCATGCAATCAGCTAGACATTACCCCTACACTCATGCAATTACCCAGGCATTACCTATGTACTCCTCTAATCCCCCAGACATTACCCCTGCACTCATGGAATCACCAATGCATTAGATATGCACTGCTCCAATCACCCACGCACTGCCCATGCACTCCTCCAATCACCTAGGCACTACCACTACACTCATGCAATCACCCAGACATTATCCCTGAACTCATGAAATCATCCAAACATTACTCTTCCACTCATTCAATCACCTAAACATTACCCATGCACTCCTTCAATCACTCAGGCACTTACCATAGACTTATAAAATCACCAAGGCACTACCTATACAGTCCTTTAATCACCCAGGCTCTACTTCTGCACTCATGCAATCACCCAGGTATTACCTATGGATTCCTCCAATCACCAGGGCACTACCCCTACACTCATGCAATCAGCTAGACATTACCCCTACACTCATGCAATGACCAACGCATTAGCTATGCACTGCTCTAAACACCCATGCACTACCCTTGCACTCCTTCAATCACCCAGGCAGTATCTATGTATTCCTTCAATCTCTCAGTCAGTATCCATGCACTTCTAAAGTTACCCAGGCACTACCTATGCACTTATGCAATCATCCAGACACTACCACTGCACTCATGCAATCACCCAGGCTCTACCTGTGTACTCATGAAATAACCCAAGCACTACCCTTACACTCATGCAATTACCCAGGCACTAGCTATGCATTCATAGTATAACCCAGGCACTACTCTTGCACTGCTGCAATCATCCAGGCACTATCCATTCACTCCTCCAATCATCCAGCCAGTACCCATGCACTTATAAAATCACCCAGGCACTACTTATATACTCTTCCAATCACCAAGGCACTACCACTACAGTCATGCAACCACCCAGACATTACTCCTGCACTCATGCAATCAGCAAGGCATTGCCCATGCACTCCTCCAATTACCCACACATTACCCCTGCACTCATGCAATCACTTAGGCATTACCCAAGCACTCCTCCAATGACCCAGACATTACCCCTGCACTCATGCAATCACCTAGGTATTACTCATGTAGTCCTTCAATCACTCAGGCAGTACCCATGCACTTATAAAATCACCCAGGCACTACCTATGCACTCCTCTAATCACCCAGGCACTGCCCCTGCACTTGTATGATCAACCAGGCACTACTGCTGCACTTATATAATCAAGCAGACACTACCCTTATACTGCTCCAATCACACAGGCACTACCGTTGTACTCATGCAATCACTCAGGCACTACCTAAGCAGTTATGCATTAACTCAGGCAGTACCCTTGCACTCCTCCAATCACCCAAGCACTATCCATGCAGTCCTCCAATCACCCAGGCAGTACATTTACACTTATAAAATCAGCAAGGCATTACATATGCACTCTTCAAATCACACAGGCACTACTAATGCACTCCTCCATACACCTAGGCATTACTCATAAACTACTTCAATAACTCAGGCAGTACCCATACACTCACAAAATCACCCAGGCACTATGTATGCACTCCACTAATCACCCAGGCACTACCCGTGCACTCATGCAATTACCCAGGCATTATCTATGCATTCCACTAAACACCCAGTCAGTACATATACAGTTATACAATCATCCAGGCACTACCTATGCACTCATGCAATCACCAATGCACTACCTATGCACTTATGCAATAACCCAAGCACTACTCTTGCACTCCTCCAATCACCTGAGCACTATTTATGCACTCCTCCAATCACCTTGACTTTACCCTTGCACTCATCCTATCACCCACGCATTAGCTATGCACTCCTCCAATCACCCTCACACTATCCTTGCACTTCTGCAATCACCCAGATAGTATCCATGCAGTCCTCCAATCTTTCAGGCAGTACCCATGCACTTATAAAATCATCCAGGCACTACCTATGCACTCATGCAATCACACAGGCACTACTGATGCACTCCTGAATGCACCTAGGCATTACCCGTGCACTCCTCCAAACACCCATGCACTATCTATGCATTCCTTCAATCACCCAGGCAGTACACTTGCACTCATCCAATCAGCCAGGCACTATCCATACATTACTTCAACTACCCAGGCACTACTCTTGCATTCCTCCAATCACCCAAGCACTTTCCATGCACTCCTCCAATCACCCAGGCACTACCCTTGCACTCCTCCAATCACTCAGGCACTACCCATGCACTCTTGCAATCACCGAAACATTACCCATGCACTCCTTTAATCACTCAGGCACTATCTATGCACTCCTCTAATCATGCAGGCACTACCCCTGCACTCATGCAATCATCCAGCCACTCCCCATGCACTCTTACAATCACCCAGGCATTAGCCATGTACTCATGCAATCAGTCAGGTAGTGCACATCCACTTCTCCAATCACCCAGGCACTATATATGCACTCATGCAATCACACATGCACTACCCATACACTTCTCCATAAATTACACTTACCACAATTCATACAACACTTACAAATTTGTCTATTTTTAACCAAATAGGCGGTTCTAAAAAGAACCATTTTTTTCTTCTTTTTTTCTTTTATACTTTTTTGTGTTTTTTTAACTCTTTTTTGGTGTTTTTTAAAAAAAATGAAAAAATTAACAGAACCAACGGTGAAAACCTTCAAAACATTATGCAATTCATACAACATATAATATTTTTATCCTACTATAAAGTATGAGATGCCTATCGCCAATTATACTGTATCTAATGGGTTCCCTTGTCATTTTGTGATTCCTTATTCCTACCAACCTCAATAACATACTATTTACAAATTGTTTACAGATCATATATCTTTGACCAGAAGTCATTTAAATCCTATCTTTATTCTGACCCTCCCATCTGCTTTAAGAGGGTGTCTACTTCCTCCGGTTCTCGAATGTTAAACATTTTATTCTGCCACATGATCTTCAACATGGCAGGGAACTTCATGTGAACTTGTGCACCTCTGGACCGGAGTTCATTCATTTTTGAGCCTAAGAGCCACTGCTGCTCCGCTGTTCTTTTACCCATATCAGATCGTATTAGATAGGTGGAGTCCCCGTACGTCAATGACCGATCTTTTAATGCGTGAGCTAAAACAAGCTCCTTAGTTGAAAAAGTGAGAAAATAGACTAATATCTTCCTCGGGGCTTTCCTCCCTGTCTGTAACCTATATGGGTCTCTATGCACTCTCTGGAGCTCTTTTCCCCAATCAATATCCATTCTATCTGGTAGTAGCTCTCCCAACAATCTAGAGACGAACCCTTTTATATCCGCCCCTTCTGCGTTTTCATTAATTCCCAGAAGACGGATATTATTACGCCTAGCCTGGAGTTCAAGTCTTTCTGTTGTAGTGCCTTATTCTCTTGTTTGAGTCTGTCGATCTCTCTAAGATTGGTAGCAGTGGCCTCTCCCAAAACCTTCACCTCCTCTTCCAGGTTCTCCGTACGTTTAGCCAATCCATTGATCTTCTGCTCAAGAACCTCCCCTCTATCTTGAATAACCTTTTGGTTGCTTTCTGAAGTCTCGAATTTAGCTAATATTTCTTACCTCAAGCTATTCAACAGATTCACCAACTGATCGCCTGCGACCCCTGCGACCCCTACAGCCCCTGAGGGAGCTTCATCCTGAGACGCATGTATTAATGCAAGACTCACTTCGTCATTCAAGCTTGCTCCATTTGGGTCTATTGCTCCATTTGGGTCATCTTCAGGCCGTATCTCATTCTGAGACCTCTCATCTGGGATTTCCTGAGCCTCAGGGAGCAGGGGAAAATGATTCTCAAGCCTCAATGGGATACCCTGTGATACGGGAGATGTCCTTTTCTCCACCGGTTTCGGTAAACCCAGAAATTCCCCCGCAGTCAATTGAGAGCCAGCGACCTGCTCCATTATTTTAAAATATGACCTAAGAGAGGGAAGAGGCTTGGATACCGACCGCACCTCTCTTGTCCTGCACTTTTTAATTTTAGCTTTTTTAGAGTTCTTTTTAACAGGAGACTTTGGAGTCACCCCCAAAGGAGGTTCAACTACTTTTTTCCCAGGAAATGATCGAAGTTGATATCTGCTCCTTTCCGGTGGCGATCTGCCCTCTTTAGTATTAATATTCCCACCTTGAGGGGTTATTTCATCTGAGGAAACATGGTCAGCTATGAATGCCCTAACCCCCTCTTCGCCTGGGCTTGCAAAATGGTGCGAACTGGAAGTTATGGCTCGGGGGTGAGACTCGCTTTCCATCCACTCCTTCCCCCCTTCAATGTACAAGTCAAGACTGGCCTCTGTTGTAAGGGCCCGAAAAGGGGGGGAGATGAGCCAATGGAGCTTGTATAACGGCGAATCCAACCGTCCAAACTTGGCAAATCTAACCTTAAGATCCTTATAGCACACACTTTTTTTCCCCCAAGATTTGCCCTGCTGGCAGACTCAAAAATAGCACTCTTACCGGCATAGAATATTTCAGCAGCACGAAATCTCCTCCAGCACTCCACCGCCCGACTCCAACTCCCCGAAGGCGGGGAGCCACGTCCCTCGGCGGTGAAAGTATGGAGATCGGCAGCCCAACCCATACAAGTCCTTACCGTATTAACAGTAGTAGGTGCTGCCGGTCTATAGCACGATCTATGAAACTGTTGGTGAGCCACTCTCAACGCCGCTTTCCTCGATGTCCTCAACGGGGAACCATCAAAACTCCCGGGCTCACTCCACTGTATCACGAGGACACAACTACACCCGTCACTGATCAATCCACCTTCATTTTCGGACTTTCCTTGCTCCCAACTCGCCTCGCCTCACACAGGGTTTCTCCCGACTGGCGTTAGCCAGCCGCCATGTTCCCCAACCACGTGACCATGACGCAGTTCACGATCTGTATTGAAAAATTGGCGATAGGCATCTCATACTTTATAGTAGGATAAACATATTATATGTTGTATGAATTTCTCTAGATATATTTGCATGAAATTATGACACTATGACATCACTACTTAAGTTTGAGGTATAAGGGGTATGTAGAGTTCAGGGATGGCTTTGCTACCCGGACTTGTCTTGTCAGCACGGGGGTATCTCGAAGGCGCTCGCGCCCTAAGAGATAGAAAGGGGGGTTCCCCAGGGGGAAGGGAGAAGGGAGGCACAGGGTGTTGGGAGCATTAAAGAAAAAAATAGTGTCCTTAATCTGCCACATAGTATTTTTTATTATGCTCTTTTGATAAAATATTCGTTCTTCTTGTCTTTTCGCATTAAAATGAAGTGTACCCATACACCCATACATGGGTTCAAGACTGCATGTGTGAAGGGCTGTATGTGTGGGTGAGTGTGTGTATGGGTGTGTTGGTGAGTGAATGGATGTCTCAGTGGTACATGTGTGAGTAACTACATATGTGAAAGGCAGTATATGTGAGTGTTGGAGTATATAAATGACTATATGTGAGAGTGAGTGATTGTGAGAGTGGCTGTATGGATGAGTGTGTGATTGTATCAGTGATTGTATAAGAGAGTAAGTATGTCTTAGTATCTGTATGAATAAGTGAGGTGGTGTGTGTATAACTGTATAGGTGAGTAAATGGGAGTGTGATTGATTCTTTGCACGACTGACTAGGTGTGTGAGTAACTCTATGGATGAGCGCCGGTGTGTGAGTGTCTGTATAGGTGTATGAGTGCATATGATAGTGCTGTATTGATGAGTGACTGCATGTGTGAGTGACTGTAAGGGTGAATGAGTGGATGTGTATGTAGACCTAGGAATCAGTGAGTGGGTATGTAGTAACTGGTATTGGTGTGTCTATGGTTTTGAAAATGGTAGTCTGTATTTCAGAGTGGGTGTATCAAAGGTTATATTAGGGTGTGAGAAGGTGCATCAGATTATCATGTGGATGATGTTATTAGTGATGTTATCAGTGATGTCATTTGAGATGTCATCAGTGATGTCATCAGTGATGTCACTGACCATGTCATGAATGATGTAATATGTGAAGTCATCAGCAGTGCATTACGGGGCGCAAGTTAATAGTTAGCTCAACTAACTATAACGGCCGAATTTCTCTGGTTTTGTACGAGTGAAATGTCCAACTAACTATAACATCCCTGAAACCTGTGGTTTTTTCTGTGAATTTCTAAGGCTTTTTAAATGCTAAATGCTAATTTCTAACTATAACGTCCCTGAAACCTATGGTTTTTTCAGTGAATTTCAAAGGGTTTTTAAATGCTAATTTCTAACTATAACGTCCCTGAAACCTATGGTTTTTTCAGTGAATTTCAAAGGTTTTTTAAATGTTAATTTCTAACTATAACGACCCTGAAACCTATGGTTTTTTCAGTGAATTTCGGAGATTTTATAAATGCTAATTTCTAACTATAACATCCCTGAAACCTGTGGTTTTTTCAGTGAATTTCAAAGGTTTTTTAAATGCTAATTTCTAACTATGCCTACAGAGGTAGGACATGTGCAGAAAGAGGAAGAAAGGCGCAGAAAGAAGCAAGATATATGCAGAAAGAACCAACAGAGGTGCAGAAAGTAGCCTTATTGCAAAGTCATCCTGTGCCCTGGGCACCCCCCAACTTTTTGCTGACTGGTACTGGTGGTGACTGACTCTGACTGACCCTGGGCTCTGCCTAACCAGGCCTGGAGCCAGTGCTATGCTGGAAGACACTTAGAATATAGTGAAAACACCTACATATACTAGGGTACACTATAGGTTGGGGTACCCCTGTGATTGGCATAACCTCCCCTGTAAGGCCCTAGTACATAATAGGGCAGAAGGATTAAAACTACCTCTAAGTCCCTAGCATATAATAGGGCATGGCAGTTTAGAGGCCAGCAGCCCTTTTCTGCACTTGCATGTGTGCACTGCTGAGCCTGAGGTCAGTTTAAAAGTAGCCCTGTGTGTGCAGAAAGAGGCAAGATAGGTGCAGAAAGAAGCAAGGGAGGTGCAGAAAGAAGCAACAGAGGAGCAGAAAGAGGGAAGGGGGGTGCAGAAAGAGGCAAGAGAAGTGCAGAAAGAAGCAACAGAGGTGCAGAAAGAGCCAAGCAAAGTTCAGAAAGAGGCAGCAGAGGTGCATAAACAGGCAGAAAAGGTGCTGAAAGAGGGAACAGGGGCAGCGGAGGTGCAGAAACAGGCAGAAGAGATGCAGAAAGAGGGAACAAGGGTACAGAAAGAGAAAAGAGGGGTGCCAAAAGAGGCAAGAGGGGTGCAGAAATTTGCAAGAGAGGTGCGGAAAGAAGCAAGATCAGTGCAATAAGAAACAGAGGTGCAGAAGGAGGCAAGAGGGGTACAGAAAGAGGCAAAAGAAGAGTAGAAACAAGCAAAAGAGATGCGGAAAGAGGCTGGAGGGGTGCAGAAATAGGCAAGCGAGGTGCACAAAGAGGGAAGAAGGGTGCAGAAAGAGGCACGTGGAGTGCAGAAAGAAGCAGGAGAGGTGTAGAAAGAAGCAAGAGAAGTGCAGAAAGAAACAGAGGTGCAGAAAGAAGCTAGAGCAGGGCAGAAAGAACCAACAGAGGTGAAGAAAGAGGCAAGAGGGGTGCAGAAAGAGGCAACAGAAGTGGAGAAAGAAGCAAAAGAGGTGTACAAAGAGGCAAGAGAAGTTCAGAAAGAGGCAGCAGAGGTGCAGAAACAGGCAGAAGAAGTGCAGAAAGAGGGAACAGTGGTGCAGAAAGAGAGAAGGGGGTACCGAAAGAGGCAAGAGGGGTGCAGAAATTTACAAGAGAGGTACAGAAAGAAGCAAGAGCAGTGCAGTAAGAAACAACAGAGGTACAGAAGGAGGCAAGAGGGGTGCAGAAAGAGGCAAGAGCAGTGCAGAAAGAACCAAGAGACGTGCAGGAAAAGGGAAGAAGGGTGCAGAAAGAGACACAAGTGGTGCAGAAAGAAGGAAGAGAAGTGCAGACAGAAGCAACAGAGGTGCTGAAAGAGGCACGAAGGGTGCAGAAAGAGGCAAGAGGAGTGCAGAAAGAAGCAACAGAGGTACAGAAAGAGGCAAGAGTGGTGCAGAAAGAGGAAAGAGAGATGTAGAAAGAGGCAAGAGAGTTGCACAAAGAGGGAAGAGGGGTGCAGAAAGAAGCAAGTGAGGTGCAGAAAGAGGCAAGAGAGGTGCAGAAAGAGGCAAGAGAGGTGCAGAAACAGGCAAGAAAAGTACAGAAAGAAGCAAGAGAATTGCTGATGGAAGCAACAGAGGTATATAAAGAAGCAAGAGAAGTGCAGAAAGAGGCAAGTGAGATGCAGAAAGAGGCAAGAGAGGTGCAGAAAGAGGGAAGATGAGTGCAGAAAGAGACAACATGGGTGCAGAAAGAAGCAAGACAGGTGCAGAAAGAAGCATGGGAGGTGCAGAATGAAGCAACAGGGGTGCAGAAAGAGGCAAGAGAAGTGCAGAAAGAAGCAACAGAGGTGCAGAAGGAGGCAAGAGAACTGCAGAAAGAGGCAAGAGAGTTGCAGAAACAGGCAAAAGAGGTAAAGAAAGAGGGAACAGGGGTGCAGACAGAGACAGGAGAGGTGCAGAAACAGGTAAGAGGGGTGCAGAAAAAGGCAAGAGGGGTGCAGAAGAACCAACAGAGGTGCAAAAAGAGGCAAGTGAGGTGCAGAAGGAGGCAAGAGAACTACAGAAAGAGGCAAGAGAGTTGCAGAAACAGGCAAGAGAGGTGCAGAAAGAGGGAAGAAGGGTGCAGAAAAAGGCAAGAGGGGTGCAGAAATTTGCAAGAGAGGTGCAGAAAGAAGCAAGATCAGTGCAGTAAGAAACAACAGAGGTGCAGAAGGAGGCAAGAGGGGTACAGAAAGAGGCAAAAGAAGAGCAGAAACAAGCAAAAGAGATGCAGAAAGAGGCTAGAGCAGTGCTTAATTTGTAAAATATTAAGTCCAGGTGCTCAAATTTTTGTAGGATGCCACACCCACTTTCCCCTGCTCCACCCACTTTCTCCACTGGCTCCACCCAATTACTCTATTGGCTCCACCTGCATCCTCAACTGGCACCCTGAAAGCCCAATGTAATACCCGATCTGAATTTCGGCAAGGGAGCCTTCCTCAAGTAAGGTTTTGATAGGAGGTTCCCACCACCCCTGAGGAAATTGTTTTTAAAATGAAATCAAAAGTGTGTTTAAAACACAATTTTGGAGTAAATTGGCTAAAATGATTAACAGGGAACAAGGTCGAACATGTACACCAGGGTGTATGTCTTTATCCTATATAAAACATGGCCACACCATCACCTTTCGCACAAACCACTTAAAACCTTGGTGCGTAGCACTTTTATAAGATAGAGTGAGCATGCTTGCAAACATGAAGAATTCAAATAAAATCTCTAATGCTGCAAAATTTTACACACCAAAAACCTGCTGGATGTGTGTTGCATGCAGATATTAGAAACACTTTAATACAAGTCAGTTTAAAAAAAGCTGGAGTAGTTTGGAACGTGTAGAAAGTGGAAACATGCAGAAAGAGATTCTAGCTTTTCTTTATCTATGGAGTGCAAAAAAAACATTTTCTCTGCTTGTTTAAGTCAACTATTAAAATAAAGCAGAAGAAAGAGATAGCAAATGCTGTAATCTGCTGCTCTAGATGGACTTGTTGCAGCTAAGCAATAATAAGTTCATGTCACAACTTCATTTGTGCCTGGGAGAGGTGTGAAGAGGTATGAATGGAACACACACCTGAGACTATCTCAGGGAAATAGAGGTCCTCAGCTTTAGCCCTCTCCTTGTTTACACCAATGAATAAAAGTATTTGAAAGAAAATAGCAGCCTAGGATTACACAAATTGGCTAAGTAGGGAAGCCGGCAGTGATCCTAGGTTTTCAATTTTCACTGCAACTCAGACACCAACTGGGCATGTTTTTCTGACATCAAAGGGTAACATTTTGTCCTGAAATACGATAATATAGCGAAGGTGAAGGTGACAGGCAGAATTAATTTTCTTTTTGACGGGCATACAAGCTCTTCATGAAAGGGAGAACCTGAATACTCTGTTGCCGTCTTGCAGCATTAGGTACAACTAGGTTGGTGAGCTGTCCTGAATAGCGGCCAATTGGCCCCATAACGTGTGCCACTGCTTCCTTTAGCCAGTACAAGGTTTTCAAGAGTAGAGCACATTACGTTGTGGGACTTCTAGTTTCACTTTATAAGATTTCAAGAATGTGTGCTGATGGCAGAAAAACAAGACTACCTGAACATGCCACTCAGGGGCGGCTCCTCCTGTGTCCCCCTCCCACATGACCTACCCTGGCCAGTACCCTCAGTATGACCTATGCCCCCACGACCACCTCACATTGCGATCAGGCCCTTGCCCCACGTATTCCTGAGATTTGCATGTGCCTCCCTTACACTCCAGTTTGGCCTGCGACCCCCTCGCACAGCTGTCTGGCTTCTGCCCTGTCACCCTCCAGTCTTGCTTGTAACACCCCCTTCAGTCCCAGTGTGCTTGTACCTCCTTGGGCCCCAGTCTAGTTTGTAGCCCCTTACGCTCCAGACTGGCATGTACCACATCCCCGTCCTTATGACCCAGTCTGGCTTGTAGCCTCCAGACACTTCAGTCTGGTGGGTCACTGCTCATTAAAGCTTCCCTTTCTTTGCCAGCTTTCTAATAATAGCTGGTCCCTAAACATCCGACTGACTGAAAACCTGCAGTATCTGCGACCTCAGGGACCTGGGTTGAGAAGATTTAGTTACCCTCACCTGTCCCCATGCAGAAGCAGAAGAGAGGAGTCTTACACTCTGCAAAAGCCCTCGCCTCACAACTGATAGGGCCATACAACTCCCATTCTAAACAAACCATAATCTTTTTATTTCACCAGATTAGTGCAGACTCAGCAGAGGTAAAACATGTTTACGATAGCTCTGCTTGTTAGAAGCTCTTCATTTCCATTGCATTGTGGTAGCTGTAGTTCTTTGCATCACACATTCGTGATCCCTTAATTTGTTTCTAGTGCAATGGACATTCGGACGTGCACTACTGCAGAGCCGGCAGTCAACCAATACAATTGTGAAGTGTTTGAGAATTCACTGCTCAACTGCACAACGCTGCTCTCATGTGAGAGCAGCATCGTGATTGGGTGGGGACGGGAGCAGAGAAGCATTGAGGCAGCATCCGGCAGCAGCAGTGGAAGGTAAGTTATTTTAGTTTTTTGTTTTTTGAAATTATTCCCCACCCACCCCCACTACTCCACCAAGTGTTATTGGCAGCAGCCACTACTGGTGCCACTCGAGGCAAAATAAATCTTTCTTTAAAGTTAAAAGCCAGCAGCAGTGGTGGATGACCTGCAGCCGTAGGCCCTGCACTATAAAACGTTATTTTGCATACTGAGCCATTTCAATACTTTGTAAACAAATACAGCACTGAACACTACACAGTTGATGGCAGAAAAGCAAGACTACCAGAACGTGCCACTCCAGGCAAAATTCATTCAGGTAGTCTTGTTTTTCTGCCATCAGCTGTGTACCAGTGTTCAGTGCTGTATTTACCTACAAAGCATTGAAATGGCTCATTATGCAAACTAACATTTTATAGATCGGGGCCCACGGCTGCAGTTCCTCCTCCACTGCTGCTGGCTTTTAACTTTAAAGAAAGATTTATTTTTCCACAAAAGTTAAAAGCAAGCAGCAGTAGAGGAAGAACTGCAGCCGTGGGCCCCACACTATAAAACATTATTCACCATAATGAGCCATTACTTACCGGGACTGCGGGACTGGACAGCATTTTCAGTTTTAAATAATCTGCGAAGGATGTCTGCTGCATGACTGCTGGTTGCTTCGGTTGTCGGGTGCTGAATTAATACTGTAGCTGCAGTATGCTGGGCGGGCCGCGGATGAAAACACTGCTCATTGGTTTGACTCTGGGACCAAACATGACGATTCGCCAAGGAGGGACCCGGGCCAGGCTACTATTATATTTTGCAATTGTTCATTGGTAGTGCACTAGGCTAGTGCGCTACCAATGAACGATTGCAAAATGGGATGTGACCTGTGACGTGTGATGGTGACCTACGCTACGCCGAGGCAGGGATCCAGGCAGTTTAACTTTCTGGCAGTAATTTGTGGCTCAAAATAAGGCGGGCAGCCGGGCTGCCAACATCCCATTTGAAATATGTTATGCGCACGCAGTCACGTGCGACATTAACTCTTCACAGGCGAGACTGGGACCCGACTCTCAACTTAGTCAGCAGCACGCATACATTTTATTACATTACCCATATCAATATTGTGTGTAGAGTAGATTAGAGAGTGTAGACACCGCCCTGATAAATAAGTGCCAGTGCTAAGCACCGGAAAGCACCGGCACAAATTAAGCACTGGGCTAGAGGGGTGCAGAAAGAGACAAGAGAGGTGCACAAAGAAGGAAGAAGGGTGCAGAAAGAGGCACGTGGAGTGCAGAAAGAAGCAAGAGAGGTATAGAAAGAAGCAAGAGCAGTGCAAAAAGAACCAACAGAGGTGCAGAAAGAGGCTAGAGGGGTGCAGAAAGAGGCAAGAGAAGTGGAGAAAGAAGCAAAAGAGGTGCAGAATGAGGCAAGAGAAGTTCAGAAAGAGGCAGCGGAGGTGCAGAAACAGGCAGAAGAGATGCAGAAAGAGGGAACAAGGGTACAGAAAGAGAGAAGAGGGGTGCCGAAAGAGGCAAGAGGGGTGCAGAAATTTGCAAGAGAGGTACAGAAAGAAGCAAGAGCAGTGCAGTAAGAAACAACAGAGGTACAGAAGGAGGCAAGAGGGGTGCAGAAAGAGGCAAGAGCAGTGCAGAAAGAACCAAGAGACTTGCAGGAAAAGGGAAGAAGGGTGCAGAAAGAGGCACGAGGGGTACAGAAAGAGGGAAGAGAAGTGCAGACAGAAGCAACAGAGGTGCTGAAAGAGGCACGAAGGGTGCAGAAAGAGGCAAGAGGAGTGCAGAAAGAAGCAACAGAGGTACAGAAAGAGGCAAGAGTGGTGCAGAAAGAGGGAAGAGAGATGTAGAAAGAGGCAAGAGAGTTGCACAAAGAGGGAAGAGGGGTGCAGAAAAAAGCAAGTGAGGTGCAGAAAGAGGCAAGAGAGGTGCAGAAACAGGCAAGAGAGGTGCAGAAACAGGCAAGAAAAATACAGAAAGAAGCAAGAGAATTGCTGTTGGAAGCAACAGAGGTGTAGAAAGAAGCAAGAGAAGTGCAGAAAGAGGCAAGTGAGATGCAGAAAGAGGCAAGAGAGGTGCAGAAAGAGGGAAGACGAGTGCAGAAAGAGAAAACATGGGTGCAGAAAGAAGCAAGACAGGTGCAGAAAGAAGCATGGGAAGTGCAGAATGAAGCAACAGGGGTGCAGAAAGAGGCAAGAGAAGTGCAGAAAGAAGCAACAGAGATGCAGAAGGAGGCAAGAGAACTGCAGACCGAGGCAAGAGAGTTGCAGAAACAGGCAAAAGAGGTACAGAAAGAGGGAACAGGGGTGCAGACAGAGACAGGAGAGGTGCAGAAACAGGTAAGAGGGGTGCAGAAAAAGGCAAGAGGGGTGCAGAAGAACCAACAGAGGTGCAAAAAGAGGCAAGTGAGGTGCAGAAGGAGGCAAGAGAACTACAGAAACAGGCAAGAGAGGTACAAAAAGAGGGAAGAGGGGTGCAGAAGAAGGCAAGACGGATGCAGAAATTTGGAACAGAGGTGCAGAAAGAAGCAAGCACGGTGCAGAAAGAACAAACAGAGGTGCAGAAAGAGGCAAGAGGGATACATAAAGAGGCAAGTGAAGTGCAGAATGAAGCAAAAGAGGGGCAGAAAGAACCAAAAGAGGTGCAAAAAGAGGGAAGAGGGGTGCAGAAAGGGTTAGGAGAGGTGCACAAAGAGGCAAGAGGGATACAGAAAGAGGCAGGAGGGGTGCAGAGGGAAAGAAGAGAATGGCAGAAAGAAACAACAGAGGTGATGAAAGAGGCACGAAGGGTGCAGAAAGAGGCAAGAGAGGTGCAGAAAGAAGCAACAGAGGTACAGAAAGAGGCAAGAGTGGTGCAGAAAGAGGGAAGAGAGGTATAGAAAGAGTCAAGAGAGTTGCACAAAGAGGGAAGAGGGGTGCAGAAACAGGCAAAAGGGGTGCAGAAAGAAGCAAGTGAAGTGCAGAAAGAGGCAAGAGAGGTGCAGAAAGAGGCAAAAGAGGTGCAGAAACAGGTAAAGAAGTGTTGAAAGAGGCAAGAGAGGTGCAGAAGGAGGCAAGATAACTGCAGAAAGAGGCAAGAGAGTTGCAGAAAGAGGCAAGTGTGGTGCAGAAAGAGGCAAGAGAACTGCAGAAACAGGCAAAAGGGGTGCAGAAAGAGGGAACAGGTGGGCAGACTGAGGCAAGAGAGGTGCAGAAAGAAGGAAGAGGGTTGCAGAAAGAGGCAAGAGGGATGCAGAAAGATGCAAGAGACGTGCAGAAAGAAACAACAGAGGTGCAGAAAGAGGCAAGAGAAGTGTAGAAAGAGGCAAGAGAGGTGCAGAAACAGGCAGGAGAGGTGCAGAAAGAGGGAACAGGGGTGCAGAAAGAGGCAAGAGGGGTACAGGAAAAAGCAAGTGAGATGCAGAAAGAGGCAAGAGAGGAGGAGAGAGAGGCAAGAGAGGTGCAGAAAAAAAAGAAAGTTGCAGAAAGAAGCAACAGAAATGCAGAACGTGGCAAGAGAGGCGCAGAAAGAAGCAAGAGTGGTTTGCACACCATTAGTACCAATTTAGAACCCACATTTAGCAATAAGTAACAGGTGACCATTCTAGGTTTGCAAAGGGCCTTCCACCATGCTGTAACACTTGTCACTGCATTTTTGGTAATGTTTGAGCCGTTTGAGCTAGAAACAGGGCTTTTTTGTTCAAATCTGCAGATTAGGCAGCAGATGATGGATTATGTGGCTAATGCGGAAAATGTATAATTGTGTGAAAGTCGGTGCAGCCAAACAGTCGCATAATTCCAGTGGCCCTGCTCATACCTCTGACTAGGTCCAGAAGTGCTCCTCGGTGATTCCTTCTTTTTTGTCTCATTGAGTTCATAATTTAGCTTCTATGGAAACAAGGAAGACTAAACCTGAGGTTACCACTCCACAACACAGACTGCCATACCACATAATTACTCTACATAACACATAATCCCACTCTACATAATTCCTATACACTAAATACCACATACTTTCTATCCACATAATATCACTGCACAACATACCACATAATTCCACTACACACAAAGTACATCCACTCCACTCCAAAAAACATTAGTAAAAAACTTTTAGATTTACAACGCCAATAGCTCTAACTCTTGCAAATGTGAAACCTATTACATTACAAATGCTTCTTTAACTGGTAGCCACGCTTGCAGAGTGGTGGAGAAAGGGGCCTGGGCCTCCAACCAGCGCTCAGGAATTGCATAGGACTTACAGGAGGTACCCGAAGGGCTTCTTGGCCCCAAAGTCCCTCAGGAGTAAAGTGGACTTCATCCCCCAACCAGTACTGTGCCAGGAGGCGCGTTTGCAGAGTGGTGGAGAAAGGGGGGGCATGGCCTCCAAAGACCTCTTAGCAATCCCACTGTGTGGGACTTAGTGGAGGGAACAGGAGAGGTAGTTGGCCCCCAAAGACAACCTTGGAGGCCAACTACCCCTCCTATTACCTCCAGTAAGTCCCACACAGCAGCATTGCTAACTTCTCAAAGCAGGCCACACCCCCTTTCCCCACCACTCTGCAAACGCGCTCCCTGCAGGGGGATTAAAGTCCACTTCGCTGCTGGGGGTCCTTAGGCGCCAACTAGCCTACCTGCTACCTCCAGTAAGCCCCACACAGTGGCATTGCCTGAGAGGTGGACACAGGCCATGCCCCCTTTGTCCACCACTCTGCAAACACACCTCCTTGTGTGCTCCTGGTTGGGGTGAAGTCCCCTTGCCTCCTGAGGGTCCCTGGGGGCCAACTAGCCCTCCTGTTACCTCCAGTAAGCCCCACACAGCTGGATTGCTGAGAGTGGTCTGAGGCCACGCCCTCTTTTTACACCATTCTGCAAATGCACCGCTTGGCGTACTGCTGCTCAGGGGATGAAGTCGACTTCAGTCCTGAGGTCCTCAGGACACAAGGGGACCTCATCACCCAACCAGCAGTGCTCCAAGAGGCGCGTTTGCAGAGTGGTGTGAAAAGGGGCGTGGCCTCCTACCACCTCTCAGCAATCCCACTGTGTGGGGCTTACTGGAGGTACCTGGTGGCCTAGTTGGCCCCCAGGGACCCTCACTAGCAATGGGGACTTAATCTCCAATGCAGAGCACGCCAAGAGGCGCGTTTGCAGAGTCGTGCAGGGAGGGGGCGGGGCCCCCGGCGAGTTGCTGGTTCCTTTTAATTTTTTATTGTTTTATTTTATGGGCGGGGGCTGCATGGCACCCCCTTCCCTGAGTCACTTTTGGCCCCAGGGACCCCATCCCCTGGGGCATACTCAGCCTTTTTTTGTTTTGAAGGGGGCCCGCGTGGCACCACTCCTGAGGCCAATTTGGGCCCCGGGGACCCCATCCCCGGGGGCCGGTCCTCTTTTATTTGTTAAATAAACTAAAAAAGGGAGTAGGGCATTCCTTTTTTTCTTTTTAAAGGGAGGTGGGCCGTGCGGCCCCCCTGCTGACATGCAGCTCCCCTTGCCCAAAAGCAATTCTGCTTTGCTTCTTGTAAGCGATAGCAGGTTTCATGCTCTCGCTTCCAAGAAGCAAAGCAGTGTTTGCTATGGCAGGGCGGGAGCCGTGCTCCCGCCTTGCCATTGCAAATGGGAATGTCCTGGGGGTGGGCCCCCCTGGACATTGCAGGAGCCGGCCCTGGGGTTTGCGGTCCCCAGGGCCATCTAGTGCTCCAGGAGGGAGGCCACGTGGCCCTCCTCCCAGCAAATTTGAAGCCCCGGGGAGGTGGTGGGCCCCGGGGATCCGCTATGGACCCCGTATTTACATATTCAATGCCCTGGGGAGTTGGTGGTCCCCGGGGCAGTATGGGGGGGCTCGAGCACCCCCACACTCTGCTTTTGGAAGTAGCTCCGGGGAGGTGGTGGTCCCCGGGGCTGCGGGGGGCCTCATGGCCCCACCGCAATTAAATCATGTAGCCCCAGGGTGGTGGTGGTCCCCGAGTCTTGGGGGGGCCCACGAGGCCACCCGGCCCAAAATAATTCAAAGACCTGGGGAGGTGGTGGTCCCCGGGGATTGGGGGGCCCGCGAGGCCCCCCTGCCCTAAAATGTAAATGCCCCGGGGAGTTGGTGGTCCCTGGGGCAGCATGTGGGGGGCAGGAGCCCCCCCATGCATTTTTTTAAAAAGCCCAGGGAGGTGGCAGTCCCCAGGGCTGCGGGGGGGCCGTGTGCCCCCGCATATGATTAACTAAGCCCCGGGGAGGTGGCGGCCCCCGGGAGCTAATTGGACATTGCCCCCGGGACCTGGCCCACCCGGGGGCTTAAGGAAAATTAAGCGGGGGAGTCTACGCTTGTTTTTTTGTTTGTTTTTTCGGCTGGAGTCGCGCACCAAGTGCAAATTCGGACGATTTGTTTAAAAAAAATGTTTTTTTTGGCCCTGGGGGTCCTTGTGGGACCCGCTGAGCAGGCCTAGGGGTTCAGGATGTTTCTACCCTGCCCCCTTTCCTTGTTTTTAATCTTTTTTTTTAACTTTACGGTAACCGAGTCACAAGATGGCTGCCAACACATTCTGGTTTGGAGTGTTGGCAGCCAATCAGAATGAAGCTCGTGCTCGGGAGGGTTCGCAAATCCTCCTCGGTGCTCAGATGGTGATTTTTTTTTTTCATTTCTCAGCAACTACTGAACGGATATACACCATTTAAAAAAAGGGCGTTTTCTGAACCAAGAGGTACTTTTTTGCCAAATTTGGTGTGATTCCGTTCAGCAGTTCGGGCTGTAGCCGTGTCTAAAGTTCCTATGGAAATTAACATGTGAAAATGTGTTTTGGGACCCCCCTTTTTTCTCGGCCCCCACTTGACAAATCACCCTGAAACTTTCAAGACAGGAGCTGACCTAAGCAAACCATTAGTTTTGAAAATTTAGCGAAGATTCGTCAAATGGCGCCAAAGATATTGGCAAAAGAAAAAACGCTTTTTGAATAGAAACAAGGTCCTAACTATAACTACCTACTGGCGACTGCCAGTAGGTAATATATATATATATATATATATATATATATTGGCAGAATTTCCCACAGCGCGTTGAGCTGAAGATGGGACACGGACACCTGTTACGTGCTGGTGATTTTTATTGAATTATGCTGTACACGGCAAGATGACGCGTTTCGCCCACCTCCTGGGCTTATTCACATCACGAGACTAACTGTGAAATCCATCTTTATACAACATACACCATGTGATTGCCTATTGCCACTGTGAAACTGGAAAACAGACTGCAAAATGATTATATCGCAGGTAACACGCATTTACAGCGAATACATATAGCAAAAGTGACAGATATTAAATACTTATACTGCAATTAAAATAGTATTAGAGATAGACAAAATAGACTTGTAAAGATATTGAAAATTGCATATATAAATATATAAATACATAAATATATAAATATATAGCTATACATGTCAATAAGCACCGTCCAATTCATATGAGCACAGTTAAAATACCAAATTCATGCTTTTTTGCCCCTATGTTTATAAATACCTAAAAAATGATGGCTAAAACGTCATTGATTACACGCTTATGAGGGGAAAAAAGGGAAGATGAAACACTCCCTGCATAATGCTGGGGTTCAATGGTACTATACCCTTCATACAAAAATAAAGTGCATACGTGCTTAATGAAACTTGTATATGAACTGCTGTCTTCTAACTATTAAGGAGAGAACATATTTTTAAACATTATAATAATGATATAAATGTGCAAAGTGCAATTCTCATTCCTATCTGTACATCACAGAGTTCACAGTTATCACCATCTTTTGTTCATTAAAAAGCTATATTCTAATCAATTCTACTCAATCGCAGTCCCATTAGGAATATTACAGTGACAATTCTGAATTCAAACCTTGCTATAATCAATTAAATGCAATTTTAATGCCAAATTACCTCCAATAAATAAATTCATTATGAATATCTATATATGTTGGTCTGTTAAAACCATAATGTGCAAAAAAGTGCTCCAGTGCAAGTGTATGAATTTAAAGTGCTTCAGAAAGAGTGTTAAAATCTGTCAGCTATGGACAGAGGGGAAGAATGGCAGCTGTTAATTCCTATCTTGTTATACTCTCAGGAGCTATTATCGTAGTGTTAATAATCAGATTATAAATTTCGTCAATAAATTTTAGTTGTCCCTCATGATTATAAATAATTGTGGAGTTCCTCCCCAGTGTTTAATTCATTGGGTGTTCTAGTATCTAATTCCAAGATGAATTTGGATTCTAGTTTCCTTAACAGTTTCTCCCTGTTACCACCTCTTCTCAGTGGGGGCACTGCACCAATGACATAGTATTTCAAATCATTCAAGTTGTTCACTGGATATGACAAATCCGAATTGACTATGGCTCTCAAATGTTGAAGGATTCGCACATGAACTTGCAGTTTAGTGCTTCCCACATATTTTAAACAGCAGGAGCAAGTTAATACATAAACTGCAAATTCTGTGCGGAAGTTGTACCTCCCCTTCAATTTGTTGGATTATTGGGCCATATACTGAGGAGTATGTTGTAGTGTTCACGCCGAATTTACATGCACGGCACGAATTACATTTGAAGAAACCATTTTGTGGTGCCAGCCACATGGTCTTAGATATGGTGTCACCCAGTGCCAACTCAGGGCTCGTCCTAACTAGGGCATTGCGCATTGACTTGGCTTTTCTGAAAGTCAAGGCTGGTTGCGTGGGGAATAACTCTCCCAAAATTGCATCAGTTTTTATGATGGAACAATTCTTATTTATGATCGCCCTGATTTGTCTGTGCTGCCTATTGTATGTTGTTATTAGGCGCATTTCTCTAGTAGTCTTGCTCGGTGTCACATCTGAGCTTAACTCTTGGGGACCTCTCACTGCTCTGTTGCATAACAGTTCACAGCGTGTGAGTGTTTTAACCTTATTTAAGGCTGATTTGATGGTCTTATCTGTATATCCTCTGGCAGTGAACCTTCTGCTTATCTCATTCACACAGCTTTCAAAAGCTTGGTCTGTGCTGCATATTCTCCTCAATCTAAGGAATTCCCCATAGGGGATACTCCTGATCAAGTGACTTGGATGAAAGCTGGAAGCATGGAGCGTGGAGTTCCCTGCATTACTTTTTCTATGGAGAGTGGTTTCCAGCTTGTTATTTCTGGTGTAAACATGGACGTCCAGGAAGTCTATAGCTGAGCTATCAACTGTAGCAGTGAATTGTTAATTGAGGTTATTTCTATTGATGACATCTATAAAAACACTCGCTGATTCTTTGGTGCCCTTCCCCACTAGAAAGACGTCATCTATAAAGCTCATCCAACAGAGTATGTGCCTGTCCCAAACTTCTTTGTTTTGCACCTTGAGGACCCGCTCCTCCCACCAGCCAACGTGTAAACACGCATAGCTGGGGGAGAAGCAGGCTCCCATGGCGACTCCTCTAGTTTGCTGAAATACATCCTTGTTAAACATAAAGAAATTATTATGTAAACAGAAGTGGATCATTTCTAAGACCATTTTCCCATGCTTATATTTTTCAATAGGTCTACTGTTTAAAAAGAATTCCACCGCCTTGATGCCATCACTATGGTTAATGCTTGTGTATAGAGCACAAATGTCAAGAGTGATAAGATGACATTCCTCTGTCCACTGTACATTCTTTATTTTATCAAGAAAATCATTAGTGTCCCGTATATAAGAGGGCAAGGATGTAACAAATTCTTGTAAAAAGAAGTCCACATATTCTGACATCTTCTTTAGAAGTCCTCCTTTAGCACTGATTATAGGTCTTCCGGGGACTGGTAAAATCTTTTTGTGTATTTTCGGTATAAAATATAAAATTGGTGTAATAGGGAAATCCGTCTTAAGAAAAGAAAATTCCTCACTGGAAAGCAGTCCTTCTCTTTTCCATTTATTTAGATGTTGCATACATGATTCCTTCACTGCTTCGAGTTGCTGAGGGTTAGATTTCTTATAGCAAGCTTCGTCATCCAGATGTTTATGGGCTTCAATTAAATACTCATTTCTTGGCCAAAGCACAATGTTCCCTACTTTATCTGATTTATTGATGATAACATCACTATGTTGTTGAAGTTTCTTAATTAAGTCTTAATATTGTTGGTATTTGAATTTGACTCTTTTCTTTCTGCCCTGGATAGTTAGCCGTAATTTCTTGATGTCTTCTGTTACCACGTCCTGAAAGATATCAATCGCATCACGTGCCATGATGGGAATAAATGAGGAGGTTGGTTTAAAAGGCCTAACCTTAGCGGATGCTGCAGTTATACCAGCTTCTTTCAAAAGTTCTTGAGTGTCGATTATATTGTCCTCACTATCATCTCCTGCTAAGGACCCCAATGTGTGTAGCAGGGGAATATCAGATACCAACAGAATTGATTGTGACTTATTTTCGGAGACTTCCTTGTTGATGGTATTACCAAGTTCAAGTTTGTTCTTAGAATTTTTTGATAGCAAAATACTTTTTCAATTTCAATTTGCGGATAAACTTAAAAATATCCACGCGTGTCTGCACATAATCAAAATTGCTCTCAGGGCAATATGATAGTCCCAGTGAAAGAAGTTGTGTTTCAGCCTGATCTAGTTGGATGTGGGACAAATTTATGACAGTATTGTTGTTGGTTATTATTTCTTGTTCCATATTTTGTTTCGCTGTTTTTTACATTGCCTACATTTCCTTCTGGCGTTCCTTCTTTGGTTGTGTCTTTACTTTGAGTTTGCGTGGATTTCCGTGGTCTGAGCGTTTGCCGCCGGGCCCGCTGTAAAAAATCCAATTCTTCTCCCGGAGTGAGGGTTCCCATATCTTCCCTCGCTTGGCCTCTTCCCAGACTACTGTCATCTGACTCGGTTTCACTGGGTAATAAGCTGGACTCTGAATTTGATCGTGAGTCAAGTTCTCTGTTTGATCTGGCCTGATCCTCACTAGGATTCACACGTGTCGGCTGTTTTTTTTTATGAAGTCGTATTTTTTGGCAATTGTAAAGATTTGTCCTGACTCATAATCTTGTTTATCTCGCGCATATTTATACGCTTTTCGCGTCTTAATAATATCTTCTTGCTTTTTAAGGCGCATATTGATGTCACTTCTGCTTTTTAATATTAAATCCTTGAACTCAGATTTAGCGAGCTCTCCATTAATTCTCTCTATTTCTTTAAGTATTGTCTCCTGGTCTATTCTGGCATACTTGATTAAAATCTTCACCAAGCGAATTGAGGCTTCCAAGTTGCTACTTGCCCACTCCTTTAACATATCCGGATTAGGATTGTCAAAACTAGGGGCAATCATTATCCATAATCCTCGCGGAATTCTTCCTACTTCCATGTATTTTTCTAAGGATTTCTTTTCCCACCATTTGGTAAGTTCAGATTTCATTTGTTTTTCTAAATTTTTCAGAAGTATTTTAATTTCACCATCCGGTGATACATTGGTGTCTCCTTTGTCACGCCGCATATCTGCAGCAGGGAGATTCGTGAAAAGTTCCTGGGCTGCCGCTTCCCTTTCTTTAATTATCTCGTCTGCCATGTTTCAGCTAAGTTCGTGATTAACTTGAGTAAGCGTTCGTTGTAGTACTTTAAGCGTATATCGGTTCACACAAGCTGGATCCCCAGCTTACTGTTTCCTATTCTGCTTTCTGAACGCTGAACTAAAAAATACCACACATATATATAAGACATGCGTTTTGTAAGTCAGGCATACCATTGATGATTTATTCTTTGTTTTGCTATGAACTTTGCCACTCCTTGGGGAATCTGTACTAATTAAAAATGTATCCTGTTTAGATTTGAAATGCCAGGCTTCGTGCAGATCCTTCTGGGGTGAGGGATAAAAGGGGGAGTCAAAAAGTGGCATTATCCATTTTAACTTCAATAGGAATCTTTGCTGTGCACTACAGATGAAACCACTGACTGAATTACATCATACCTGGAATGAAACTAGAACTTTACAGAAGTTGTACCTTTGATTGGTTTGATGTAGATACTCTCAGTTGTTTTTGGCACATTAATGTAACAAACATATGTTATTGGTGATTATTAAATGGTTAAAAGTTATGGGTATCTTCATTGTTGAGAAGGTGGTTGTTGAGTTGCCTAGAACTTTAAACTTGTTTTACTACTTTGCACAAAATGTGTTATATATTTTTCCTGGTCAGCTGACTTCTGGTATTTTATACATATGTTTAGTTTTCTGTTGGCATGTCAAGTTTTTGTAGATCAATCAACCTTATCAAATATAAAGGGGCCATAAAATATTTAATTTCCTACCAATTTTGATGCAATATTATGGATCTGTATGAAATGTGGCAGAAACTTAGCTTTTTAGCTTACTCTTGATATATTGAGTTTGCAAATCTGTCACAGGTACAGTCAAAACGAGGGTCAAAGAAAGTTTATCTTTGCTAATACCCTTGATGTTAGATAATTGATCTATATGATATTTGACCGGCTGTTTGTGAAGCTAAGCCCAGCACAAGAATTCCAGGTGTCAGCCAGATATAACAAGGGGGTAAAGTATAAGGTGGAGTCAAAACATCTTTGATTTGCAAATAACTTTGTTGCTTTATCACAAGCCTGAATGAAATTTGCACGCGCAAAGCATTTTAATCCCACACTTGACATATGGGAGCCTAGTCACAAAGGCATTTTGGGACAAATACAGTGACTAGTACTCTCAGCAGGACTCTTTTATAAACTCTTACGTACCCTTATCATTTTGCCCCAAAACATCTAAAATGGGAATATTCACAGAATATTCATATACTGTTAACAAAAACAGAACATAGCATTACCTCTTTGCACTTTTACTAATAGGGAATTGTATGTTTCATTAACAAAGGCATGTTAGAGTATGTAAAAGAGCTCAACACTTTTACTAATTAATATACTGATAAATTAAGTTGTTAATCAACACTGGTTAATACGGCGTCAAAAATATTTTCAATTGCTAATAATGTTGGTACCGGTTAATTGATCTGAATGACATTTGTAAGGTTGTTAGCAACCTAAGTCCAGTGTAGAGATTTAATTTTTACCAAGGTCTGGTAAAGGGGCTGGAGGTCCAGGTGAAGGAAAGCAAACGTAAAGTTGCTGTGTACAGCAGACTTTGGCCAACATCTGCTGTTCTCAACTGAGGACAATGTTCTGCAGGGGTAAGCCAGCCTCAGAGGGGATATCGCTTATGGACACTGTATTTGGTATATCATTCCAAATAAAATTAACTCATTGAAAACACACAGTTAACCACTTCCCTGCTGGCCATTTCCATTACAGAATGCTAAGCCCTTTTTTTGGCATTTGGGTCTGTAATTTCTTAACCCTTCAAAACTTATGTTCCACAAAATAGATCCTGGTTTAACTAGTGTCTTTTTCACATGTTCAGGATTCTAAAGCTATCCAGGGTTTATAGCTTGAAAAACTAAGAAATTAGCCAAAATGCAGAAATGGTTCATGCAGTAAAGTGGGATTATTTTCCTGTAACAGTGGCATCAACAAAGGATTTCCCTTGTTAGGATGTACTCTTCCCAGCTTTTAGAAACAGGCTGGGTTCTAAAAAATTTTTTTTTGTTCAACACAGTTTTGGCAATTTACTAAGTGGTGGTCAATAGTTTCTATTTTTTTCGTTTCTACCTATTTCCAGTTTGTGGGAGAAAGAGGTGTGACACCTAGAGGATAACCCAGAAATCAACACTGTTCTGAAAAGTAGTCAAAAGTATGAATTAGACAAAGGGTCATATGTGTTAATGGCTTATGCTTATCCCTAGAAAATCAATCATTGAGTGCAAGAAATAGTGAAAGTATATTTGGAAAAATAGAACTGGGTTTCAATGATTTTATCTCAAACATTTTTCACTGAAGGATGATCTACAAAAATGTTATATTGGTATTTCTGTCAAATTGTACTGGTTGCAGGGATGTACAGTGTTTGTCAGCTATTCAAAAACATGTGACACCCAGAGCCATCAACCAAGCTGCAGCTAACAATTATTAGATATTGTGTTCAACATATATTAAAAATGAGTATGAAGGCAAAGTATGCATTTTTGAAATGTTCCTAAGAATCTGAGCTAAGGAATCATGACTATTTGTACAACTTTGATTTTAGACTTAGGGGCCGATTACGATGTCGGTGGGAAACTCTTCCGATCAAATTTTCCTAATGGTTTCCGACCGAATCGGGTTTTGCGAGTCCGACCGACCGATTATGATGCTTCCCAACATCGTTCGGTTGGACTCGCATTGACTTGAATTGGAGCCTGTGCTCCCATTGAAAAAAGGGGTGATTGGGAAAAACCTTGCACCCTGTGGCGGGCACCTTATCGTGCCTGCCACACTGTCCACGGGCCCCAACCAGAGGCCTACTGGTGAAAGGGGGCCTGTTACGGGCCCCCAAAGTCAGATTCCGACAGCCATTTTGTGTCAGGCAGAATGATTTGGAATGGCTGTCAGAATCGGCCATCGTAATCGCTCGTTCGGAAACCATGTCCACTGAGCTGTACGATTCAGCTCTGAATGACTCGGGCTGTCCGAATGCTAAGCGGAACTGAATCGGACAGCCCGAACGGTTTCCTTGCATCGTAATCGATCGGTCGGAAATGGATACGATTCAGTCGGAAACATAGGTTCCGAATCGGATTCGGAGAATCCGAATCTCGTTCGGAGCCTTTCCGACCGACATCGTAATCAGCTCCTTAGCTATGAATTATGGTGTTTTTGAGGGTGTTTTGTAAACTTGATCTTTGTGCACAATGTCTAGCGTTTGAAAATCAAAATGTTGATAAATTCAATAAACAATAGTTTTACTATTCTGTGTTACCACACTTGTGCTGGTAAAAATAGTACTACACAAGCGCAAGTAGGCCTCTTGAATGGACAGGAAATGTCCATCACATACCATGGTAAAGTCGAGAATTTTTATTCAAATTTCATCAATTTTTGGGATCAGTTCAGCTGTGGTCTGGGATTTACCAGCACCCTAGATCACCTATTAATCCCAGAAATCTTTTAAAACTGGACACAGGGTCGTCCATGGTGTTATGGCTTGCATAGATCGCACAGCTTTTTTCTAACCAAGGACGCCTTGCAAACTTCACACTTTGGCTAACATCAGAGAACGTGCTAAGATTTCTGAGGGTAGTTGTGGAATCTGTGTGGATCACCTAAAATCCAACTATCCAGCATTCCCACATGTCTCCCGATAAAAATGTTACTCTAGCTGCAATGGTGGGCTTTTGTCTCTGATTTGAGAAGTCCCAAAACACACCAAGGCAACATGAAGATTTTCAATAGAATTTCGATCACACTAATTTTGTGGATAGCTGCAATATGTGGGTCAGGAATCAGCTGGCACCCAGGTACGTCTACTAATCTCAGACATTTATAAAAAATAGACAACTAGTGGGGTCCAGGGTGAGCTGCTTTGTATGTATGCCAACATGTTTTATTTCACCGAATGCTCCGCAAATATAAAACTTTTGGTAAAAGCACAAGGCGTCCTCTCAATTTCCATAGAGGTTGGCTGTATATTGTGGCCTGAGGTTCTCCAGTACCCATAGCTCCGTATCAAGCCGAGCATTTCTGAAAACAATAGAACCCGGAGAATCCATTGTGGTGTAGTGTGGTATGTGGGGATGCCACTTCCTTTTCTAAATCCCCCAAACACTGAACTGCACCTAAAGAAAAATTTGATTGTCTTTCTATTCCATGAGGGCACGATGCAGTTTTTGGGTCTGTGGTTGACCAGCCAGATAACCCAAGGGACTGCAGGTATTCTGAAAACTAGACAACCAAGGGAATCAAGGATGGTGTAATTTGCATAAAATAACCGATTTTCCCTACACAGAATGCCTTGTAAATACCAAACTGTGGGTAGAAAAACTCTTTTCCTTATGTTTATATAATTGAAACTCTGGAAGTTAGCCAACAGCAAATATCTTACCATTGTGGGTTTCTCAATTTTCCCAATAACCATGCACCCCACGTGGGCCTATCCAACAGACAGGAACATCTTAAATTGTGCTGGTGTGAAGGCAATGTAGAGACGGCAATTATATGGTCATAAGTTTGGTCCACTCCTGTCATGTGGAAGAAATCCACATTATGGGCCTGACTACGAGTTTGGCATTCATCCTGCCGGCCCGTCACTGCCACGCCGACAGGAGGACCGGCAATCCCGTGTGGCATGCACCATGTTGTACATGCCATAACATGCAAGAACTGGGTTGCAATTCCTGCATGCACCCCCAGGCACAAAAGCTGCAGGGGACCCTGTTAGGGCCTCCTTACTTCCGTGTCCGCCACCCTTTTCATGGCGGGATGACAACCATGAAAAGGGTGGTGGAAATGAAAATCGGAATATGCACAGCGGTGCCGCAGTGGCACCGGCAGCATATTACTGTGTCTGACCGATACGCCACCGCCGCAGGATCCTGGATCCCCGGAGTCCGCAGAGGTCCTGTGGCGGTCTAACCACCACATTCCTAATACTGTGGCGGGTCCACAGTGTGGCTGTGGTCGGACGGACTGCAGTACTCATAATAAGGCCTTATATCTCAGTCTTTTGAGTTAGTCTGATATTTTAGTTATTGACTGCAGCACATGTGCAAGCTTTTTATTAAGTTTATGTATTTGATTTTACTCACCGTTATTTTAAGGACATTTCATTTCCACATAGTCACAAGTGGTGAGGTGTGGACAGGTATGGCTGGGTGCCAGTTAGCTTTTTTTCATGATATTACTTTCAGTTTTATGATTTGCTCCCAAAGTGAGGGTCATCACCCCCATGTACCCCTTTGGGGGGCAGAAACACTATTTTCTCTGGTTTGGAAGTCGGGACATGACCATTCCTATTGTGGTCAGCCCCCACCCCCATATACATAATATTGTTTTTTATTTACCTGGTAATGAGTAAGCTTTTCTCCCCCCCTGGGGGGGGGCAGATTGAGGGTAATCACCCTCATCTGCCCTTCACGGAGCATGAAGACTGATGCAATGGCCAGCCACAGCCACTCTATTCTTTTTTTTAATAAAAAGCTTTTCATGGCTTCTAGTGGGCTTCCAGTCCACCCGGGGCAGATTAAGGGTCATCACCACCATCCGTTCCCCCTGGGGGGCAGAAAGACTATCTTCTCATTTGTGGGGGTGGAGGCATGGCCATAGTGGGCAGCCCACACACACACACACACACACACATATGTGCATATATGTATGTATGTATATATATATATATATGTGTGTGTGTGTGTGTGTGTAAATATGTGAGTAGCTCAAACCTCTGTGTTTCTTATAAAAAGATTTCCCTGGCATCTAGTGGGCTTTGTACCCCCCCTGGGAATGCATATCTGGGGTAATTACCCCATTTGCCCCAGGATAGGGAGAAAGACTGATGTCCCATTTATTTGGGCTAGGGGCATGGCCATGCACATGGTGGGCAGCCCCCACACCTAATATAAAAAAGAGCTTTGCATGGCCTCAAGTGGGTTTTCTTTCCCACCATTGAGGTAGATTGGGGTAATTACCCCATCTAACCCCCGGGGGGAAGAATGACCATTTAGTTGAGCTGGGGTTATGGTCATTCCAATGGTGGGTAGTCCCCATCCCTATATTTTTTTTAGAAAGGTTTCCTGGTGTCTAGTGGGCTTTCTGCATCCCGGGGGCATATCAGAGGTAATTACTCCCATTCACCCTCCATGGGGGCAGAAAGACTGAAATATACAAAGGTGCTGGGGGACCACAAGCCCTTTCCTAAGGCACCGCTTCAACCATCCTTAGTTCCTAGTGGGTGGAACCCTGCTTGGTGATCGCTCTCCTGTGGCAATCCTGAAGCAGGGATCCACTGGGCAGAGGCAGCATTGGAAAGGGGATACGTTTCCTTTTCCAACGATACCTCTCCCAAAGCAATCAGTGCTTGGTGGGCTGGGAGTTGCCCCCTGAGCACTGATGCAGTGAAAGTAAAACAAGCCCATTGGCTCATTTTACTTTCAGTTTACTGTAAGGACAATGAGCGCCCTACATTCTGTCATCACAGTAAACAAAACAAAAAAAAGCATGCAAGCTGCTCAAACGGATGCTCTTACAGAGGGGTCTTTAAATTTTAAATACCTTTGCAGCGTCTGCCAATGGCATATTATGTAATTAGCAACCCAGAAGTTCTCATACAACCACACAAATGGACTCAACATTTTACTTCACTTTACATTGATCTGCCTCAAGTTAATTGCAGTATTGATGACCCAGGGATGAATCATGGTGTTTTGTCATATGATAGTTTTTAGTTTTTTCTTTAGAAGCCATATTTAAAGCCATCCAAGCCATACACCCAGGGAAGGTTCCAGGACTGGATAAGATGCTGCCTGATTTATTTTGCTCTCAAACCATTGATTTAGGGCCCATGTAGCTGCAGAATTTCCAATACCCTTGCAGCTGGTGCACCGATTCCTAGTTCTTGGGTGCAGAAATAATCCATATGCACAAAAAGATCTGCTGTGATTCAGCCTGGATCTATTGTTACATTACTCCTATTGACAGTATTCAAAAGATTTTTAGTAATCCATTATTAGATAGATTGACATTGTTGATGCGAGAAAAAATAAATACTGACTCACTTGCAGGCTGGATTTAGCACCACCGATCAAGTCTTCCATTACCTTTTCCTAAAATGGAAAATGTGGAACTCAATCCTGGGCCATTGTATGTTACTTTTGTATATCTATGGACAGCATTTGATGTGGTCTTGAGCCCAAAGCGGTGGAAATTACAGCCATCTTGTGACTCGGTTAAACAGAGTCATAGTAAAAAGATTTTTAAGAAAAGAAAAGAGGGCAGGGTAGAAACACCCTGACTTCCTAGGCCTCTTGGGGGGTCTCCAGTGACCCACTCAGGGCCAAAAAAGCATTTGTTCCAACAGTTTTTGGCCGGAGTCGCGCTGGATCCGCGACTGCAGTTGATTTTTTTTTTTTAAATGAAGCATTGCCTCCCGCGCTTTGTTAAATATAGACCTCTGGGTGAGCCAGGTCCTGGGGGCATTATACAGCTATAGTAGGGGGTGCATGCCCCCCTCCTGGGGCTTATTACTGCCCCGGGGACCACAACCTCCCTGAGGCTTCATTACAATTGTATGCAGGGGAGGCCCATATGGCCTCCCCTGCTGGCCTGGGGACCACCACCTCCCCAGGGATTTAATCACAAATAATGTGGGGGGTGCATGTCCCCCACAGCCCCAGGGACCACCACATTCCTGGGGCACTTAACAATAGGAATGCAGAGGGCCCACCTGGCCAGCTGGTAGACCCGTGGACCACAACCTCCCCAGGGCACTTATCAATAGGAATGCCGGGGGACCGCCCAGCCCCCCCGCTGCCCCAAGGACCACCACCTCCCCAGGGCACATACATTATTTTTAAAAGAATGCAGGGGAGGCCCTATGGCCGCCCCAGGGACCGTCATCTCCCCAGGGGACAAATATAACAATTAAGGGTGTCCGTTGTGGCCCCGGGCCCCGGGGACCACCACCTCCCCGTGGCTACTGAAAGAAAGGAGGGGGTCTCCTCCTAGAGCCATGTTTGTCCCTGGGGACCGCCACCCCCCAGGGCCAGCTCTAGCAATATCCCATGGTGCCCACTCCCGGTACATTGCAGTTTGCTATGGTGCCAAGCCATAGCAAACACAGCTCCAATTTCAGAAAGCGAGAGCATGTAAAATGCTCTAGCTTGCTGAAAGCAGAGCAGAATTGCTTTTGGATAGATTGAGCTGCATGTTAGCAGTTGCCTCTGTCCAAAAGCAATGCCGGCTTCTGTAGGACTAGAGGAGCTGGAAGGGACCGCGGGGGCCTGGAGGTTCCCCTGAGGCCCCCAACAGATAGGAGAGTGTGCCCTGGGTGGGACCAGGGCAACCAGAGTATAGGCCGTGCCCCGGGGTATGGGGTCCCCAGGGCCAAAATCGGCCACGCCTCCTTTCTCCACCACTCTGCACACGTCTCTCGGTGCACTGCTGGTTGGGGAATGATGTCCCTTTGCCTCCTGAGGGCCTCAGGACTAAAGTGGACTACTTCCCCCAAGCAGCAGTGCACCCAGAGGTGCATTTGCAGAGTGGTGGAGAAAGGGGGCGTGGCCTCCGACAACTTCTTAGCATTCCAGCTGTGTGGGATTTACTGGCTGTAACAGGAGGCGAAGTTGGGCCCCCAAGGTCCATCAAGAGCCAAGGGGACTTAATCTCCCAACTAGTAGTGCACCAGGAGGCACGTTTGCAGAGTGGCGCAGAAAGGGGATGTGGCCTCTGACAACTTCTTAGCTATCCTGCTGAGTAGAATTTACTGGAGCTAACATGAGGGGTAGTTGGCCCCCAAGGGCGTCTTTGGGGGCCAACTACCCCTCCTGTTACCTCCAGTAAGGCCCACACAGTGGGATTGCTAGGAGGTACTCGCAGGCCACGCCGCCTTTCTCCACTACTTTGCAAACGTGGCTCCTGGTGCACTACTGGTTGGGGGATGAAGTCCACTTTAATACTGAGGGACCTTGCAGGCCAAGAAGCCCACCTGGTTTGGAGAGGTAGATCTACATTTGTGCATATGAGATGGCAATGAAATTATAAGAGTAGACCATGGTATATTAGATTGCGTTGGGATTTTTAAAGGTATGCCTGCTCTTATAATTCATTAATGCACACTTCAGGCTACAACACTCAATATGAGATGACACTTGGGGCCTGATTCACAAAGGTAAACTTATATTTTCGTTTAAGTTTATGATTATTTGCTATTTACAAAGGGAATTTAAAAAAACTTTTTATTAATTAAAGTGATGCAACATCTATATCTTACAATCAATGGAATAGGTTCTGGTTTAGCACGCATTATACATACTGAGATCAATTACATCTTTCAAATCTTGGTAGTTGTGTGTTACTTTGTTTATGGCGTGGTAGGAGCGGAAAGAGAGGGAACAGTTGATGGGACACAAATATTGCCATGATGGTCGTTCCACTTGCCCCATATTTGCAACCATTTTTTCGGGCAACCTCTTGCAACATAAACAGTTTTTTTCCCTCATCATACACCATTCCATGTCAGCTTTCCAGGCCTCCAGTGTAGGTGCCACATTTGCGCCCCACAGTCTGGCCACGTTCCTTTTAGCTACCATCAGGCCCAGTGTCACCCATATTTTATCCTTGCTACTCAGGTCTGTGGGTTCCCAGATGTTTAATAGGCATCGTTTAACATCAATTTCCAATTGCACCCCGAGGACCTCCCCGAAGCAATGGTGGACTCCCGCCCAGTATCTCTGAACATATACGCACTCCCATAATATATGCATGAATGTACCTTCCTGGCCACAATGTCTCCGACACCCCGAGTCATCCGTTTTACCCATTTTGACTAATGTCAGTCCCGTGACGTATATTCTATGGAGGATCTTTAATTAGACCAATCGTAATCGAGGTGAGATCGCGACCTCATGAGGGGAGGCCAACGCTTCCTGCCACTCGTCCTCGTCCAGTTCTGATACATCCCTCTCTCAGTGTCCACGAACCGTACCCAAGGGGTCTGGAGCGTTAATAATCAGTTTTTTATATGTTAGGGATACTGCTTTTGTTTGCATGTAACCATCCAGAAGTCGGTCCTCAAGGGGTGAGGCCTCAGGCAAAGACCCGCCCCCTAGTATCTGTGATGTCAAGGAATGTCTCACTTGCAGGTAGTGAAAATGTTCGGTGTCTGCCATCTCATACTCCTGTTGTAGGGTAGCAAATGGTATTACCCCTCCCCCTTTCCATAGGTCACCTACTCTTGAGATCCCTATCATGTCCCATTTGTCGAATCCTTTAGTTTTCCTCAGGGTGCCCAGCTGTTTCGAATCCCACAGGGGAGTGACCTGCGTAAGTTTCTGCACCCAACCCATACTCCTGTTGGCAGCGTGCCAAACCTGTACTGAGTGCCCGGTCGGTCCTGTCAGAGAATATTATTTGGGTTTAGAGTAAAGAGCCATATTAAAGTTACCACCTGGTAACAGCCATTTGTCCATCATATAGCCCGGGTCATCCCAACGATGATAGGTACAGTGATTGATAGCAGCCAGGTGGGCCGCCAAATAGTACTTCTTAATGTCGGGGAGTCCGATTCCCCCATCATACCAGCCCCAAACCATTTTCGGAAAGGATATACGGGGATGTCCATCCCAGAGCAATTCTCTCTGGCTACTTTCCATCTCTTGAAAGTATTTCGCTGGGACCGGGTTTGGGAAGTTCTGAAGGGCGTATAGGAAACGCGGTTACAACATCATTTTAGATAATGCAGCTCTTCCCAATAACGATATTGGAAGAGTTTTCCAGTTTCTCATGTCACGCTTCAGTCGCTGTAGCGGGGGGAGTAAATTTCGCTCATAACTAGTCCTAAGGTCCGTTGTTATGTAGATTCCAAGTTATTGAAACCCATCTTTTACCACCTGCACGGGGCAATCCCTGGGCAAGGAAGGAGATCAAACCACTAATGACATATACCAGAGATTTACTGCAGTTAACTATATAACCGGAATATTTACCAAAATTCGTAAATATATTAAGAACTCTATGGAGTGATGCTATGGGGGATGCCAGATACAGCAAGATGTCATCTGCGTAAAGGGAGATGCGATCCTCCTAATTATCAGCCCATTTGAGGCCCCGGATAATGGGGTCTCTATGGATCCACGCTGCCAGGGGCTCCAGGGTCAGCGCAAAGAGCAAAGGGGACAGTGGACACCCATGTCTAGTCCTGCGACCAAGTGCGAATACTTCTGATTTTTTATTATTGACGACTACTTGTGCCAGGGGTTCCGAATATAACAGACGCACCCAATTGACGAAGTTTGGTCCAAATCCCATCTTACGCAAAACTGCAAAGAGGTAGGGCCATTCAATGGAGTCGAAGGCCATTGCGGCATCCAGTGATGCCACCACTGCATCCTCTCTGATAAAACCCTGTCTTCCCAGTACTCCATGAAGCCTCCTCAAGTTAAGTGCCGTGTTTCTGTGTGGCATGATGCCCGATTGATCCGGGTTTACTAGTTTGTTTATTACCCGGACCAAACGACCCGCCAGTAGCTTAGCCAATATATTGGGCTCGACATTCAGGAGTGAGATAGGCCTGCACGAAGAACACCTGTTCCTGGGTTTACCGGCCTTGTGTATAGTGACCAGTGTGACCACCCTCTGATCCCGAGGGAGCATACCAAAGCTACAGCTTTCCTCAAACATGCCCCTCAGGAAGGGCGCAACTATGTCTGACTTCAACTTATAGAGCTCGATTGGCAGCCCGTTAGGGCCCATGGCATTTCCAGTTTGGAGGCTTCTTATTGCCTGTGCCACCTCATCATTAGTGAAGGCACTGTTGAGTAGTTCCATATCTTCTGTCGTCAAAGTAGGGAGTGTTATGTCCAAGAGCAGGGCCTGAGAGTCCCTTTCCTGAAAGGAGGTACTGGATTGGTAAATGGTACGATAGTATTCGGCGAATTCATTGGCTATCTCTTGCGGGTCTACTAGAGTAGTTTCTGACTCTGTCGTTAGTTCGGTTACCAGCCGATTTGCTAGGTCTTTTTTATCTAGCCATGCCAACAGTTTCCCAGCCTTGTCTCCCAACTCGTACAGTCTACCTGCCTTGTCCCTGCTCAGTGTTTTGGCCATGTCAGCCGCGATGGATCTATATTCCTCTCTTTTGAGATGGAATGTGTGGAGTCTGTCCTGTTGCAATGGTCCTGTTGCTTCCTCTTCAATGAGGAGAATTTCGTCTTCTAGCCTAACTAGTTCTGTGTCCTTTTCCTTGCACACCCCAGTAATCAGAGAGATCACCTGCCCCCTCACCACTGTTTTGAAGGCCTCCCAAAGCGTTTGAGCCGACCTCACCGACCCTTCATACTCCAGAATATAATGCTCGATGGCTGCTGACAGTTTCCCTTTAACCACTGGATTTCGAAGGTACTAAGGGTTAATCGGTGCTATTCTGCCCACCCACCGTTCACCCAGGGTCACCCTGGCCCATATTGGTGAGTGGTCTGATATGCCTCAGGCAAGGTGTCTGATTTCCTGTATATTCCCTATTTGGGCCACCGGGGTGAGTATCTAATTTATACGGGATAAGCTGTTATGTGCCCCTGAGTGAAAGGTATGCTGTACACGCCCAGGGTGGTACACCCTCCATGCGTCAACCAGTCCCATTTCATCTAGAAAATCATGAAGCCATCTTTGTGAGGGGCTTGTGTCACGAGGAGGACACCGGTCAAGAGTCCCAGACGTGACAGAGTTGAAGTCACCTCCCATCACAAGGCTTCCCTCTAGGAAGGATAGCATAATATTACCTAAATCTCTGAACGTCTGTCCCTGCAGCCTTTGGGGGGACATATACTGCCATTATTGTGAGTGGCTTTCCCTCCCACTGCCCCGAGACAGCCACATCTGCCCATCACGTCTGTCCAAGTATGGTCAAATGACATCAAAAAGGAGTTCTCAATCATGATCCCCACCCCCCTGGAACCTGTGGTAAACCCCAAGTGAACCACCAGTCGGTAACCCTATCTGCCCAAGGCCTTACATGTATTGCCAATAAGGTGCGTTTCCTGGAGCAGCACTACGTCGGGGGCCTGTCTCTTGATATACTGTAATACGATGACATGTTTAATTTGTCCCTCAGGCCATTAACATTCCAAGACAGGATCTTAAAGCTTTTATCCCAGTACATTCACGCTCCTATGGTCATACACGATTAAGTCCCTGTCAATATCTGCATAACTCAGTGTCACACTTTCTGATAAAACATAAAACAACCCCATCCCAACCCAACTACCCCCCTCCCTGCTCCCCTGCACTCTGGGCTTAAACTGCCCATGATCAAACAATGCAGAGTGCCTTTCGCCCTGAACTGTAGACTAAAAGTAGAATATATAACGGGGGAGGAACTCCACCACCCCGACCCCCACCCCTTATTAAACAAATGTTTCACCACATAGAGACCAGCATAAAAGTCATCATGAATAGTAAGACACTTGGGGGCATATTCTCAAGGACTTATCGACGATTTATCGGCACTTTAGCGCTGCAAAAGCTGGTGCAAACTGCCGATATCGCCAGTTTTCCAGCGATAGCTGCCGCAAAAAACATCGCCACGGATGGGAGCGACAACTAACGCTGATGATATGCAGAGTAGGCGTTCCCATGCAAAAACACACGAAAACACCACTTCGCGATATTCTCAACGACCAGCCAGATCGGCGAAGCAATCCAAAAACAGGCGATAAGGCGCGTTAGCAGCAGGCATTTAACACCTGCCTTCTACTGGTGTTAAGCAGGATGACAACCTGCAGTATAAAAGGGAGCCCAGCCCAGAGCCACATCTGAAGACCAACACATGTCATGGAGCTACTGATCATGCAGCTCGGAGACCCAAGAGGGCCACCTTCCAACCAACAACTGCCACAGTCGGAGGAGTCTCACAGCCAGCCCTATCAAAGTTCCTCACACCTGTCTTGGATGCCATCATCAGCTTGATACGCCAGCACCTTCACTTCCCCCACACTGCGCAGGAACAGCTGGAGACCAAGCAAGGCTTCTACGCCATAGCTAGCTTCCCGCACGTGTTGGGGGCAATTGACTGCACACATGTCCTACTTGTGCCCCCTGCCAACACTGCACACAATTACCGCAACAGAAAGCACACGCATTCCATCAATGTGCAGGCAGTAGTGGACCACCGGGGACTCTTCACCAACGTTGTCACCAACTACCCAGGCAGTGTGCATGATTCCTACATCTTCCGACAGTCCATCATCAACCAGCGCTTACAGGATGGCACCTATGGAAATGCACTGCTCGTTGGTAAGTACCAAATGAACACACCACACACCTCAACTCCACAATCATGCAACTCACAACTGTGGGAATGCACACGTTACAAAATCACATACAACATGCCAAACAACATGCCCACCTACCAGACACGAAAACACAAGTAACTGTGGTAACCGTGGCCAGCCATGTAGACAAACCATCCATGTCATGGCACCTCTGCCACACAATTGCAGAATGTGGGGAGAGGCGGGAACCAAGTCTGTGCGAAGGAGGCAAGTGACCCATGAATAAGAATGTACACAATGCCAAGTGTGGCGATGATGTGCTGGACAGACTTCAGTATGCAGAGCACAGACATGTCCATGTGGACATATACTGCTGGTGTTTGAAGTGTTGTGGACAGTGGACGCAACCATGTCACTTCAGGCAGTGGGGAAGACCTTGGACATGTAGCTATGTCCCCCCCCCCTGTAAGCGTAAGCGGAGTGGGCTGGGCTGGCGTACGCCAGTCCAGCGTAGGAGTGGGAATAAATAGCCCGGGGCTCTGGGTGTGGTTCACTTCCGGGATGGCCACCAAAGTAAATACTGCGTGTGTCTCTGTGTCCGCCATATCCTGACCATAGGCCTACACACACGTGGCCGACCACCTTCAACGGCCAATATCACAGTGTCGTTGTCAGGTTTGTGGACATGCGCAGACAGTCATGACAATGGTGTGTCTTAGGAGTGCAAGTGATGCAACCGCGCAGCGCACATAAGTAAATAGGCTCGGGGGAGTGAGGAGCAGCTGTGAGGCAACGTAATACACATGGATGCCGCTCATTTGCCACAAGCAATACATGTCAAACATGAATCCCAAAGTCGCACACATCACACACCACTAAACTAATAAGCCTGCCAACACAGAATGCAGAACCACCGATTGACACATATCTCTCTCCCCTGTCACAGGTGATCAAGGATATGCACTCTGCCCGTGGATGATGACACCCCTCCGAGACACGAACACCCAGGCCCAGAGGCAGTACAATGCGACCCACAAACGCACCAGCGGCATTGTGGAGCGCTCATTTGGCGTGTTAAAGTCACGTTCCTGTACAGCCCAGAAATAGTGTGCAAGATGATCATTGCATGTTGTGTGTTGCACAACATATGTGTACGCACCAATGCCCCATGGATCCAAGTGCCAGATGCACCGGACGATGATGATGAAGATGAGGCAGGTGGACCACACCCCAGTGCAGCTGCAGCAGGATTAGCCCGAAGGAACACAATCATTAACAATTTCGTCACATTGTGACTGTCCTTAGCAATCATGGGACAGGACAAAATGACCACAGGTACAGCATGTGCAAATACATTCATTCCAACACACATTCCCTGTGTGCATGTCACTCCTCTGCATAAGCACATCACTCTGACAAGTGTAAGTGCAACATTTAGTGCTAACAATCTCACAAATGACAGTTAGATGGTGGGTGTGTCACCTCTGTACGGAGAGGCTGTTTAGGGTGTCACGTATTCAAAATGCCATTTCAGGGTGTCAAAGATGGTACGTAATACCACTCAGCAGCGTATCACGTGTCCAAATTCATGACATAAAGGCTGTCATTTGTGACCAAGAAAAGACAACAGGGCGTCTTTTGGGGTCAAATATGTACCACCATGATGCAGAGAGTTGCACCCTGTGACTCAAGTCCCACAACATTAGCAACATGGACGTGAGGGGGAATCACTGCCCCTACATTCATCCATACTTTCATACTTGATTGAACATAGACATGACACATCTGTGTGAATTAGAATGTTTTATTCACATTCGGTGGAGTGTTGAAGCTGGAGCAGTACAGGGTCATGCAAACACCACTTTACATTGTTGCCCCGTGGAGGGCCAGCCAGAGTCCTTTAGGGATTGACCAGTTCATCGGTAGAGGAAGAGTTCAGTCTGCAGTCTGATTGCTGTGTCATTGGTAACCAAACAGAATATGGCAGTCCATGTCGAGGTCCAAGGTGAGTGTCGCAGAGTGTATCGGGGGACAGTGGAAGGTGATGATGCAGAGGGCAGAACCAAGCAGAAACAGGCCATATGGCGGAGATGAATGCTACTGCTTCCTTCTTACCACTAAGGCAGAATCCTCTGCATCTTTGTCCTTTGATGTCAAATGTGCCTCACATGTGGGTGGTGGGGTTTTGTCTGCAGCACTGTGTGGCACTGACACATCAGGGGCCGGAGGTGGATTGTCTGCCGCACTGTGAGGCTCTGACACATCAGGGGGCGGAGGTGGATTGTCTTTCGCACTGTGAGGCACTGACACTTCAGGGGGCAGAGATGTGGATGGAGTAGTAGCAGCAGCATTCATCCGCGCCAGGCCTTGTGGCAGCAATGGCATGATGAGGGTCTGCAGGGCATGGAAGAACCCAGCTACATCTCGCTGGTGTGCAGTCATGGCAGCCATTCTTTCCACCTGCATCCGTTCCATGTTCTCCATGATCCTCCGCATGTGTCCCAACTCCCGGCTGACATCGCTGGAGCCACTCTGACTAGACAATTGTCCTTGTCTCAGAGTCAGGACTCCAGCGATGTCAGCCATGGATCATTGGAGAGCATGGAGCGGACTGTGGGTGTCCGTTAGGGACTGTAAGTGGTCCCTGATGGGACTTAGACACCCACGTATGGCATCTAGTTTGGCTGCCATGAGGTCGAACCCCACAAGCACCTGATCAGCCATCTTCTCCTGGCACCCTAACACACGGCGTTGGAAGGCCATGTGTTGTTCATGGGGGTCCTGGGAGACAGCCGTGGTGGTGGGTGCTTCCTGCTGTGTGGTCTGTGCAGGGGGTGAGGTCTCCTCGATGCAGCTGGGCTGCCCTGCTCCTGGAGGTGAGGTGCCGAAGCTGTCCATGAGCTCTTGAAGGGCGTCGGTGTCGAAGGTGTGGAGGTCCTCTTTGTCATCAATGAAGAGATGTTCGGTCTGCTCTGCAGGAGGTGTTGATTCTCCCTCTGCAATGTGAAGGGGAGATGCAGTTTAACATTGTGTTCACATGTATGTTGACGCATTGTACAAGTTTACATACAGACTGCATGACAATGTACATTGTGACTGTTTGGGAGGAGCTGCCTATTTGATGCGGGACAGTGGACATTTCGACAACATCACGGATGTGTGTTTGTACTTGTACATTATCATCTCACATTTCCCTGCTATACCAAATGTGATTGGCCAGTTTATACACACAAGCGGCACCAGTTCTGTCCTCTGTTCTGTTGTGAACGTGTTGCAGTTTGTACCACATTGTTGTCAATGTTGATGTGCTCTGAATGTTATGTGTGTGTGCTGCATTTTGGGAGAGTCGCCCCTGCAGCTCTGATTTTGCTGCCCCTTATCCCTTTCAGGCGGTGTGCCTTTGACTTCTGTGCTTATACATTGCTGAGATGTTGCATACTTGGGTAACTTGGGCTCTTGGTGGGAGTTGGGACTCTGGGGCATGGTTTGTCCGCAGATGTGTTGTTGACGTCAGGGGTTGTTTGTGCACGTGGATGTGTCAGAGTGTGACCTGCTCCTTTACGGATGTGGTCCACACTCAGCCACCTCAGTGTCGTGGCGTGCAACATGTCATGATATATTGACTGCAGCCATGCTATTCGTCATGCAGTGTCACTTGCATTGTCAGTGTGGCTCACAGACACGCCGCTTTGCTGGGTTTGGCACATGTGCATGGGTTGGTTGTGAGATTGGTGATGTGTGGGAAGGGCCCCTCTGGGCACATAGTCAACGGGGGCCTACTTGCTGTTTCTAGGTGTGCTGCAGTGTGCCAAGGGGATCAGGGACATGATCCAGAGTCATTGTGGGTGTGCACTGTGCTATACTTAATTGTGCATGTATGACATTGTGCCCATCTCCCCCGTCTCCCCAGTCCCTGGTCGTTACTCACCCTGTTGCTGTTGTGTCAGGTCATGTTGAGCAGTGTCTGGTCCCCCAACTCCTGCCACTGTCTCCACTCTGATGACTGTGGACACCATTTCCTCCATCTCATCCAGCTCCTCCTGTGGTGCTGGACTCCCACCTCCAGTCTGCATTGCTGCCTTCTGGTTGTTGCCGAGTTTCTGCTTGGTTTTGCGCTTCACATCATTCCAGCGTCTCTTGACTTCTTCCATTGTCCACCTCAGCACTCCGACTGTATTCACCTTGTCCACGATGGACTGCCAGATTCCATTTTTTGTTGCCAATGACACAGTGGAGGTGACAAACAGTTGTTGGTGGTGTTCTATCACCTCCGTTATCAGGATCCTGTTTTCCTGCGGACTGAACCGCGTCTTCCTCTTCTTCTTCTCCTTGCCCTTCCCTGACCCGAGGTCCCAGGCTGGTCCTCCGTGGGGCTTGTGGGGTTCTGGTTGTCCTCTGTACTTGCTCCGGCTACCTCCATTGTGCTTCACAGTTTTTTTGGTCTTGTTTGTGGGTTTTTTTCTGCTTTTATAGTGATTTTTCCCGCCTGACGTGTGTGAATTGCATGCCTGACGCAGCTTATCGCTGATTTTTTTATCGCGGTTGTGCCCATCACCACTTTTTTCACGTTCGGCTTTAGATTTTTATCGCCGTCCCGGTAATTTTATAGCGGACATTTGACGCGTTATCGGGAAACTATTGCATGCTACCGCCGTGTTGAGAATACAACGTTAACACGGCGTTATTTTCCCGCGATAGGCGGCGATATGAAAAATTGCGTTAACCTATTTTGGCCATGATTATCGCACGTTCTTGAGACTATCCCCCTTAGCATGATCTTCCAAAGCACCATCCATCAACTAGTCTTTTGCCGCCACTCAGGTACAGGCATCATCCACGGTCAATCATTCCAATTCAACAAATGGCAGTTTCATAGCTTCGACTACAACGATCGTCTCGTTTGGCCCAGCGTTTAATCCCTTCTAGGATTGTGATCTTTTGCAGGTCTCCAACCCTCCAACCAGTCTGCAGCTGCCTCTGGAGTATCAAAAAACCAGGCTCTACCTTCAGCTTCGATACGGAGTTTTGCGGGGAACAGCATCGCATATTTGAGTCCTCTTTTCCTTAGCCGCTTCTTGATGTCAAGGAATGATCTACGTTGCCTTTGGACATTCAAAATGAAGTATGGAAAGAAGGAAATTTCGCAATTTTCATACTTTAGGGGAGGGGCCACTTGGGCAGTATGCAATATGCTGTCTCTATCCCTAAAGTTCAGGAGCTTAGCCAGCATTGGACCGGGGCGCGCCCCGGGTTTCGGTCGTCCTTCGGGTACTCTATGCACCTTTTCGACTACAAAGAATTAGGAAAGTCCCCTTGGTTTCAGGTGATTGAGTATTAGATCTTCAACAAAAAGGTCTGCTGCTGGACCCTCCGCTCGCTCAGGGACTCCAATTATTCGTATGTTATTTCTCCTAGTGTGACCTTCATAATCGTCCAGCTTTTCTTCAGCCAGCTTCCGAAAAGTTTGCAGGTCCTTGATGTCCTGGAGCATTTGTTTTGCATCCCCCATAGGGTCTGTAGTGATTGTTTCCATGTGTCTCACTTTCTCCTCCATTTTCTGTAGGTCTGCTCGTATCTGCGTAACCTCGGTCATAATGGAATCCATTCTATGCTCAAGGGAAGTACGCACGCCTGAAATGGCATCCATAATATCTTTCAATGTCGGGTCTTGGTCATCCGGCTCTGGTACCACAGCCATTTTGCTTTTAACAGTATGTTCAGGATTGACTGGTTTCGGTAGTGCAAACTTATCTAGTTTCGTCTGTTGCGATCCTTTAGGACCCTTGGCGCCCGACATCATCGACACTCCCGGGTCACTGCACCCAGTCCTTGTCTCTTAACTCTTTATTCTTCCCTGCCTGCAACGTCACAATACGTGAGGGTATTTCACCCTGCACACCAGGTATAGTTCACATGCCGGTTCTCTTCAGCTATATAGGCGGGAACTGTATATGAGGGTCTGCGTTACCCTCCCTTGCATTTTCGTGCAATACAATGTGGGCCTAAGACGCCAAATAGCTGCGCCGTGATATTACTATCCAATGCTTTCAGGCCGGCCGCACTCCAGGTAACCGGGACTGTATGGGCCCAACCCACCAAACGTCAATAGGCCTAGGATGCCTAGTGCCACTGTTTGTACGTATCCCCAGAGGACTGATAGAGAGCAGAGGCTATTAATGTGCCCTAAGACTGCGCCCGTCTTACATAGAGGTTACACTCACTCAGGCCAAAGGATCTCGAGAGCGCAGTGTCATCAGTGCTTAAAACGGCATGGACCCTCCAGAGTGTTCCACCCTTTCTACTTCACTCAGAGGTATGTCTCACTCCTCTGGCCTCTGCCCCGCCGCGGTGGTCCCAATAGTAGCTGGTCCAGTCAGTATTGCAGCACTGCACAATTGTCTTCTGGGGGCTGGATCCACACCTGGATGCTCAAAGCTTGATTCTACCAAATACCGGCTTCCCACAGCAGATGCTCGGCACTTGCCGGGATTAGCCCGGTGTCATGCCCGTACTCTCCAGCTCTCATGGGCCATTCCTCACTCCGCCAGGTCTCGCCACAAAGCGCCAGTCACTCGTGTCCCGCCGGCCTACGAGAAGGCTGGCCCCAGTCCCCGGCCCCACGTCACCAGGGAGGCCGCCCGCTACGTCAGCGGACCCAGCCTGCCAACTGTGCAAGTTCTCGGCTCCCGGTCACTGAGAGGCCGCAATCTTCAAAGATGCATATCTTCCGAGCCACAGGTTCTAGCAGCTCCGCTTTTCCTTTGCCGGTGTCCGCGTTGTTGCTACTGGTCCCGCTGCAGATTTAAGTATGGATTTGTGTGGCGGATTACGGGGTATGGTGGGGGCACTCCGGAGCTGCTCTATCCGGCGTCCATTACGTTCGGTGGTGAAGCCACGCCCCCCCACAAAGGGATTTAAGGGTAGTATCTTTACAAGTCTCAGCACACAAAAAAGACCTATCTTTTTACGTGCAGAGACTCCACACTTATAAAGATACTACTTGTAAATCCCTTTGTGAATAGCAAACAATTGTAAACTTACATGAAAGTGTAAGGTTACCTTTGTAAATAAGGCCTTGGGTGTATGAGGGAATACCTGCACATAATAGGTTAAATTGGGGAAACCAGACTTGACCAGCACTTGGTAGTCTTAAGTGGGCCTTAGAGGCTATATCTGAGGCTTTGTCTAAGCATGATATTGTTGCACGTGGGCATTATATGTCCGCAGCTAAATAAACTTGCATATTTGCATTTAAAGCTATGTCTAGCACTTCAAATCAACAATTTGCCATCTGAGCATTTGCATGAGAATTTGAGACAATGTCTGCGCATATGAAACTGAAAGGACATATGCCGGTTCTACTTGGGCTTATGAAGGAGGTTCCTGGATATTTTAGGCTGAGCCTGGGCATTGGAGTCTACACTGGCACCAATGATGACTGTATATGTATTTGAGGATATAAATTTGTGGCTCAATATAATGTCACACATTTCCTGATGAGGCATATGAGCACATGGGTGCTACAAATTGTGTTAGCATCTTTGGCTGAACACATGGGGATAGAAAAGCCAGTCAGGTGGTATGAACCAGGTTGTCTTTTATGCTGGCACAGGTCTCCAATCTCGTAGTATTACTTGGACAAACTGAATTACCCTGTCATGTGCAGGAAAGGATGTCTGAAGGCCCTTCCCGGGGAAACACAGAGAACACAGAAAGGTGGACAGCTGTATGTTCTGCATTGCTTCATTGCTGAACCACAAGTAGAAGCTATACAAAGACAAGGGGAAACTCATCCATGGGTACCACTTCTCTCATGTGCCCAAAACTACCTCTCCCAGTAAAGGCAGATTGTGATCAGCCCCCCGCATGACAGACATAACTGGAAGACTTAAAGGTCCTCTTCCACACCTGGAGTGCAGGTATAAAGGTTTGTACCCTGCCACTATTGATTGTCTTCGACCAAGCTCCAGTCAAGTCACTCACATCAAAAACATAAAGAATACTGGCCTGGAGACTCACAACAAAAGTCTCCTGTGCAGGAAAAATGTATTGAATCTGAATTATGAAATCAGGAGAAGTACAGCACAAAGCTAGAGCATTAACAGGGTTAGAACTTGTTATAATATATGGCATATGATGGTTGTTCTCTGGGACTTTGTGGGGTCTATTTATGAGGCCATTTGAGCCACTCTTGCAACACGCAGCTTGGTGCAAGAGCAACACAAACTTTAAGACAGATGTTTGAAGCCACGCTAAGCCACTTTGCGGGCTCTGAGTGGAACCAGATATCTTGAGTAACTCCCATGGATTTCGACGCATCCCCAGATTTACAAGAACTTGTAAACCTTGGGATGTACCAAAATCTTACACTTTCTCAGGGGAAGCGTAACAAGGAGAAATATCGCTATTTCTCCTCGTTTCTTCCTTTTTCTATGTGTGCTGCATTCTGCATGCTGCAAGGGTGCCTGCACTGGTGCTAGGCTGCCAAACGGGCGCCAGAGCAAGAGAATGGACAGGGATGCACAGTATTGTCTTAGATACAGCACATTCCTGCTCTTTCCCTGTCATGCAGCGCAGCTCAGCAAGGTGCCGTGCTGTGCCGTACTGCGTGACTTTCCCATTAATGAGCCCCTATGTATATAACTTTTTAGTATACAACTGGATCGATCTTAGTAACTATTCCATTTTACATTTATAGTACATGTGTTACTTCTGTAAGGCAAGAGGTAAAGAACTTGTGATATTACTTTTTTTTTGTCATGTCAGATAAAAGTTTATGCATGCCACTATTTATATCATGAGTGAAATGATGTCACTCCCTCTGCCATTTTGTCGCAAGGACGTCCTTGCTAATTCAGCAGCATTACAAATTAATAATACCTCACCATTGTATGCTGTGTTTTGTATGAAATTGCATACAACATTTGTGTCAAATAAACTTTTACAAAATGCAGTTATTAAGATAAGAAGAGGATCTTTTTGCATAATCATAGTAAAATAGCTGTTTTATGAATTATAAACGGCAATAGAATATGTGGCTTCACAAAAAGATGGACAAAAGAGCAATTATATACCTTCTTAAATGTGCATTTATTTTGACATTAATGGCAGCACTGTAATGTTGTGTACTTTAAATGTCTTCTCTTGTGACAGGTACCTTTCTCGAGTTTTCAATCCTTATTTGATTAGATGCATATAAATCACATTACTGAAACAAGTAATTGTTTTGAGTACCCGGTGTTTGACTATTTTGGGAAATAACGAATTCAACTACTCCCCTGCACTCATGACGCCTCTCGTTGCAGTCAGCCATCTGTCAATCTACATATTAAAATATATCACTTTCTGAGGTCAGATATGGGCTTTCTCAAAGTCAATCTGCATTTGCACACAGTGAAGACTCAATCATTTTATCTCAGGAAGGCAAAGAAATATTTGTTATGCTTAACATCTTATGTTTGAAGGTATGAACACATTCTTAAGATTTAAGGTGTGCATCCTTAGATTTCTACTTTCAATACTGCTTTCATTTAAGTTGAAATAGGCTTTCTGATCAAATAATTCACTTCCTTTTAAAATGCCAGTGCTACATGAAAATGAAATAGCTTTTTTCTTTTATCCTGGAATTTGAATGGCACAATCATTTGTTCGCACAGCACATTACGTTTTAAAAATGCTCCGGATGCAGTCAATCAAAATGTAATTCAATTCAGTGGACCTACTCCAAGTTCTCTTCTGCTCCATGTGGGGTGAAGTTTTTGTTCTTAACAGTGAGCCTCGCAGAAGAAATATATACGGGTGTCTTTTCTCATCTGATTTGTGTGGATTGCTGTTATTGTGGTCCGCAATTTTATACGTGATCTGTGCGTTTCAAATAACTGATGGGCTACTTGTGGGATTTTATAGAAGTTTCCTGCCACAAGATGTGCATAACTTTGAAAGGTTTACTATATTTTTAGTAGCATTTCTCGATGAGACGTGTACAGCCTGCAGGTCATCCCTGGGATAAAGCAGGACCGGTACAGCATATAATAATACTGCAGTGGTTAATTTAAGTAACACTAAAGAAGAATATTTCCTTTTTTTCTCTTATTAGTCTATAAACCTATGATCGAAAAATAATTGTTATAAACATAAAAAATTACTCTTGCTTCAATCTTAAATTTGCAAGAGCTCAGGCACCCAATCCAACAAATTTAGGGGCATATTATCAAGAACGGCGATAAAATTATCGCCGCTTTAGCGGCAGAAAACTGCCGCTAAAGCGGCGATAATGGGCTTGATAATATGCCCTGGAGAATTCCAATAGAAGCCCATGTTGACACCAGAACATGGGCTTCTATTGGAATTCTCAAGGGCATATTATCAAGCCCATTATCGCCGCTTTAGCGGCAGTTTTCTGCCGCTAAAGCGGCGATAATTTTTAACACCGTTCTTGATAATATGCCCCTTAGGGGCATATTATCAAGAGAATTATCGCCGCTTTAGCTGCCGTTTTCAGCCGAAAAGCGGCGATAATTCTAACGCATTATTAACAAGGACACGCTAGCCCGTGTATCCTTGATTTAACTCCCGTTTCTGTCACCACTCGCTACGCATCGATAATGAGATGCAAAGTAGGCATGGCTGACAGAAACAACATGGGAAAATATCGCGAAGGCAGCTTCGCGATATTAGCAAGGAGGGGTAGCGATGATAATAATCGCGCTACCTCTGGCCTAACGCAGGAATTTAACGTCCGCTAAATTCCTGTGTTAGGCATACCTGACATGGGAGGTGGATTATGGGGTTAAGGCCACAGGGCCTTATCACCAAGATCATCTCCGTTTTGGGAGGGACATCGCTGTTTTTTAGGCGATGTTTGGCCATTTGCCCGCTATCGCTGGAATATGTATCGCCATAGCGCTGAGCGTTGGTAATACAGCGCTAGCTTGGCGAGATATTCCAGCGATAGCCGGCGATAAAGAAAAGCGCGCTAAGCGCGCTCGGCGATAATTATCGCCAACCCTAGATAATATGCCCCTTACTAGTCGAATGCTAGTCACATGACCTGAATCTCCCATTCTGTCCAAGCCAGACAATCAGGACACTGAAAGAAGTATTCCCTCACCAGCCAATGAGGACACAAAGTTAAATTCCCATTGATTATTAGTCATTCAGGACACAGAAGGACATCCAAATCCATCAAAAAGGAAATTCCTCCCTTAAGCAGCCTTATTAAATAGAAAGTCAACACTACCAGCTGCAACAATTGACCAACATCATCGTAAGTGGTAGTTTATTTAACGTGACCTTTCTCCTTTCGCCATGCTAGTTCACCATGACACCAAAGCATGTTCCAACTCGCCAATAGTCAGTCAGCTGGCAAAATGAAATCTCCACTTCTAGTGAGTAAGGGCACAGCACAAAGCTCAGCTACCTACGAGCCAATCAGGACACAGAGGGAAAAAAACCACCACTCACCAGCCAATCACGACCCAGGGTAAACTTCCAATCCTTTACCAGCTAATAAAGACACGGAGTCAAACCGCCATTCCTTGCAAGTTATAGAGGGAAGATCCTATCCTTCTCTAAAGTGGGCACAAAGGTAACGGATCCAACAGGCATACCTTTAAGTTGCAAAAGAGCTTTATTACAGTTATACAGTGGAAAGTACGGGAGTGCATCCTTACTCAATGAAGTTCAGAGTACATCTGGTTGCAGTTGCATTCTCAACTCGTTAAGAAGAAACAGCCCCATGAGCCATACATTTAATTACAAACATGTTATCATTAGCACCCGTCACACACAAGAACTTGGTTACAGAACAACCATTCTTTTGCATAGTAATGAACATAAAAGAAATACTATGTTATGTGTGTGAAAGCATCATTGCATCTTCCTCCTTCTTTTAAAGAAAACTTAGTACACATATAGATCTCAAAACGTAGTAGTCTAAGAACAATTGCGTGAAGATCTGGAACTTCCAGAGCATGCATTTTCACACAAAACATTTTGTTACAAAGAAGCATTTTGTTGCAAAGAAGGTTCTTCATGGTGTTGACTTGCAAGTGGGGTATGTAGACATACCATGTGAGAAGAAGACTCATTGGATGCACTAGAGACTCCCTCATTGTCAGACAGCGAACCCAACATAAAGTTAGTGCAATTGTCTGTGTCATCTTCAGTTAAATTCTTACCTAACAGAATGTTCGCCGCCTGCTCAGGTGACATCTTAACAACCACCCTTCTATTTCACCACCCCTTCTTATCCAAAAAGAGTGACCCTTTAGCAGTTTTCAATACCTGTACTGGTAATTAAAATTTTGATGCACCTTTCTTTACTCTGTTCGGTTTCTTGACCATGACCCAATCACCGACCATAATATCCAGTTTCGCATTTGTGTGTTTTGGGGCAAAATGTTGTTTTTGTATATTTTGTTGTATTAACACATTCTTTCTCATTTTCTGTTTAGCAGTACAAGCAAAACATGAGACATTCTGTTTTTTCAACTCCTTAAACCAATCTGGACACATATTACCTTTGGGATCTCTCTCCCTGAGTGGTCTAAAAGGTGGAATCCCAGTAGTGGAATGTTGAGTAGTTACGTATTATTAGATTTTTTTTTTTAAATTCTTCAACAGGTAAGTTGCAAGCTACTGCAGATTGTAGTCCCTCCTTCACAACTTAAAAAGAATCCCAGTTTTATATTGAACCAAGAAACTGACAATGCACTTTGTGAAATCCAAAAGTAATTGATGCTCCTGCACTATCCTCATTTTCTCCTGGTCAAAGGTGTTTCATATCAGTTGATTCCAGCCAACATGGGTTAGGTGCTGTGTTATGTCAGAGGGTTGGTGGCAAAGAACACACTGTAGGATTTTCTTCAAGATATCTGACTGATGCAGAGAGTCATTACAGCACCATAGAAAGGGAGGCTCTTGCTTGTTCATGGGCGGTAGAGAAATTTAAAACCTTTATATGGGGTACCTCTTTTGACATCTATCTTGATCATAAATCTTTATTACATCCCCAAAATGGTAATGGTACAGGAAAAGCTTCAGCAAGGTTAGTTCGCATTTTGTCTCACTACATGAATACAACTGCAACCAGATGCACTCTGATCTTTGTTGAGGAAGGACGCTCTCCTGTGCTTTCCACTATATGACTGGAATAAAGCTCTTTTGCAACTTAAAGGTATTCCTGTTGGGTACGTTATCTTCGTACCCACTTTACAACTGGTGACGAGGATGGAATGTGAATGTACTTGTCTACAAGAGGTGACCATGTTGTAAGGGACCACCACGATGTTCAGTTCATAGGCGGCTTAATGTTTGGACAGATGGCGGAGAAGAATTTATAATAATTTGTGAATACACAGTGAAATGATAAATTCGGAAGTTTTGTAACACATTTCTATTCAGTGTTTGAACTGTAAGCCAGTTCGGTGTTAATAATATTTGGGAAATAGTGTAATATTACATTATTATAAAATAGCATACGAATAAGCACCTGTTATACAGAGTGTTTTGTTCTTTGCAATATCCCGTCTTCATAACAAGACATGGTGCGACTGTGTAAAGTGGGCACGAAGGTAACAAATCCAACAGGAATACCTTTAAGTTGCAAAAGAACTTTATTCCAGTCATATAGCGGAAAGCACAGAAGTGCGTCCTTCCTCCACGAAGTTCAGAGTGCATCTTGTTGCAGATGCATTCTGAACTCATTAAGAAGAAAACATAATATTCGCACCCACCACACACAAGAACTTGGTTACAGAACAACCATTGTTTTGCATAGTAGTGAACATAAAAGAAATACTATGTTATGTATGTGAAAGCATCATTACACATTCATAAACAAACAAAGACATTATGGCCACGACAAGCCTTTACAGGAAAAAAAGTCAATGTCATAACTTCCACAGTTGAGTGCAGGCACTACCACAACCAGTTTTTGGAAAAGGTCTTGAGTCAGACAACTTTGCACCTGAGATAAGCCACTATTGAATGCCCATGTAAAACATGCCATTGCAATTTGCATGTTCTCTCCAACATGCACATGCAACAGATGTTCCAGTCACTTACAGTACTCAACCCCAGCAGCCCAGTATACATGCCACACTTCACAAGCCACAGGCTGCTAGGAGAAATAACATTGTACGCAGTTGATAGCATGGATTGAGGCCAAAATTAAGTAATATAGTTCAAGCTTTCAATTATCATTACTTACAGATGTAAGCCCAGTTTCCACACTGGTTTCTTCTCACCTTAGGTGACGGATCTTTTCCATTGTATTCTGATTCAAAGAACTATTTCGGCATCACAAGCTAAATTTCAAATACAATTCCAAATTCAGTCAATGATGGGAGTCTGAATACGTTTCAAAAAGCTTTATTCTCATTAAGAGATTAGTAAGTGTCTTTTTATCCTTTTTATTCAAATTAGTCAATAAATCTTTAGTAAGTTTACAGAAATCTCATTAAAGGTTTGGTTAGAACAAATAGTCAAATAATGCATCAAGCACGTTCCATCAAGGAATAAAACCCTAAGGAAAAGTTTAAGATCAAAGGAGCATAAAGGTCAAAGCCAAATTACAGAAGCAGAACTTCCAATAAAGAGTAGTTCATTAAACTCAGCAGATTCTCAGTAATACGAGCAAATGATCATACAGTTGCAGTAGCAATCTGTAATAATAAAGCATCAAAACAAAGTAAAGATGAACAGAAGCAGCAGTAGCCACAACCACAAGTCTAGGACAAGGGAATGGACAAGAAGGTGGGTAAGGAGTGGAGGAAAGCATTGAAACTAACTAGGAACACACACTAATATAATGGACATGAATACAAGTTACAGACATTATAGCGGGCTTCCTCCTCTCTGTTGCAATCGGACACAGCACTCGTCTGTGAACAGGTTCAGATCTTCCTTTCCCATGAAAATACATGCGGTTTGTAAAGATTTATCACAAGGTTAGCTACAGACATTCTTAAAATCCATAATCCAACTCCATACACGAACCTGGATAAGAATAAAGTTGGGAGAGGGCTGTCATGTCTCAAAAAAGATCCAAACAGGAAGCGGTGTTAAACAAGGCTGCGTGTTGGCGCCCCTTCTTTTTAATCTGTTCATCTCGGACCTATCCTCCACACTTGACAAGGTTAATTCTCACCCGCCTCAACTAGATGGAACCCGCATCAGCAACCTTTTATACGCTGACGATCTCATGTTATTGAGCCACACAAAGGTAGGCCTGCAGAGGCTACTCGACGAACTACTCCCTTATACAATTGACAATGCTCTCGAACTGAATCTGTCAAAAACAAAAATAATTCATTTCGGCAAACAAAAGCAGCAGAATTGTAGGTGGTTTTTCAACAATAAAAGCATCGACACAGTGCCACACTATAAATACCTGGGAATCTTCTTTGACTCCAGAGGTTCCTTTATTAAGCAAAAAGACGCCGTTAAGGCTAAAGCACTGTCGCTGGAGGTCGCCTCGGCAAAACTTTCAAAACATCTACTTGGGCCAAGCCTAACTCCACTGCTCAAGGTGATGAAGGCTAAGATCACCAACTCTCTATCATATGGACACGAGATTATGATGGGCGCAACAAGCATCCTATTAAACAAATCAACCACTAGAATCTTTAAACGAGCATGGCGCCTGCCTTTGTCTTCATCCCCAGCACAGGTCAGACTAGAACTTTGCCTGCTAGACCATAACGGCGTCGAGGCAGGCGCGTTTATTAAGCTCTGCAACAGATTGCGCAACTTTCGGGAAGGCAGCCTGGAGGCCAAACTTTGGAATGAAATATCGACCAGCACATCTAGTCAAAAATATCGGCACCACCTGGCCCACTCCCTACAGCTACTCGGAGTCACGGAATATTGGGGAACAAACCCATCACAACAGGCATTGAAGACTGTAATCAAGCGAAGTGTCCGGCTTTGGTCTTTTCATTCCGACAGGGCAAAACTATCTAGAAGGAAACATGCCTGGGCTGTTATCTCCGATCTCAAACCGGGGGTTGAGTCATCCTACCTATCAAGTACATACTCACTTTTTTGGAAGGTCAAGTTCATGGCCCTAAGGTTGGGCGAGTGGCCTTTTTTAAAGCATTTGCCACAATGGCGGCGTCCCAGTGTCAATATCGAATGCAGGGAGTGCGGCTACCACTCCGAAAGTATTGAGCATATAGCCTGCACATGCCCCGCTCTGCTCAACGACAGAAGGATTTTATTGCGGGAGGAGTGGAACAACTAGGTGCCCGCACATGTCGTCAGGCCATAATAGCTGCTATGAACCCAAAAAATACAAAGCTGAACATTCGGTTCACCAAATTTGTCAGCAGAGCAGCTAAATCGCTGGGGAAAGATAACGCAGCAAATCTTCTGCCGGTTGGTCGCGCCACCTCTTCGCAATAACATTTTAGCGGCCTCCGGCTCATCCAGCGTGGCCCACCAGACCATTGTCTTCAGCTTTTAAAACTATTTGTCACGTCCATTCGTCTCCTTTTTAGACTTTCTTAAAACTACGCTGTGACTGTTTTGTCACCCAAGATCACGAATTATATAGGCAAATTACCTCAACATTGTATTTTTTTATTTTTTTAACCATAAGCCATTTTATAGCAAGATTACTGCACTGTTTTTGTATCAACTTGGGTCTTCTCTTTTAAACTTTGTTTGTGTACACATGAGCTATATGGTTTTAACATTTTGATATGGTTTTAAGTAATCAAACAATAAAATTTGAATTTGAATTGACATTCTTGTGTAGTTAAGTTCTGGAAACATAAGATTCAGTTCCCATAGGCATCGATTGCAGGTTGGCCTCCTAAATATTAAATGTTTCACTGTGTAAACAATGAAGTATACTAAAAACAAGAAACATCAACTTGCAAAGTCACTGTTAGGTAATGCATTTTATTTAACAGGAACAAAAATTATTGTTTAAAATGTACAACTACTCTATTTGAGAATTATGTGGACATGAGAAAATGGGGAGTTTAGTCATTGTGAACAAAATGTTGCTTTGGACGTGTAATACATTTGTTAAATTGGAACATTCTGTAGTCAAGATAAATATTTCTAGGCATGTAATTTTAAGGTCAAGCTTTCCAAATTATGTTTGTGCACATTTCAGTAATACTAGGTTGACTTCTGGTTAAAGGAAATTTAGGGCTGATTCACAAAAGTAATCTGAGACAAAATCCTAACTTTACGACTTTCGGTATTCACAAAGGGCATTTAGGAGTAGTAAAGTAAGGATTTTGTATCAGTTAAACTTAAGTTTTGGACTTAAGTTAATCTTAAAACCAAAACTTAAGTTTACCTGGGACAAAATCCTAACTTTACTACTCCTAAATGCCCTTTGTGAATACCAAAAGTCGTAAAGTTAAGATTTTGTCTCAGATTACATTTGTGAATCGGGCCCAGTCTTCTTAACCTTGCTTTGGTCTATGCACATAGCTATGACTGCCTATTGCAGTGTGCACATTTTAAATGTGTCTCATTTCAGCTTTGAATTTTACATTAATCATTGCACATTTAGATGCTAAAATAATTTGCATTATAATTAGTGGAATTTATCAATCCACCATCTGATGGTTATTTTAACCATCACACTATCTTGATTTCACATGTGAGTTCTGCTCAAAGGGCACTTTCATCATCCATTGAATCCTGTTGTTTCCATTTGCAATTTTGGGGAATTTTAATTAATCATGGTAGTCATCATTCATGACGTTAGTTAAATCGAATTATTTTTCAGATCTCTTATTTCTTTCTCTGCTCTTTCTCTTTTGTAAGTAAAGTCTACAGCATTTGAATAAAGCAAATAAGCATAACAAACAAAGCCCTATCATTAGAATTGGTATAAGTACAGCTTTCAAAACATCTTCTGCTATTGTAATCCAATCCCTTTTCCAAAGTTTTCTAAAACACTAGGGGCCTGATTATGAGTTTGGCGTTCCATCAAACCGCTGAACCCGTGGTGGAGCTGCGGTGATGGTTGGGGACCGCTGCACCAGTAGTCTGACCGCCGCATTACAGGTATGGCGGCCGGACCATTTTGGGACCCCCACACCTGCCAGGGAACATTGGCTGTGGCACAGTGGTCTGGGGAAGCAATATGCTTGGCGGTGCCGCTGCGGCTCTGTCAAGCATATTCTGAGTTTCCCCACCACCAGCCTTTTCATGGCAAAAGACAGGCAGTGGGGAAACAAAGGGGGCCCTACAGGGCCCTCTGTTGCCCACTGTACACTGGGATGCATGCAGGAGACCACATGGTGTACCCGCCTGTGTGCATGCACACCCAGTTCCTGCACAGCATGGACTACACAGTCCATGCTGTGCTGGAACTTGCTTTGGCATTCTCATTGCAGTGCCTTTTACAAAGGCACTGCCTTGGGAACACCAAAGGACTGCTTACCAGATCAGGAGAAAACTCCTAATCTGGTGGGTGGCCGGCAGTCAACTTTGGCAGTGCGGGAGCATGTCAGTGGCATGTTTTCAAATCTTTTCATCATTTAGGTGGAATAATTGCACCAAATATATCTCTCAACAATTTACCTCCACTTTCTGTACTCCAAGTGTGTCTTTGTGCTGGTGTCATTGTTAATGCATCTATACTATTTACATGGTAAATCTTTGGAAATAGCACGGCTAAATAGCATTTACTCTCCTAGTCAGCAGAAAAAAAGCATTCTGTCGACAAACAAAATAAACTCCTGGAATTACAGATTCGTCCTCCTGTAAAATTTGCCATGTTCCTCACATTAATTTGAATGCATGTTCACAAATACTAATCCCTACATGTCTGGTTCATTTGGGTGTCCTTATTCTATGAATGCAAATGTTCCGTGCAGGAACTTGCAGGAACTTGCTTTGGCATTCCCATTGCAGTGCCTTTTTCAAAGGCACCGCCGTGGGAACACCAAAGGACTGCTTGCCAGACCAGGAGAAAACTCCTAGGGGGATATTCACAAGAACGTGTGCTAAATATCACCAAAAAATGTTAACACAACTTTACACATCGCAGTCCATCGTGGGAAAATAACCCTGTGTTAACGTGGAATTCACAACACGGCGGTACCATGGGATAGTTTCCTGAAACCGCGGACAATGTCCGCGATACAACCACCTCGACAGCGATAAAAACACAAACCCCAACACCAAAAAACGTGCGATGAGCCCATTCGCAATGAGGAAATCAGCGATAAGCAGCCCCAGGCCTGCCATACACACCCGGCAGGCAGGAAAATCACTACAAAAGGAGAAAAAACACAAACACAAAATGACCAACACCCAAGCACCATGGAGCCAGCCGGAGCAGGCGCAGAGGACGAGCGCAACCCCACAAGTACCCCGGACGACCAGCCCGGGACCACGGTTACAGGGAAGGGCAAGGACAAGAAGAAGAGGAAGACAAAGTACAGTCCGCAGGAGAATCGGATCCTGGTCACGGAGGTGATAGAACACCATCAACAACTGTTCATCGCCTCCAATGTGTCATTGGGCACCAGAAATGGATTATGGCGGGCCATCGTGGACAAGGTGAACGCCGTCGGAGAGTACAGGAGGTCAATGGACGAGGTCAAGAGGCGATGGAATGACATCAAGCACAAGACCAAGGAGAAACTCGCAGCCAACCAGAAGGCAGCAATGCAGACTGGAGGTGGGAGGCCTGCACCACAGCAGGAGCTGGATGACATGGAGGAGCTGGTGTCGACAGTCATCAGTGTGGAGACCGTGGCAGGAGTCGGGGGACCGGACACTGCTCGACAGGACACAACACAACCGCAACAGGGTGAGTGACCACCAGGTACTGGGGGGACGGGTGGAGATGGCCACAATGGCACACATGCACAATCAAGCAGAGCACAGTGCACACCCACAATCACTCTGGATCATGGCCCTGATCCACAGACAGTCAGGGATCCGAGACAAGGCCCTGGAATGCACCACCTCCTTCCTCGACGGCAGAACCCAGAGAGACCGCCTCCCACCTTTCCGATCCGAAGCCTCCGAGATCATCTGCGGCGTACCCCAGGGATCTTCCCTCAGCCCGACACTGTTCAACATCTACATGGCCCCGCTCGCACGCATCGCCAGACAGCACGACCTCAACATTATCTCCTACGCCGATGACACTCAACTGATCCTCTCTCTCACCAAGGACCCCCTCGCCGCCAAAGCCAATCTCCATGAAGGAATGAAGGCCGTCGCCGATTGGATGAAGATCAGCCGACTAAAGCTGAACACGGACAAGACGGAGGTCCTCATCCTCGGCTCCAACCCCTCAGCCTGGGACGACTCCTGGTGGCCAACGACACTGGGAGCAGCCCCGATACCCACCGACCACGCACGCAACCTGGGAGTCATCCTCGACTCAACGCTCTCCATGGCCAAGCAAGTCAACGCAGTCTCCTCCTCCTGCTTCAACACCCTCCGCATGCTTCGCAAGATCTACAGGTGGATCCCGACAGACACAAGAAGAACAGTCACCCAGGCCCTCGTCAGTTGCAGACTTGACTATGGGAACGCCCGCTATGCGGGAGCCCCGGCCAAGCTCATCAAGCGACTGCAACGCATACAAAACGCCTCCGCACGCCTGATCCTCGACGTACCATGCCACAGCCACATCACCCCCCACCTGAGGAACCTGCACTGGCTCCCCGTCGACAGGAGGATCACCTTCAAACTCCTCATCCACGCACACAAGGCACTCCACAAGACTGGCCCAGCCTACCTCAACAGACGACTCTTCTTCTACGTCCCCAACCGCCAGCTCCGCTCCGCCGACCTCTCCCTCGCCACCGTCCCTCGCATTCAAAGAACAACCACCGGCGGCAGATCCTTCTCACACCTCGCCGCCAAGACCTGGAACACCCTTCCACTAAGCCTACGACAGACCCAAGACCTGCTGACCTTCAGGAAGCTACTCAAGACCTGGCTGTTCGACCAGTAGCAGCACCCCTACTCAGGGGGGCTGGATGCCTACCACTACCACCACCCCTACTCAGGGGGGGCTGGATGCCTACCACTACCACCACCCCTACTCAGGGGGGGCTGGATGCCTACCACTACCACCACCCCTACTCAGGGGGCCTGGATGCCTACTAGTACCACCACCCCAACTCAAGGGGGCTGGATGCCTGTCACTACTACCAACCCCACTCATAGGGGGATGGATGCCTACCACTACCACAACCCCTACTCAGGGGGGCTGGATGCCTGCCACCACCACCACCCCTACTCAGGGGGCCTGGATGCCTACCACTACCACCACCCCTACTCAGGGGGCTGGATGCCTGTCACTACTACCATCCCCACTCATGGGGGATGGATGCCTACCACTACCACCACCCCTACTCAGGGGGGCCTGGATGCCTGTCACTACTACCATCCCCACCCTTAGGGGGATGGATGCTTGCCACTACCACCACCCCTACTCATGGGGGGCTGGATATCTACCACTACCACCACCTCTACTCAGGGGGGGCTGGATGCCTACCACTACCACCACCCCTACTCAGGGGGCCTGGATGCCTACTACTACCACCACCCCAAATCAAGGGGGGCTGGATGCCTGTCACTACTACCATCCCCACCCTTAGGGGGATGGATGCCTACCACTACCACCACCCCTACTCATGGGGGGCTAGATGCCTACCACTACCACCACCCCTACTCAGGGGGCTGGATGCCTACCACTACCACCACCCCTACTCAGGGGGCTGGATGCCTACCACTACCACCAACCCTACTCAGGGGGGCTGGATGCCTACCACTACCACCACCCCTACTCAGGGGGCCTGGATGCCTACTACTACCACCACCCCAACTCAAGGGGGCTGGATGCCTGTCACTACTACCAACCCCACTCATAGGGGGATGGATGCCTACCACTACCACAACCCCTACTCAGGGGGGCTGGATGCCTGCCACCACCACCACCCCTACTCAGGGGGGCCTGGATGCCTACCACTACCAACACCCCTACTCAGGGGGGCCCGGATGCCTGTCACTGCTACCATCCCCACTCATGGGGGGATGGATGCCTACCACTACCACCACCCCTACTCAGGGGGGCCTGGATGCCTGTCACCACTACCATTCCCACCCTTAGGGGGATGGATGCCTGCCACTACCACCATCCCTACTCAGGGGGGGCTGGATGCCTACCACTACCACCACCCCTACTCAGGGGGGCCTGGATGCCTACTACTACCACCACCCCAACTCAACGGGGGCTGGATGCCTGTCACTACTACCAACCCCACTCACAGGGGGATGGATGCCTACCACTACCACAACCCCTACTCAGGGGGGGCTGGATGCCTGCCACCACCACCACCCCTACTCGGGGGGGCCTGGATGCCTACCACTACCACCACCCCTACTCAGGGGGGGCTGGATGCCTGTCACTACTACCATCCCCACTCATGGGGGATGGATGCCTACCACTACCACCACCCCTACTCAGGGGGCCTGGATGCCTACCACTACCACCATCCCCACTCATAGGGGGTGAATGCCTACCACCCACACCACCCCTAAACATAGGACGGGAAATGCATGACACAACCAGCATACTCCAACATAAGGAATGTCTGAAAATACATCCCACCAGCACCATGACAAGCGTGTGTAGTCTGTGTCAAATGCCCACAACACTGAACATGTCATTGAGCATACAATGTGACCCCCTATCACATGTGTCACACATAAATGTGTGTGGGCTCCACAATGCAAGCAGACAATGACCACTGTGCCAATGGGGTATAACATCCCATCATCACAGTGACCAAAAGGTAAGTGTGGGGTCCATAGCTGAAGCACATTTTGAACACTGTGGCAATGGGGTCTAAACCCCCATCATCACAGTGACCAAAAGGTAAGTGTGGGGTCCATAGCTGAAGCACATTTTGAACACTGTGGCAATGGGGTCTAAACCCCCATCATCACAGTGACCAAAAGGTAAGTGTGGGGTCCATAGCTGAAGCACATTTTGAACATTGTGGCAATGGGGTCTAAACCCCATCATCACAGTGACCAAAAGGTAAGTGTGGGGTCCATAGCTGAAGCACAGTTTGAACATTGTGGCAATGGGGTCTAAACCCCCATCATCACAGTGACCAAAATGTAAGTGTGGGGTCCATAGCTGAAGCACATTTTGAACATTGTGGCAATGGGGTCTAAACCCCCATCATCACAGTGACCAAAATGTAAATGTGGGGTCCATAGCTGAAGCCCAGTTTGAACATTGTGGCAATGGGGTCTAAACCCCCATCATCACAGTGACCAAAATGTAAGTGTGGGGTCCACAGCTGAAGCACATTTTGAACATTGTGGCAATGGGGTCTAAACCCCCATCATCACAGTGACCAAAAGGTAAGTGTGGGGTCCATAGCTGAAGCACATTTTGAACATTGTGGCAATGGGGTCTAAACCCCATCATCACAGTGACCAAAAGGTAAGTGTGGGGTCCATAGCTGAAGCACAGTTTGAACTTTGTGGCAATGGGGTCTAAACCCCCATCATCACAGTGACCAAAATGTAAGTGTGGGGTCCATAGCTGAAGCACATGTTGAACACTGTGGCAATGGGGTCTAAACCCCCATCATCACAGTGACCAAAAGGTAAGTGTGGGGTCCATAGCTGAAGCACAGTTTGAACATTGTGGCAATGGGGTCTAAACCCCCATCATCACAGTGACCAAAATGTAAGTGTGGGGTCCATAGCTGAAGCACATTTTGAACACTGTGGCAATGGGGTCTAAACCCCCATCATCACAGTGACCAAAAGGTAAGTGTTGTCATGGAAAAAGCTGCAACTGCCAAACAGCATGGATGATCCCTGGTCACAGAACAACAAATACATTAGTGGCAAAGTAGTGCTTGTGTCCCATAGCAACATACATTGGGTGAGGCAAACAGTGCAGTGCCAATAAGATATACCTTTGGCCATGTGCAGACAAACATCACCCATGGGGGCTGACATTGGCAACATTCCTCAATAACACAATGACAGAAGTGACCATCATAATGCAGCCCCACATATCTGCACCAATCGATACACAAATGTAGATATCCTTTGGAGACTGTAGATGTCAGGTGAACAAATACCATACCATGGCAGCAAAGGGACATACAAACTATGATCATTGTGCTGACTGATGACCTAGGAGTCCCAGGGACAGCAGGGGAAAGCCAACAAACAACATACAGCCAATGGCACACTAAAGATATGCCAATGCAGTGGTGCAGATGCACAAACACAAACAGGCAGCCTCACACTGCAGATCAAACACAACAGGTGATGGGGGGTGTGCCAGTGTCCCCAGGCAACCACACAACACATGAGGAGGCCTGAATCACAATTACACAGATGTGTATACAGTGCCACACAAAAGTAACTCATGGATCGGATCCCCTATGTGGGCAAACAGGCATTGTTAGATGAGAGGGAGCCCAAATTACACATGTCACACAAGCTTGTCGGAACAGCAAATAACACAGCAAGAGACAGACCCACCACAGCACTACCCCCAGGGACCCCACATCGTGTTGACCGTGGCCTGCATGATAATCCCACTGTGATGACAAAGCTAGATGTCGCTCACACTGTGAACCACAGTCATGTGTCCTGAGCAACAAACTACCATCACACCTACACAAGCACAAATCAATCAGCACGTCCTGTCAGCCAAGGCCAACATGGAGGTAGGGGTCTAGCCATGCAACAACTCTCATTTGCACACACTCAACACCACACACCTTGATCTCCACCAATGTGCAGCAGTGAAGCTCACATGGACTGGTGACATTGCACATGCACCCATGACAATCCCAGGGGTGGTTGTGGGAACTAAGGTGCAGAAACCCATCACACCTGGCCAGTCAACAAGACTCGTGAATGTCTGACACACTGCACAGTACGCTGTACATGGGCATGACGAGAAATCCACCACAATCAATGTGATCCCGGACACAGTCACACACCAATGAAGAAGTCAAGGTCACCCACAAAGAACACACATAGACAACTTACAACATTGCAGCTCTGACCCAGAGGAGTGGCAGCAGTCACACACACAGCGTGTCACAATCACTGAAAGCTAACACAAACTGTAAATTACATGACTTGTGTAACCAACAAGTGCCAAGGGGAATCCTGACTGTGTCTCATCTGCGTTTGCCCACAAACTCAGCCCTGACAGCAAACACACCTATGGATGACACCCTGATGACCAGTAATGTGCCATGCACCCACATCCCAGAGAACCCAATGCGAAGATTTGGGTGGTACATAGGTCAACTCAGCAAGCATCACAAATAGGAACATCACTAGGGATCCCAGCCTGTGTTGCAAAACGGAAGTGAACACACACAGACATGCTCACACAACACACACCTTGGGCTCAGGCAATGTCACGGAATTACACACTGCCATGAGGGCACTCCACTCCTGTGTAAGGAAAGCTGTGCCATACGTTGTCTCTGCAGGGCCCTATCATATCAGCAGCCCTCTTGGTCACTCAGTCAACAATTAGCACAAAATGAAGGCTCTCATCACATCAGCCTGGTCATGGGAGTGTCACCGACACCATCTGCACAGATCCAACACACATGTATAGCAAGTTGCACTGATCACACAGATGAGTCCTTCCCCATTGGTGCCCAAACTTGCATGTCCAGTGGAGATGGTCACACGGTCAGGGAAATAGACAAATTGAACAATGGCAAGCACAACAGATGTGCAGGGGTGTAAGCCACAGATGTGATATTGCAAATAAAAGTAGGAAATCCCATTGCCAAATATTGAAAACATGACACCCTCATATTGCTGCAAAGGATGACATGGATACACACCAGGATAGGACACATTCCCCCTGGACCACATGGGGTCCTGCACAGTAACACTTCATTTCCCTGATATCAAAAATCACCATCAGTGCAGCAAGGGCACGGTTAGCGACATCAACATCATGTACATCAGAAGCAAAACCACTAGAGAACAGAAAGTAGCTTTATTCAGCATTTGTGTGTGAAGAAGTGAAAGTCCAGAAATATAACAAAGGCCAATGGCCAGTCCATAACAAGAGTCCAAACAGGGTGACAGTGCCAGATGTCACCCTTTGCATGCCTGCACAGCTACACATCAGGGACATTCCCCTCGGAGGGGCATACGGGGGGCAGGCCAGGCACCGCAGGGACAGGATCAGGGCTCACCAGAAGGAGGCAGGGAAGGGGTGGTGGGTGCTGGAGAGTCACTGACAACTGCAGTGGAGGTGTCTGACATGGTGTGTGCCGGCACAACTGGGGGGCTTGAGTTAGATGGTGTGGGTGCCGGCACGACTGCAGTGGGCCGTGCAGATGGAGTGGACAGGTTCCCCACTGCAGTGCCCAAGTCAGAAAGGGTGGTAGTGGACTCCACTGCAGTGCCTATCTCCAGGGGAGTAGAATGGGGTTCAGGTAAGGTGGGCAGGACAGAGGGGGAGGACACGCTCTCCACACCAGTGGCACAAACAAGCGCAGCAGGGGGTGTGTTGCTGGAAGACCAGGTGGTAGGGGGAGAAGGCCAGATCATTTTTGGGATGGTGTATCTGTGGGTGGGGGAACCTGGGGCAGGGTGTGGTGGGGGAACCTGTGGAGTGGGGGCCTGAGGGATGGAGGAAGGTGACTTGGTGGTAGAGCTGCAGGGTGGCGGCAGGGTCTTGCTCTTCCGGGTCCGGGGGGACTTGCGGATGGGGGCCTCAGTCTGTCTGCACCTGGGGGAGGGTGTCCGGGGGTGAGGGGCACTCCCTCTGTGTGGGTGGACTTCCTCTTCCCCCTGTATGCTGGATCAGCTGGATTGGAGGGTAAGAGGCCGAGGTCACAGAGGAAGATCTTCTGTGTAGGTGGCGTTGCAGGTGAGGCAAGGGAAGGGGCCTTGGAGGGAGAGGTATCGGAGGACTGCGGAGTGACTGTGGATGCCTGTGTGTGTGTATGTACCCCATCCCCTGTAGGTGTGGTATCAGTCCCCTGAGGATGCCTGCGTGCACGTCTTGTTTTTGTAGTGGGTGTGTCTGTGCTGCTCGTGTCTGTGTGTTTGGGTGAATGTGCAGGTGTGCATGTGCTTGGGACAGGTAGGGTGCCAGGAAGTGTGGATGGGGCAGATGTAGGAGGGGTGAGGGACTGTTGGAGGAGGGACACTGCTGCCGTCAGGGAGGAGTCCATGGACCTATTGCTCCTCTGTAGGGCAGACATGCCCGATGAGATGCCCTCCATAAACGACACCAGCTGAGTCAACAGAGTGGTGTGGGCATGGAGGACACTCAGCATTGCTGTCTGCCCTACATGGAGCTGGCGAAGGAGGTACACAGACTCCTCACTCAGGGCAGCAGGGGACACAGGGGCAGGGGCTGCGGTGCCTGGTACGAAGGAGACATGCTCCCGAACACGGGAGCCTCCACGGACCTCTGGAATGGGAGCCGATGGGAGGGCGGTGGTGGTGGTGATGGTGGTGGTGGCGGGGACAGCAATAGTAGCTGGGGTGTGGTGGCTGCTGACACCCGCCTCCACAAGGGAGTCATCCTCCGAGCTGCTGTGGTCCTCAGCTGAGGGGGATGGTGCTGAGGACTCCTCGGTGTGGCTCCCCTCGCCCTCCGTGCCTCCGACCACTCATCGGCTGCTGACCCAGTCTGGCTCAGCGGCTCCTCCTGGTCCGTGGAGCTGTCCCCTCCTGTGGCCGTGGATGTATCTGCAAACAATTAGGGAAACAGACAGACATAAGTCACCTGCACTGACCGCACAAAACCACAGTATGTACAGCACATTACAGAGCAAGCCCTGGCATCCTTAGTTGAACATTGCCAAAAGTGCCCAAACAGAGTAGGAGAAGCCAATTGTCAGTCTGATGGTCAACCATGGCACTCACATCCCTCCTGGCCTTGCACCCATCGGTCTGGTGTCTGTCGGATGGCAATACACCAGTGTGGACACATGCACCACCTACACAGTAGTTGGACAGTGCAGAGAACACGGTGAAGTATGTGAACATGCACACATCACAACTCTTGCCACTGAGTCAGTACAGGTGTCCAGATAAAGGGATGGCCAGAGTCTATTTTGAAATGCATGTGATGCATACCAGCACCAGACACCATGATGCACCCATGTCCTCATAGTCAATGCCACAATGGGGTGCATGTAGCACATGTCACTCCCCTGCAGGATCACTCTTAGGAAGTTTAACGCCATGGCACAGGCATGCCTGCAAAGTCATACATCACTGTCTCCAGTCACATGGGCAGGGCAGCCAGACAACAACAGTCTGCACTGTGTCACAATCCTATGTCATGGGGAATGCAAGTCCAGTAGCTGACAAGTGCACATGTCCATCCCCCACAAACCACATCATCTGAACTCTCATTTGTCCACGTCATACCAATTGGACATATGGGAGACATGAAACACAACCCTCGGAACATGAGCACCTCACAATCTGCTGTGAATGGGAAACAGCTGCCTGAACTGCACAGTCGCATACCCCAGTATGCACGGTCAAATGATCAAACACCTATATGTCACACAAGTATCGTCTCCTATGGTCACGTCTCCGGTGGCATGCTGAGCCCTAACCGATAAACACCACAGTAGTCCTGACAACAAAGCCACAGCACAATGACACAGAGGCAGACACCTGAGGGAACATTTCACTGAGCACAACGTGTCAGCTGATACACGGGAGTGGGAGTACAGAGTGTATTGTATGGCCTGGAGTAGGCATGACTGTCCTGCTCCACGTGAAAGAGGGATGAGCCCTGGACAGTAGGCAGGTGGCTAAGCATGTGTGACACACTTGATATACATACTCCTGAGGCCCAAACATTGTTCACAACCGCAGCATGGGTGTGTGCCAAATACCCCAGGCACATGTGGTGAATCAGATCAGCAATTGGACCACATATCAAAGTAACACGCAGATTACATGTCAGAACCCAGGCATTGTGTAAGCAATGGACCCACCCATGAAGCCCACCACAGAGTTATGGGTACAAATGCTGTCCCCCACCTTGAGCTAAGCAATATGCAAGGACACAGTACCCAAGTGACACAATTTCCTGACTGTAAGGGCCACACCTGGGTATCAGATGAGGAGTGGGCAGTGCACAATTGAGGGACATGGGTCCTGGACCACATAACTGATGTACTGTTGAAGTTTAACCAGGCCAGAGGAGGGCACATAGCATGTCAGACAAAGCTCACAGTGCAGTCATGGACTCACCCCCTCCTTGCTGCTGTCTGCCCTTCAGCTGCCCATCCAGATCAGGGAAGACCACCGCCAGGATCCTGAGCATGTGGGGGTCAGGGTCCGGTGTCCGCCCTCCTGCGAGGAGGCGACAGCTTCAGCTGGACCCTTGCGATCCTCCGGGTCCAGCCCCGAAGGTCCTGCCACCTCTTCTGGCAGTTGCGGATCCGGCGCTTGTAGACCCCCACAGACCTTACTGCCCGGGCGATGTCCAGCCATATTTCCTGCTTCTGGTGGGCATCAACCTGTGAGGATGAAAAAGTGTAAAGGCCATTACTACACATGCAACAAATCCGTGCATCACACATTTGGATATACATGTCTCAATCAAAGGGGCACATGTTGTACACGGGCAGTGCAAGGATGGCTATGAACAGTTTGCCAGAAGTTACTACATGGTATCATTGCCTGGGAAGTCAAACCTTGTTTAAATGCAATGTTACTGCACTATACCTGTTCAGTGCATGTAACTACACACTATGGGGGGTGAGAACTACTCAGTGAGCCTGCTAGCCAGTGGCGTGCAGACTGTAAGTCTGGCTAGTCAGACAACATGCACATTTGTAAGGCAGTGGACAGCACACTCACCTGCTCCCCTGGTTTCCCATACAGCTTGCTGTACTGTGGAAGGAGGATGTCCAGCAGGGCCTGGTTCTCCTCAGTGCTGAAGGCTGGGGCTCTCTCCACAGTACGTGCCATTGCAGGATCCAGAGGATGCAGAGACAGCAGCAGTGGTGGTGGCAGATGTCGTCCTGGAGCATGTAGTACAGGCAAGTGAGCTCTCAGGGGAACAGCCAGCATTATATGTGTGCTGCTGAGGCAGATACCATCCCATGTGTCCAAAGTGATAGGTCCAAGTCGTTTGCATCTTCTGAATCTGGCCAATCCATGGAATTGCACCACTTACACACGCCCCCAGCATCCTTCAAAAGTTCAACTTCATGACACCCATGCATTTCCAACATTGTTGTGGGTGGCCAACTGAATTCACAGCATCAGACTCGTTAAACTTTCGAAAAACCATCCGTTGCCATGCCAGGCCATAGCCAATGCGTGCGCACCGATCGGTCCATTGCTGTACAACGCGTATTCCGGGTACAACGCGTACCCGCTAACAACAGATGCAATGGGCCAGCCGGGCACACCGATCGGTCCATTGCTGTACAACGCGTACCCGCTCACAACAGATGCAATGGGCCGGCCGGGCACACTGATCGGTCCATTGCTGTACAACGCGTATTCCGAGTACAACGCGTACCCGCTCACAACAGATGCAATGGGCCGGCCGGGCACACCGATCAGTCCATTGCTGTACAACGCGTATTCCGGGTACAACGCGTACCCACACACAACAGATGCAATGGCCAGTGCGTGCACACCGATCGGTCCATTGCTGTACAACGCGTATTCCGGGTACAACGCGTACCCGCACACAACAGATGCAATGGGCCGGCCGGGCACACCGATCGGTCCATTGCTGTACAACGCGTACCTGTACAGGTCAGTCGCATATGTCACCATGCTTGTCACTGGTGAACGTATGCCAGCCACATATACCTGCAAGAGACCATGGGGCACACCTACAACACCACACCCAGTCCACACTGTTTCCTAAGGCATGTAAGGCTGCATTACCTTTTCTGTGTATGGGGGTTAACATGTGGTTTCTGTGGTGGCACTTGTGGGCAGCCACACCCAGGCTGTGCATGTGTTCATGGGGACAGGGTCCTTTGTGTGTTGTGCACATGACCACTGTGATGTGCAACAGTTCATTTCGGAGCATGTGGCATGGTCACATTTCCAGGTTGTGTATGTGTGTGACATGTCACATACCCCCTGGGTCCCATGGGGGAAGGCATGTATGTAACAGGGTGACCCATTGCCACAATAGTGATGTCCCTCCACAGTCTGTGTGCATGTTGTGTTTCCGATGTCTCTGATTCCATGTGCGCGATGGGAGACAGTCTCCACATCAACGTTGTTTGTGCATGGACTTTGATGTTGTGCGTCACTGGCGTTCATGTCTGTCCTGCGTAGGCGACAGGGGCCACTACCTGTGGGAGTCATGTTTGTTTTTCTGACGTGTACATGATACGCCATGTAATGCCAGTGTCCATGTGGCAAGACAGGATCACTGGAAATCTACCTGTCAATGAGCTGTGATGCCTGTGGCGCATCTGTCCAGACATGTCACTGTGGTGTGTGTGTGGAACGTGACAGCAGTAAATGGGTACTGTGACACAGCCTAATGGTTTCCCATTGCACAACCTGGAACCTGTTGTCCACACATGTTGTACTGAGTAGTCAGATGATGGCCATGTAGGTGCGAGTTATGTGCGAACAGAACGGCACACACATCAAGTACTTGTGTCTTGTAATGATGTATCATGTGAAATTGAGTATGGTGAATGGCACATATGTGCGGTGACTGACAATCTTTCTTTCCTCAACCTATGCACTGCAGGGCTCCAGCTGTCCATAGACCATTCCCTGACCTGGCAACGATGGTGGAACGTGACAGCATCCGACGGTACCGATTCACCAGGCAGCTGATTGAGGATTTGGCAGTGCGCTTGGCACCACATTTGCAACCTGGCCGGCCGTACCCTACGGCGCTGACCCCCAAGGTGAAGGTAATGGCAGCCCTACACTTCTTTGCCACCGGTACCTTTCAACACACTGTGGCGACTGCCGGTGGGATGTCACAGACTATGTTCAGCCGTGTGCTACGCGATGTTTTGGAGGCAATGTTGAGATGCCTGAACCAGTACATCTATTTCCCTACACGTCAACAACTCACTGACGTCAAGAGTGACTTCTATGCCCTGGGGAGGATGCCACATGTCATTGGCTCCATTGATGGGACACATGTGGCTTTGGTACCACCACAGGCACATGAGCAGGCATACCGTTACCGGAAACATTACCATTCGATCAATGCTCTGGTGGTATGTCTTGCAGATATGACCATCACACATGTGTGTGCCCGTTTCCCTGGTTCAGCACAAGATGCCTACGTGATGAGGAGTAGTCGCATCCCGAGGATGATGGCACAGATGCAGATCCAGCGTGCCTGGCTTGTCGGTGTGTACTGACTTTGTACCATTGTGTGTGTTCTGCTCTGTAGTATACCGCCCACTTTCCCTACTCAGCTAATGTGCACTTGTCTGTCCGTAGGTGACTCCGGATACCCCAACATGCCGTGGTTGCTGACACCCCTCAGGAACCCTGTGACACCAGCCCAGATGCGCTACAATGAGGCACATGGTCGGACCAGGAGAGTGATTGAGCGGACCTTTGGTCTCCTGAAGAGCCGCTTCCGCTGCCTGGACAAGGCAGGAGGGGCCCTCCCATATGCCCCAGCAAAGGTGTGCAAGATTGTCATCGTCTGCTGCATGCTACACAACCTGGCAGTGCGGAAGGAGTTGCCTCTCATCCTGGATGACGATGACCAACGTCCGCCACCTGTGGAGGATCCTGGCCTGGACCACGATGCCAGTGATGATGATGATGATGATGGTGATGTCCGCACACAGCTCATCACCAACTTCTTCAGCTGAATGTGAGTATCCAGGGAGATGTAATGTGAATGATGTGAGTTTGCATGATATGTGTGTGTGGTGCTCTGGTGCTGTTTGAGTGTGGCCATGTGCTACTTGACTGGATGCGTGCAGCAATGTGTCCTTACAGGTAGTCTGTACTCCTCAACAGTTTTGACATGCTAACTTGGTTTTGTGTAGTTGTCTTGTGACATGTATTGGGCATGAGTATTGCAGTTCTGTCCTGTTCTTCAGTGGTTTTAACTGTGTGTCATGTCTGTCATTCACAGGGTGCTTACTGAGTACTTTGGTCAACTTGGATCCCCCGACACCATGATTCAGCTTTCAGGGTGGCAGCAGTAGTTTCCTTACAGGTGATGTGCCACACACCCCTGGACTTCATATCTTCTGCACTTGTTGACTGTGTGGCCACTGCCACGTGGGTAAACCTTGCATTTGTAGTGGAAACAACATGTTGCAAATGTGTAATAAACCTGTGCTTCACTTTGGGATGTGCGTTGTCTGTGGTCACACATCTGACTGACATTTGCTTACTGCACCTGTGGGCTAGTTGACACAGACTCTGAGTAGGTGTGGTGTCTGTGCATTCCACAGTATTTCCTGGCAACATCACTGTAGGCGATGAGTCCGATGGCCCTGGTGTCTCTGTGTTGTGTAGCCCTAGTGGTGTGTCTCCCTCATATGTGTCACGTCACCATGACTCACATGACGGTGTTGTACTTGCTGTAGCAGTTAGCATACACAGTGTAATTTAGCAGATCATCATCACCATAACAGTATCCACATTTGAATAACAACAGAGGCAAGTATGGTGTAATAGTGATTTTATTTACAGAAGTGTGTGTGTGTATAGTGCACAGGATGGTGGGTGCTGTACATTGGGATTGGGATCCAAAGTTCCCAGATGAGTTGGAAGTCTTGGTAGCAGAAATGTCCTGAGTGTAGTCCACAGTCATATGATACATTAGTCCAACTTGAACTCCCCATGTCATGTGGGAGAGTTGTGTTGCATTCGACAGGGTGAAAAGTTTGCACACAAAGGAGATTTTCCGGAACAGGTGTTGGCTTCCTGGGGGATGTACGTGGCCATCAACCTCTCAGTTTTCCTTCCTCGGAAGACCCCTCTACTTTGGGGGGGACCCTCATGTGCAGGCTGCGGTGGTGCAGAGGAGTCTCCGCCAGAGTCCTCCTCCCTCCCTGTGGCAGTGTCAGTTGTTGCAGCAGCAGATGTTGTGGGCACACAGGGAGGTGTGGCCATATTGGTGCTAATCTGGCAGAGGCATGTCAATATGTCCCTATGCACCGCTGTGAGTTCTTGCAATGTGTCCCACTTGGACTCATGCGAGACATGTGTGTCTCCACACGGGACATGTGGGAATCCAAGCGGGCATGATGGGCAGCCTGCTGCTGTTGTATGTCCTTGAGGATCCCCACTACCTGTCTGACCTCTCCGGTGCTATCCTGGTACACATCAGCGATGCGTGCCAGTTGTGGGTCATCATGCAGTCCAGACCCCTCTGCAAGCAGCGACCTATGTCTACCACCCCTCCCACCACCCCTGGCGACACGTGCAGGACCTGCGGTGGCACGCACAGGTGACCCAAGGCCCCCTTGGGGGTTGTTAGTGGTGTTGTTGTCCGTTGCTCCACAGTGGGCCTGGGACCCTGTGCTGTTATCATCGGTGTTCCTTGGTCTGTCCGTGTCGGCGGGGGTGGTCTGTGTGTTGGCAGTTGTTGGAGGGGTGGGTGCAAGGGGTGCAGATGTTGGTCCTGCTGGTGCTGCATGATGACTCACACCGGAGGTGCCAGGTAGGTCTTCGCCATCCGAGGAGGGCAGAGGCTGTTCCACACCAGTGAGCTCAGTGTCCCCCGGAGCCTGGGACAGGGACTCCTCCTCACCTGCTGCTGTGTCCCCATCATCATCACATGTATTTGGATGAGACACACATTGTATGTTATGTTTCTACAGGCATCAATGGTTCACACACATGACAGTTGTGACTGTACCTCTGGATGCAGGCATGTACATTGCATTGTCCTAAGTTGTCACAGTAAGAGGTTGATATTGGTGTAGCACATTGTCCTGCATACCTGGGGCATTTCAATGTGAATGTTGAGGTGTGTGCATGGCCAGCATTGGTTGTATTTGGTGGACATCCGGCCATCCTTCTCCACCTAGCCCAGTTATCCCACCATGAAGCATGCCACCCTTGCAGTGGGTTCAGGCTGACTCTCAGGATGTCATTCAGTGGTGTTCTGCTGTATGTTGGTGCACAGTTCCCAGCAGGGCCTTGTGCTCCCCACAGCAGTACCCAGTGTCAGCCATCTTGTCAGTCCTTATCCACTCCCTGTGATGTGAGCATGGTTCAGAGTGGTGTTGATGGGCCAATTGTGAGGGTGAGCAATATCTGTGACTACCACTCCCATCATGCTATTGCCTACGCCACCCTTCCCAGCATGCCCATACTTCCTTCCTTTTGAGTGGACTTCACTGTGTGTGAGTGTGACAGCAATGGCAAGATGGCTGACAGTGTGGTCCTGTTGTTTGTTGGTGCACAGTTCCCAGCAGGGCCTTGTGCTCCCCACAGCAGTACCCAGTGTCAGCCATCTTGTCAGTACTTATCCACTCCCTGTGATGTGAGCATGGTTCAGAGTTGTGTAGATGGGCCAATTGTGTGGGTGAGCAATATCTGTGACTACCACTCCCATCATGCTATTGCCTACGCCACCCTTCCCAGCATGCCATACTTCCTTCCTTTTGAGTGGACTTCACTGTGTGTGAGTGTGACAGCAATGGCAAGATGGCTGACAGTGTGGTCCTGTTGTTGTTGGTGCACAGTTCCCAGCAGGGCCTTGTGCTCCCCACAGCAGTACCCAGTGTCAGCCATCTTGTCAGTTGTTTTCCACTCCCTGTGATGTGAGCATGGTTCAGAGTGGTGTTGATGGGCCAATTGTGAGGGTGAGCAATATCTGTGACTACAACTCCCATCATGCTATTGCCTACACGCCCCTTCCCAGCATGCCCGTACTTCCTTCCTCTTGACTCTGCTTCCCTGTGGGGTAGTGTGCCTGTGCTGACAGGAAGGCTGACAGTGTTGTCCTTGCGTTTGTTTGGCTACAAGTCCCAAGAGTGTCCCTGTGCTTCACACAGCATTACCCAGGGTGGTGGTTCTTTGTGGGATCTTCATTTGGTGTGTGAGGCATTGCATTCTCCCAGGTGGGTTATGTGGAGTTTGTGTTGAGGGGGTGGTTGAGGAGAGCTGCTTGTAACTATGGTCAGTGCTGTGAGTCCTCCTTCCCACCCAGCCAGATATCCCACCATGCAATGTGCTTGCATTACAGGGAGTGCAAGTTGGCTTTCAGGATGTCAGGCAGTGGTGTTCTGCTGTTTGTTGGTGCACAGTTCCCAGCAGGGCCTTGTGCTCCCGACAGCAGTACCCAGTGTCATCCATCTTGTCAGTCCTTATCCACTCCCTGTGATGTGAGCATGGTTCAGAGTGGTGTAGATGGGCCAATTGTGTGGGTGAGCAATATCTGTGACTACAACTCCCATCATGCTATTGCCTACACCCCCTTCCCAGCATGCCCATACTTCCTTCCTTTTGAGTGGACTTCACTGTGTGTGAGTGTGACAGCAATGGCAAGATGGCTGACAGTGTGGTCCTGTTGTTTGTTGGTGCACAGTTCCCAGCAGGGCCTTGTGCTCCCACAGCAGTACCCAGTGTCAGCCATATTGTCAGTCCTTATCCACTCCCTGTGTTGTGAGCATGGTTCAGAGTGGTGTTGATGGTCCAAATGTGAGGCTGCCCATTATCTGTTACTACGAGTCCCATCATGCTCTTGGCTACACTGACTTCACCAGCATACACAGGATTCCTTCCTTTCTGTGAGCTTCCCTGTGAGGTGGTGTTCTAGTGGTGGCTAAATATCTGACAGTGTTTGTTAGTTAGATTTGTGCCACTGCCTAGCTCTATTTGGTATTGGGTTTGTACATGTCATGACACAGTTACATATCACTATGACATGGCATGTATTGTGTTTATCTGACTGACATACACTTCTTGGGATGATTATCTTTTGGTTGCTGTTGATTTGCTAGGTGTGCATGGTTTGACTATCCCCTTGACAGTGATGTGTGTGTATTGGCACACAATATTGTATATATTAGTTGTGTACTCACCAGGCTCTGGGATGTTTGTTAGTCCATATACGCTCACTGGTGGTAGGATGGCCCGCACCTTCTCCTCCCAGGGCCTGAGGTGTACTGATTTGGCAGGAGGGCCACTGCCGGTGTGCTGGCTCAGGAGGTAATCCTTCTTCAGTAGGTCCCTGACCCTCCTGCGCACATCATACCACCTGTTCTGGATGTCTTCCTTTGTGTGCAAACATGGTGATTGTGCGTTCACCCTGTCGACGATCCTTGCCCACATCTTGGTTTTCTGTGCCATGGGGGTCTGTTGGACCAATGTGCCAAACAACTGTGGCTCTACCCTCAGGATCTCATCTACCATGACTTCCAATTCACTATCTAGGAACTTTGGATTCTTCTTTAGGGGCATGGTGATGGGTGGTGGTGGTGATTGATGTGTGTGTGTGTGCAGGTGAGGGTGTGTGTGTGTAGGTTTTGCTGGGTGAGGGTGAGGGTGCTATTTGTTGAGGTGCTAATGGTGTGTGGCTTTTGTGTTGGATGAGCTGTGTGTGTGTCTGCTGTCTGCTGGTGTTCTGTGCTGGCAGGTCAGTGGAATTTGCAAAGGATCATGGTAGGGATTTGTGGCCTTTATGTAGGTGGAGTTGGGGGTGTGTTCTTGTTCCATTTTCCCCCCCCCTGTATTTATTGGCTTTGTCATTGCTTGTTTGACCCTCTTTTTTTGTATTTTTTCATTTGTGATTATTGTGCATGTTGGAGTCGTTCTTCTGACCGAGTAGGACGTTGCAGTTATCTCGTGCGCGCCTCTCCGAGTCGTTCCCGCTGTGTTTCAGCTCGGTTTCATATGCGGCGTACGCGTCGGTCGCGGTGTATTGTGTTTGTTCGGCTGGGTTTTGTATGTGTGTCGGTCGTACGGCTTGGGCTCCGTGCGAATCGGTCTGCTTTTGCACCCATTGCATCGTACTGCGCGGGTTGGAGTTCGCGGGTACGATTCGTTCGGGTTTCTTCCCTGTGCGTGTCGGTCGGTTCAATTCGCGTGGTTTTCCGGCCGGATAGCTTGTTTCCGTCCGGGTCGGTCGTTCGCCTTGAGTTCCGTACGAGTCGGTCGTGATTCACATGCATTTCATCGTACTTCCCAGGTCGGGCAACGCCGGTACGTGTCGGTCGGACTAATATCCCGTACCAAGTTGGTCGGTATTTTTTCCGGCCCGAGTCGGATTCGGCCCCTAAGTGTCAGGTTAGTATTTCATTCCTCTAAAGTCATAATGCAAACTTTCTCTTATGGCCGCATTAAGCAGGTTAGATTGTTTTGGTAAACCTTAACACTATCTATAGGTCTGTGTGGCATAAAATGTAACCAAGCTGTGTCATTTATTTTGCTTGTGGTTGTAACTTCATGTTTTCTACTAAAGGCACTCTAGAAAGCATTAAGTCATAGTTAGAATAGAAATATTGAAAATGTTCACGTCTATTTACAAGTAAAAGCAGTATACTACATGTAATTCCATAGGATAATGACATGTGATAATATGTGACTTCTTCTGATGCTGATGACGGTAAATGAGCACAGACATAACAGTCTTTCCCTCACATGGCATGTGTCTGTTCCTGTACTAATCTAGAATAAACGTTAGTTGAGTAATCCTCTCTATTGTATGCTGCAAGTGAAGCTTTCAATTGCTCTTCATCATTCAGGTATGTATGTATTTTTGTGGTATTTGCATATCTGTAGCCTTTCTCAGGTGTTTAATAAAATCCTACTAGCACTATTGTAATCATTATTATTGTTATCACGAAAACTGAACACATAATATATTTAACCCTATTTCTAAGGCAACACGTTTCTCCAAAAGCAGATTAGATGCAGTCAGGTTCAAAGTTCAATGCAGTATTTTGTAAGTAGCTTCATTAAGATGGATAACTTTCAGCAAAGCAATCTTTCTTTAAACAATCTTTAACCCTAGTCTGTGTTCTTCTAAATTGTTATCCTTACTCTTCTATAGCAGATTCAGGCTTAGGTAATCTTTAAAAAAATGAGTTAGTGTCATTCTCTTTATCTCTTTCAAACAACCTTTTTGATTTTTTTTTTTCAATGACTGTTTATGATTGCAGTTTTTGTCAAGTATCTTTATCCCAACAATGTTTACTGTAGTGAAGTCATGGAGCCTCAAACAGTACAGATTTCACATCACACAACTCATCTATTGTGATATTCAATACTTCGTTAATGTAGTAAGATCACTCACGTGATAAATACCTCTGTCAAGGCACTCTTGCTCTTTTTGATCTTCTCAGTTTTTGATGATCACTCTCTGTATCACTTTCATCACTTGACTTTGTCTCCTCAGGAATAGATGATGGAATCCAATCAACTGATATGCTCTTTTGCAGTCTTCCTTGATAACAGTTCTGTGGCCATTCAACTCTACCGGAGACTCTTCTTGTTTCAGTGCTTGTTACTTTACTCAGATCTTCTGACTGTACTGATGTTGTTTCAGTAGAGTTTCCAAGTTGAGAGTCAGTCTCTGCTTCTCCTTCATTAGAGGCTTCAATGCCACTTTGTGAAGCAATAGCTACTTGGATTTGTGTTGTAGTTTGTGAATCTTCACCCCTTTTTGTCTGTTTACTGCTGTTGTATTTTCGGTGCCACTGCTCTTCGCGGTCTCTCAGCTGGGGGTGGTGTGGTCACCAATGCTCTTCATTCAGGATGAAAGAACACAATTTATTTTTCTGGATTTCTTGGTGTGTGATGTGCACTGTTCTTGATGCTGATCTTTAGTGGCAGCTGCAACCTGGTAAGAAACATAACAGACCACATGAGTCAATCCTTTGCAGTTGTCGAGTATCATATCATCTGTGGTGTTCAAGAGTGCATTTTAGATAGAACAGGCAAGCTCATAGCATGGACCATGAGACTCTCATGGGGTGATAGAGCCATCCTCCTTTCAGGGATATGGTGAATACTTATCAGCACAAAAGCAAAGCATCTGGTTATTTCAGTGATGTTGTAGTACAAACTTTAACTAGTCAAGGCTTGACAGTCCCATTCATTGGTTCGACTATACCTGAAGCCTCAAGCAAATAGCTGCAATGTAGTCTTTCCTCAATCTCTAATGCTGTGCAAATCATCTTCAAGACCTCATTTTTAAAGTGGGTCCCTCTCTCTGATTCCAGAGAAACTGGCTTTCTGTACCTGGGAATCAATTCTTGCAATAACAGTTTTGCTACTGGTTGGGTAGGCTTCCACCAATCTCGAGAAGACATATACTATGACTAGGACATTGCTCAGCCCATTGCAAAGAGGCATTTTGATTATGTCCATCTGCATTGTGTTGAAAGGACCACCTGATCTCTATATGCGACTCAGTTTAACATGTTCTTTTCTCTGCATTCATTTGTTGACATGTCACACGCCGATGACACACTTCTTCTGCAAGCATCCTGAACCTGGGATTAAACCAGTTTTGTCCAAAGAATCTAACCATGGTGTTTGAATTCATGAACGTATTGTGTCAATGAGAATAGCAAACTATCAGATAACACTGGTTTCCCATGAGCTGACACCGATATGTCATTTGCATTTTTCTCACCACCTGCTCTGATCCTGATTCATTGCTCTGAAACATTTTCCTGTACTCTTTGTAATTCATCCTAAGTATCAGTTACTTTTATCAACAATGAAAATGAAGTGTCCTCCTTAGATTTGCATGTGAAATTTCCATTAAAAGTGCAGGCCTCTTATTTGAGCAGTTAAACTGCATTCTCTGCTAAAGGCAATCAATTATACAACTTGTACTGCAGTAACCCCTTGAAGCCATGAAGATTTGACAATTTGACAGCCTTTCAAAACTGCATTTTCAGATGACAAAGTTCCCTGCTCATATTTCGTCAGACTATTATGGGTCACATATCGGGTTTTTTCTTGTGTCAATAGAAGCTCCACAGAGTGTGAGACCATTACAGTTAAAGGTTATCCCATTACTATGCTCTCACTCTTTTCCAAAATAGTGGTCACCGCAGCAACTGCTTTAAGGCAGTCGGGCAGTCCTGCGACAACAGGGTCAAGGGTAGTCAAAAGTTTGCCACTGGCTTCCGAGCATGATCATGTGTTTGAGTCGGCACTGAGAGAGTGCAACTCTCCCTCTCACTGCAAATTTCTTTACTGTAATCGGGCATTCCTAGTGCTGTGGCATGACAACATTTATCTTTCAGCTCTAGGAAGACTTTCAAGCATTCTGTCCAAGGAAGCGGATCAGACATATCCTTGTGTGTCAGCCTCAGAAAAGGCTTTGCCATATGGGAAAAGTTTGGTATCCACTTTCTACAGTAGCCAATCATTCCCAGAAACATCCTGACTTCTTTCTGTGTTCGAAGTGAATTCATCTGAAAAATTGTTTCAACTCTCTAATGACACCTTTTAGTTCCCTTCTCAATTATGTGCCCCAGATATTGAACTTCTTTCTGGCAGTACTGCAGTTTACCTGGTGATTCTTTATGCCTATTTTCAGCCAGGTGATTCACCAAGGCAATGGAATCTTGTTTACAACTTTCCTGAGTTTCCAAAGCCCCTACAAATCACATATGTATTGTGTAAGTGCTGATCTCTAGGCCATTTGTAATGACTTCAGAATCTTTTAAAGATTTTGCTAAAAATATATGGATTTTGCTTATATCCTTGCAGGACTCAGCACCATGCCAGAACTCTCTGCTGGAAAATAAATGAAAAGATGAACTGGCTATCTTCATGCAATGGCACTGAGAAGAAAGTCTGATAAAGATCAATGGCAACAAACCATTCTGCAGTACATAGAATTTGGAATATTATTGTGGCTGGATTCAGTACCCATGGGACAACATGGAAGAACTAATTTGTTAATCTTTCTCAGATCCTGAATGATCTTATACTTTCCATTGGATTTCTGCAAACCTATGATTGGAGAGTTACCTGGACTTCCGATCAATTCCCTTAAAGTCCCCTTCTGAATCATGTCTTCTATTACAGGAATTATCCCTGCAATTGTTGCTGGAGTCAGATAGTTCAGTGGTGTTTTTGGGTATACTGCATTTGTCTTTAGGTTAATTCGGACCAGTTCTACTCCTTTAGTCAGTCCAATGTCTTTCCCTTTGAGATCCCATACTTTTGAGTTCACAGTTTCTCTCAAGTCAGCAGGTAATTATTCAATTTTCATTAATAGAAACAATCCTGCAACTGTCTTTTGCTGAACCATTGTAAACTCTACATTTTCATCATTCATCTGAAACTCTACACCATCCAGTGTGCAATAGATTGTGCAGTTTAACTTGCTCAATAAATCTCTCCTTAAGAGATTTACTGGGCTTGTGTCACAAACAACAAATTGGTGATTTTCTTCAAATGAGCCTATTTGTACTGGGCCTTCCCTCAAACTAGATTGGTAAACTGTTTATTTGAAGCTCCTACAACTTGGATCTACTCTTTGAGAGGGGTATGTCTGGGACTTTCACATTTCTAACAGTGGACCTGGTAGCAACAGTATCTATGAGAAATGATACGGGGTGGCCATTCACCTCAACTTTGACGAATGGACTACTCTGGACTATCTCTAAGAGTGTGCCAAGCACTTAATCTTCCTCCCCCCTCAGACACCGTCATTGGGACATATCAGAGCTTAAGACATCATTATAGAAAACCAGTAATTGCTGAAAGGCATTCTGATTTCAATAAATCAATATCTTTATTCGGTCTTATTGAGAATAGACCATAAAAGTACATAGGAATATTGCACATAGCCGTAATCACAGATAAAAATGTTAAAATAATCTTATATTAAGAACAGTTTATGAAGGATATATATTCATAAACAGCTTTAAAATTGCACATTGCATCAAATAACCACTGGCATAATTATCCTTTCATAGTTTTTATAGCCCTGATGGCAACTTTCAAAAAAGCCCAGACACAGTAAACAGTTTCAGGTAAACTTAGGAATTGTAAGTGGAGGAGAGCTGGTCTACAGCGTCGGAGACCTAGCATCCGTAACAGAGGTGTCAGAAAGTGCTTTCGTGCTAAACTGTGCAATGTGTAAAAGACGATAAATTGCAATAATGATTGTGCAGAATGATTGTCGCAGGGACGAGTGGATACAAGGTTTCCCTCTGGATCTCTTTTTTTTTTTAAAAGTAAGGACCAATGGTTTAACCCTGCTCAGAAGTGAAAATGAAGTGACCGCTCCCATCTTGACAAATTCAAAGATAAGTACAGGGGAGGTTCCTCTGTATATAAAAGACTACAATAATTCAAAACCAAGGGTTTATCTAACACAATTTTCAATCTTCTGTTTGCACAAAAGTCCATAAATAATGATTTGAGTTAGGGGATCGCTGGAAATTATTTTGATTTGTGTTTAGAAAAGGATTTGTAATTGTTTTTGGCATCTGGTTCAAATTCAATCTTGGGTTTCCCGTATTCTGTGGGACCATTTGAGCTTGTGGGACCTGCATCATTGAAAATTGTTTTTGCATCAGCACTTGCATCTGTTGTATTAGTATATTTTGCATCTGCACTCCCTTCTGCATTTGCACATTTCTGTTTGCATTATCAGGATTAAATCTATACTCCATCTTCCAATGCCCGATCCTGTGACATATGTGACAAGGAGTCATTTTCTTCAATGCTGCAACCTCCATTCCTGAACCTGAATCAATTGGAACACCTCTGCCCCTACCTTGTGGATCATAAAAACTTCCTGGATTTCCCTGAATATGTGGTTGTGGAACAGCAACACCTTGCATACCTCCTTGATTTCCTGCAAAAGAAGAACTCTGAAAACCTTTCTGAGCAACTTTATTCTGAGCCAACATGAATTTCTCTTTAATCTTTTTCTGTTTTATTTTTTGTTCATCACTGCAATATTTCACATACCTCAGGATCTCATCAAGTGACTTATTCTTCCAGCAGATTACACTTTGGGTTATATGCAAACTGATTTCCGGTCTCAACCCTAAAACAAACTGAAATATAAAAATCCTCATGCCTTTCTCATCATGGTATTCTCTTCCACTGAGGTGCAAGAACACTCACAACAACTGCTCAGAGTACGCATTATCTGAATATTTTGCTTTTTGTGTCGCTCAATAAATTTTCAACCAATCAAGATCTTTTGTAGGCACTCTCCCTTTCAGGAAAGTAATAACTGCTTCATATTTTTCAATAACTACAGTAGATGGTGCATTAGTGCGTGTCATTCTCGCTGGTTCTACGCGTGGCCATTGTACAGCAGTCTTATACTCAGCCCGCAAATCACTTGGTACCACAATTTCAAAGAATGTATTCAAATCAATTCATAGCACCTTTAAAATCTTAACAAATCGATCAACTTGTGTGAACTGTTGCCCAGGCTAGTCTCTCAATTTTGGGAAGTTGTTCACAAAAGCAGCAAGATCTCCTCTACTCCAAGACACATAGACATGCAATTCTCCCGCTATTTCTCTCAGTGGATAAGCTAAAGCTCCTTCCACATTCTTTTCCCCTATGAACTCAGGTTCTTGCTTTTCCTTTTCATGTTTTCTTGCCCATTTGTTTTCTTATTTTTAAATTTTGCTCCATCGTCAAATAAATTTGATTAATTCTGTAATGTGCAACAGCATTCCTGAAGAACGCATGTTAGCAATTGCTTCATCATCTAATTGAACCCTTTAACTTTTCTGCAAAGGAACACTTTAGAAAGGTCTACCTTATATTTCCAAGCCAAATCTGTCAATTTATCATGTGTAATTGCTGCTTGTCTTGTAATTTCTTAACACAGGTAAATCAATTCTTTCTCTTGATATTGGTTCAAATGTTCTAATTCTAAATATCCCCAAATTAATTCTTCCAGTTCAACTTTTAATTTGGAAGTAACTAATGGTCTCTCCTTTTCAGGTTCTGAGTTAGCTTGTTGCACTGTGCTCTCTGTCTTTGCAATCCCTACAGCTTCTTCAAACCATGGTGGAAAAATTAGATCTTCACCAAAGTTGTTTTCCCGGGGGTTATTGATGTTGTGAAAACAAGCTTTCACCCATCTCTTAATTCCTGCACTACCTGAGGGGGGTCTCCATACAACAATGTATGAATTCTGAGGGGTTGGAATAAATCCTGTTGTATGTAAACCTCCTACTGTTCCTTGAGCCTCTGAAGTCAAGGGATCACTGACATAACATCGACAATCAACACTCAAAATATCGATCTACAGAATTATCGACACACAAATATCGATAACATAAATATCGATATTCTATACTTAAAAAAACTACACAAATATCGACACAAAATTATCGACAAACATTAACATCAATATAACTAATATCAATCAAAAAATATAGTAATAACTAATATCGAAATCATTAAATAAACATACAAAATGACACAAATATTTTAAACAAAAATATAGATCACACTAATATTGCCCAAAACAAAATATCTACACCTTAAAAATATTTTTATAACATCAGATATAACAAAAATAATATAAACAATATCACAAACACACACAACTCATGAAATAAATAAATTTAACACTAAATAAATTTTAACATATTTAAACTCAACAAATATATTATACTTACACACACTATATATAAAATAAATATTTTTTAATATACATGAATGCAAAATAAAATACAAATAATGTACTATTACACTGTTAAATAAACTAAGAATAAAAAAAAGTTCAACTGAACATTAATTAGCGTTTCCCATATAAGGAAAAAACTGCCAAATTAATTGAAAACATTAGTAACAACCAATGAAAAATACCTACAACTAAAATAACCCAATAAAATTGAAAGCACAATTAAAGAAACACTATATAAACAAAAGAAAATGTAACATTATTTCATGCTCCAACAACATAACCAAGAATAAGGGGAATCTCTGCCGGATTGCTGCTGCAACACTGGACTTCATCATTGAAAGCTCTGAATACAACCTCAAAAAGTAAGTAAAATATCTATTTAATGTTACAACTGCATAAAATAATCGTAAAGCACTTTTTATTTTAACTAAATAATTAATGTATATTTTTTATTAAATATATCTCCTCTACGGAAACTTCAACACATACTCAACTACCTTCAAACATCATCCAAAAACCACATTGCCAAAAAAGATAGTGTAAATCACAATTAAACTATTAAAACAAGTAAAATTCCCAACCCAAATTGCCCACTACCCACACAAACCCCAAAATGAAATAAATGCTGTTAAACACATTTATTAACATTTACATTTTTCTTCTGCAGGAAATCAAAATAAACACTAAAGGCAACACCAACAGAAACACCTCAGCGTCAAAAAAAGATAAACATATTCAAACATGTAAGTATAATGTTGTATATAAAAACCTGTATTAAAATTAAACAATTACAATACATTTAATATTTGTTATATACGTTTCTCATAGAATTCGAAACATCAGAATGACTGAAGGTGCCAAATTCATAACTTCCCAGAAAGGAAAATTTTTATTATGTTATATGGCATATGTCTACACCCAGGAGAAACAGACAGGGGACAAAGTTAATTGGAAATGCAGCTAATATTATTCAAATGCATGTTATGGGAGGGCTACAACTAAAGAAACTACTGTGTTACATGTTAAGGAACATAACCACCCCTAACATAGCTGAAATAGAAGTGAGAGATGCTTTAGACACTCTGAAAGAAGCTAGCACTAGCTCTCAAAGACCTACTACTGAAATATTAAAAGATGTACTCCCCAGAGTTCCAGAACATGTAACTGGCCAATTACCCTCTGTCTCAACGTTGAAAAGGCTAATAGCTAGAACAAAAAAGCAACTGCTGCCACCCCACCTACCCCCAAACTTTCAGTGAAATACAATTACCACCTGAACTCACTGTAAGTCTAATCAAATCAAATCAAAACAAGCTTTATTCAATTTAAACACTTAAATCACAAAAGCATAATACATAAAAAGATAAAATCAGATAATTTCATGTCCATTAAAGTACAAAATTGAAAACATCAAATATAAAATATATTCATGAAGTATTCAAGTCAGGGTTGTAATCTCTTAAAAGGACATGCATAGACAATATTGCTTAAAAATTCATATAGGAAGTTAAAGCTAGGGGGATTACATGGTTTTTCGAGTTCTAATCACACCCTTTAAGTATTTTGCTAAAGGTTCCATATAGATCTCTTCGTCCAACAATTGTAATTTAAAAAAGTCAGGCTGACATTGACTCAAACCCAACCTCTTCAGTATTGGCATGATCCATCTTCTGCACAAAACAACATAAAATTTGCAGAAGAACAACACGTGTATGGTAGACTGAGAGGAAATATCGTCACAAGGACAAGAATCTAAAGGCCGAGACCAGTCGTTTATATTAGAGAACGCAGTCATTCTAAAACAATTACCAGTACGGAAACGAGTTAACAACATCCTATCGTAGCTCCCCTTCACACTTGCAAGGTAGGGTTGGATCCTTGGTTGTGATAATAAAAGTTGGTTGCTTCTTGGGATAGTCTGTTGTTCCCCAGGAAGTCCATACAGATAGGCTTGAGTACTTTCCTGGGAACAGCTCCAATACTAGGCGGGTTTGAAAAATATTCTGGACATCCCAGATCAGTCACAAAGTTTTTGACATACTTAAGCCATGGTATACATGACTCCCCTTCCAGTTTAAAACAGTCTAAAATCACCTCGCGATTAAGGCTGGTAGCGGGATTGGACCAAATCTTGTGCCATAAAAGTACCGGCTGACTTTTAGTTATATCTGATACATATGGTATGCCAAGTTCTGCATGGCAGACATATGTGACCGTGCTCTTTGGAACCGCTTAAAGGTATCTTATAAATAAGTTCTCCACAAGTTGTAGAGGTTGTGCATCTGCAAAACCCCAAATACCGGCTCCATATATGGCTGTTGAAATACATTTAGCGTTATAGATTTTTATCATTTCAACAATAGGTCGTTTACCCAGCTTCCTGGCAAAATTCACTAAAGCTGCCGTTGATTTTGCAAAAAGTAATTTCCTTGCTGTTACGGCATTTGTCCACGAGCCCCTTTTTTCGAAAACTATTCCCAAGTATGAGAAATAGTTCATAAATTCCAATTTTTTATTGTTAACAAAAAAGTCTTAGCACTTTAGGCTATTTTTGCCACTTTTCATCAGGTATATTTTGGTAATGTTAACTTGAAGTTCCAAGTTTGACATGAACGTAACAAAACTGGTAACAACCTTTTGCAGCCCCAATTGTGTGCGGGATAATAGAACAGAGTCATCCACATATAATAACGCTGCAATTGGGCGACCACCGATTTGAGGGGTGACCTGACAATCATTACTTAGTGCTGTACCCAGTCCGTTTATATATGAGGTAAAAAGAAAGGGGGCTAGCACGCATCCCTGCCTTACCCCCTTTCTAAAGGGGAAATTCTGAGTACACTCCCCAGCTTTACCAAAACTGGCTTGTGCATCATTATACAGTAACCTTAGGAAGTTAATGAGTTGCGGGTCCACACCCATGCCCTCTAGAATACACCAGAGCTTGGTGTGGCTGACACAACCAAATGCTGAACTCAAGTCGACAAAAGCCAAAAACAGATTCCCCCTTTTAGCTTGTACAAATTTCCCCCAAATTAAGTTTAAATTTAGGCCTTGTTCAATTGTACCTAGACCTTTCCGAAAACCGTATTGCAGTTCCGAAATTATGCCCATCTCATCTGTCCAGATTTGTAGTCTATTTAAAATAATACGGCCGACCACTTTTGCGTATTGCATCCAAAAGTGAAATTGGCCTGTAGCACGCTGGGTCATTACGATCCCCTTTTTTAAAAATAGGAACAAGTATGGACTCTGACCAAGTGGGGATGAATCCCTGCATACAACATGCTTTCAAGACGGACGTTAACAGCGTTCCCCAAAGAAAAGGATTTGTTTTATATAAATCCATAGGAACACTATCTGGCCCGGGAGCTTTCCTTCCTTTACTTGCGTTGATTGCCTCAATTGCTTCCTCCACCGTAAAGTCAATGTCTATTGGGAGGACGTTAAGAGTCTGTATTCCCAGATCATAGTGAAAAAAGTCACCAGAGTCCTTATCATATAGCTTAGAAAAATGTTTCACCCACTGCTCTGCACCAATAGCGATCTCAATAGAGGGAAGATTTTTGGGTGCCAAAAATGGGGCATTCACAGCCTTCCAGAAGGACGTACCATCTTTTAATTCTGATGCAGATTGAAGGTCCCGCCAAGCTTCTAGTCTAATAGACTCTATGCGGGCCTTAAGAGAGATTTTGTAAGCCTTTCTGGCCAGCTTTATTTCGGCCTGGTCTCTATCTGTAAGTCATAATAAAGAGTAATTTCTACTTTATGCCAATAAATCTAATGACAAAATAATTATTGTATATGCAACTCCCATAAACTTACTTAAACTACGAAATTGTGAGACATGGATGATAGACGGACATTTAAAATATGCCCCAAACCATTTTACCAATTATATGCAATCCATGGACTGTATCACAATACCAACATCCCCTTTATATATGCCCTGTTACCGAACAAGCAAACCACTACCTATGTAGAACTCTTAACAAAAGTAAAGCAGGAAACTAATAATTACTACCCTCAAAAAATGATCACAGACTTTGAACAGTCAATGATGCAAGCCATTCTGAAAAACTACCCTCACACAGCAATCCAAGGTTGCTATTACCACTTCCAATGCATTTGGAGACACCTTCAAAAATCTACGCTCAGTGTAGAATATGCAACTAATAGCAATTTTGCATATGAAATAAAAAAACTAATTGCACTAGCATACGTCCCAATAACTGATGTAGCAGAACACTACATTCTCTTAATTGAAAGCCCCTACTACCAAACAAATGAACAAAAACTAAGTCCCCTACTCGACTATTTTGAAGACACCTGGGTGGGAAGGCTACACAGATCTGGACACATGAGACAGCCCAGATACCACATACTATGGTGGAATGTATATAACAGTACCCTAAACAAAGAAGCTAAAACTAATAACGCTGTGGAAGGATGGCATAATGCTTTCCAAGCCACAACAGGCAGAACCCAAACAATCCTACATAAATTAATACAATCCTTCCAAAAGGAACAAAGCTACCAGCAACTAAGGGCCGATTCCGATCTCGTAATGAAAGCCCTCCATACAACTCGGATCTGGAGGGCTTTCCAAGCGAGACGTGCTCCGGGAGTCCGAACGAGCGAGTACGATGCTGCTGTATGCTTACGGACTAGGCTCGCTCGGATTCCCATTGAACTCTATGGAGACCGTGTACAGACGCGTACACAGGCTCCCATAGCAAAAAGGGGTGTCCCATCAACACCACCCTGAACCATGCGCACATCACAGGGAGTGGAAAACAACTGACAAGATGGCTGACACTGGCTACTGCTGTGGGGAGCACAAGGCCCTGCTGGCAACTGTGCACCAACCAACAGCAGGACACCACTGACTGACATCCTGAAAGACAACTTGCACTCCCTGCAATGGAAGCACCTTCCATGGTGGGATATCTGGCTGGGTGGGAAGGAGGACTCACAGCACTGACCATAGTTACAAGCACCTCCCCTCACACACCCCCTCAACACTAACTCCACATAACCCACCTGGGAGAATGCAATGCCTCACATCCTAACTGAAGATCCCACAAAGAACGACCACCCTGGGTTATGCTGTGTGAAGCACAGGGACACTCTTGGGACTTTTAGCCAAACAACTGCCAGGACAACACTCCCAGCCATCCTGTCAGCATAGGCACCCCACCCCACAGGGAAGCAGAGTCAAAAGGAAGGAAGGATGGGCATGCTGGGAAGGGGGTGGAGGCAATAGCATGATGGGAGTTGTAGGCACAGATAATGGTCACCCTCACAATTGGCCCATCAACACCACTCTGAACCATGCTCACATCACAGGGAGTGGAAAAGGACTCACAAGATGGCTGACACTGGGTACTGCTGGGGGAGCACAAGGCCTTGCTGGGAACTGTGCAACAACCAACAGCAGGACACCACTGACTGACATCCTGAAAGACAACTTGCACTCCCTGCAATGGAAGCACGTTCCATGGTGGGATATCTGGCTGGGTGGGAAGGAGGACTCACAGCACAGACCATAGTCACCAGCAGCTCCACCCACACCCCCTACACACAAACTCCACACAACTCACCTGGGAGAATGCATTGCCTCACACTCCAATCAAATAACCCACAAAGAACCACCACCCTGGGTCATGCTGTGTGAAGCACAGGGACACACATGGGACCTGTAGCAGAACTAACCCCAGGATAACACTGTCAGCCATCTTGTCAGCACAGGCACACAACCCCACAGGGAAGCAGAGTCAAAGGGAAGGAAGCATGGGCATGCTGGGAAGGGGGTGGAGGCTATAGCATGATGGGAGTGGTAGTCACAGCTCAACATCCCTCACCCACATGGCCCAGCAAGCTCACACCCAAGCATGCACACACCACAGAGAGTGGAAAGCCCCATCAAAGATGTCTGACACTGGTGCTCTGTTGTGGGGAGCACAAGGCCATGCTGGGAACTGGCCACAAACCAACAGCAGGACACCACTGTCAGCCATCTTGCCATTGCTCTCACACTCACACACAGTGAAGTCCACCCAAAAGCAAGTAAGTATGGGCATGCTGGGAAGGGGGGTGGAGGCTATAGCATGATGGGAGTGGTAGTCACAGCTCAACATCCCTCACCCATATGGCCCAGCAAGCTCACACCCAAGCATGCACACACCACAGAGAGTGGAAAGCCCCATCTAAGATGCCTGACACTGGTGCTCTGTTGTGGGGAGCACAAGGCCATGCTGGGAACTGGCCACAAACCAACAGCAGGACACCACTGTCAGCCATCTTGCCATTGCTCTCACACTCACACACAGTGAAGTCCACCCAAAAGCAAGTAAGTATGGGCATGCTGGGAAGGGGGTGGAGGCTATAGCATGATGGGAGTGGTAGTCACAGCTCAACATCCCTCACCCACATGGCCCAGCAAGCTCACACCCAAGCATGCACACACCACAGAGAGTGGAAAGCCCCATCAAAGATGTCTGACACTGGTGCTCTGTTGTGGGAGCACAAGGCCATGCTGGGAACTGGCCACCAACCAACAGCAGGACACCACTGTCAGCCATCTTGCCATTGCTCTCACACTCACACACAGTGAAGTCCACCCAAAAGCAAGTAAGTATGGGCATGCTGGGAAGTGGGGTGGAGGCAATAGCATGATGGGAGTGGTAGTCACAGATATTGGTCACCCCCACAACTGTCCCATCAACACCACCCTGAACCATGCGCACATCACAGGGAGTGGAAAACAACTGACAAGATGGCTGACACTGGCTACTGCTGTGGGGAGCACAAGGCCCTGCTGGCAACTGTGCACCAACCAACAGCAGGACACCACTGACTGACATCCTGAAAGACAACTTGCACTCCCTGCAATGAAAGCACCTTCCATGGTGGAATATCTGGCTGGGTGGGAAGGAGGGCCGGATGTCAACCAAATACAACCAATGCAGACCATGTACACACCCCAACATTCACATAGAAATGCCCAAATAATGCAGGACAATGTGCTACACCAATATCAACCCCTGACTGTGACAACTTAGGACAATGCAATGTACAGGCCTGCATCCAGAGGCACAGTCACAACTGTCAGGTGTGTCAACCATTGATGCCTGCAGAAACATAACATACATTGTGTGTGTCTCCCAAAAACAGGTGATGATGGAGACACAGCAGCAGACGCTGAGAGTCCCCGTCCCAGGCTCAAGAGGATACGGAGCTCACTGGTGTGGAACAGCCTCTGCCCTCCTCGGATGAAGAAGACCCACCTGGCACCTCCGGAGCAAGTCATCATGCAGCACCAGCAGGACCACCAGCTGCACCCCCTGCACCCACCCCTCCAACGACTGTCAACACACATACCACCCCTGCCGACATGGACAGACCAAGGAGCACCACCACCACCAGCACAGGGACCCTGGACCAACGTGGGGCCATGGACACCACCACCACCAACAACCCCCAAGGTGGCCCAGGGTCACCTGTGCGTGCCACCTCAGGTACTGCACGTGTCGCCAGGGGTGGTGGGAGGGGTGGAAGACATAGGTCGCTGCTCGCAGAGGGGTCTGGACTGCATGATGACCCACAACTGGCACGCATAGCCGATGCGTACCAGTCCAGCACCGGAGAGTTCAGCCAGGTAGTGGGGCTCCTCAGGGACATTAAACAGCAGCAGGCTGCCCATCATGCCCGCTTGGACTCCCACATGTCCCGCGTGGAGTCCAAGTGGGACACACTGCAAGAGATGACGGCGGTGCATATTGACATATTACAATGCCTCCGCCAGATGAGCAGCAACCAGTCAACACCTCCCTGTGTGCCCACAACATCTGGTGCTGAAACAACTGCAACTGACACAGGGAGGGCGGATGACTCTGGCAAAGAGTCCCCTGCACCGCAGCAGCCTGCACTTGAGGGTCCCCCCCCAAATAAGAGGGGCCGTCCAAGGAGGGGCAAGTGAGAGGCCGATGGCCATGTGCAACCCCCAGGAAGCCAAATCCCTTTCTGGATAATCACCTTTGTGCGCAAACTGTTCACCCTGTTGACTGCAACACAACTCTCCCACATGACATGGGGAGCTCAAGTTGGACCAATGTCTCAGATGACTGTGGACTTTACTCTGGACATTTCTGATACCAGGACTTCCAAATCATCTAGGAACTTTGGATTACAATCACAATGTACAGCACCCACCATCCTGTGCACTATACTCACACATGTATGTCAATAAACTCACTAATACACCATACTTGCCTCTGTTGTGATTCCTACGTTGTCTCTGAAGTGGCGATGATGATCTGGGAAATGACACTGTGCATGCTAACTGCTACAGCAAGTACAACACCGGCATGTGAGTCATGGCGACGTCACACATATGAGGGAGGCACACCACCAGGGCTACACAACACATACACACCATGGCCATCTGACTCATTGCCTACACTGATGTTGCCAGGAAATACGTTGCATTGCACAGACCCAACACCTATTCACAGTCGGTGTTAACTAGCCCACTGGTGCAGTAAGCAAGTGTCAGTCAGATGTGTGACCACAGACAACGCACATCACAAAGTGAAGCACAGGTTTATTACACATTTGCAACATGTTGTAACCACCACAGATGCAAGGTAATCCCACCTGGCAGCGGGCACACAGTCAACAAGTGTAGAAGGAAGGAAGTCCATGGGTGTGGTGCACATCACCTGTAGGGACACGACAGCTACCACCCTGGAAGTCGAATCACGGTGTCGGGGATCACAGTTGACCAAACGACTCTGAAAGTACCCTGTGAAGGACAGAAATGACACACAGTCAAAAGCACTGAAGAACAGGACGGAACTGCAATACTCATGCCCAATACATGTCACAAGATACCCACCCAGAACCAAGTTAGCATGTCAACACTGTTGGGGAGTACAGACTACCTGTAAGGACACATCGCTACACGCATACAGTCATGTAGCCCATGGACACACTCAAACAGCACCAGAGCACCACCAACACATATCATGCAAACTCACATCATTGACATGACATCTCTGGATACTCACATTAAGCTGAAGAAGTTGGTGATGAGCTGTGTGCGGACATCACCATCATCATCATCATCATCACTGGCATCATGGTCCAGGCCAGGATCCTCCACAGGTGGCGGACGTTGGTCATCGTCATCCAGGATGAGAGGCAACTCCTTCCGCACTGCCAGGTTGTGTAGCATGCAGCAGACGATGACAATCTTGCACACCTTTGCTGGGGCATATGGGAGGGACCCTCCTGTCTTGTCGAGGCAGCGGAAGCGGCTCTTCAGGAGACCAAATGTCCACTCAATCACTCTCCTGGTCCGACCATGTGCCTCATTGTAGCGCATCTGGGCTGGTGTCACAGGGTTCCTGAGGGGCGTCAGCAACCACGGCATGTCACCTACATACAGACAATTGCACATTAGCAGAGTTGGAAAAGAGGGTGGAGCACTACATTGCAGAACACACACAATGGTACAAAGTCAGTACACACCAACAAGCCAGGCACGCTGGTTCCGCATCTGTGACATCATCCTCGGGATGCGACTACTCCTCATCACGTAGGCATCGTGTGCAGAACCAGGGAAACGGGCACACACGTGTGAGATGCTCATATCTGCAAGACAGACCACCAGTGCATTGACCGAGTGGTAATGTTTGCAGTTCCTGTATGCCTGCTCTTGGGCCTGTGGTGGTACCAAAGCCACATGTGTCCCATCAATGGAGCCAATGACATGCGGCATCCTCCCCAGGGCATAGAAGTCACTCTTCACGCCAGTGAGTTGTTGGAGTCTAGGGAAATAGATGTACTGGTTCAGGTATATCAACATAGCCTCCAAAACATCCCGGAGCACACGGCTGAACATGGTCTGTGACATCCCACCAGCAGTCGCCACAGTGTGTTGAAAGGTACCGGTGGCAAAGAAGTGTAGGGCTGCCATCACCTTCACCTTGGGGGTCAGCGCTGTAGGGTACGGCCGGCCAGGTTGCAAATGTGGTGCCAAGCGCACTGCCAAATCCTCAATCAGCTGCCTGGTGAACGGTACCGTCGGATGCTGTCACGTTCCAAGATCGTTGCCAGGTCAGGGAATGGTCTAAGGACAGCTGGTGCCCTGCAGTGCATAGGTGAAGAAAGCAAGATTGTCAGTCACCCCACATATGTGGCATTGAACACACTCAATATCACATGATACATCATTATGAGGCACAAGTACATGGGGCCTGATTCACAGAACTAACTTACGTCAAAAACGTAAAGTTAGTACTTTTGGTATTCACAGAATACACTTACTCATTTTGGTATTCACAGAATGAACTTACTCATTTCGGTATTCACAGAAGTTAGTAGTCCTAACTTTAGGACTCCTAAATGCCTTCTGTGAATACCAAAGTCTTAAAGTTAGGATTTTTCTCAGTTTAGGAGTAGTAAAGTTAGGACTCCTAACTTTGGGACTCCTAAATGCCTTCTGTGAATACCGAAAGTCTTACAGTTAGGATTTTTCTTAGTTTAGGAGTAGTAAAGTTAGGAGTCCTAACTTTACTACTCCTAAACTGAGAAAATCCTAACTTTAAGACTTTCGGTATTCACAGAAGGCATTTAGGAGTCCTAAAGTTAGGAGTCCAAACTTTACTACTCCTAAACTGAGAAAATCCTAACTTTAAGACTTTCGGTATTCACAGAAGGCATTTAGGAGTCCTAAAGTTAGGACTACTAACTTCTGTGAATACCGAAATGAGTAAGTTCATTCTGTGAATACCAAAATGAGTAAGTGTATTCTGTGAATACCAAAAGTACTAACTTTACATTTTTGACGTAAGTTAGTTCTGTGAATCAGGCCCATGATGTGTGCAGTTCCGTAAGGATATGTATGGCACATACATGGCCAACATCTAACATCACAGTTCAACAAGTGGCATCAATAAGTCCCAGGTCGTGCCATTGGATATCATGAGGCCGTGTCACAGTTCCCATCTCCTGCTGCCACATTACAAACACACCCCACAAACACAGTGACATGTGAGGACAGATGTGCCCCAGGCATCACAGCTCAACGACAGGTACATTCCCAGGGACCCTGTATTGCCACATGGACACTGGCATGACATGGTGTATCATGTATACACCACAGCAAAACAACCATGACCCCCACAGGTAGTGGTCCCTGTTGCCTCGGCAGGACAGACATGGACGTCTGTGACACACACACGCACAACATCAAAGTCCATGCACAAACAACGTGGATGTGGAGACTGCCTCCCATTGTGCACATGAAATCAGAGACATTGTAAACACAACATGCACACAGACTGTGGAGGACCATCACCATTGTGCCAATGGGTCACCCTGGGTTAAACATACCGTCCCACATGGGACTCAGGGGGTATGTGACATGACATACACATACACCACCGTGACATGTGACCATGCCACATGCTCAGATATGAACAGTTGCACATCACAGTGGTCATGTACACAAAACACCAAGGATTCTGTCCACATGAACACGTGCACAGCCTGGGGGTGGCTGCCCCCAAGTGACACCCACAGAACAACATGTTCACCCCCATACACGTGAATAGGTAATGCAGCCTTACATGCCGTAGGATACAGTTTGGACAGGCTGTGGTGTTGTAGGTGTGCCCCTCACTCCCTGGGAAGTAGTATGTGGCTGGAATATGTTCACCTGTGACAGGCATGGTGACATATGCCAGTGACTTGTATAGGGACGCGTTGGACAGCAATGGACTCGATCAGTGCGCACACATTGGCCATTGCATTCAATGTGTGCTGGTTCGCGTTGTATTCGCAACACGCGTTGGACAGCAATGGACCGATCGGTGCGCACACATTGGCCATTGCATTCAATGTGTGCTGGTTCGCGCTGTATTCGCAATACGCGTTGGACAGCAATGGACCGATCGGTGCGCACACATTGGCCATTGCATTCAATGTGTGCTGGTTCGCGTTGTATTCGCAATACGCGTTGGACAGCAATGGACCGATCAGTGCGCACACATTGGCCATTGCATTCAATGTGTGCGGGTACGCGTTGTATCCTAGGTATGCGTTGAACAGCAATGGTCCGATCGGTGTGCCCGGCCGGCCCATTGCATTCAATGTGTGCGGGTACGCGTTGTATCCTAGGTACGCATTGAACAGCAATGGTCCGATCGGTGTGCCCGGCCGGCCCATTGCATTCAATGTGTGCGGGCACGCGTTGTATCCTAGGTACGCGTTGGAACAGCAATGGTCCGATCGGTGTGCCCGGCCGGCCCATTGCATTCAATGTGTGTGGTACGCGTTGTATCCTAGGTACGCGTTGAACAGCAATGGACCGATCGGTGCGCACCCATTGGCTATGGCCTGGCCTGGCAACGGACGGCGTTTTCAAAATTTGAACGAGTCTGATGCTGTAAATTCAGTTGGTCACCCACAACAATGTTGCAAATTCATGGGTGTCATGAAGTTGAACATTTGAAGGACGCTGGGGGCGTGTGTAAGTGGTGCAATTCCATGGATTGGCCAGATTCAGAACATGCAAACGACTTGGACCTATCACCTTGGACACATGGGACAGTATCTGCCTCTGCAGCACACATATAATGCTGGCTGTTCCCCTGAGAGCTCACTTGCCTGCACTACATGCTCCAGGACGACATCTGCCACTACACTGCTGCTGTATCTGCACCCTCTGGACCCTGCAATGGCACGTACTGTGGAGAGAGCCCCAGCCTTCAGCACTGAGGAGAACCAGGCCCTGCTGGACAACCTCCTTCCACAGTACAGCAAGCTGTATGGGAAAGCATGGGAGCAGGTGAGTGTTCTGTCCACTGCCTTTCTAAATGTGCATGTTGTCTGACTAGCAAGGCTAACAGTCTGCACGCCACTGGCTAGCAGGCTCACTGAGTAGTTGTCACCCCCCATAGTGTGTAGTTACATGCACTGGACAGGTATAGTGCAGTGACAGTGCATTTTAACAAGGTTTTACTTCCCAGGCAATGATTCCATGTAGTAACTGCTGGCATACTGTCCATGGCCATCGTTGCATTGCCTGTGTACATCATGTGCCCCTGTGATTGAGACATGTATATACAACTGTGTAATGCACGGATATGTTGCATGTGTAGTAATGGCATTCTCACTTTGTCATCCTCACAGGTTGATGCCCACCAGAAGCAGCAGATATGGCTGACCATCGTCCGGGCAGTGAGATCTGTGGGGGTCTACAAGCGCCGGATCCGCAACTGCCAGAAGAGGTGGCAGGACCTTCGGGGCTGGACCCGGAGGATCGCACGGGTCCAGCTGAAGCTGTCGCCTCCTCGCAGGAGGGGCGGACACCGGACCCTGACCCCCCACATGCTCAGGATCCTGGCGATGGTCTTCCCTGATCTGGATGGGCAGCTGAAGGCCAGAGAGCAGCAAGAGAGGGTGAGTCCATTACTGCATTGTGAACTATGTCTGCCATGCTATGTGCCCTCCTCTGGCCTGGTTAAACATCCACAGTACATCAGTCATGTGGTCCAGGACCCATGTCCCTCTATTGTGCACTGCCCACTCCTCATCTGATACCCTGGTGTGGCCCTTATAGTTAGGGAATTGTGTCACTTGGGTACTGTGTCCTTGCAGTTTGCTTGACTCAAGGTGGGGGACAGCATCTGTTTCCCTAACTCTGTGGTGGGCATCATGGGTGGGTCCATTGCTTACACAATGGCTGTGTTCTGACATGTAATCTGCATGTTACTTTGATATGTGGTCCAATTGCAGAGCTGATCCACCACATGTGCCTGGGGTATCTGGCACTCACCCATGCTGCGGGTGGGAACAATGTCTGGGCCCCAGGAGTGTGTATATTACATGTGTCACACATACTTAGCCTGCTGCCTACTGTCCAGGGCTCATCCCTCATTCATGTGGGGCAGGACAGTCATGCCTACTCCAGGCCATACAATACACTCTGTACTCCCACTCCCGTGTATCAGCTGACATGTTGTGCTCAGTGATTTGTCCCCCAGGTGTCTGCCTCTGTGTCAGTGTGCTGTGGCTTCGTTGTCAGGTCTGCTGGGGTGTTTCTCGGTTGGGGCTCAGCATGCCACCGGAGATGTGACCATAGGAGACGATACTTGTGTGACACATAGGTGTTTGATCACCTGACCGTGCAGACTGGGGTATGCGAATGTGAAGTTCAGGCAGCTGTTTCCCATTCACAGCAGATTGTGAGGTGCTCAGGTTCAGAGGGTAGTGTTACAGGTCTCCCATATGTCCAATCGGTATGACCTGGACAGATAAGTGTTCAGATGATGTGATGTGTGGGGGATGTACATGTGCACTTGTTCAGCTCCAGGACTTGCATTCCCCATGACTTACTATTGTGACACAGTGCAGAGTGTTGTTGTCTGGCTGCCCTGCCCATGTGACTGGAGACAGTGATGTATGACTTAGCAGGCATGCCTGTGCCATGGCATGTGACTTCCTATTAGTGATCCTGTAGGGTAGTGACATGTGCTACATGCACACCATTGTGGCAATGGCTATCAGGACATGGGTGCATCATGGTGTCTGTCGCTGGTATGCATCACATGCATTTCCTATTTGACTCTGGGCATCCCTTTCATCCGGACACCTGTACTGACTCAGTGGCAAGAGTTGTGATGTGTGCATGTTCACATGCTTCACCGTGTTCTCTGCACTGTCCAACTACTGTGTAGGTGGTGCATGTGTCCACACTGGGGTATTGCCATCCAACAGACACCAGACAGATGGGTGCAAGGCCAGGTGGGATGTGAGTGCCATGGTTGACCATCAGACTGACAATTGGCTTCTCCTGTTCTGTTTGGGCACTTTTAGCAATGTTCAACTAAGGATGCCAGGGCTTGCTCTGTAATGTGCTGTACTTACTGTGGTGTGTGCGTTCGGTGCAGGTGACTGATGTCTGTCTGTTTCCCTATTGATTGCAGATACATCCACGGCCACAGGAGGGGACAGCTCCACGGACCAGGAGGAGACGCAGAGCCAGACTGGGTCAGCAGCCGAGGAGTGGTCGGAGGGACCCAGTGGCACGGAGGGCGAGGGGAGCCACACCGAGGAGTCCTCAGCACCATCCACCTCAGCTGAGGACTGCAGCAGCTCGGAAGATGACTCCCTTATGGAGGCGGGTGTCAGCAGCCACCACACCCCAGCTAGTGTTGCTGTCCCCGCCACCACCACCACCACCACCGCCCTCCCATCGGCTCCCATTCCCGAGGTCCGTGGAGGCTCCCATGTTCGAGAGCGTGTCTCCTTCGGGCCAGGCACCGCACCCCTGCCCCTGTGTCCCCTGCTGCCCTGAGTGAGGAGTCTGTGTACCTCCTTCGCCAGCTCCATGTAGGGCAGACAGTGATGCTGACTGTCCTCCATGCACACACCACTCTGTTGACTCAGCTGGTGTCGTTCATGGAGGGCATCTCATCGGGCATGTCTGCCCTACAGAGGGGCAATAGGTCCATGGACTCCTCCCTGATGGCAGCAGTGTCCCTCCTCCGACAGTCCCTCACCCCTCCTGCCTCTGCCCCATCCACACTCCCCAGCACCTTACCTGTCCCAAGCACACGCACACCGGCACTGACACACTCCAGCACAGACACGTGCAGCACACAGACACACACGCCACGAACAAGACGCACACGCACGCACAGTCAGGGGACTGAAACCACACTCACAGGGGATGGGGCCCAGGCACACACACACGCATCCACGCAGCACTGCGCAGTCCTCAGTTGCCTCTCCCTCCAAAGCCCCTCCCTTGCCTCACCTGCAACCCCAAAGACACAGCGGCTCTTCCTCAGTGACCTCGGCCTCTTCCCTCCGATCCAGCTGATACAGCATTCAGGGGGAAGAGGAAGCCCACCCACACGGAGCGGAGTGCCCTCGCCCACGGACACCCTCCCCAGGCGCAGACCGACTGACGCCCCCACCCGCAAGTCCCCCCGGACCCGGAAGAGCAAGACCCCGCCGCCGCCCTGCAGCTCAGACACCAAGTCTCCTTCCTCCATCCCTCAGGCCCCCACTCCACAGGTGCCCCCACCACACCCTGCCCCAGGTTCCCCCACCCACATATACACCATCCCCAAAAGGATCAGGCCTTCTCCCCCTGCCACTTGCTCTTCCGGCCCCACAACTCCGCTGCGCTTGTCTGTGCCACTGGTGTGGTGAGGGTGTCCTCCCCTCTGTCCTGGCCACCTTACCTGATCCCCATTCTCCTCCCCTGGAGGTAGGCACTGCAGTGGAGTCCACTACCACCCTGTCTGACTTGGGCACTGCAGTGGCGAACCTGTCCACTCCATCTGCACGGTCCACTGCAGTCGTGCCGGCACCCACACCATCTGAGTCATGCCCCCAGTTGTGCCGGCACACACCATGTCAGACACCTCCACTGCAGTTGTCAGTGGCTCTCCAGCACCCACCACCCCTTCCCTGCCTCCTCCTGGTGAGCCGTGATCCTGTCCCTGTGGTGCCTGGCCTGCCCCCCGTATGCCCCTCCTAGGGGATTGTCCCTGGTTTTTATCAGTGCAGGCATGCGTAGGGTGACATCTGCCACTGTCACCCTGTTTTGACTTCTATGATGGACTGGCCATTGGCCTTTGTTTTTTTTAAATGACTTCAAGTTTCGAACCCACATATGCTGAATAAAGCAACTTTCTGTTCTCTAGTGCTTTTGCTTCTGATGTACATTATGTTGATGATGCTAACCATGCCCTTGCTGCAGTGATGGTGATATTTGGTCTCATGAAAATGAAGTGTTACTGTGCCGGAACCCATGTGGTCCAGGGGGACTGTGTCCTATCCTGTGGTGTATCCATGTCATCCTTAGCAGCATCTGAGGGTGTCATGTTTTCAATATTTGGCAATGTGATTTCCTACTTACATTTGCAATGTCACATCTGTGGCTTCCACCCCTGCACATCTGTTGTGCTTGCCATTGTTCAATTAGTCTAGTTCCCTGACCGTGTGGCCATCTCCACTGGACATGCAGGTTTGGGCATCAATGGGGAAGGGCTCATCTGTGTTGTCAGTGCGACTTGCTATACATGTGTGTTGGATCTGTGCTGATGATTTCGTTGACACTCCCATGACCAGGCTGATGTGACGGGAGCCTTCATTTGGTGCTAATTGTTGACTGTGTGACCAAGTGTTCTGCTGACATGATGGAGCCCTACTGATGCGACATATGGCACAGCTTTCCTCACACAGGAGTGGAGTCCCCTCATGGCAGTGTGTACTCCTGTGAGATCGCCTGCGCCCAAGGTGTGTGTTGTATGAGCATGTCTGTGTGTTCACTTCCATGTTGCTGTGCATGCTGGGATCCCTAGTGATGTTCCTGTTTGTGATGCTTGCTGAGTTGACCTATGTTCCCCCAAAGTCTTCTCCCTGGGTTCTCTGTGATGTGGGTGCATGGTACATTACTGGTCATCAGGGTGTCACCCATAAGTGTGTTTGCTGTCAGGGCTGAGTTTGTGGGCAGACGCTGATGGGTCACAGTCAGGATTCCCCTTGGCACTTGTTGTTTACACCTGTCATGTGATTTCCGGTTTGTGTTAACTGTCATTGGTTGTGACACGTTGTGTGTGTGCAAATATGTGGGTCTGCATTCTGATGGTCACTTCTGTCATTGTGTCATTGATGAATGTTGACAGTGTCAGCCCCCATGGGTGATGTTTGTCTGCACATGGCCAAAGGTATGTCTTATTTGCACTGCACTGTTTGCCTCCCCCAATCTATGTTGCTATGGGACACAAGCACTACTTTGCCACTGATGTGTTTGTTGTTCTGTGACCAGGAATCATCCATGCAGTTTGGCCCTTGCAGCTTTTTCTTTGTCGACACTTACATTTTGGTCACTGTGATGATGGGGTTTGGACCCCATTGCCACAATGTTCAAGATGTGCTTCAGCTATGGACCCCACACTTACATTTTGATCACTGTGATGATGGGGGTTTGGACCCCATTGCCACAATGTTCAAGATGTGCTTCAGCTATGGACCCAACACTTACATTTTGGTCACTGTGATGATGGGGGTTTGGACCCCATTGCCACAATGTTCAAGATGTGCTTCAGCTATGGGCCCCACACTTACATTTTGGTCACTGTGATGATGGGGTTTGGACCCCATTGCCACAATGGTCATGGCCTGCTTGCATTGTGGGGGCCACACACATTTATGTGTGGCACATGTGATAGGGGGTCACATTGTAGGTTCAAAGTCATGTTCAGTGTTGTAGGCATTTGACACAGTCTAAACACGCTTGTCATGGTGTTGGGGGGATGTCTTTATGTTGCATTCTTTATGTTGGTGTGTGCTTGTGGTGTCATGTATTAGCCATCCTGTGAGTGGGGGTGTTGTTGGTGGTAGGCATCCAGCCCCCCATGGGTAGGGGTGGTAGTAGTGACAGGCATCTGGCACCCCCTGGGTAGAGATGGTAGTAGTGGTAGGCATCTGGCACCCCCTGGGTAGAGGTGGTAGTAGTGGTAGGCATCTGGCACCCCTGGGTAGAGGTGGTAGTAGTGGTAGGCATCTGGCACCCCTGGGTAAGGGTGGTAGTAGTGGTGGGCATCTGGCACCCCCTGGGTAGAGGTGGTAGTAGTGGTAGGCATCTGGCACCCCCTGGGTAAGGGTGGTAGTAGTGGTAGGCATCTGGCACCCCCTAGGTAGAGATGGTAGTAGTGGTAGGCATCCAGCCCCCCATGGGTAAGGGTGGTAGTAGTGACAGGCATCCAGCCGCCCATGGGTGGAGGTGGTAGTATTGGTAGGCATCTGGCACCCCCTGGGTAAGGGTGGTAGTAGTGGTAGGCAGCTGGCAACCCCTGGGTAGAGGTGGTAGTAGTGGTAGGCATCTGGCACCCCTGGGTAGAGGTGGTAGTAGTGGTAGGCATCTGGCACCCCCAGGGTAGAGATGGTAGTAGTGGTAGGCATCTGGCACCCCTGGGTAGAGATGGTAGTAGTGGTAGGCATCTGGCACCCCTGGGTAGAGGTGGTAGTAGTGGTAGGCATCTGGCACCCCCTGGGTAAGGGTGGTAGTAGTGGTGGGCATCTGGCACCCCCTGGGTAGAGGTGGTAGTAGTGGTAGGCATCTGGCACCCCTGGGTAAGGGTGGTAGTAGTGACAGGCATCCAGCCCCCATGGGTAGAGGTGGTAGTAGTGGTAGGCATCTGGCACCCCTGGGTAGAGGTAGGAGTAGTGACAGGCATCCAGCCCCCCATGGGTAGAGGTGGTAGTAGTGACAGGCATCCAGCCCCCATGGGTGGAGGTGGTAGTAGTGGTAGGCATCTGGCACCCCCTGGGTAGAGGTGGTAGTAGTGACAGGCATCCAGCCCCCATGGGTAAGGGTGGTAGTAGTGACAGGCATCCAGCCCCCATGGGTGGAGGTGGTAGTAGTGGTAGGCATCTGGCACCCCCTGGGTAAGGGTGGTAGTAGTGGTAGGCATATGGCACCCCCAAGGGTTGAGATGGTAGTAGTGGTAGGCATCTGGCACCCCCTGGGTAGAGATGGTAGTAGTGGTAGGCATCTGGCACCCCCTGGGTAGAGGTGGTAGTAGTGGTAGGCATCTGGCACCCCCTGGTTAAGGGTGGTAGTAGTGGTAGGCATCTGGCACCCCTGGGTAGAGGTGGTAGTAGTGGTAGGCATCTGGCACCCCTGGGTAGAGGTGGTAGTAGTGGTAGGCATCTGGCACCCCTGGATAGAGATGGTAGTAGTGGTAGGCATCTGGCACCCCTGGGTAGAGATGGTAGTAGTGGTAGGCATCTGGCACCCCTGGGTAGGGGTGGTAGTAGTGACAGGCATCCAGCCCCCCATGGGTAGAGGTGGTAGTAGTGGTAGGCATCTGGCACCCCATGGGTATAGATGGTAGTAGTGGTAGGCATCTGGCACCCCCTGGGTAAGGGTGGTAGTAGTGACAGGCATCCGGGCCCCTATGTGTATATGTGGCATTGGTGATGGGCATCCCGCCCCTATGGTGCTGCTGTTGCAAGTAATTTCTGCATCCCTCTGTGTGTGTGTGATATGTCGGGTACGTGTAGTTTGTTTTTGAGGTTGGTGTCTGGCTTACCTTCTGCGCCATACGCGTCCGTGCCTGTTCCGGTAGTAGATGTAGAATATTGGTAGGATCGGAACGATGGGATTCATGGTTGGTTCGTCTCGTTCGTCTTTCTCGTTGCTTCGCCTCGTCCTCGTCGCTGGCGTGTTCGTCTCGTAGCCGTGGATCGTGTTGTGGCGCGAATCGGAGCTTATGTGCGCCTCTCCCGGATGCTGTGCCGTGCGTAGCGACAGGTTCGGCGCGTACGGGAAGCGCATCGTACTTGTCCGGCCGGACGGGGCTACATTTTGGCTTCCGGGCGACTCGATTCTGCGTTTACGGATCCGGCTCGGTCGGGGAACAGGACCTGGATTGGGTGAGTATGACTGGGTCGGAATATGTGCTGTTGTGCGCATCGTACTTGTTCGTTCGGATTAATGTGCGGATCGGTCAGGAAACAGGCATTCGCATGGCTTTTTTCCCGACCGAATGGTGTTAGGTGCGCCTCCGACCGAGATCGGAATCGACCCCTAAGTCGGGGAAGGTGCTGGACACTAAACATATATAATTTACTATTCCCACTCCAAACTACATTAAGTCAGGGAAGGTGCTGGACACTAAACATATCTAATTTTCTATTCCCACTCCAAACTACATTAAGTCAGGGAAGGTGCTAGACACTAAACATATATAATTTACTATTCCCACTCCATACTGAATTAAGGGGCTCATTATAATGGCGGAAGGACCACCACCGTCAGCCGTGCGGTGGCGATCCCTCCGCCATCGAACGACGATTCACCGCCCGCCAGATTAGGATGGCGGGCGGATCCAGACCGCGACCGTGGCGGACGCAAAGACCCCCCAGCACGGATCTGCCACAGGCAATCATCACGATTGCCTGGCGGAGCGGTCTGCATACGTAAAATGGTGGTGGTGCCTAGCAGGCACCGTCTGCCAAATTATGATGCTGGCTACAGCCAGCCTTTCCATGGCGGCGAAACCGCCATGGAAAGGCTGGCAGGGATTGGTTTCGGGGGCCCGTTGCGGGCACCCCTTTTGTTGGGGGGAGATGTGGGTGCACTGGGCGGGTACCCATGGTACCTCCCTATATTTGACAGAACTAAGTGGCAGGCACTGTGTGGTGCCTACCACGTAGTGCAGTGAAATGCACAACCTGCATTTTTGACATCGCGGCGGGTGCTGCAGTCAGCAGCACCCGCCGCAATGTTAAATTGCAAGATGTGGCTGCCATGGTGGCGGTCGCATCCTAATTTGGTGTGCGGGACCGCCGCATGCATGGCGGGCGGTCCCACTCCCCGAAACGATGGCGGACGGAAGTCCGTCCGCCATCGTAATCACCCCCTAAGTCAGGGAAGGCGCTGGACACTAAATATATATAATTTACTATTCCTACTCCAAACTTAAAAAAGTCAGGGAGGGCGTTGGATAGTAAACATATATAATTTACTATTAACACTCCAAACTAGAAAAGTCAGGGAAGGTGCTGGATACTAAACCTATATAATTTACTATTCCCACTCCAAACTACATTAACTCAGGGTGGGTGCAGGACACTAAGAGGTCGATTCCGATCTCGGCCGGAAGCGCACCTAACACTATTCGTCCGGAAAAAAAACAAGCCGAACGCGTGTTTCCCGACCGATTCAAACAGTCGTCCGAACGAGTAAGTAGGATGCGCATAACTGCTCAGATTCCGAGCGAGTCGTACGTACCCATACCAGCTCCTGTTCCCCGCCCGAGCCGGATCCGTAAACGCCAAATCGAGTCGCACGGAAGCAAATATACAGCACCTTCCGGCTGGACTAGTACGATGCGCCTTCCGTACGCGCTGAACCCGTCGCTACGTCCGGCACGTCAGAGCATCCGGGAGAGCTGCACATAAGCTCCGATTCGCGCCACAAGATGTTCCACGGCTACAAGACGAACAAGCCAGCGACGAGTACGAGTCGAAGCCATGAGAAACCCGAACGAGACGACCCAACCATGAATCCCATCGCGCAGGTCCTACCAATACTCTATATCTATTACCGGAACCGGTACGGACGCGTACGGCGCAGACGGTAAGTCAAACACCCACTACACAAATAAACGACACGTACCCGACATATGTCACACACACATAGGGATGCAGAAATGACGTACACTAGCAACAGCCGAACCATAGGGGTGGGATGGCCATCACCAATGCCATACACACCCATAGGGGCCTGATGGCTACCACTGCCACCACCCCTACACATGTGGGCCTGGATGCCTGTCACTACTACCATCCCCACTCATAGGGGGATGGATGCCTACCACTAACACCACCCCTACTCATGTGGGCCTGGATGCCTACCACCACCACCACCCCTACTCATGGGGGCCTGGATGCCTGTCACTACTACCATCCCCACTCATAGGGGGATGGATGCCTACCACTAACACCACCCCTACTCATGGGGGCCTGGATGCCTACCACTACAACCACCCTACTCATGGGGGCCTGGCTGACTACCACTACCACCACCCTACTCATGGGGGCCTGGATGCCTACCACTACCACCACCCCTACTCAGGGGGGCCTGGATGCCTACCACTACCACCACCCCTACTCATGTGGGCCTGGATGCCTGTCACTACTACCATCCCCACTCATAGGGGGATGGATGCCTACCACTACCACCACCCCTACTCAGGGGGGCCTGGATGCCTGCCACTACTACCATCCCCACTCATAGGGGGATGGATGCCTATCACTAATACCACCCCTACTCATGGGGGCCTGGATGCCTACCACCACCACCACCCCTACTCATGGGGGCCTGGATGCCTGTCACTACTACCATCCCCACTCATAGGGGGATGGATGCCTACCACTAACACCACCCCTACTCATGGGGGCCTGGATGCCTACCACTACCACCACCCTACTCATGGGGGCCTGTATGACTACCACTACCACCACCCTACTCATGTGGGCCTGAATGCCTGTCACTACTACCATCCCCACTCATAGGGGGATGGATGCCTACCACTACCACCACCCCTACTCATGGGGGCCTGGATGCCTGTCACTACTACCATCCCCACTCATAGGGGGATGGATGCCTACCACTAACACCACCCCTACTCATGTGGGCCTGGATGCCTGTCACTACTACCATCCCCACTCATAGGGGGATGGATGCCTACCACTAACACCACCCCTACTCATGGGGGCCTGGATGCCTACCACTACTACCATCCCCACTCATAGGACGGGTAATGCATGACACAACCAGCATACTCCAACATAAGGAATGTCAGAAAAAGAAATCCCCCCAACATCATGACAAGAGTGTGTAGTCTGTGTCAAATGCCTAAAACACTGAACATGACATTGAACATACAATGTGACCCCCTATCACATGTGTCACACATAAATGTGTGTGACCTCCACAATGCAAGCAGACCATGACCACTGTGGGAATGGGGTCTAAACCCCCATCATCACAGTGACCAAAATGTAAGTGTGGGGTCCATAACTGAAGCACATTTTGAACATTGTGGCAATGGGGTCTAAACCCCCATCATCACAGTGACCAAAAGGTAAGTGTGGGCTCCATAGCTGAAGCACATTTTGAACATTGTGGCAATGGGGTCTAATCCCCCATCATCACAGTGACCAAAAGGTAAGAGTTGTCAAGGAAAAAGCTGCAACTGCCAAACAGCATGGATGATTCCTGGTCACACAACAACAAACACATCAGTGGCAAAGTAGTGCTTGTGTCCCATAGCAACATAGATTGGGTGAGGCAAACAGTGCAGTGCAAATAAAACATACCTTTGGCCATGTGCAGACAAACATCACCCATGGGGGCTGACATTGTCAACATTTATCAATTACACAATGACAGAAGTGACCATCATAATGCAGACCCACATATCTGCACCAATGGACACACAAATGTAGATATCCTGTGGAGACTGTAGATGTGAGGTGAACAAATACCATACCATGGTGTTGTAATTTGGCAGCACTTAAGTTAAGCATTAGCCGAAGACATCCTGTATTCAGAGGCTAAATTGTCCGCTTTGTGGAATCCATTTTGTATTTCTGGCAGCCATTTTGGTTGCCATGTGCTGCCATGTGCTCACCATGTGCTCTGTCCTACCTTCCTGTTAACTGCTCTTGAAATCTGCCTAGAGACGAGTTATATTTAGTTTCTTTTGCTTTGCACATGCTCAGTTGAGCTCGCAGCTGTCAATGCAGCTGTTCCGAGTTTATAAATGTCAGGATGTGTCTACTAGAAGTAGAAACTGTTAGCTCCACCCACTTGTCGACTGTGCATTTCTTGTATGACCTTATATGTACCTAAAACCAGCATTTGTGTTTGTACCGCCTTCATTTGAGCCCCTGTGTGGGTATAAAAGGACCAAGGTCCTTCCATTCAGTGTGCTACTTCATGCATTACCGAAGGGTGCTGTGTGAATGTAGCTCCACCTCATGAGGTTTAATAAACTCTGTCTTTTCTATTCCAGTTTCTGTGCCAACTTCTTCCTATTGGTCTGAGGACTCTGTGCAAGGAAGGGAGAACCCCTAAGCACTGGTAGGCCTTGTTGTGGCTCACCACTACAAATTGGCGCTTCCAACGTGGGGCTCATCGGCGACTCGGATGCCCGAAGGACTGGTCGAGACGAAGGATTGGAATCTCGCTTTTGGACGCGATCGCTGCCTGAGGAGACCCGAGTCTTGGCACCCATGGCGTTTTTCTTTTCTTTCTGATCTGACCATCCCGGCGGCGCCGGTCCTCGACTGAGATCTCTTCTGTTGATTCGCCGTGCAGTGACCATTTGGTTGATTTGAGAACTTGGCAGTTGGAACCTGGAAACCATTTGATTGGTAAGAGCCGTTTTGCGGCACTTGCTGTTGGTTTGATGCCTTTGATTGGTAAGGTAGTTTAGTAACACTTACTGTGGCTTTGTTTGTATGATTGGCCAATTTTGGAATCTGTTTTGTAATTATATATGTATTGCAATACATATAGGCAGGTAATGAGGAGATTTTTCTCTAACTTTGAAAACTTGAACGGCACACATTGTGTTAAGTGTCACTTGGAGTATAATATTATATATGCTATAATATCCTTGGCATGCCTGCTTCTAGCACACTTCGTAGAAAGTGTTGCTGTTTTGGAGGTACCAATATGGATTTAGTAAGTACTCAGCTGACTCCTCAGAGGGGATACCTAAATAGGTTTAGGTATAGTAAAAAGATATTTCTTTCTTGGTGACTAAGTACCCCAGGAACTAAATATGTACATAAAACGGATCCTGATAACATGGAGCAGTCTTTTGGGCTGTTTTGATGCAGTCTTTTGGACTACTTTTGAGAGCTCTTCTTGTAAATATGACTTACAATTAGTATTTACAAATAGTTTGGTTTTGCGTACAGTCTGTAGGCTGTCTCTTGTTTTTGCCCTAAGTGTTGATTTGTGGGTTAATTGTTTTTTTGTTGTATGTGGTTCTGGACTGACATGCTTGAAAGTACTTGTTTCAGTAAAGTAGACTATGTTTTTTCTGTAAGAATGGCTAGCCTTAAGCGCGCTGTGTTGTGTGTTATGAGTGTATGACCCCTTTCTGAAAATGTCTGGAATGAGCTAAATTTGGTTTTTGTTGTCATTCTGTTATGCAAATGTCATTTAAAAAACTACATTTTTTTAAATTCAGGGAATGAATAATGTAACATATGCTAAATAGCTGCACACTACCATTAAAATTGATAAAGTAAGAAACTATAGATATGTGCAAATTGCCACACTGGTACAGATAAATCAGAATTTACATTCAATAGGAATAAAATAGGCCTCATAGAAAGGTAGGAAAAACGAATTTGTGTGCTTTCACACAATTAGGACTAAAATGAAAAATGTTACAGTATTATCCTTATATATTAATATTGAAAGGCATTCACATCATCTGAGTGAATTGGTTGTTGCTGAAATAAACACCACATTACAGAACAATAGATTTGTGCTGGCTTGAAAGGCGTGAGATGTTGACGCCTGCTGGTCAGAACACAGCTGTGTCAACAAAACATGGCTATTCTTGGTCCCAAGCCATAAGGAAACTGCTGAGTCAACTAGATTTTAAGTTAGTGCAAACATGGTTTGAAAGCGTGCATTACAAACTGCTGATTTTAAAAGTCAGAAAAGACAGTTTCATTATTTTGGATAACAGAGAAAAGATTAAAAGGGATTATCTTTCTTAATGCTTTTTAACAAGCACATCCGTGGTTCTGATGTTAAATGATTACTGTCCTTTAAAAGTGACGCTGACTTTTCATGTTTCAGTAAGGCTTTTGTGCTTCGTATTATAAATAAATACATTTAAAGGTGATAGGAAAGGAATGAGGCTTGCTTTTCATTTGTGGAACCATCAAAAGGGTATGTGATCATTATTAAAAAAAAAATTTAGAAAGGAGAATTTTGATTATATGAAGAAAAAAATGTTTATTAAAAATAATTGCCCTAAAATTGTTTTTGATCTTTTGTAATGTCTGATAATCATACTGTGAATAATATATAGCTCCTAGCATCAAAGTTGGATTTAAGTAGCACTTTACCATGATGTGGGAGTGCAATGTGAAATTTCACTTTATCCAGGCATATAAAAAGTTTTTTTAAGGGTGTACCTTATACATTTCTGATCCCCCATCTCTGGGATATCTAGAGGACACCCTGGGGATCCCTAATATGCCGCAATATTGTAGGTTATTCATTTTTAAGTGCCCCTACCACCAAAGTTGAAATTGGGACAAATTCACTATTTAAAAGTAGTTCTGCCAAGCAGAGCAGCTTTCACACTGCTCTTAGGCTTCAGTAAATGCACACATTTAAGTATAACACAAATAGCTGACCTCTAACCTGCTAGAATGCACACCATACACTGCACACAGATAGAGACAAGTATTGAAAAAAAAAAAAACACACAGCAGAAGTTAGATCCTACCTTTAAAATTATTAGGCGGACAGGACTGCCTTTCAGCTGTGATTCTCCAGAGTTGCTTTGAATTGCAAAGACCGCATGGAAAGCCTTGCACAAAAATGGACAGCTGGTGAAAGGGTTAAAGGTCGGAGTTCTGCATTTAGCTACCTAGCAGGGCTAAGGGGAAGGTTTGCTTGGACATTTCGACCTCCAAACAGTTTTTAAAAGAAGAGATGACAGCGCAGAGAGAGGAAGAAAAGCTTTGCTTCCTATTTTTGGCAAACGCAAGTTTTGGCCAGTCATATGAAAAGAAGGAAAAGCAGTGACGTATGTGGGCCCTGAGTAGAGCATAAGCTCTGCCATGTATATAAAAATAATGGTTTTAGTTTAAAGATTACTGTGCAAGGGCTGAGATAAGGAGGCAATGGATTTTAGTTTGCATTCATGCGCCCTCATGTTAATCTAGCACCATTGCTGAAGGAATTGGTAATTGGTTATTAACGCTTTCTAAAGTTAACTCAATGTGCTTGTGTTAGGCTGAATCAGAGAATAGCCACTTTCCAAGATATCTCCTACAAGTTTGTTTGTGCCCAGTTGCCACAAATAGGGGTAGATAGTGTTGCCAGAAGGTAAACCTGTTTTCAGGTTTTCCTACTGTCAAAATGGGGGAAGGAGGTTAGCTCCTGGGCAAATTAAGGGTAGGCAAATTTATGTTTTCTCTCTTCTTTTTCTCACTCTCTCATGAGTCTGTCTAAGCTGTCTAGGAAATGGCCATGAGACATTTAATTGGCTATTCAGTAATACTGTTTTAAAATTGTTAGAATTAATAAAATGATGAAAAATATACTATGTTACTGCCCATCCTGTATGAAAGAATGAGTAGAACAGATTGATGTTCCCTTATTTGATCTTTAAAGGGAACTGTATAGTGGGGGTTTCTGTTCAAAAATCTCAGGTGGCAATACCATTATTGTTTATGTTATTCTCATGTTCTATACAGTTTTGCAAGGGCATTGCTAGTCTTTTATTAGCTAGTCTGTGTAATTGAGCTGACAGCCCTTATTAGAGCTGGAGATAGGGTTTTTCCTTTTGAAAATGATGTTGCATAGTCCGGATCGTGAAAAGTAGAATGCAGGAAAGACGCCCATGTGATCCTTAGCAAACATTTTGAAGGAAAATATTGTTTTATAGGAGTTTGTTTGTCACAACATGTTCTGCTGGAGAAATTTATGTACCCATTATCTTGAGTTTTTTTAAAAGTTATTTATGAAATAAGAATCCCTGTTAAATTAGCAGTTTTAGATTTTTCCGCTGCGCCTATAACATGAAAGCATGGTCCTAAGCATAAAATGTAGGTGTCTTTATGTAAGAGAAAGTATTTTAGAAGTGTCTGCAGTCCTGTACAAGTAATGCAAGGTTCATAAGTAGAAATGTAGGAAAAGTTCCTTTTTCTTGAGGTTCTTCAGATGAATAATATAGGAATGCACAAATGTAAGGATTTGGAGTATGTCTGTATTGTTTTTCTTTTTCCTCAGAATTTAGTAAATGAACACAGACTTCCTTGGTTGCTTGGGATTGGGTGACGTATTACTCTTGTCAGTTCACCAAAAGTTCCTTTTATACTTGCCAATAGGTCTAGGGTGTTTTTTTACTCTCAGATAGATGAAGTGGTTCTTGGGTGCCTTGCTAATGAATGGGGCGCCCCAAGACTAAGGAAGTATTCTGAGACTATCCTCTCTGTTGATAGATTATTTTTGTGCCTTGTCTAAAGACCTTTTGTTCTGCCCACCAATAGATATTTGCTGCCCTACAACCATTGCCAGAGGGGCACGGACATCAGATCCAGCCTAGGAGTCAGCACCAGTCCAGCTTGGAGCCAAGGTGAAGGGAACCAGCACAGGCATTGCTGGCAACTAGGACCTCAGTGAAGGCCGGAAGCACTGGGGCGTGAAGTGTGTACCCCTGCCACTGTCTTGGGCGAAAGACGGGGTCACAAATCAGGATGAAGAAATCTTTCTGTGGATCCAGTTTTTGATGCCCAGCTGAGAGAGTCACAGACCGATAAGGACGGCAAGGAGTCTTTTGCTTGAGGTGACCCCCTTTGAAACAAGGGTTGCTTCAGGCCTTGAGTCCTGGTCCCAAAGTGAATGCAAGTCTGCGCCTCTATTTGTTGATCAAGGGATGCCTGAGCATACTGGCTACACTCTGTGGCCCCAACAAAAGAGCAGTGCACCAGCGGAGCAATACAGGAGTTAAGGAAGGACTTGAGTTTAGGGTACAGGTGCTGTACCCTTGGTGCCTGTTAGATTAAAGTGAAGAAAACTGATGCACTGCCTGAGACACTGGACAGGATCATTGAAAGACTTTTTCTTCTCTAACTGGGCCGTGATTCTTGAGTTGCGAGTTGTGCAGCTCCACCGTGGGAACAACAAGAGCCTGCCTGTGAGGCTCAAACGGACACAGGGAGAAGACTCCCCTCTGGCTGGTTGTACAGCGGCTACAATTTCCCAAGGACTCTTTTTTTTTGTTAGTAATGTACCCCTTTTGATCGTCCCATTTTTGAGGGGGATCAGCCCTGCATTAGTGTAGTGACACCCGCCTTGGCCCATGGTGAAGAAATCAACGGCTGCCCAGGGAGAAGAGCTCCAACGATTGTTTTCAACAAGTTTTTAGAAAGATCAATCATTACTGTTGCTGAAATGAATAACAAAAGAATAATTTGTGCTGTAGGGTTTGTTGTTGCTATGGTGGCTATGGCAGCAATTACGTGGTACATCGAGAAGGTGGCTCCTGTTCGACAGCTTTTTGTTGCCACTACGCCAGTACCAGTGGAACACTACTACTTCACTCTTCCCTACCATGAGCAGAAGCATCGACAATCCTATCTAAACAATACCTTTATCCAGATGTTGCACCATACTCACAATGTTACAAATACTACCAACTGTTGGGTGTGTGGGATGATACCTGCACATCAAAAGAAAGGAGGAACACCTTTTATTCCTCTTCCATTTTCTCACAATGGTTCTTGTCAAGCTTGGTATGTGCTTTTGTTTGCATCTAGAAAGCCTTCAGTAGGTGGGATTATTTTTCAACTTAATAAAGTGTGTTATCAAAATAAAGAAGGTTATCCACAAGCCAAAGGGACTAAATGGGAATGGGAAGAGTATCAACCGGACAATATTTCAACACCATATGTCTTCACAAATGTGAGAATAAAGAAGAACATTGGACCTTTTGTGATTTCTGTGACAAAAACTAAAGCAGATTTGTGTATCTGTAGTGTTGGAAGAATTCCAGTGGGGAGGAGCGAGTGTACTGTAATCCTAACCATTGAAGGTGCCAATAACAGCACTTTCACAACCTCGCATAATACGTATTTTGTGTGTGGAAATAACGGATATTATCAATTACCTGTTGGGTGGTCAGGAATCTGCTATGTATCTTTTCTGTTGCCCCCTGTGTTTCTGGCACCTGCATTATATCACCGTGATTTTAAACTCTACAATGATATTTCCAAAAACAGAAATAAGAGGACAATAAGTATGGATGAAGTTGACCAAACCGACACTACCCTACAACAATATGTTGATTTCAACTTGGGCTTATTTTTCTTTGTGGGTGCTGCATTGAACAGTAGAAAGATCAGGCGCTTAACTCGTGTTGTGGAAGCTGTTACCAATCAGACAGCTATGGCACTTGGGAACATTACAAAGGAACTACAGATTGCAAGGATTGTAGCACTCCAGAAAAGGATGGTGTTAGACGTGATTTTGGCTGATCGAGGTGGTGCATGTCGCATCATCGGTAGCAGCTGTTGCGTATTCATACCGGATCACTCACCTTCAGTATATGACGCAATATCAAAACTGCATAAGATTGCTGCAGAAATTCATTCAGAGACTGGTACTTGGACTTTTACTGGATGGTTTTGGACTCTTGTTTCTGCTTGGGGCTGGAAGCTACTGACAATCCTGTGTGTAATAATTATGATACTTTTTACATGCTGTGTATGTATCCAATGTGGTCCAATGCTTTGCTCCATTTGCATCTCTGCTTGTATACCTGCCAAAAGGAACGTTGCTGAAACAAAGGCCCAACAAATGTTGAATAAAGAGGTGGCCGAAATAATGTTAATAGATGTACGGGATGAATATTTAGATTACCCCAGATAAACGAATGTCTTCAGCTAATGCTGAAAGGGTCGTCTGTTGTAATTTGGCAGCACTTAAGTTAAGCATTAGCCGAAGACATCCTGTATTCAGAGGCTAAATTGTCCGCTTTGTGGAATCCATTTTGTATTTCTGGCAGCCATTTTGGTTGCCATGTGCTGCCATGTGCTCGCCATGTGCTCTGTCCTACCTTCCTGTTAACTGCTCTTGAAATCTGCCTAGAGACGAGTTATATTTAGTTTCTTTTGCTTTGCACATGCTCAGTTGAGCTCGCAGCTGTCCATGCAGCTGTTCCGAGTTTATAAATGTCAGGATGTGTCTACTAGAAGTAGAAACTGTTAGCTCCACCCACTTGTCGACTGTGCATTTCTTGTATGACCTTATATGTACCTAAAACCAGCATTTGTGTTTGTACCGCCTTCATTTGAGCCCCTGTGTGGGTATAAAAGGACCAAGGTCCTTCCATTCAGTGTGCTACTTCATGCATTACCGAAGGGTGCTGTGTGAATGTAGCTCCACCTCATGAGGTTTAATAAACTCTGTCTTTTCTATTCCAGTTTCTGTGCCAACTTCTTCCTATTGGTCTGAGGACTCTGTGCAAGGAAGGGAGAACCCCTAAGCACTGGTAGGCCTTGTTGAGGCTCACCACTACAATGGCAGCAATGGGACATACAAACCATGATTATTGTGCTGACTGATGACCTAGGAGTCCCAGGGACAGCAGGGGAAATCCACCAAACAACATACAGCCAATGGCACACTAACGATATGCCAATGCAGTGGTGCAGATGCACAAACACAAACAGGCAGCCTCACACTGCATATCAAACACAACAGGTGATGGGGGGTGTGCCAGTGTCCCCAGGCAACCACACCACACATGAGGAGGCCTGAATCCCAATTACACAGATGTGTATACAGTGCTACACAAAAGTAACTCATGGATTGGATTCCCCTATGTGGGCAATCAGGCATTGTTAGATGAGAGGGAGCCCAAATTACACATGTCACACAAGCTTGTAGGAACAGCAAATAACACAGCAAGAGACAGACCCACCACAGCACTACCCCTAGGGACCCCACATTGTGGTGACACTAGCCTGCATGATAATCCCACTGTGATGACAAAGGTAGATGTCGTTCACACTGTGAACCACAGCCATGTGTCCTGAGCAACTAACTACCATCACACCTACACAAGCACAAATCAATCAGCACGGCCTGTCAGCCAAGGCCAATATGGAGGTAGGGGTCTAGCCGTGCAACAACTCACATTTGCACACACTCAACACCACACACCTTGATCGCCACCAATGTGCAGCAGTGAAGCTCACATGGACTGGTGACATTGCACATGCACCCATGACAATCCCAGGGGTGGTGGTGGGAACTAAGGTGCAGAAACCCATCACACATGGCCAGTCAACAAGACTCGTGAATGTCTGACACATTGCACAGTACGCCGTACATGGGCATGACGTGAAATCCACCCCAATCAATGGGATCCCGGCCACAGTCACACACCAATGAAGAAGCCAAGGTGACCCACATAGAACACACATAGACAACTACCAACATTGCAGCTCTGACCCTGAGGAGTGGCAGCAGTCACACACACAACGTGTCACAATCACTGAAAGCTACCACAAACTGTAAATTACATGACTTGTGTAATCAACAAGTGCCAAGGGGAATCCTGACTGTGTCCCATCTGCGTTTGCCCACTCCCCAGCCCTGACAACAAAGACAACTAGGGATGACAACCTGATGAACATTAGTTTGACATGCACCCACATCCCGGAGAAACCAGGTCCAAGATGCTTGGTGAACACAGGACAACTCAGCAAGCATCACAAACAGGAACATCCCTAGGGACACAGCTTGTGTAGGAAAAGGGAAGGGAACACACACAGACATGCTCACATAACACACAATACGGGCCCAGGCAATGTCACGGGATTACACACTGCCAGGAGGGCACTCCACTCCTGTGGAAGGTCCGCTGTGCCAAACCTTGTCTGTGCACGACTCAAACATGTCAGCAGAACACTCGGTAAGTGAGTCAACAACTACAACACACTGAAGGCTCTGCTCACATCAGCCTGGGTACGGGAGTGTCACGTCAGTCATCAGCATACACCCAAAACATGTGTCAAGCAAGTTGCACTGTATACATAGATGAGTCCTTCAACATTGATGTGCTAAACTGCATGTCCAGAGGAGATGGGCACACAGTCAGGGAAATAGAAACATTGAACAGTGGTAAGCCCACCAGATGTGTATCAGTGTAAGCCAAAGATGTTAATTTACAAATGCAAAACGTACATCCCTGTGTCAAATGCTGAACATTACACTCAGACTGCAGCAAAGGATGCTATAGATCCAGACTACATTAGGACACATATCCCATGGACCACATGGAGTCCATCACAGCAACACTTCATTTTCCTGATCTGAACACTATTACAACTGCAAATGCATGATGATACTCATCTACATCATGTACATCCAAAGAAAAACCACAAGTAAACAAAAAGAGGCTTTATCCAGCAAATGTTAAACTAAAATTTTAAGTCCAAAAGAAACTAAGGCCAATGGCCAGTCCAAATACACAGTCCCAACAGGGTGATACGTGACAACTTGTCACCCATTGCTTGCCTGCACTGGTACGGACAGGGGACATCCCCCTCGGAGGGGCATACAAGGGGCAGGCCAGGCACCGCAGGGACAGGATCAGGGGATGCCAGAAGGAGGCAGTAATGGGGTGGTGGGTGCAGGAGTGTCACCGGCAACTGCAGTGGAGGTGTCTGACTCAGTGGGGGCCGGCACCACTGTAGGGCACAAGTCAGATGGTGTGGGTGCTGCAACCACTGCAGTGGGCCGGTCAGATGGAGTGGACTGGGTCCCCACTGCAGTGCCCGAGTCAGACGGGGTGGTTGTGGACTCCACTGCAGTGCATAACTCCAAGGGAGTGGAAGGGGGGCAGATGAGATGGGCAGGACAGAGGGGGGACCCGGTCTCCACACCAGTGGCACAAACAGGCAGAGCGTCTGGTTTGGGGGTGGAAGAGCAAGTGGTAGGGGGGAGGGCCTAAGCAGTTTGGGGATGCAGTATCGGTGTGTGGGGGAACCTGGGGCAGGGTGTGGCAGTGGAACCTGTGAAGTGGTGGCCTGGGGGATGGAGGAGAGAGACTGTGTGGTGGAGCTGCGTGGTGGTGGTGGTGGGGTCTTGCCCTTCCTGGTCCGGGGGGACTTTCGAATGGGGTCCTCAGTCTGCCTGTGCCTGGGGGAGGGTGTCCGGGTGTGTGGTAGTCGCCTCTTCCGCCTGGACTTCGTGTCAGATGTATCTGTGGGGAAGAGGCCAAGCTCACAGAGGAAGAGCTTCTGGGAGGGGGGGTTGCAGGTGAGGTAAGGGAAGGGGTTTTGGAGGGAGAGGTATCTGAGGACTGCGGAGTACTCGTGGATGCGTGTGTGTGTGTCTGGGCCCCATCCCCTGTGAGTGAGGTATCAGTCCCCTGACTGTGCGTGCGTGTGTGTCTGGATTTTGGCTTGTGTGTCTGTGTGCTGCTTGTGTCTGTGTTGATGCGTGCCGGTGTGTTTGTGCTTGGGACAGGTAGGGTGCTGGGCATTGTGGATGGGGCAGAGGTAGGAGGGGTGAGGGACTGTTGCAAGAGGGACACTGCTGCCGTCAGTGAGGAGGCCATGGACTGATTGGTCCGATGTAGGGCAGACATGCCAGATGACATGCCCTCCATGAATGACACCAGTTGTGTCAACAGACCCGTGTGTGCATGGAGGACACTCAGCATTGATGTCTGCCCTACATTGACTTGTTTCAGCAAGTCCGCAGACTCCACACTCAGGGCAGCAGGGGGGACAGAGGCAGGGGGTGCGGTGCCTGGCATGAAGGAGACACGCTCCCCTACACGGGAGCCTCCACGGACATGTGGGATGGGAGCAGATGGGAGGGTGGAGATGGTGGTGGTGGCGGGGACAGACTTGCATGACGTTGCCTCTGGTCTGCTGACACCCGCCTCCACAAGGGAGTCCTCACTGGAAGTGCTGTTTTCCCCAGCCGAGGTGGTCGTAGCTGAGGTCTCCTCAGTGTGGCTCCCCTCACCCTCCGTGCCACTGGGTACCTCACTCTCCCCTGCAGTGGACCCAGTCTGGCTCTGCCGCTCCTCTTGGTCCGTGGAGCTGTCTCCTCCTGTGGCCGTGGATGTATCTGCAAACAATCAGGATAAACAGAGCAACATTAGTCACCTGTACTGACCACACACACCACAGTAAGTACAGCACATCACAGAGCAAGCCCTGCCATCATTTGCTAGACATTGCAATAAGTGCTGACACTGATTTGAAGAAGCCCATTGTCTGCCTGACAGTCAGTCATGCCACACATATCCTACCTGCCCATGCACCCATCTGTCTACTGCCTGTTGTATGCGACTAATCATATGTGCACACATGCACCACATACACAGTTGTTGGACATCCAAGAGAACATATGAAAATGTGTCACTCCAAACACATGCCATCTCCTGCCACTGACTCAGTACATGTGTCAGGAAAAGTGATGGGCAAAGTCTCTGTTGATATGCGGGTTTTGCTTCCATCACCAGACACAATGATGTCCTCATGTCCTGATAGACAATGCGACAATGGTGTGCATGCAGGACATATCACACCACTGCTGGATCACCCTTTGCGATTGGAATGTCATGGCACAGGCCTGTCTGGCAAGTCAGTCATAACTGTCTCCTGTCACAGGGGCAGTGCATACACACAACACCAGTCTGCACTGTGTCACAATCATGGAAGTTTTTAAAATGTAAGCCCTGTAGCTGACAGGTGCACATGTGCACCCCTGGCCACCCACATCATGAGGACTGAGATGATCCCACGTCAATCAAATGAGACATTTGAGTGACTGCAAACACAAATCCATACACATGAGCACTTCACCGTCTGATGAGAATGAACCAAAGCTGCCTGCACCTCAATGTTTCATACAACATTGTGCACAGTCAAGGGATCAGAGACCTATGCATTAACCTATGTGCAGATCCCATAGTCACAACTCAGATGGCTGGCCACCCCAAATTGTTAAACACTCCAGGAGTCCAAAAAGCAAGGCCACACCACGGTGACACCGAGGCATACACCTGAGTGCACTCTTCACAATCCCCAATATGTATGCTGACACACGGGAGTGGGAGAACAGAGTGCCTTCGATGTACGGGGTAGGCATTACAGTCCTGGTCCATGTGCAACATGGTATTACCCTGAACACTAGGCAGGTGGCTATGCATGTGTCACACACATGATGTACATACTTCTGAGGCTCCTACCTTGGTCTCTGCTGCAGCATGGGTGTGTGGCACATACCCCAGACACGTGGTGAGTCAGAGCAGCAATTGGAACACATATCAAAGTCATACCCAGAGTACATGTCAGATCACAGGCATTGTGAGCAATTGTACCACCCATGCAGCCCACCACAAAGTTCCTGTAACTGATGCTGTCCCCAACTTGAACCACAGGTAACTGCAAGTACACAGTACCCAAGTGACCTAAGTCACAGACTGTAAGTGCCACACCCGTGTATCAGATGAGGAGGGGGCATGACACAAGTGAGGGACATGAGTCCAGGACGACATGACAGTTGTACTTTGGAAGTGGAACCAGGCTAAAGGAGTGCATAGAGCATGTCATTCATAGTACACAGTTAAGGCTAGCACTTACCCCCTCCTTGCTGCTGTCTGGCCTTCAGCTGCCCATCCAGCACCAGGATCTGGAGCATGTGGGGGGTCAGGGTCCAGTGTCCGCCCCTCCTGCGAGGAGGCGACAGCTTCAGCTGGACCCTTGCGATCTTCCGGGTCCAGCCCCGAAGGTCCTGCCACCTCTTCTGGCAGTTGCGGATCCTGTGCCTGTAGACCCCCACAGATCGTACTGCCCGGACGATGGTCAGCCAGATCTCCTGCTTCTGGTGGGCATCAACCTGTGAGGATGACAAAGTGAAAAGGCCAATACTATACATCCAACATTTCCGTGCATCACACAGTTGGATATACATGTCTCAATCACAGGGGCATATGATGTACACAGGTAGTGCAACTATGGCTATGAACAGTTTGCCAGCAGTTACTAAATGGTATCATTGCCTGGGAAGTCAAACCTTGTTGGAATGCACTGTTACTGCACTATACCTGTTCAGTGCATGTGACTACACACTTTGGGGGTGACATGTACTCAGTGAGCATGCTAGCCACTGGTGTACACACTGTAAGTCTTGCTAGTCAGACAACATGCACAATTAGTAAGGCAGTGGACAGCACACTCACCTGCTCCCCTGGTTTCCCATACAGCTTGCTGTACTGTGGAAGGAGGCTGTCGAGCAGGGCCTGGTTCTCCTCGGTGCTGAAGGCTGGGGCTCTATCCACAGTACGTGCCATTGCAGTAGCCAGAGGATGCAGAGACAGCAGCAGTGGTGGTGGCAGATGTCGTCCTGGAGCATGTAGTGCAGGCAAGTGAGCTCTCAGGGGAACAGCCAGCATTATATGTGTGCTGCAGAGGCAGATACTGTCCCATGTGTCCAAAGTGATAGGTCCAAGTCGTTTGCATCTTCTGAATCTGGCCAATCCATGGAATTGCACCACTTATACACGCCCACAGCATCCTTTAAAAGTTCAACTTCATGACACCCATGAATTTGCAACATTGTTGTGGGTGGCCAACTGAATTCACTGCATCCGACTCGTTTAAGCTTCGAAAACGCGTCTGTTACCATGTCAGGCCATAGCCAATGCGTGCGCACCGATCGGACCATTGCTGTACGACGCGTATTACGAAAAACAACACGCATCCGTCCACATCATATGCAATGGCCAATGCGTGCGCACCGATCGGTCCATTGCTGTACGACGCGTATTTCGAAAAACAAAATGCATCCGTCCACATCATATGCAATAGCCAATGCGTGCGCACCGATCGGTCCATTGCTGTACAACGCGTATTTCGGAAAACAACACGCATCCGTCCACATCATATGCAATGGCCAATGCGTGCGCACCGATCGGTCCATTGCTGTACAACGCGTATTTCGGAAAACAACACACATCCGTCCACATCATATGCAATGGCCAATGCGTGCACACTGATCGGTCCATTGCTGTACAATGCGTAATTCGGATGACAACACGCATCCGTCCACATCATATGCAATGGCCAATGCGTGCGCACGGATCGGTCAATTGCTGTACGACGCGTCCCTGTAGAAGTCACTGGCATATGTCACCATGGTTGTCACTGGTGAACGTATGCCAGCCACAATTACTTGCCAGGGACTATGGGGCACACCTACAACACCACAGCCTGTCCACACTGTATCCTAAGGCATGTAAGGCTGCATTACCTGTGTGTGTATGGGGGTCAACATGTGGTATTTTTGGTGGCACTTGGGGGCAGCCACTCCCAGGCTGTGCACGTGTTCATGGGGACAGAATCCTTTGTGTGTCGTGCACATGACCACTGTGATGTGCAACTGTTCAGTTCAGAGCATGTGGCATGGTCACATTTCCAGGTTGTGTATGTGTATGTCATGTCACATACACCCTGAGTCCCATGTGGGAAGGTATGTACGTCACAGGGTGACCCATTGCCACAATAGTGATGGCCCTCCACAGTCTGTGTGCATGTTGTGTTTCAGATGTCTCTGATTCCATGTGCACAATGGGAGACAGTCTCCACATCCACGTTGTTTGTGCATCGACTTTGATGTTGTGCGTGTGTGTGTCACAGACGTCCATGTCTGTCCTGCAGAAGCAACAGGGACCACTACCTGTGGGGGTCATGGTTGTTTTGCTGTGGTGTATACATGATACACCATGTCATGCCAGTGTCCATGTGGCAATACAGGGTCCCTGGGAATCTACCTGTCAATGAGCTGTGATGCCTGTGGCACATCTGTCCTCACTTGTCACTGTGGTGTGTGTTTGGAACGTGACAGCAGTACATGGGTACTGTGACACAGCCTAATGATTTCCCATAGCACAACCTGGAACTTGTTGTCAACACATGTTGAACTGTGATGTTAGATGTTGGCCATGTAGGTGCCATATATGTCCATACAGAACGGCACACACATCAAGTACTTGTGTCTCGTAATGATGTATCATGTGATATTGAGTATGGTCAATGCCACATATGTGGGGTGACTGACAATCTTTCTTTGTTCACCTATGCACTGCAGGGCACCAGCTGTTCATAGACCATTCCCTGACCTTGCAACCATGGTTGAACGTGACTGCATCCGACGGTACCGCTTCAACAGGCCGCTGATTGAGGAATTGGCGGTGCGGTTGGCCCCACATTTGCAACCTGGCCGGACATACCCTACAGCGCTGACCCCCAAGGTGAAGGTGATGGCAGCCCTACACTTCTTTGCCACTGGTACCTTTCAACACACTGTGGCGTCTGCTGGTGGGATGTCACAGACCATGTTCAGCCGTGTGCTACGCGATGTTTTGGAGGCAATGTTGAGATACCTGAACCAGTACATCTATTTCCCTAAACGTCAACAACTCACTGACTTCACGAGTGACTTCTATGCCCTGGGGAGGATGCCACATGTCATTGGCTCCATTGATGGGACACATGTGGCTTTGGTACCACCACAGGCACATGAGCAGGCATATAGGAACAGGAAACATTACCATTCTATCAATGCTCTGGTGGTATGTCTTGCAGATATGTGCATCTCACATGTGTGTGCACGTTTCCCCGGTTCTGCACACGATGCCTACGTGATGAGGAGTAGTCGCATCCCAAGGATGATGTCACAGATGCAGAACCAGCGTGCCTGGCTTGTCGGTGTGTACTGACTTTGTACCATTGTGTGTGTTCTGCAATGTTGTATTCCACCCTCTTTTCCAACTCAGCTAATGTGCAATTGTCTGTATGTAGGTGACTCCGGATACCCCAACATGCCGTGGTTGCTGACACCCCTCAGGAACCCTGTGACACCAGCCCAGATGCACTACAATGAGGCACATGTTCGGACCAGGAGAATGATCGAGCGGACATTTGGTCTCCTGAAGAGCTGCTTTCGCTGCCTGGACAAGACAGGAGGGGCCCTCCCATATGTCCCAGCAAAGGTGTGCAAGATTGTCATCGTCTGCTGCATGCTACACAACCTGGCAGTGCGGAAGGAGTTGCCTCTCATCCTGGATGACGATGACCAACATCCGCCACCTGTGGAGGATCCTGGCCTGGGCCACGATGCCAGTGATGATGATGATGATGAGGGTGATGTCCGCACACAGCTCATCACCAACTTCTTCAGCTGAATGTGAGTATCCAGAGATGTCATGTCAAAGATTTTATTTTTCATGATATGTGTTGGTGGTGCTCTGTTGCTGTTTGAGTGTGGCCATGTGCTACTTGACTGGATGCGTGCAGCGATGTGTCCTTACAGGTAGTCTGTACTCCCCAACAGTGTTGACATGCTAACTTGGTTTTGTGTAGGTATCTTGTGACATGTATTGGGCATGAGTATTGCAGTTCTGTCCTGTTCTTCAGTGCTTTTGACTGTGTGTCATGTCTGTCCTTCACAGGGTACTTTCAGAGTTGTTTGGTCAACTCGGATCCCCCGACACCATGATTCAGCTTTCAGGGTGGGAGCAGTCGTTTCCCTACAGGTGATGTGCCACACACCCCTGGACTTTATTTCTTCTACCCTTGTTGACTGTGTGGCCACTGCCACGTGGGATTACCTTGCATCTGTAGTGGAAACAACATGTTGCAAATGTGTAATAAACCTGTGCTTCACTTTGGGATGTGCGTTGTCTGTGGTCACACATCTGACTGACACTTGCTTACTGCACCTGTGGGCTAGTTAACACAGACTGTGAATAGGTGTGGTGTCTGTGCATTCCACTGTACTTCCTGGCATCATCAGTGTAGGCGATGAGTCAGATGGCCCTGGTGTGTATGTGTTGTGTAGCCCTAGTGGTGTGTCTCCCTCATATGTGTCACGTCGCCATGACTCACATGACAGTGTAGAACTTGCTGTAGCAGTTAGCATGCACAGTGTCATTTAGCAGATCATCATCTCCATGACAAAAACAATGTTGGAATCACAACAGAGGCAAGTATGGTGTATTAGTGAGTTTATTTACATACATGTGTGAGGATAGTGCACAGGATGGTGGGTGCTGTACAGTGGGATTGGAATCCAAAGTTCCCAGATGAGTTGGAAGTGTTGGTAGCAGAAATGTCCTGAGTAAAGTCCACAGTCATCTGATACATTAGTCCAACTTAAACTCCCCATGTCATGTGGGAGAGTTGGGTTGCATTCGACAGGGTGAACAGTTTGCACACAAAGGAGAATTTCCAGAACAGGTGTTGGCTTCCTGGGGGATGTACATGGCCATCGGCCTCTCAGTTGTCCTTCCTCGGACGACCCCTCTTCTTTCTGGGGGGACCCTCACGTGCAGGCCGCTTCGGTGCAGAGGACTCTCCACCAGAGTCATCCTCCCTCCCTGTGGCAGTTGCAGTTGTTGCGGCACCAGATGTTGTGGGCACACAGGGAGGTGTGGACATGTTGGTGCTAATCTGGCGGAGGCATGTCAATATGTCCCTCTGCACCGCTGTCAGTTCTTCCAATGTGTCCCACTTGGACTCCATGCCAGACATGTGTGTCTCCACACGGGACATGTGTGTCTCCACACGAAACATGTGGGAGTCCAAGCGGGCATGATGGGCAGCCTGCTGCTGTTGAATGTCCTTGAGGATCCCCACTACCTGGCTGACCTCTCCGGTGCTATTCTGGTACGCATCAGCAATGCGTACCAGTTGTGGGTCATCATGCAGTCCAGACCCCTCTGCAAACAGCGACCTCTGCCTACCACCCCTCCCACCACCCCTGGCCACACGTGCAGGACCTGCGGTGGCACACACAGGTGACCCTAGGCCCCCTTGGGGGTTGGTACTGGGGTTGTTGTCCGTTGCTTCACAGTGGGCTGGGGTCCCTGTGCTGTTGTCATTCAGTGTCCTTGGTCTGTCCGTGTCGGCGGGTGTGATCTGTGTGTTGGCAGATGTTGGAGGAATGGGTGCAGGGGGTGCAGATGGTGGTCCTGCTGGTGCTGCATGATGACTCACACCGGAGGTGCCAGGTTGGTCCTCGCCATCCGATGAGGGCAGAGGCTGTTCCACACCAGAGAGCTCAGGGGCCACCGGAGCCTGGGACAGGGACTCCTCCTCATCTGCTGCTGTGTCCCCATCATCACCTGTTTTTGGAAGAGACACACAATGTATGTTATGTTTCTGCAGGCATCAATGGTTCAAACACATGACAGTTGTGACTGTACCTCTGGATGCAGCCCTGTACATTGCATTGTCCTAAGTTGTCACAGTCAGAGGTTGATATTGGTGTGGCTCATTGTCCTGCCAACCTGATGCATTTCAATGTGGATGTTGAGGTATGTGCATGACCAGCATTGGTGGTATTTGGTTGACATCCGGACCTCCTTCTCCCCCCAGCCCAGTTATTCCACCATGAAGCATGCCACCCTTGCAGTGGGTGCAGGTTAACTCTCAGGATGTCAGTCAGTGGTGTCCTGCTGTTGGTTGGTGCCCAGTTCCCAGCAAGGCCTGGTACTCCCCACAACAGAGCACCATTGTCAGACATCTTAGAAGTGGCTTTTCACTCCCTGTGAGGTGTGCATGCTTCAGTGTGAGCTTGCTGGGCCATGTGGGTGGGGGATGTTGAACTGTGACTACCACTCCCATCATGCTATTGCCTACACCCCCCTTCCCAGCATGCCCATACTTCCTTCCTTTTGACTCTGCTTCCCTGTGGGGTAGTGTGCCTGTGCTGACAGGATGGCTGACAGTGGTGTCCTGGCGTTTGTTTGGCTACAAGTCCCAAGAGTGTCCCTGTGCTTCACACAGCATTATCCAGTGTGGTTGTTCTTTGTGGGATATTTAATTAGAGTGTGAGGCATTGCATTCTCCCAGGTGAGTTGTGTGGAGTTTGTGTTAAGGGGGGTGTGAGAAAAGCTGCTTGTAACTATGGTCAGAGCTGTCAGTCCTCCTTCCCACCCAGCCAGATATCCCACCATGGAACATGCTTCCATTGCAGGGAGTGCAAGTTGGCTTTCAGGATGTCAGTCAGTGGTGTCCTGCTGTTGGTTTGTGCACAGTTCCCAGCAGGGCCTTGTGCTCACCACAGCAGTACCCAGTGTCAGCCATCTTGTCAGTTCTTTTCCACTGCCTGTGATGTGAGCATGGTTCAGAGTGGTGTTGATGGGCCAATTGTGAGGGTGACCAATATCTGTGACTACAACTCCCATCATGCTATTGCCTACACCGCCCTTCCCATCATGCCCATACTTCCTTCCTTTTGAGTCGACTTCACTGTGTGTGAGTGTGACAGCAATGGCAAGATGGCTGACAGTGGTGTCCTGCTGTTTGTTGGTGCACACTTCCCAGCAGGGCCTTGTGCTCCCCACAGCAATACCCAGTGTCAGCCATCTTGTCAGTTCTTTTCCACTCCCTGTGATGTGAGCATTGTTCAGAGTGGTATTGATGGGCCAATTGTGAGGGTGACCAATATCTGTGACTACAACTCCCATCATGCTATTGCCTACACCCCCATCCCAGCATGCCCATACTTCCTTCCTTTTGAGTCGACTTCACTGTGTGTGAGTGTGACAGCAATGACAAGATGGCTGACAGTGGTGTCCTGCTGTTTGTTGGTACACAGTTCCCGTCAGGGCCTTGTGCTCCCCACAGCAGTACCCAGTGTCAGCCATCTTGTCAGTTCTTTTCCACTCCCTGTGATGTGAGCATGGTTCAGAGTGGTGTTGATGGGCCAATTGTGAGGGTGACCAATATCTGTGACTACAACTCCCATCATGCTATTGCCTACACCCCCTTCCCAGCATGCCCATACTTCCTTCCTTTTGAGTCGACTTCACTGTGTGTGAGTGTGACAGCAATGGCAAGATGGCTGACAGTGGTGTCCTGCTGTTTGTTGGTGCACAGTTCCCAGCAGGGCCTTGTGCTCCCCACAGCAGTACCCAGTGTCAGCCATCTTGTCAGTTCTTTTCCACTCCCTGTGATGTGAGCATGGTTCAGAGTGGTGTTGATGGACCAATTGTGAGGGTGACCAATATCTGTGACTACAACTCCCATCATCCTATTGCCTACACCCCCCTTCCCAGCATGCCCATACTTCCTTCCTTTTGAGTCGACTTCACTGTGTGTGAGTGTGACAGCAATGTCAAGATGGCTGACAGTGGTGTCCTGCTGTTTGTTGGTGCACAGTTCCCAGCAGGGCCTTGTGCTCCCCACAGCAGTACCCAGTGTCAGCCACCTTGTCAGTTCTTTTCCACTCCCTGTGATGTGAGCATGGTTCAGAGTGGTGTTGATGGGCCAATTGTGAGGGTGACCAATATCTGTGACTACAACTCCCATCATGCTATTGCCTAAACCCCCCTTCCCATCATGCCCATACTTCCTTCCTTTTGACTCTGCTTCCCTGTGGGGTAGTGTGCCTGTGCTGACAGGATGGCTGACAGTGGTATCCTGGCGTTTGTTTGGCTACAAGTCCCAAGAGTGTCCCTGTGCTTCACACAGCATAACCCAGTGTGGTTGTTCTTTGTGGGATATTTAATTAGAGTGTGAGGCATTGCATTCTCCCAGGTGAGTTGTGTGGAGTTTGTGTTAAGGGGGGGGGGGTGAGAAAAGCTGCTTGTAACTATGGTCAGAGCTGTCAGTCCTCCTTCCCACCCAGCCAGATATCCCAACATGGAACGTGCTTCCATTGCAGGGAGTGCAAGTTGGCTTTCAGGATGTCAGTCAGTGGTGTCCTGCGGTTGGTTGGTGCCCAGTTCCCAGCAGGGCCTTGTGCTTCCCTCAGCAGTACCCAGTGTCAGCCATCTTGTCAGTTCTTTTCCACTCCCTGTGATGTGAGCATGGTTGAGAGTGGTGTTGATGGGCCAATTGTGAGGGTGACCAATATCTGTGACTACAACTCCCATCATGCTATTGGCTACACTCACTTCACCAGCATACACAGAATTCCTTCCTTTCAGTGAGCTTCCCTGTGAGGTGGTGTTCTAGTGGTGGCAACATAACTGACTGTGTTTGTTGGTTAGATTTGTGCCACTGCCTTGCTTTATTTGTTGTTAGGTGTGTACATGTCATGACACAGTTACATGTCACTATGAGATGGCATGTATTGTGTTTATCTAACTAACATACACATCTTGGGATGATTATCTTTTGGTTGCTGTGGATTTGCTAAGGGCGCATGGTTTGACTATCCCCTTGACAGTGATGTGTGTGTATTGTCACACAATATTGGGTATATTGGTTGTGTACTCACCAGGCTCTGGGATGTTTGATAGTCCATATACGCTCACTGGTGGTAGGATGGCCAGCACCTTCTCCTCCCAGGGCCTGAGGTATACTGGTTTGCAGGAGGGCCACTGCCGGTGCGATTACTCAAGGCATAATCCTTCTTCAGTAGGTCCTTGACCCTCCTGCGCACATCATACCACCTGTTCTGGATGTCTTACTTTGTGCGCAAACATGGTGATTGTGCGTTCACCCTGTCGACGATCCTCTCCCACATCTTGGTTTTCTGCGACATGGGGGTCTGTTGAACCAATGTACCAAACAACTGTGGCTCTACCCTGAGGATCTCATCTACCAGGACTTCCAATTCACTGTCTAGGAACTTTGGATTCTTCTTTGGGGTCATGGTGATGGGTGGTGGTGGGGATTGATGTGTGTGTGAGTGTGCAAGTGAGGGTGGGTGAGTGTAGGTTTTGCTGGGTGTATGTGAGGGTGCTATTTGGGAGGTGCTAATGGTGTGTGGCTTGTGTGATGGATGAGTTGTGGGTGTGTCTGTGTTTGCTGTCTGATGGTGTTCTGTGCTGGCAGGTCAGTTGAATTTGCAAAGGATCATGGTAGTGATTTGTGGCCTTTATATGGGTGGAGTTGTGGGTGTGTCTTTGTTCCATGTTTTTTCCACCCTGTATTTATTGACTTTGTCATTGCTTGTTTGGCCCTTTTTTTGTATTTTTCCTTTGTGTGTTTTGGGCATGTAGGTGACGTTCTTCTGAACGAGTAAGACGCTGCAGTTGGCTCGTGCCCACTCCAAACTGTATCAACTAAAGGTGGGGGATGGACACTAAGCATATATAAATTACTATTCCCACTCCAAACTACATTAAGTCAGGGAAGGTGCTGGACACTAAACATATATAAATTACTATGCCCACTCTAAGCTACATTAACACAGGGAAGGTACTGGACACTAAACATATGTAATTTACTATTCCCACTCCAAACTACATTAACTCAGGGAAGGTGCTGGACATTAAATATATATAATTAACTATTCCCACTCCAAAATACATTAACTCAGGGAAGGTGATGGACACTAAACATATATAAATTACTATTCCCACTCCTAACTACATTAAGTCAGGGAAGGTGCTGGACACCAAACATATATAACTTACTATTCACACTCCAAACTACATTGAGCCAGCGAAGGTGCTGGACACTAAACATATATAAATTACTATTCCCACTCCAAACTACATTAAGTCAGGGAAGATGTTGGACATTAAACATATATAAATTACTATTCCCACTCCAAACTACATTAGGTCAGGGAAGGTGCTGGGCACTAAACATATATAAATTACTGTTCCCACTCCAAACTACATTAAGTCAGGGAAGGTCCTGGACACTAAACATATATAATTTACTATTCCCACTCCAAACTGTATTAAGTCAGGGAAGGCGCTGGACACTAAACATATATAATTTACTATTCCCACTTCAAACTACATTACCTCAGGGAAGGTGCTGGACACTAAACATATATAAATGTATATTTCCACACCAACTATATTAACTCAAGAAAAGTATTCAAAAATATAATTTTTAAATAGAATATTACCCACAAAATACATAAAAACATATAAATTATTACACATTATACATATATTTACATACTCCCATTTATAAAAAAATCAAAAAAATATGTTATTTGTAAATAATTTTGTATCATAATCCAAACCTTTATTTTTATTTTTTAAAATCACTCTCAAAAATGTTCAACTTTTATTTATTTTATTTAAACATAACCCAACAAAATTATTTATAAATTTCACAAAATATCAAAACATTTTTCAATTTTTTTCTAAATTTAAAAATTATTTAAAAGATACTGTATTTTTTTATAATAATTTTAAATTATTTACAAAAACCCCCATCATCACCTATAACCCCAACATCACACTCCTTAAATCCAATGTAATTTTACATTTTTTAGATTAAAACACTCCCTACCCTTATCACCTATAACCACAACATCCCAATCCTAATAAAAATATTATTTTTTTTAATATTTTTTTTAAAAAATTAAAATGTTATTTTTAAACACTCCCCACCCTTATCCCTTATACAACCAACATCCCACTCCTAAAACACAATTTTAAATTTCATAAATATTTTTTTTATTTTTTTAATATTTAAAAAAAATTTATTAAAGCACTCCCCACCCTTATCCCCTATAAACCCAACATCCCGCTCCTAAAACACAATTTAAAAATTCATTAACAATTTTTTTTTTAAATGTACAATTTTTTTTTTAAATGTACACTCCCCACCCTTATCTCCTATAAACCCCGCTCCTAAAACATTTTTTATATAAAACATATACAATTTATTAAAAATGATGAATACATTAAAAATTATATAATATATTAAAAAATTCACATTTACAAAATAGATATTTTTTAATAACTATGGGGCCTATTACGATGGCGGACGGACTTTGTCCGCCCGCCACCGTAACGGTAAACGGGACCGACCGCCAGAGGTGCGGCGGTCTCGCTAGGCCAATTAGGATGCGCCCGCCACCCTGGCGGGCGCATTCTTGCCATTAACATTGCGGCGGGCGGTGCTGTAAACAGCACCCGCCGCAATGTTAAAGTTGCATGTAGTGCATTGCAATGCACAGCGTGACAGGCACCGCGCGGTGCCTGCCACCTTGTGTATGGCAATGAAGGGGGGTACCACAGGTACCCCACAGTGCAGCCACCCACCCCCCACTCCCCCGGGCCCCCAACGGGCCCCCGAAGCCAATCTCTGCATGCCTTTCCATGGCAGAGTCTCCGACATGGAAATGCATGCACACCGCACGCATCATAATATGGATGGTGGTGTCTACAAGGCACCGCCATCATATTGTGTGCCTGTTCCGCCCAGCCGGCAATCCGACCGGCGGAAAAGCGGTGGACGGTCTTTCCGTCCACCGCGGTGCCCCTCACCATACTAATATGGCGGGGGTGACACAGGGACATTTTGCAGGCAGATCGCCACCGCCGGGCCGACGGTGACCACCGCCGGGCCGGCGGTGGCGATCCGCCCGTTATCCTAATGACCCCCTATATTTTAAAAATCGATATTTTTAACAACAATATTTTATACGACACAACAAATCGATATTATTGACATCGATGTTATATACAACGATATTTTTGACTTTTGACATTTAAAACTCGATATTATAACACAACGATATTTAAAACTCGATATTTTGTTTACTTACCGAAGTCAAGTTAACATTTACAGGGGTGTTTGCCACTGGTTTAGGCACTGTCTGTACAATTACTGGTTGCAGTACATTCATTGGACCATGCATAACAGGTGTCTTTACCACAGGTGAAGGAACAGTCTGTGGCTGGCCAACTGATGGTGGGGCAATCTATTGCATTTGGATGGGTCTCTCAATTCTCTGACTATCAGTTAGTGTTGCATAAGGCTGGGGTCGTGCACTGACGTGCAGCCAACATTTCTTCTAAAATATTATCCCCAAATCACTATCTGTCTTGTTTCCTTTTTCTTTTTCCTCTTTGTACTTTCTCTGGGTCGTTTTCTTCGTCTCTTTCTCTTGTATTTCTGTACAAATAGCTGCATACAACCTAGTGACTTCAGCTATGGCTTTCCTCCACCCCTGTTGTTCTTCATCCCTATGAGCATCTGCATTATTACGCATTGCCCTTTTTGTTCTTTTCTGATATTTTTCCCTTTCTTTCTCTCGGGCAACTTTTTCCCACATATTCAAGGCTTCATATTGTGTAGGTCTAGGGGTGGTTTCATTGCGTACATATTTTCTTTAAATCTCTCAATAATTCCAGTCTGACACCTACCGTATTTTGGAAATCTTTTACCAACTTCCTTCTCAGCAATCTTGCACCATTTGAGAATCCTTAGACATGAATGTAATACCAATTCAGTTTTCATATAATGTCCAGGCCTCTTCACCCTACTGTACCAGAAAGTAACCAATTAAAATTCAATGTTTTGATTCTGTTCCGTAAACATCAGATTTCCTTTACTCCAATCATGTCAGAGTTGTTATTTTATTGAAGTCCTGTTAACATATCCCAATGTGATATCTACACAAACACTGACCTATCATAGCAATGCACCCTGATGTCACCCAGCTATCACACTGCGAAAGCACACCAACCAACCAATGTCAGCACAAAGCACTATGATGTTTAATCTCACTCCTCACAGCAACTCACACACCTTTACAATTTCTCTCGTACTTACTCACACAAACCAGCTATACCTTTTCAAATGACAATAACAAAATATGCATAGCAGTTTATCCACACAAAAGAATTCCACAATCACAAGAGAAATCTTGACCAGCGTGAACTCACCCTAATCAACGCAGCTTCCCTCTTTTGTGCAATTAGGTTCTTCTAACATCAATAAATATTAACCAACCACAACAGATTATTAGTATGTCTTTCTTAATTGTGTAGGTCGAAGGTGTGTCACAATCTACACCACAAAACCTGCAAACAAGAAATACCATTCGACAATGGCTTACTCAAGTGTCTTCTACTCTTAATTCAGTATCTGTTCTGGGATTGTAGACTACGTCGAGTCTGAAATTCTTCAATCTCATTATACAGAAACAAGAAACATCTTTATTCATCAATCCATTTACTCTCAACTCAATAATACAACAGTAAACACAATTAAAATAGAAGTCGCATCACCCTATTGATACTCACACCTCCAAACAGTAACTGCCTTCACAAATCACACTTTGTCAGCTCCTTAAAATCTGGGCAGTGGATTTCAGGATTTGAGTATTTTATTCCAACTTGGGTAATTATTTATAGGTTTTTGATCAAGGTGCAACCATATCTCTGTTACCAGAAAACTGATGCGGATTGAAGCCAAAATTAGGTAACATGGTTCAACCTTTCAATTAACATAACTTACAGTGTCAATCGCCATTCCCGCAATGGTTTCTTCTTGCCTTAGGTGACGGATCTTTGCCACCGTATTTTGATTCAAAGAGCTATTTCGGCATCAAAAGCTGAATTTCAAATACAATTCCAAGTTCAGTAAATGAGTTTGAATAAGTTTTAAAATATTTATTGTCATTAAGAGATTAGTAAGTGTCTTTTATCCTTTTTATTCAAATTAGTCAATAAATCTTTAGTAAGTTTACAGAAATCTCATAAAAAGGTTTGGTTAGAACAAATAGTCAAATAATGCATCCAGCGCATTCCATAAAGGAATAAAATACTATTCTAAAGAACAGGACCCGAATTTCAAATTTAGTAGTACTCATGAAGCGTTTAAGTTCAAAGGAAAAGGTGAGATTCATGAAGCATAAAGCTCAAAGCCAAATTGAAACAGCAGAACTTCCGGTAAAGAGTAGTTCATGAAAATCAGCTGAGTCTCAGTAATACGAGTAAATGATCACATGGCTGCAGTAGCAATCTGTAAAAAATAAAGCATCAAAATAAAGTAAGGATGAACAGATGCATCAGTAGCCACAACTGGCAGTATAGGAAAAGGGAATGAACAAGAAGGTGGGTAAGGAGTGGAGAAAAACATAGAAAATAACTAGGAATACGCATTAATATGAAAGAAATGAATACATGTTGCAGACATTGTAGCAGGCTTCTTCCTCCCTGGAGCAATTGGATGGCAGCACTCATCTGTGAGCAGGTTCAGCTCTTCCTTTCCCATGAAAATACATGCAGCTTGCAAAGCTTTATCACAATGTTAGCTACAGACATTCTTGCGAAGTTACGTTTTGGAAACATAAGCCTCAGTTCCCATAGGCATCGAACCAGGTTGGCCTTCTAAATATTAAATGTTTCACTGCATAAACAATGGAATATGCTAAAAAGGAGAAACATCAACTTGCAAAGTCATTGGGGCCGATTACGATGGCAGTCGGAGGCACATCCGCGGTGCTGGCGGTGGCGTAAAACGTCCTTTTCCACACTCCATCGGTGGTCCTCGCGTCCGCCATATTACAATGGGCAAACATAGCCCATTTTCTGTCCGCTGCGGAATTACGTGAACCGCCAGAAATGTCCGTCCGCAACCGCGGCAGAGGGAGCCAATAGAGAAAAACCCCCATGCGGAATGACGCCCCATCCGCCGTACAGATCACGATGCCGCAAACAGCCCATCACACCGCAGCAGAGAATCCAGCCACCGGGAGACGGCGGAAGCACTACTGCGGAGAGTGAAACTTGACTCCCGGTCCCCTCCACGCGGTCCTGACCGCTATGGATCCAGCTCTTCAAGCCTTTCCGCCTCTGTACCTCATCCACTACCAGCAAATAAGACACTGCCGCGGACAATGCCGCAGGTACGCAAAAACACAACTCCACATACAACCACAACACACAACTCCTGTGCTGACATACGGTTCCTGTCCACATCAGACACTCTGGTGGGGACAGGAACATATCCCCCAGTGTACTCACACATTTCCTACCTGATAGAAACCCACACCTCAGCATCGGGGTCACCCATCAACCGCAAAATCACTGCAATGTCCCGGGAAAGTCACTGCAGCGGTGAAGACACAGGAAAACCTGCGCACAATGTAGTAGGGAGGGCCGGCGCCAGGCATGGGCAGTCCGCCCAGATTCACTGGGCTCCACCCTCACCCTTCCCACAGTATACATCACACACCCATTTGGGCACATTCTGTGTGCCCCTCCTGTGCCCCCATGCACAAGTAATCAGCCAGGTGTAGCCAGACCTCGCACCTCACACATCAAAGGACAAGGGAGATTGACTGGGAAGGTGGTGGTGAAGAGGAACACCCTGCACAGAAGCTCAGGGGCTGGACAACCCTCCTCCTCACACCTACCTTCCACTCATGTGAATCAAACTGAGTATAATTAAGAAATAAAGACTCACACTGCATATGAACAACCACTGAACTGTTCACACTGCCTGTCAAGTCCCTCAGAAAGACCCCACACTGACACTCTGCCACATACTCATACCATAGTTCAGCAGCAATGGAGGACAATAAATGGGCTAGCTAACAGTGAAGTGGACAGTGCTGGAAAGCCATGGTGCAAGCCACATAGCATGTGTACATCACTTGCAAGAGAAGGAAAATATCACACCACCCTTAGGCCCTCAAATCAGACATGGGTGGCACAGTGGATGAAATTAAACCAAAGTGACCTCTGTGCAACAACTCAGGGATACATCAAGGCAAGCCATGCATAGGCACAGGAATGATAGGAAGTGTCAGAAGTCATACGGTGACCAGCCACACATCTGTGGCAACTCACGTGACATGTGTATGTCATCAGCACAACACACATGGCTCATTGTCACACTCCCTGACTGTCAAACACAAGTAGGACCTTCACACATGCCCCTCACCTACCCACCTCACACCTGCAACACACAACACCTGTGTGAAACACACATAATGGTGCAAATGATGTCCTGTGAGTTCACTGACAACCAATCACACTCCCTGTGGTGCACCCACAAATATCAAACTCACACTCAGGGATGCCTGAACCAATGCTGACACAAAACCAATAGCCAAACACAAAGCTCACAAACAACATCCACAGAAGTCCAACAAGCCCAGCCATGTGCAGCCAAACAGTGGAAAGGCAATGTGACCCTAGACAGAACAGGAATACAAAACATTGTCACTCTGGACAAATGCACAGACACCATACCCCAACACAAACAAGAATTGCCTCCTCAAAAAACAATCATGAACAATAACTGGGATCAAGGGGACAAATCAGCTAACACACACATACACACCACACCAGTCATCAAGTGAACATGGTGTCATAGTGTACCACACGCATGCACATGCACAATCCTGACAAGTGACAGGCCCAAACTAGGAGGACAAACCACTAGTGTGCACTCAAAACAAGTTCATGAACCTGAATCCACATTGCTGCATGTGACATACACACAAGAAACGCACACTACACATGCAACACACATATGAATGTATCACAATGCACAAACTACTCACACACACAATGTCATGCAAATAGAACAACACACACATTGCACCTGTCAGCAGAAAGAGCCAACACAGGCCAAACACTGCATACATCTACAAGAACAACACAACAGAGGCACATACCAATCCATCACATAGCAAACTCAGCTGGACATCAGGGGGATGCACACCAAGTACAAGGCAACATACACTGACAGCACTGCATGCACACCAAGCAGTGTGTGCACAACTACAAAACCAGTAGCACACATATCTGAGTGCCACACCATCAACTCCCACAACACAAATCATCACAGCACAAATATAACATCACACTCAGGAAGGGTAGCAGTACCTCAGCAAACACACATACACCTTAGCCTTCACCCTCCGATGCACATCTCATGGAAACCCAGATGCAAACAACATGACTAGAGGACTGTGATGCTCAAACACATGCACTGCACATGAGCAACCATGACTGCCAACCGGTAGAAGAAAATATCCTACAACTAATTGTGAAACTGTCCTGAGTGGCACATTGGTCCTGTACACAGATCATCCTCACACAGCATAGTGTCACACTATGAAGTGGTGGGGAGGCTCACACACTGGCAAGGCATGGGGTGGAAGACATGAGATTTAAGTGGTGTGTGCTTCAGTAGTGGACAGGTGAGGAGTACACAGTCCACAAACACATAGAGAAGTAACTCACAATGTGTAGGCATCAGAAGCACATATAGGGGATGGTATGACTCCACATACCACATACCATACTGGAGCTAAAAATGGGTCAAGTGACAGCAATGCATGAGAAAACTCACAAATAATGTCAGTGTGGCTGAGCAGGTCTGCACGGTGAGCACAAACAGAAACAAGATACATGGCTGATCAACAAAACACAACACAGACTTGGCTGTCACATACTCTGCATACTCACAACTTTCAGCGACAACAAGTAGGTGTCCCCCAGGAGTGCAAGGACACACCAACACACTGCACAGTGCCCAACCTACAACTCCTACATGTGCCCACAATCTGAAGCTCATGGCTGACAATTTAAACAAACAGGCACTCATTACCTGTATCATACATGTATGTAGTTGGCATTGCAGGGGCACACACACATCAACACTACTGACAATGACAGCCCATTCACACTGTATGACTACCTCAAGTTCACACATTCAAATGTACACATGTGACTATGAAGACAGGCCTACACAAGATGACCACACATCAACACTGCTGTTCACACATCAAGAAAGATCACACAGATATGATGGACACTGGCCACCCCGCAAGTAATCCTGTGGATAGAATTCACCTCTGTTGTGGTATTGCATCCAAACATGACGTGTACAATTAAGCAAACCTGACCATAGAATGATTAGGATAATAGTAGATCATCACAAACAACCATCAGTGCACCCTCAAGCCTCAGAGTCAACAAAAACAAAAGTGCCTGTCACCTCTGGCAAACTCTGAAAAAGTAAAACAAGCAATTGGCAATGTCAAAGTGGCATACAGAGCATGTGTCACATGCAACGATACACATACAGAAAACATTTTATTTAGCAAGGACATTGACAAAGCAGACAACAGGAGTACTGTCTTTATTACATAAGACCCAGATAGCCATCAAAAGTACAAAACAGCAAGGCAATTGGCCAGTACAAATTCAAAGTATGGACATGTGTGCATGAGAAACTGCACAGGGAATGGGCATCCAAAGTGACAAACAGCAAGGCCATTGGCCAGTACAAATTCAAAGTATGTATATGTGTGCATGAGAAACTGCCCAGGGAATGGGCATCCAAAGTGACAAACAGCAAGGCCATTGGCCAGAACAAATTCAAAGTATGTACATGTGTGCCTGAGAAACTGCACAGGGAATGGGCATCCAAAGTGACAAACAGCAAGGCCATTGGCCAGTCCACAGTTCCGGTGTGCACATGTGTGCATAAGAAACTGCACAGGGAATGGGTAACACTGTCCACTGCCATGGGAATCACCCCAGCTCCGGGGATACAAATGGGCAGTCCAGGCACCGCTGTGGTAGAGATGGGGTTTGGAGGGGGACTTTGCCTCAGATGTGGCTGTCAGTTGAATTGGGAGGTGGCTGATTGTCGGGGCCAGTTGGAGGACTAGACCTGGGAGAGAGAGGACCAGCTGAGGTAGAGGCATCAGTGGCTGTGGGAGCCTGAGGGCTGCTTGGACTGGGTGGCGTGGTGGCACGGGGAGGCGGAGACATGCTGCCGTGAGACAGTGTGTGAGGGTGAATGTTGAGGGCTGGGTCTCAACTTCTTGGGGATTCGATAGCCAACAATTGTCTTGGCAGGAGTGGGAAGTGGGGTGGGCACAACAGCCTCACTCTCCACCAAAGGTGTATCAGGTGCAGGTGGCTCTCCCTGTGGGGATTTGCTGGATCTGGTGGTACGCTTGGGGTGCCCTTGCCTTTTCCCCTCCATCCCCTGTTGTCCAGGTAAACCACCCACTTTGCTCTCCTGTCCCAGATTCACAGGGGTGTGGGTGGGAGTTGACATTGTGGGTGAATCTGCCTTAGAGAGGTGTTTGTGCTGAGTCTTTGCAGGCACCTGGTACACAGCAGACAGGGCAACTGTTTGTTTGTCTTTGGGAGCAGGTGTGGGGATGGGAGTGCCCTTGGATGGGGATGATTTGGATGAATGTGAGGTTGAGGCCTGCCTCTTGGCCTGATGCCCCTGAGTGTCATGTGAAGGGCTTTTGCCTTTGCGCTCCTGTGTGCCTGTTTTGTGTTTTGGGGATGGTGTCTGTGCTCTGGGCCGCTTTGAGTGCTTCTGTTGTGTGCTGCTTGTGGAGGACTTGGTGCCTGAGGGCTGTGGTGTGTGGGCACTCTCGTCAGGTGGTGCCACTGGCAGGGTGGTTGCTGAAGGGACTGGAGCTGGACTGGGAGCCTGTGACAGCTGAATGGCTGCCATCACTGTGGAGGACAAAGACTGGACAGTTCTGTGTAGCCCACCCACGTCAGAATGAATGCCCTCCATGAAGGCAACTACCTGTGCCAACTTCTTGTCATGATCCTGGAAGGCATTCAGGAGAGCAGCCTGTCCCACACACAGCTGGCGCAAAAGGTCCACCGCCTCCACACTGAGGGCAGCAGGGGAGACAGGGGCAGGGGCAGCAGTGCCTGGGGGAAGGACACTCTACCCTTCCTAGGGCTGCGGGCACGGATAGCACTAGTGGTAGCAGCCGGGAGGGTGGGCACTGGACAGTGTGTGGTGGAAGAAGGGCAGATTTCGAACTCCCTGTGCCGGCCAACATTGAGGAGTCATCGCTGGAGTCAGATGATGTTGAGGTTGGTGTTTCCGGGCGTGATTCTTCCCGGGCACTCCTGTCCCCCCGAGGCGCTGGTCACATCAGTGTCAGTGAGCTCATGTGTAGCAGTCGTTCCAGAAGCTTCACCTTTGGTGTCTGTCCCCTGTCCTTCCGTGCCCTCTGTAGATGCTGCAAAAGACAGAGACGTAGGTTCAGTATAGTGCCATACTCACAAACATCATATGCAAGCAAAGCACAAAACTAGAAAATGATACCCCCATGTTGCCCACCACCATGTGCAGTCTGCATGTGCAAACTTTATGCAATCCTTAGAAGATGCATGGAAAAATGCATAGTTGACATTAATGACCCATGTGACATTGACACAGCCAAATAGCTGGCCTGTGCCTCCTTGTAACCTAACATACTAATCTCTGTAAGCATACCTATGTGCCTGTAGGTGAGATAGATATACATCTCAACATGTTGTCTCTGTCACATATGGAGTCACTTTAAGGGAACAACACAGATACTGACTCCCAAATGTCCTTTTGCAATGGCCATGAGCTACTGATATCCACCATGTTGTGCTTTGAAGCACAACGACTGTTGCACATTGGTGTCAGATGTGTAATTCTCACAATTTGCAAGTTAAGCACTGCACACATCTACAAAAGTACACTAAGATGATGCACATTGCTGTTCACTGCCAGGTGATGTCTATGACATTCATAATGCAGCAGATGTCAGAAGGCCACATCTCATCTTGCAATGTCAAGGGCCATTGTATTAAACACATGAGAAAGTACATGTAGCGAAAATGCATGACAGCTGCACTCAACACAGAGGCCACTTTCAACCCATTGCATCACACTAGAAACATCACTGAGCTCCGCACTGGCTCAGGGTTTGGGATACATGCAGTCACTCACACCCAAAGTCAACCTTTGCAGAATACTCACCCCCAACTTGCTGCTGATGGGCCCTCAAACGTCCATCCAGCTCTGGCTGTGTCACTGCCAAGATGCGGGCCATTAGTGGTGTCATGCTCCTGCGCGCCAACCTGCCAGTCCGAGGGAGCACCCCCAGCATCATCTCTGCCACATTTTTGCTCAGCCGGCAGATGTCATCCCACCTCTTGTGACAGTGTGTGTGCCGTCGGTTGGAGACACCCAGAGCCCGCACCTTGCGTGCAATGGCCCTCCATATGGCCTTACGCTGGTGGACTTTAAGCTGCAGGCATGGGAGACAAGAAGAAGAAGTTTCAATGACACTGTGTTATGGGAGACAAGAAGAAGAAGTTTCAATGACACTGTGTTATGTACCACTGTGTGTCAGTACAGGAGCATGAAAAAACATAACACACCAATACATAAATGTTGAGCAGCGGCCATACAGCATGACACGTAGTACATTTGCATCAAATAATCTCATAGAATGGTATACATGTATGATGATGGACACAGTACCTGGCCATCTCATACACATGCAGAGTGCCAGCACAGAAACCAATGTGAAGAAGGCCCTCATCTGTGATGCAGTATGTGAGTGAGCAATACATACAATACATACAATACATTGGAAATGATGTGTCGGGGCAGACTCACTGTGTCCAACACAGTGGCAGCTGGTGACATTTGAAAGTGACATTTGAAAGTGGTGGGGGCGTAAAATTAGTGGTGGAGCACACCGTGGCGAACGACCTAAGGAGGGTTCGGGGGGGGTTCTCCCCCCGAGAAAAATTTGAAAAATAAGTGGGCAAATAGTGCATTTTCAAGCAAATTTGAGAACACATGCACTTTACTCTTCACAGTCAAAAACGAGGTGAGGATTGGCCTAAACTAATTATTAATTAGTCTAGTAAAGGGCATGTGGTTATGTAGATGGGTAAATACATACATCCCATCCTAGTCAGCCTAGCCTGACTCACAAAAAAATATATATATATAATTGAGCCTCTACTTATCTCTCTTGCAGACATAATATCAGTTGTGTTTCTGTTTTAGATGTTCAAATAGTTAAAGAGATTATGCACATAGACACAGACAAAACCAAAAAATCCACAAAACTATCCCTCTGGATGGAAGACCGAGACCAGGAGTAAAACCAGAGTCTGGCAAGCCGCTCATCGGAGACAAAGTATTTCATATTTTTATTCTCTGCTGTGAATGTCACTTCTTTATGTGCACCTCTACCAAGCCTGCAGTAGGGTGTCCATTCCAGCTTCAGATCATGAGGTGAGAATGGGGCAGTGGGGGTGGGTAGGGCTCTGAAAGGGACCACAATCCCCTGGCTGGGCTGACAGAGTGAAGGTAAGAGGTGAACAAAGGGGATGCAGTCAGCAGCACCCTCACCAGATGAAAATATAACTGCCCCTGATGGGTAACAATGGGGTCACCAGGTGTCACTGAGTCTTGCCCTTTCATTGGATGAGGCCAGGTTGCCCCTCCTCCTTTGTCCAACGACAAATGGGCTATTTGGTCAGCAAACTCATTACCCCACCCTCAGTTAATCACTGCATCAAGGCCTCTACAGTTGGGTCCTGAGGACCCAAATCTACAAGCTTCAGTGGGTCCTGGTGGAAGCCAAAACGAGAATAAACTTAACCTAAATTTCACTTAACCTAAATTTTACTACCAACTAAAAAGATACCATATGTCACAGACTCAGTCCCAACCTCACTCACCCTCCAGGAGCACAGGAATCTCCTCAAAAATGTCCCTGCACCGCAGCAGGGTCATTGTCCTCTAGTAAATAGGGATGTATGTGTGAATGCGCCTCGTGGAAAAGGGTGCAAGAGGATGACAGACCCCACGAACGCCTACAGCAGACAGGGGGTGCGGTTGGTAGAAATGAACAAGGCACCGAGCAGCACATGATACAAAGTGCCCCATTCGTAGACGTTTGAATAATAGATATTGTAATCTGACCCGACAAGGATACTGAGCTTGTCAACGTGGGGAGAATGAAAGTGGGAGTCAGCCATACCAGCAGAATGCTCATGCTCACATATCACCGCAAAATGTGGCGAACCCAGTGAGCTATCTTACTAGATCACAAAAAAGCTGGATCTGTCAGTCTGATCGGTGCACACTGTATACTATCCCGAAAGAGGAAACCAAGATAAGGGACCACTGGACAGCCTATGATTGGCATAAGTGGCTGCTCATGCATTCATACATCACCACGTGCATGCTGTAATTCACCACACAGTACATGATTTCATTTCTCCCATTGAGTGTTGATTCATCACCTCTATTTACATCGTTTTCCATAGCTCAGGCCAGACCTGAAGGGCGTCGGAGCGCTATAGAAAAAATTAATTTACAGTATGTAGATAATATGTGTGCTCGTGCACTCTTTACTTATTTATGTCTTCATTTGCGCACTGTCTGGGTGCTTAAAATTTATCAAGCTCACGCTCGTCATACATTCAGATTTCTAGCCTCTGAAGGTGTTTACTGTGGGACTTTCTATTGATTTGTGTGCTTTTTAACGTATTATTTTTGTTTTTCAGTTGTTTATTCACGTTCATTTCTCCTTTGTTAATTCATTCTAACTTAGGCCCGGAGTATTGCAAGGATTCAAACTTTGTCTGTACATAGTTTTTTTCATCATTTCATACAGACACACCACACACACCTTGGCATCTGTCAAAGCTAAAAAAAAAACGTTTCACTTTATCTTACCAGCGTTTCCTTAAATTCCCTTGTGCTGTGCGCTCGGTTTACCGTGGCTGCAGGCGCGGCCTTTCTTTTTCCAACTGGTGCCTGTAGGTCACTTTAGATTGGGACTGGAGCAGCTTGTTGGTATCCGTCCGTTGCGCGCCATAAAGAGTCAGCCAACACGTACACGTGCTGATAATCCCGGAATTAGGAAGAAGAGCTGAACTGAACTCAATCAGATTCATAACCCATGCCCCCAGCTTACATTATCCAATGAAAAAGCCGCCTAACAGTGCGAAGGAGAAAGGAGTGCTGCAATCGTTGCCACCCACTGCACTGTGTTGCTGTTGGCCAGCCCCACCCCTTCCCCTTAATGTGAATGAGGCTCTGCTGACCGCGCCCTGGGCCACGTCAGAAGCACCCCATTTGAAGCCTATTCACTGCTGCTTGGTGTAGCCACTCCCATCAGGCTGATGTCACTCTCCTCGCTTGTGCCTCGAGGGCGAGGAATTATCCTCGCCCAGTTCAGCACATGCGTAGGAGGAAGGGACTCTCGTCCGAGGGTCCGACCTCAAAAAACAACGATAATAAAAATGTTCTTAGGGTAGAAGTGGTCAAGTGGAGCACCAAGCAGTGAGCATGCCATTTAAAGCTACTCCATGATGGTGTTAATTGTCTCCCTTTTGTCTCCACTCCGAAGCTGGGAGGGCAATGCCCCCTACGCCCGTTAATACCAGCCGCCACTGGTCCAACACTACACACCCCTCAATGTCCTTGGCCAGTGAATGGCTACCTGTGTCATGGAGGTCACATTTAGGAACATGATCTTACATTCTCACACTCTTCTCACAAGGTGTAGGCCTGTCTTGTGCAATACTCAGTCCTAAGATAGCTCATTGAGAAATAGGGTGGCAGACAACACATATGTTTCACTCTGTCCATTTACTGATGGGTCCTTTTAAAATTGGGCAGCTTATGTGCAGGCCAGGGTGACTCACACTGAGGTCAAACGTGGGCCATCAGAAAATTCACATGCATGTACAATATGAGAGGGCAAGCAGCGCCTACACATGCGAGAAAGAACACATAATGATAACAATGGAAGGATGATATCTCAAAATTACATTTATCTGATGTGTCATAGGTGAATTACCACCAAGAGTGTTACACTCTGGCATTTTAATCTTGTGCATAATGCACACCTATCCATGGTGGCAATATGAAAAATGTACACACAATCGTACCCTCTGGACGAAATACAGTTGTAATGTCACAAATGAGCATGTGAAAACCTCATGGACTATGACATCATATATCACAGGCAATGTTTTTTCTGACTTCGACTGTCCAAACCAGCAGTGTTACTGTATGGCTGCAAAAACACTGCATGTCCCTCCCATCCTTAAATGCAGCCATGGATCTGTGGAAATAAGGCTACACACCCCATTGACATGAGGTCAGCATGCTAGGCAGTGTATCACACATTTACATTACCCAGTCTCAGACCAACGTCTGTATTTTTATTGCTGAAGAAGTGCTGTAGAAATGTCCATGTTGCCATCCTCCCCAAATACTCAAGTGCAATATTTACTAGGCCATGTATGGAGCATGGTATATGAAAAATGAGGATGCATGCACATTAACTTGCACTCACAGGCACATACTACTGCAGAGCAACATCATGTGAGCACTCTTTGCACTCTCAAACTTTCACTCTGAAACACTTACCAGTACATCTGGAGCACCATGTAGCCTCCCATACTGTGAAAGCACCTCGTCCACCAGGACCTTCAGCTCTTCTGTGGTGAAGGGACGGGCCCTGATGTTCTCAGTTCTCGCCATCACTGGGTCCAGAAGACAGGAACAGCAGCAGTTGGGGATGGTGAATGGCAGGCAGCAGTGTCTGGATGCAGTGGAAATGTCTGGCTCTCTCACAGACATATATAGCCCCCTGGGGTTGTTTCAGTGGTACTCAGCTGCTGCAATTGGTGTTCCAGGTCAGCTTTTTTCAAATGTAACCAATGACCGGGACCGCGGTGGCGGTGCACGCCTACCGCGATTTTCAAAAGTGTATTTCACTACCGCAATCGCGGTTCCCATTGGCTGAAAGAGCAAAGGCATTGGCGGTGTCACACCGCGGGGCCCAGGCGGTTGCTACCGCAATCGTGCATCTTTCAATTGTACCCAATGACCGGGCCCGCGGTAATGGAGCACACCTACCGTGGGTTTCAAATGTGTATTTCACTACTGCGATCGCGGTTCCCATTGCCTGAAAGGGCATGGGCATTGGCGGTGTCACACCGCGGGGCCCAGCCGGATGCTACCGCAAATTGCCATTTTTCATTTGGTGCCAATGACCGTGCTTGCGGTGGTGGTGCATGCTTATGGCACCTATGGACACATCATGCTGTGGCAATGGCAATGGCCAGTTCTCATCATTGAACAGTAGACACTTACAATGACTCATGCCACCAGATTGTTAAAATCAATGCTAGTGTGACATTGAACTCACTGATGACTACACATGCCATGTCAGTGCACAGGATTACATGCATTGGCATGTACTCCCTCACATGTCACATATGATATTTGTGTGCATGTACACAGATCTGTTGTGTAATGGACCCTCAAATTTATAAACATGTCAATGTGTGAGATGGCTAATCAACCCACAGTATTGATGGTCTGACTACATAATGTGCCTATTTCACTGTGTAGATTGCTGAACTCATTTTGACAGTTGATCTTTATACACACACTGTGCTCATTGTGTTGTTAATGTGTGCTCTGTCCGACTCACGCAAGAAGGTGTGGCAGGTACAGCAGCTACGTAGAAGCCAGCAGTGTTGCTGTTTCAAACATGTGCTGTGTCAACTACTCTCAGGGCTGGTGAGACAAGATGTCGGAATGTACCATTTTACATTCACATAGTATGAATCTGTTTTGGGGGTACTCAGTATGTACATACTGAACACGTGTACAACTACTTGAGAGCAAGGTGTCTCTGCATGTGACTTGTGCTGTAAGCTGTTGTTTCAGTCCAGTCATTGTTGGCGCTGTGTCAGTCAAGACGTAAGATGTTGGACACATCTCATAGGGGAATTTAATTGACATGTGTCCACTTTTATTTTATGTAGGAGATGACCAAATGTGCATCGTCCATTCACATTGCTGGCGGACATGGTGGATGAGGACATCATACGTAAATTCCGTTTGGATCAACCTACCCTTCAAGACCTATGTGGTCAGTTGGAGCCCCATCTGAGGCCTCGCAGAACCTATCCGACTGCTTTGACACCAACATGTAAGGTGATGGCGGCCCTGCATTTCTTTGCAACTGGTTCTTTCCAGTACACGGTGTCCAGCGCAGGTGGGATGTCTCACCCAATGTTCAGCATGGTGCTACGTGATGTCCTGTCCGCAATGATGACATACGAGGACCGCTACATCCATTTTCCCAGGAGACATGAATTGGCAGCTGTGAAGGGTGATTTTTATGACCTTGCCCACATCCCTAATGTTGTGGGCGCCATTGCCTGCACACATGTTGGCCTGGTTCCACCACGGGCACATTAATGTGCAAGTGGTATGCCAAGCGGATATGATCATCTCCCATGCCTGTGCCAGATTTCCAGGATCAGCACATGACTCCTACATACTGCGTAACAGCATCGTACCACAGCTGATGGCAAATCTGCATCCGGAGCGTGCGTGGATTGTTGGTGAGTACGCAGAATCCAGTAGTGTGCTGTATGTGTGACATGATGTCCTCAGCTACTGACATATTACAAAATTGGTCTGTGTATCTCACACCTAGGTGACTCTGCATATCCCAACCGGCCTTGGTTGCTGAGCCCACTGAGGAATCCCAGGACCCCGGGTGAAGTCCGCTACAATGATGCACATGGGAGGACATGTCGTGTGGTGGAGCGTACTTTTGGTCTTCTGAAGTCTAGATTCCGGTGTCTGGACAAGAGTGGAGGTGCACTACTCTACTCTCCCCAAAAGGTGTGTCAGATCGTAGTTGCATGCTGCATGCTCCACAACCTGGCCTTGCGCAAAGAGATCCCCCTGCTCCTGGACGATGATGAGAAGCAGATGCCCCCCCCTGCAAACCCACACATGTCCAGCGACGACGATAGTGGAGAGGAGGAAGGTGTCGACCTGCGTCAACAGCTCATCAACAACTACTTCCCTTGAGTGTGAGTGACATTGTACAACAGTGATATTGTCTGCTGTCTTTGATGGTAGTGACAAGGCCTAGAAAAGCTTTTTGACTGCTGCCTGTTGTTGGCTCTGTGCTGATGGCTGATGTTTGTGGCACAGGGTAGTTATGACCAGCCACATGATGTCTATGTTGATATTGTTTCTGATTGTAATGTGAGCTGGTTTGTGTACCTTGATAACTAGTGTTGTGTACTGGCTGTGATGCCATCACCTGACAAGTAAATGTCGTTCTCTGGTGTCTTTCTAGGTCCCTTCAGCCTCTCAATGCCTCGTCACAATCAGAGCTTCTGATACATTGGAATCTGAGTCAACATTGTACATACTGTGATAAACATGGAGATGACACAAAGACATAGGTGTGTAAAGAGTGTTTATTTACAATGAGTATTTGTGACAGACAAGTGATGTTTTACAAAATGGTGCTAAGTGAATTATTGAGTTGTCAGTGATGGTAAATGAGACAAAGTAGTCACCACATTGATGTAGTGCCACAGTCCAACAGACACCTGCCATTGACATGGCAGTGTGGGTAAGGATAGTCAACAAAGTCAATGTCAAGGTGAACAGAGGTGCCATCATGGCTGGCTCTGCAACTGGCGTTTGGATGGTGCTTTGCCATGTGATCCTCCCGTGGTGTTTCTCAGACGGCCCCTTTTGCGTTTTCCAGGGGGGGCCACTGCTGCGGGCTCAGCGGTGTCTGAGGAGTCATCCTGTTGCAGCTCACCCCTCTCTGTGGCTGCAGCTGAGGTGGGGGGGTATCATCCTGTGGGCCACTGGAGGGGGGTTGAGCTGTCCTTTGGGCCGCATGACTGTCATCAGAACATCATTATAAGGACAGGATGCACACCTCGTATTTCCTATTTTACAAAACTTGTCCTATTTATTCAAAGACTGCCATGCCCAAACAGCACTGAGATAATCAACATCACTAGAGTGGGGCGTCATCTCGCCCCAAACAATCGCACAGCTAATTATGCCACCATGGCGATAATGTATTCATTCATAGTAATCAATAGTAATCAATGTACTCCTTGTATTCCATAGTTTCTCATCATTTTTCTCCAACTTTTGTTCGAATCCACACGCGGAGTGTACATGCCATTTCCCAAACTTCTACTGTTCCAACTGTGTCCATCCGGACCTCTTGCAAGAACATGACTGAAGCATAATTCATTTCAGGCAGTGTTTATTCGATAAAAATACCCAATGCATTTCGGGCTCAAATCGCCCTTCTTCAGGGGTCACTGTAAATAATCATAGAAAAACACAATCACCAACTATTATCTTCACTATGGTTTACAATCTCTCATTGCTATAACATTTATAAAAGTGCTGCATTGTATTATACCAAAGAGAATTGTGGTGGCATAATTAGGGCATAATTAGCTGTGCGATTGTTTGGGGGTGAGATGACGCCCCACTCTAGTGATGTTGATTGTCCCTCAGAACACCCACGAGCTGGCCCATGAGGTCCACAATTTGGCCCATACGTGTGTCCATGGACCTCAGCAGCAGGTGGAGCTCACGCTCTTCTTCCAGAACCTGGCCCATGTGTCCCTGGGTTTGCTCACATGCCCCAAGGACTCTGGCGATATTGGCCAGGGCTTCGGTCCCAGTGTCCTCTCGAATTGATCCCCCAGTTGCCCTCCCACCTGCCCTGCTGTCCCAGACCTGTGGGGTTGCCACTCGACGCACCTGCAGACTCTCCCTCCCCTCCTCTGATTGTGTGGTGGTGTTGGTAACCACTGAGGCAGGGAGAGTGTTGTAGGCAGCACTGGTGGTGGTGGTGGTTGAGGCCGCACAGGTCGTTGCAGCAGGGGTCAGCGCTGTTGTTGTTGCTGAGGTGGTGGTGGTGGGGACAGTGGGGGCCTGGGACGTGGTGCGCCCTGGCAGTCTGGATGGTCCAGGTTCTTGCTCCTCATCCGAGAAATGTAGGGAGTCTGCATCCGAGAGTCCATGTTCCGGGGGGGAGACTGACTCTGCAGGTCGGTGCTCTCTTCTGCAGCAGTTAATTGTGGATCTCCTGTTGAACAGAGGTGAAATGGTCATTGAAGTGCACCCCACAAGCTTGGTGTTAGACGTTTGGATGTTACATGTGATACACCACACAGTTTACCTTGATATCACTTTGTATGGCTGCAAGGTACTGCGCATCATGACATGATGTGGAGGTACCTACATTACTTGTCCATGGTGTGACATGTAAATAGATACCATGTTCCACGTACAGATTGTGTGATTACAAGGACATGTCGTCATCTAAAGACTTGCAGCACAGAAACTTTATGTGATACGTCTTTTTGGTTTGCTCTGCATGGAAGACGTTTCATCTGAGCAAGAACTAGCCATTGTAATCTTAAGCATACCTTTTTCATATCATGTACTTTACTTTCTTGTACCAACTGACCATACATGTTTTGTGTTCATATGGGCCTTCATGCTCTGACACCATGGCACTTACACATAGCATTCAGTGCTGTGCATGATTGGGCCCTGAATTTCTTCAACATGTGACTTGGTGAGTCAAACTTTGTTTTCAGTGACTGTTACGTACGCTTAGCTGTCTGCACACTGGAAGTGGCTTTTGGATCTATGCCAAGTTGGGTGACATGTGAGGGCTGGTGTGGTCATATGGCTCCATGCTTTTTGAGATGAATGGCAGGGTGCATGCACTGTTTACCTACCTGTTCTGTGACACAGTTGAGGGAAATTGCTGCCACATGGTTCTGGGTGTGGGGGGTATACCATCCTGCTGAGCTGTGGGACAAGGGGGCCTGGTGGGAGTTGTAGTGCTGGCTTCCCACACACAAACACCCCTCCCTGTTAGGTTGGCTACCTACCTGTAAGTTTGAAGAGAGCAATGCAATGTCTGCCACATGGTTCTGGCTGGGGGGGTGCTCCATCCTGCTGAGCTGTGGGACAAGGGTGCATGGTGGGAGTTGTAGTGCTGGATTCCCACCCACAAACACCCCTCCCTGTTAGGATGTCTGCCTCTCTGTGAAGTGGAACAGAGGAAGGGGATAGGCTACACATGGCTCTTGGATGGGGGAGTGTTCCATCCTGCTCAGGGGTGGGACAAGAGAGCATAAGATGGCTACCTACCTGTAAGTTTGAAGAGAGCAATGCAATGTATGCCACATGGTTCTGGCTGGGGGGGTGCTCCATCCTGCTGAGCTGTGGGACAAGGGGGCCTGGTGAGAATTGTAGTGCTGGCTTCCCACCCACAAACACCCCTCCCTGTTAGGATGGCAACCTACCTGTAAGTTTTAAGAGAGCAATGCAATGTCTGTCACATGGTTGTGGGGAGTGTTCCATCCTGCTGAGCTGTGGGACAAGGGTGTCTGGTGGGAGTTGTTGTGCTGGATTCCTACCCACAAACACCCCTCCCTGTTAGGATGTCTGCCTCCCTGTGAAGTGGAGCAGAGGAAGGGAATAGGCTACACATGGCTCTTGGATGGGGGAGTGTTCCAACCTGCTCAGGGGTGGGACAAAAGAGCATAAGATGGCTATCTACCTGTAAGTTTGAAGAGAGCAATGCAATGTCTGCCACATGGTTCTGGCTGGGAGGGTGCTCCATCCTGCTGAGCTGTGGGACAAGGGTGCCTGGTGGGAGTTGTAGCGCTGGCTTCCCACCCACAAACACCCCACCCTGTTAAGATGGCTACCTACCTGTTAGGTGAAGGTGTGCAATGGAATGGCTGCCACATGGTTCTGGGTGGGGGGAGTGCTCCATCTTGCTCAGCTGTGGGACAAGGGTGCCTGGTGGGAGTTGTAGTGCTGGCTACCTGTACACATGCCCCCATGGAAATATTGCTAGCTACCTTTGAGGTGAATCAGAGGAAGGAAATGGTAGAGATGTGAGACATGTGTTGAGAAGAGTATGTTGTACATAAGTGCATTTAGGTCTAGAAAGTGTAACTTTCTAGTTGTGCAAGACAGTACATAGCAGTGTGATGGGATACATTTGTTGGTACTTACCAGCCTCCAATGCCCCGGGTATTCCTGTGAGACTCTCTGGATGCAGTATGACAAGCACCTTCTCCTCCCATTCGGTGAATGTTAGTGGTGGAATGGGAGGGCCACTGCCAGCCCTCTGAGCAAGCTCATGGTTCTTGTTGGCACACTCTTTCACTGTGGTCTTGATGTCATGCCACCTCCTCCTGATCTCCTTCTGGGTGCGCGGGGTGGTCCCTACTGCATTGACTTTGTTGACTATCCTTGCCCACATTTGATTTTTTCTGGCTACTGGTGTCTGTTGGACCATGCTTCCAAACAAATGTGGTTCTACTCTGATTACCTCATCTACCATCACTGACAACTCATTGTCAGTGAATTTGGGCATCTTCTTCTGTGACATGGTGTATGATGTGTGAACAGTGCAGTTGTGAAGGTGGTGGTGATGATGTGTGTGGGGTGTGTGTGGTTGTGAGGGTGTGATGTGTGCTGATTTGCCTCTCCTTTGTGCTGTGGGGTTGGGCCCTTCAGTTGTGGAGTTGTGCAAAGGATTCTGGTTTTATACTCAGCTATGTGGGTGGGTCAGAATGGAGTATTCATGTCAGGTGTGTTGTGTGGGTTGACCTGGGATTTGTATTTTTAAATTGGCATGGGGATGTGTCATTGGGGTGTGTTAGGTGTTTTTTGAGGCTGAGCCAGATTAATGGCCACACTTGGTAGCTTTGTTGTGTGGTTGCTTTCGACCGCCATTACTCTTCCGGAGCGACCGCGGCGGTCGGAATACAACAGCCCGTCCGCCGGCTCTCCCATTCATCAATGGTTGCGATTGCGGCGGTCGGAAATAACTGATCATTCCGCTGTCACCTCAATCGTATCCTAATTTCACGTGCGGTCATTCCGCTGGCCGTGCGGCGGTTTTGGGTCTTTCCGCATCAAATCCGACCCCCGCGGACAGATTTTCACCTGCTCCGGACACTCCCGGCGGATTTTCGTGGAATCCGTCCGCCGCGGTTGGATTTCTCTGGCGGTTCATCCTAATCTGACCGCCGGTTTTCCCGCAGTACATGCGGACGGTTAATTTCCGCTACCACAGCGGTCAGAATGCTTTTCCGACCGCCATCGTAATCGGCCCCATTGTTAGGTAATGCATTTCATTTAACATGAACAAGAATTATTGTTTCAAATGTACAACTATTCTATTCAAGCATTATGTAAGACATCAGAATATAAGAAGTTTGGTCATTGGCAACAAAATGTTGGTTAGGAAAAGTAATACATTTGTTAAACTGGAACATTCTGTAGTAAAAATTAATATTTTTAGGCATGTCACTTTAAGGTCAAGCTTTCCAAATTACGTTTGTGCACATTTCAGCAATATTAGGTTTACTTCTAGTTAAAGTAAACTTGCTTTTTAGCCTTTCTATGTCCTATACAAATAGCTATGACTGCCTATTTCAGTTTGCAAATTTTAAATACATCTCATTTCAGATTTGAATTTTACATGAATCATTGCACATACAATTGCTAAAATAATTTGCTATTTAATGAATGGGCTTTATCATAGTGCTCATCAGTGCTCATTAAGCAATTTACCATTCTGTTCACAGAGTCTAGATTATTGTCACTTACTCCCTTGATACACTTCTCATAGCTAAATTATGGATCCACCCCGCCCCCATAACATTGGGTCTATACGACCTTGTCAACTTAGTCGACAACATTCTCACCTTACTCAACACACAAACACAGAGCACTCACAGTAGTTAACAAAAAAGGTCTCTTCTTATACCCATATGGAACTTTTTATCTGTGACTCCCGCATCTCTCCCTTTGATCTAACCACCTTCAACCTGGTCTGCATACATCTGGGACTGAACACTACCTTCAATCTGAAAATCACTGACTTCATTACAAACATCACCGTCAATTTAATAGCTTCCATGGTGTTCTAAATCACCTTGCAAACCCCACAACCAAGGACTTGGAATCTGCATATGCTTGCTGATTTAATAAACAAATTTAACATCACCTTCAGAGTGAACGAGATCTTGAAGGCTTGGTTTCTTTAGATACTACAGTCTTTAAATGTTCTTTAGTTATATTGGTTGTTGTAGAATTATGCGACTTTAACAGAACATCACCACTTGAAAGTTTTAGTTGTATTCAGAAAACATTGTATTTTATTTGAGGTAATTGACCATACTACGACTCTGGTTGTTTCCAAATGATGCAGGTGGCTCCCTCAAGATACCAGCAGTTACCAGTGAACCACAGTGTCCCACCGGGATCCACCCTCTCCCCAATGTTCTTTAACCTGTAGATGTAACGACTCAATATTCTCCTTGAAAAGGATGAAAACAAGATTTACCATTGTACTGAAAAACATGCCTAAATCTATGCCCAATCTAATGAAGTATTGATTGCAAACATCACTTGAAAACAAACCCTGTCAACCTGGGATTCTTACTAATCACCAATTCCAAAAAGTAAGTCAAAAACAATAATGTGTCTCAAATAAAAAACCTTGAAAACTCACAAAATAAAAAATAAATTAAAAAATAGCTAGGATTACAATTGACTCTGACCTCATCTTTAAGACCCAATAATCAGAAATATAGCATTCTCTAAGCTCTCATTGGAAAGTTAAACTGTACTCATTCAAACAGACTTCAACATCATCAGCATGAGAGTCATGCCTAATCCATTTCAGCACGTAAAATATAGAACAACCCAGATGCAAAAGGGTCACATTTCTGTCCTCCACTTATTCAATTTTGAAGATAACTGAAGCAGATTCTCCTTAAAATCCTCTCATCCATCAATAAGAGGCCTCTTTTAACACCCACATCCTCGACCACACTCACACCAGATTTACCCTTCACTTCTAGAAAACATTTTACATTGTACATGACCAAAATTTTCTTCTCATCTCTCCTCGCCATGATGTACATCACTTAATTGTTCTTCAGCTACTTTGCATACATGCATTATCATTCAAGTTATAAAGAGTTCCGGAGAACACAAATGGACAGTTTTAGAGTTTGGCATAGAGGGTAGGCCATTGCAATGGTGATGGAATACCCTCTCCATCTAATTGAAGGTCTGCCTGCCTTGCTTAAGTCTTGTTTCACCTAGAGCCTTTGCAGTCATCACAGAGGCTCCACACTCTTAGGAGAATATCCACAATGAGAAATGGCAGTGCGGAGATTCTGCACACAAGTGTGAATTTTGCCTTTAGAGTTGGGTGGACCTTGATTATATTGACAGCGTAGATTACTGCATGTCCGCAGCCGAGCTACACCTCCAACATCCCAACAAAGTAAGGACCATCAGAGGTTTAGCCATGTGTCTGCCCACCCGATTTAGAGTGGGTGAATACATGGCCAGTTTTCACTGACAGGTAAATCCTGGTGGTAAGGGGCAGTGAAAACTACAAAATCCCCTCTTGCCATGGAAGAAAACTCTCATGGCAAGGGGATATTGATTTTTTAATTTTCCCCCAAAAATCCCACTTTGGGTTTTTGTTTTTGAAAATAAATTAAAAAAATTGAAGTTTGCCTTGTGGCCCATCATGTTAACTGAGCCATCAGTCAAATTTACGCTGCATTGACAGGAACCGTCGTGAAAGTTCCTGCCCAAGCTAGAGATGTCTACTCGGCCGGCGACATCTCAGAATTTGTCAGGTGGGGACTCAGTTAATGTGAAGGAGTACTTTACTCCATTACTCTGACAGAGTAAAAACCTGTCCGCCAAACTGTAAATCAGGTTGAAAGTGAGGATTTAAAATGTGTGTGGCGTCTATAGAACTGAGTGGGTGTGGTTGTGTATACTAATTCTTCCCAAAGGCAACCTTTTAGTAACCTTACATTAATGCAAGATGGAAAAAAAAAAACAAGGTTCTTGCAGTCTGTATGCAGTTCCTTGATGCAGGTTCATAACTCACTCTGCTATATTACAAGGATTGTAACTTATTATCTCCAGGTAACAAAAGATTCTCTGCTACAAAAGCAGTCAAACTCTGGGCTATTTACATAACATACAAATCATTGACCTGTATGTTACATGTTATGTTTTGGTGCTCTCCTTCTCACTCTGAGTTCTTACTAATATTGTGCATGTGCCAGGTGAACCTTTTTTAATGAAGCTCCATCGCAGCCTACTTAGGCTCAGGGGGACTTGTCTTTATTGCACCTTTAGCAAACTGATGGCATTCAATCCAACACCTTTCATTGCATGGTGCTTAGTTGGAGTGTGTCAGATAAAGTCCTGCTGACTCATTCATCAGACAGTGTGGGTGTAAGACCTTACAGCCTTAGGGTGGTATTCCCTCCAACGTTGTGCCTTCCTCCTCCAATTTTTCTGACCTCCTTTTTGATGGCTTTAGGGCTCTGTGCACATTTCCACTGCGAACCAATGCTAGAGTGCTTGTGCTCTCTTCCCTAAACATGGTAATATTTGCTCATCCCCAATTTGGAATTTGAATTCACTTATAAGTCCCTAGTAAAGTGCACTACATGTGCCCAGGGCCTGTAAATTAAATGCTACTAGTGGACATTCTCCACTCATTGTGCCACCCACTTAAGTAGCCCTCTGAACATGGCTTAGGCCTGCCATTGCAGAGCTTGTATGTGCAGTTTACACTGCCATTTCCACCTGGCAAGTTAAACCTTTTGCCAGGCCTACTCCTTCCCTTTTTATTAATTTAAGTCACCATTAAGATAGGCCCTGGATAACCCAGAGGGCAGGGTGCAATGTATCTAAAAGGCAGGGCATGCTCTTTAAAGTTTTACATCCCCTGGTTGTGAGAAACTCCTAAATTTGTTTTTGACTACAGTGAGGCCTATCTCTCCCAAATGATAACATTGGGATTACCATATAACATCTTTTAGATGTAATTCCCAATTGTGAAGAGATAGACTTTTCAAGTTCAGTGTCTCTGGACTCACAATTTAAAATCACAACTTATGTCGAAGTCGGATTTTAAATTGCATTTCAAAAAATGCAATGTTTAGAAAGTTGGCATTTTCTTGCTTTACCCATTTTGTGCCTTCTCCCTGTCTCTGAATGCACATTTGGGGTGGGTGATAGCTGAGCTTTGTTTGTTCATTCCTTCTAGACAGCCACACACAAAGGGAGCTTAGGTATGACTTGATGGGCCATCCACATCCTGATAGGCCATCCTGGGCAGGATGGGAGGGAGGAGCTAGGCACAGCCTCACAATTACACCTGGTTGGGTCCTGTCCCCACACAAAGGGCTGCATACCCCCCTTCAGTGAGTCTGGAGCCAGGGCAGGAAGGGAGGACCTCTTGCTAATCAAAGACCTTTCTTTGATGTATCCCCCACTTCAAGGCACAACTGGGTATAAGTGCTGGACCTCTGACGCCACCACTTCAGTACACTTCTGGAACTGTGAAGACCACGTCAGGAAGAAGGACTGATGTGCTGCTGAAGGACTGCCACTCTGCTGGACTCTTGCCTTGATGTGCTGCTCTGCTGGCTGCGGTTCCCCTGCCTGGGTTAGAAGGTCTGGACCTGCATCACTTGAACCTAGAGTGACTCCAAGTTCTTGCTGGATTGCCTCCTGATTGGAGTCTCAGGGCCATAGAAGACATCCATCTTATCTGCATCTGCACCTGGACTCTGCCATCTGTGAGTCTACCTTGCCAAGAGTTGCCACGCCAGTCCTAGACCTTGGAAGTGAGGCCTAAGTTTTTATCTTTGTGTGGATTTGAACCGGCGCACCGTCTTTGGAAACCAGCATATCACCTTAGTAGCTAACGCATTCTCTGCTACACCAACAGAACTGATGCATCGCATATGAGATCTGTGCATCACCCTTGGAACTGGCGCATTGCCGACTTTGCTTGCAGAAAGCTGACACATCTTCTTCAATTGCGGGATCGTAACTAACGCATTGACTTGACAGCACTCTGCGTCTTCCTTGACGTCGTCGCAAGCAGGATCAAGGTACTTTTGTTCAGTGGGCCTAAGTGGGTCCCTGTATCATGCCTGTACATTTGATTGTTGCCCCAGTCCAGCACAACCAGATATTCCAAATAAGTGCTTATGCTTCTAAGCACTATTTTTGCAGTTTATTCTTTATAAATTCATATCTCAAGTTCTACTTATTGGATTTTTGGTGTTTTGTTCTTTTTCTATTTATAAAATTATGCTCTATTCTTTTAACCTGGTGAAAAGTCTATTTGTGGTGTTTTCACTGATTTACTGTTTGTAGTGTTGCACAAATATTTTACACATTGCCTCTTAAGTGAAGCCTGACTGCTCTGTGCCAGACTCAAAGAGGGTGAGCACAGGATAATTCAGGATGTATTGTGGCTTACCATGACAATGATTATGGTTCCTGCTTGGACAGGGTGCATACCTCTGCCAACCAGAAACCCAATTTCTAACAGTGGGCACATCTACATCCATTCATCATGCACCCACATCTTGGGCTCTGTACTAAATCTGCGATGGGCGAGTGGCAGCAGAGAAAAAGACAGGAAGAATGCATTGCAGGGGAAAACAAGAAATCAGTGGAAGGACACGGGACACATCAATAAGGGCAGGGGTTCACTGGCCCAAGCCCACTTAACATGCTCATCTACATGTTATCACTGACACTTGCACTTCACTTACTTTTTTCGCTCTCCGCGACCTTTCGTCTGATTTCACCTCTGGTGCATCCAAATAGCCATTCTAGTTTACGTACCTCCTCTGCCTGCCCCATGTATGAGGAGTTAGATAACATATCTATTTCAGCATGTCCATACTTTGTGATGTCACACAACCACTGTCCTATCCACAGTGACTCACAATACAGAGTTAACAAGTATAGACACATAGGTGAATGCAGTTGAGCCTCAGCACCTCTGATATTGTCTGCTCTTAACTAAGATGCATGCAGTCTTTCAGCAGGCCAATTTCTGTGACCCATAGATGAACAATTAAAGTATTCTTCCATCTCTACACCAGTGTTGTGGTATTTGTGTTATTAACAATCAATGCATGGGAAAACTAATAGAAACAATTGAAATGTTCTCAGAATAATCATCATGAGAGGTTGAGAGAGTAAAGAACTGGGATTGCTTCATTAATTATTTCATTGTACTGCAAAAATGAGAAATGTTTAACTAAATTAATGGGATGAAAGTCTTTTGCATGGCTTGGAAAGACTATACTATCCTATCTGTTATTCTGGCTATTCCTGTGTTACCCCACTGAACTGAACAATCATTTTTTCTGCAAGTACTCCAACCTTTTGCTTTTCTGTTTAGTGAGTCTCTAATGACCTGGGGACACCCAAATTGTATGTATTTATGGTGAGATTTATCACTGGCCCATCGAAACAGGCTACAAGGTGACAGGTTCTAGTAGCAGCAGATTAATATTGCATGGGCAAAAGACTTTTAACCTGTGTCGCTGTGGGGAGATTGCTTACAGATGGGTCTAATCTGAGGTGGCAAGATGGGAAAAAGAACAATGGTAGGCAATGCTACCCTTGGCAATTGGCAGTGGTTAGACAAATTGCAAGCATTCCTCTAATCATCTTTTGTGTGTTTGCTATGAGGAGATTGGCCAATGGCTATCCTACAAAATGAGAAAGCACTTCTCCAGGATTATACTAGTTTGTAGTGCAAGATTTGTATAGTGGATTTTGCCCATTATTCTGGGTCATCAGCTAACATTCCCCTGTTTGTTGTGTATGGTTGATATGGGAGGAATCATTCGTGGAGGTCAGAAATGTGCTCCAATTATTTTATGGCAAACTTGTGTATATGCTTATGGATCAAGTGAAGTAGAGTTTTAGGAGAGATTGAGTTGCATTTTTAGCCATGTACCATGTTCTTGGTGGTTGTGCTTGGTTTATAGGTTGTGAGTTTGTAGTCAGGCCTTTATACTAGGCATCATGAGGGGAGTTCAGAGAAATGCTCCAATGGTGCTCTCCATGCCACTGGAGTCAAGCTATCCTGGCTGATGAGGGCTGGAAGCCCGAAACTGGTCCTTGGATGCTTGTTTCCAGTCCAGGGAGGACCTGGCCTGGCAGTTCGGGCTGGACTGTTCCCATTGGGCGCAGGGTCAAGACTGATTTGCATATGGCTGGGTCCAAACTGGAATGGCATGGTGAGCAAAAATACGATGGATTTAGGCCCAGATCTTTGTACTGGGGTGAATGTATGACATTGTTCTGCATTCTGTCCACAATTGTTGTTTTTGCATTTGTCACCCCGAGTGGGACGGGTATGCCCAGACGTGGGTCCCGTGCTCTCCATGCCACTGGAGTCAAGCTATCCTGGCTGATGAGGGCTGGAAACCCGAAACCGGTCCTAGGATGCTTGTTTCCAGTCCAGGGAGGACCTGGCCTGGCAGTTCGGGCTGGACTGTTCCCATTGGGCGCAGGGTCAAGACTGATTTGCATATGGCTGGGTCCAAACTGGAATGGCATGGTGAGCAAAAAAACAATGGATTTAGGCCCAGATCTTTGTACTGGGGTAAATGTATGACATTGTTCTGCATTCTGTCCATCAATTGTTGTTTTTGCATTTGTAACTCCGAGTGGGACAGGTATGCCCAGACGTGGGTCCCGTGCTCTCCATGCCAGTGGAGCCAAGCTATCCTGGCTGATGAGGGCTGGAAGCCCGAAACCGGTCCTAGGATGCTTATTTCCAGTCCAGGGAGGACCTGGCCTGGCAGTTCGGGCTGGACTGTTCCCATTAGGCGCAGGGTCAAGACTGATTTGCATATGGCTGGGTCCAAACTGGAATGGCATGTTGAGCAAAAAAACGATGGATTTAGGCCCAGATCTTTGTACTGGGGTGAATGTATGACATTGTTCTGCATTCTGTCCATCAATTGTTGTTTTTGCACCAATCTTGAAGGCGCACTTACGGATGGATGTGACAGAAAAATGTAACATAAATGGAGACAAGCTAGTGCATTCATACTATCAACCTCTAATCTGACCTACGTACGATCATATCTGTGTTTACATCAATGGAAATAATAAAACCAGGAGCTGCACCATGCATTCATACAGATTGATTCAAAATAGCCATGAAACAGAGGCATTCAAACACCAGAATGTGGTTCACTGACCAACAATACTCTTTCCATGACTCGGGCACAGCATAGATATACAAAGAATGTGATGAGTGACAAAGTAGCCTTGTTCTTAACCGATTAAAGTGCTTGCATATCCCACTGTGACTGATACAGTTCCTCCCCCAGTTTCCTGTTACTTTTCCCTCATCATGGCAGTCAATATTAGGTAATAAAACATTGAAAAAACTTTCTAAAATGTTTGTTGCTATGCTAGTCTAATTGTGCAGCATATTCCATTTGAATTCTTGGGGAACAATTTTGGCCCATTATACCACCTCAATGAAGATGTGACTCTTGTGGTGTTGGCGGGCACATTCTGCAACCTCGCTCCTGCAACACCATCTTCGATGATGCGGGACCATGGAGGCAACTTTATTTGACACAAAGGCTGGTGGGTGAGGATTAGGGCTGCAGGCCGGCATGGCACGCTCTTGTCTTCAACAGGTGCTTCTTTCCAGACTGGATGCAGACAGGTGCCTTTTCTCAGCAGTTGCAGCTCCCGGCCCAGATTTCCAGCTGGTGCTCGTCTTCATCAGTTGCAGCCTCCCAAAATGGATCATGGATTCAGCATCAGTGGCAAAAACGGCTCCTCTTGTGTGGCAGTCCCAACGTCAGGCAGCAGCACACCAGTCTCTTAGCAAATAACATGGATGCCAAACAACACTATGTTGCTCTTTAGTTAAATGTGTTGGTGCAGATCACTCCAGCAACTGCTCAGGGAAACAGGGAGACATTTCAGGGCTTGGGTTGACTCTTAGCAAAACTCCATGCTCTCATACAGATACTTCTTCTAGGTGTTTTCTCATGCTGGGCACAGGATGGGCTTTCCCTCCTCGACAGCCTCTTCTCCTGTAGGCCAGGCACTCTCCTTCACATGGGCCAGCACGATTTTCTGAAGCAGATATGTTTGTATTTATATGTGTTTGCGTGTGTGGAGTCGCAGGTGTGTGCGGGTGAGTGTATCATAGGTGGTGCTTTTTTTCGTTGTTCTCCATGCCTCCTTCTTTGCTTGCCATGTTCGCCAAAGTTGCAGTTTTTCCAGTGGAGCAAAACTTCATAACTGTTAATTTCATTCAAATATTTCATTTTTCTGAGCCCCACACAAATGTGTTTTGCTCTTCAAGAGGTCTTCAGTGGAGCAAAGCAGGTATTACATGTCAAATTTCTTTACAGCATAACTTTCAAAGACCAACGTCTTCTTAACTGTTCAACAAACAGCTTGTTACTGTAAGGGCCATCCCCCTCTAGTGTGAGTCATTAGCTACAGGAACAATTTTAATCAACACAACTACCATTTTGCTTGGTCAAAACAGACCTAGCACTCACCAATTGTCTGCAGCTGTGAGTTTCAAATGAAATCAGATTAAGTAGCCCTCCCACTGCATTTTGGTCAGTGTGGTCCATCTTTGCATAGTTGCAGCTCTTCCAATGGAGCAGAGCTTGATAAGTTTGCATAATATAATCAAGTATGCAGTTCAGCTTGTGCTCTTCTGCCAACATAACCCGGCCCATGACTAGAAAAGGTCTGTCATGAATTGTAGTGAGTAAATGTATTTCCCTCCTATCTGAGAATTTCACAGCCAGCAGGTCATTCATTACAATGCACTGTTCCGACCTTTTTTCAAACTGTTTACAGTCAAGCTTCCGAGATAATCGATAGCGGTGAATTCAAATTGTACCACAGGCCACAGTGCTAATGTTGTAGAGACTGCTGAACTGTTGTATTCCTGTGCAGAAACTGTCCGCATCATAAAGGTTATATAACCTTTATGAAACAGTGATTGAGCATTTGAAGGTGCATCACAACTGCCTTGCCGTGTGGTATGGCCAAGTTCTTCAGAATCATCATCGGATGGAACTCCACCAACTGAAAAATCGCTTCCAGATTCTGATCCATGATCCTCTCTCTCAGATTCAGTCTCAGTATCAGAATTGCCCTTAGAGCTCTCCTACATTATTTGATCAAAGGCCTGGGTAGCAGTTACTTAACCTTTGTTCCTAAAATACTATGTGCTAGAGAGAATACAGAGGTAGTCATCAGAATGTTAATGCCCTGAGAAGGCATTATGCGATATAAGCAGAAAGTAAAAATGGAATGCGATACAGTGCAAGTAAAAGTGGGCCACAAGTTGGGTATAAAAGCAATCGAGATGGTAAAAAACACTGAAGCATTCAACAAATGTAAGGATTTTTCTGAAACTGCTAGAGTGACACAGCAACATAGGAAAAAGATGACCTGGAAGAGACGATGAAGAAAAAAATAATTACTTCAAATTGTAACACTTATCTAAAGGCAAACTGAAATGCAATTACAATAGCAATGTTCATAGAAGCAACAAATCAAGACTGGCTTTCACAATAGGATTTTAAGCAAAATTCACATGATCTTACACATTATAGTTACTAGGGTGGGAGGAGGGGGGTTGCAATGCCCCCAGGTGCAGATAAGCATGATTCAAAATAGCTGACAACGTATTCCCTTCAACAATGGGGGGGGGGCAATCCAAATTGGCTCCCAGGGAAGAGAAAATGAATACATTGCGTATACTTAGTAAGATTGAATCCTCTAATGGAATTACAATTCATGTACACAATTGTGATGCTGATCGTTCACCTACAAAGAGTGGTATTCTCCACCAATGGGTTCCACGTCTAGCACTAAAAAGAATCTAAGGGGTATATTCTCAAGAACGTGTGACAAACATCGCCAAAATAGGTTAACGCAAGTTTTCATATCGCCGTCTATCGTGGGAAAATGACTCAGTGTTAAAGTCGTATTTTCAACACGGCGGTAACATGCGATAGTCTCCCTATAACGCCTCAAATGTCCGCGATAACATTACCGGGGTGGCGATGAAAATCCAAACCCGAACGCGAAAAAAGTTGCGATGGGCCCAACCGCGATAAGACAATCAGCGAAAAGCAGTGCCAGGCCTGCAAATCACACACGTCAGGCGGGAAAAATCACTACAAAAGCAGAAGAAAAGAAAACACAAACAAAAAACAAACTACAGCGAAGCACAATGGAGGCAGCCGGAGCAGGTACAGAGGACGGCCAGAACCCCACAAGCCCCCCGGAGGAGCAGCCTGGGACCTCGGGGGAAGGGCAAGGACAAGAAGAAGAGGAAGACGCAGTTCAGTCCGCAGGAAAACAGTATCCTGATCACGGAGGTGATAGAACACCATCAACAACTGTTCGTCACCTCCACTGTGTCATTGGCAACAAAAAATGCAACATGGCAGTCCATCCTGGACAAGATGAATGCAGTCGGAGTGCTGAGGAGGACAATGGAAGAGCTCAAGAGGCGCTGGAATGATGTGAAGCACAAGACCAAGCAGAAACTCGCCAACAACCAGAAGGCAGCAATGCAGACTGGAGGTGGGAGACCAGCGCCACAGGAGGAGCTGGATGAGATGGAGGAAATGGTGTCCACAGTCATCAGTGGGGAGACGGTGGCAGGAGTTGGGGGACCGGACACTGCTCAACATGACCTGACACAACAGCAACAGGGTGAGAAACCACCAGGGACTGGGGGGACGGGGGGAGATGGGCACAATGGCACACATGCACAATCAAGCGGAGCACAGTGCACACCCACAATGACTCTGGATCATGTCTCTGATCCCCTTGGCACACTGCAGCACACATAGAAACAGCACGTAGGCCCCCGTCGACTATGTGCCCAGAGGAGGCCCGCCCACACATCACTTATCTCACAGCCAACCCATGCACATGTGCTGAACCCAGCAAAGCTGTGGGTCCGTGAGCCACACTGACAATGCAAGTGACACTGCATGACGATTAGCATGGCTGCAGTCCGATCATCATGACATGGTGCACGCCTCCACACTGAGGTGGCTGAGTGTGGACCACATCCATAAAAGAGCATGTCACACTCTGACACATCCACCTGCACAAACAACCCCTGACGTCAACAACACATCTGCGGACAAACCATGCCCCAGAGTCCCAACTCCCACCAAGAACCAAATTCACCTAAGTCTGCAACATCTCAGTACTGTATGGGCACAGAAGTCAAAGGTACACCGCCTGAAAGGGACATGGGGCAGCAAAATCAGAGCTGCAGGGCGACTCTCACAAAATGCAGCACACACACCTGACATTCAGAGCACATCAGCATTGACAACAATGTGGTACAAACTGCAACACGTTTACAACAGGACAGAGGACACAACAGGTGCCGCTTGTGTATAGAAACTGGCCAATCACATTTGGCATAGCAGGGAAATGTGAGATGTCAATGTACAAGTACAAACACATATCCGTGATGTTGACGAAATGTCCACTGTCCCGCATCAAATAGGCAGCTCCTCCTAAACAGTCACAATGTACATTGTCATGCAGTCTGCATGTGAACTTGTACAATGCAACAACATACATGTGAACACCATGTAATACTGCATCTCCCGTTCACATTGCAGAGGGAGCATCAACACCTCCTGCAGAGCCGCCCCAACAACTCTTCACTGATGACGATGAGGACATCCCAACATCGACACCGAAGCCCTCCAAACCCTCATTGACAGCTTAGGCACCCCACCTCCAGGAGCAGGGCAGCCCAGCTGCATCGAGCAGACCCCACCCCCTGCACAGACCACACAGCAGGAAGCACCTACCACCCCGGCTGTCTCCCAGGACCCCCACGAACAACACATGGCCTTCCAACGCCGTGTGTTAGAGGTCCAGGAGAAGATGGCTGATCAGGTGCGGGTGGGGTTCGACCTCATGGCAGCCAAACTTGATGCCATACATGGGTGTCTGATTCCCATCAGGGACCACTTATAGTCCCTAACAGACACCCACAGTCCGCTCCATGCTCTCCACCGAACCATGGATGACATCGCTGGAGTCCTGACTCAGAGACAAGACAACTGTCTAGTCAGAGTGGCTCCAGCGGTGTCAGCCAGGAGTTGGGACACATGCGGAGGATCATGGAGAACATGGAGCGGATGACGGCGGAAAGAATGGCTGCCACGGCTGGGACCTTCCATGCCCTGCAGCACATCGTCATGGCATTGCTGCCTCAAGGCCTTGCGCAGATGAATGCTGCTGCTGCTTCTACAACCACATCTCCGCCCCCTGATGTGTCAGTGCCTCACAGTGCGGCAGGCAATTCACCTCCGGCTCCCGATGTGTCACTGGCACACAGTGCGGCCGACATTCCACCACCACCCACGTGTGAGGCACATGTGACATCAGAGGACGAAGATGCGGGTGAATCAACCTTACTGGTAAGGAGGAGGCAGTAGCATTCATCTCCGCCATATGGCCTGTTTATGCTTGGTTCTGCCCTTTGCATCATCACCTTCCACTGTCCCCCGATATACTCTACGACACTCACCTTGGACCTCGACATGGACTGCCATTTTCTGTTTGGTTACCAATGACACAGCGATCAGACTGCGACCTGAACTCTTCCTCTTCCGATGTACTTGTCATTCCCTGAAGGACTCTGGCTGGCCCTCCACGTGCCAATAATGTGAAGTGGGGTTTGCATGGCCCTGTACTGCTCCAGCTGCAACACTCCACTGGATGTGAATTAAACATTCAGAATCGCACAGATGTTTCATGCCTTTGATCATTCAAGTATGAGAGTATGGATGAATGTAGGGTCAGTGATTCCCCCTTATGTCCATGTTGCTCATGTCGTGGGACTTGAGTTACAGGGTGCAACACTGCCGATTGCGGTCTGGGTGGCGTAGACACTACAACAGAGACACAAGCATCAGTTACTTCCTTGTCCAGTCCAGAACTGAAGCACGCCCAGAGCCCCGGGCTCATTGTTCCCACCCCTACGCTGGCCTGCCATACGCCAGGCCAGTCTACTCTGCTTACGCTCAGAGGGGGGGACGACAAAGCTACATGTCCCAGGTCTTCCCTGTAGTGATCTGCTGATCACTGGTCTAGTTGTCAGCATGCCACAGCCACTCCCTGAGGGCTGGTTAACACCCACACCACACCCATCCAGTATAGGCGTCACAGGACATGTGACCCTGCCAATAAAAGGGGCCTAGCACATCACATTCCCCACTGCCGGAGATGACATGATGGCGTCCGCACTACGAGACCCAATCATAAAGGGTCCATGACTTGTGGCGCACTGGGTTAGTGGCACCTGATGCACTGCGGCCGGCACGGGCCTACCGCCACGGGACGAGGACCTGCGGTGCACTGAGTTGGTGGCACCCGATGCACTGTGGCCGGCACAGACCTACCGCCATGGGACGATGACTTGCGGTGCACTGAGTTGGTGGCACCCGATGCACTGCGGCCGGCACGGGCCTACCGCCACGTGACGATGACTTGCGGTGCACAGGGTTAGTGGCACCTGAAGAGCTGAGCGGGTGTGCAGCCTGCCATGATGCATAGGCCTCGATGAGCCGTCCTGCTAATCGTGGTTTGATTTGAATTGTTAGTCCTGCTGGACCGTAGTGCACGCCGAAGGCAACAGTCAGCACACACATGATTCCACGGTGCGGTGCCGCAGGGTGCGCTGGGGGCCTGTGGCGCGGAATCCAGCAATCGGCTGAGGAGGATGCACCGGCACGTGGTGGGCCCTCAGGAGACACGCCGGTGGCGGCAGGTGAGCATTGAGGCCTGGGTGCGCAGGGGTGGCCAGTCATCGCTGGGCGGAGGACCGGTCTGGGGACCTGGGCTGGGGTGCAGCAGGCGCACAGGATCGGCCAGGCACCACTGGTCACGGCGGCGGACTCGTGGCTGGGTGGGGGGCTCCGCCCTTGCTGACATGACCCTGCATGCGATGATCGTGATGGGCGCGGGTTGGTTTGGGACGTAGCCAACTCGTCTCCAGTGTGAATGTGCCTGTTGAAGGTGGTCGGCCACGTGTGTGTAGGCCTATGGGCAGGTTGTGGCGGAGACTGAGACACACGCATTAGTCACTTTGATGGTGGATTTGTGACGTGTGCATTCCCACAGTTGTGAGTTGGGGGATTGTGAAGTTGAGGTGTGTGGTGTGTTCAGTTGGTACTTGCCGATGGGCAGTGCATTTCCATGGGGGCCATCCTCAAAGCGCTGGTTGGTGGCGGACTTGCAGATATGTGGGAATCATGCACACTGCCTGGGGAGTTTGCGACGACATTGGTGGACAGGCCACAGTGGTCCACTTTTGTATGCCCAGTGATGGCATGCGTGTGGTTGCTGTTGCGGTGATTGTGTGCAGTGTCAGTAGGGGGCACAAGTCGTACACGTGTGCTGTGAATGGCCCCCAACACGTGCTTGACGCCAGCTATGGCGTAGTTCCCTTGCGTGGTCTCAAGATGTTCCTGCGCAGTGTGTGGGGAGTGAGGGGCAGGGGTATCGAGCTGACACACACCGTGATGCTTTCAGGTATGATGAGTCCTGCATGATGTGACCGTAACAGCAGTTCGTGTGGTCATTACCTTTCTCTTCATTCCTACGACGGTTACGGCCACACGAAGTTCTGTTACGGTCTTCTCATGCATGGTTTATCATGCCTGTGAGCATTCCGGTTCGTCCAAGTGCAGTACACTGTACCAGATTAGGCATGTGACTATACAGAAGTTTGAGCATTGTCACCATTTCTCCCACAGGTTTCTGAAGACACGTTGCCCTGTTGAAGTTCGCCGTTGGGAATGGAATGCGTTGGCTGAGCTTTTCGTTTTGTTTGTTTGTGTATTTGTAATAAAGTTCTGTTTTTACACTACTGTTGACTACTGGACTTCATGACCTGGCACACCCACATTTCAGTTACTACGATCTTGGGTCTGGGGCACGGAGGCGTCTAGCACGGCTGGCGTTGGGGTTGGTTGCCCTGGTACACTACGAATTGGAACTATCGTGTGGTGCGGATAAAGGGGCCCGCCGTTGATTTTATGGACATGCATCCATGACATGTGTGAGGGAGTTTGATGGGGCTGGCTGTGTGACTCCTCCGACTCCGGCAGTTGTTGCTTGGAAGGTACCAGGGGCCAACAGGTGCAGCACAGCCAGCAGCTTTGTCTGCGGGGGGATGTAGGTTGTCCGCTGTGTTGGTACCGTCAGCCTGTGGGCAATGTGGGTCAGGATGCGGAGGATGGTTGTCTTTTTGAGCCTGTGTTGGCCAATGGCTTCCTCTGGCATTGAGACTCTGGGGCTGGTGCGTTTTAGGGTCATCCGCTGTCCTGCACTGCCTAGGTGGTAATCCGGGAGGGGGGTGGTCTGGGGGGGGGCCTGGGACTGGTGGCGGTGGGTGTTGTGGCCCTCTTGGGTCTCCGAGCTGCATGATCAGTGTCTCCATGGCATCTGTTGGTCTTCAGATGTGGCTCTGGGCTGGGCTCCCTTTCTACTTGCGTTGGTCGTCCTGCTTAACACCAGTAAAAGGCAGGTGTTAAATCCCTGCTGCTAACGCGCCTTATCGCCTGTTCTTGGTTCGCATCGCAGATCTGACTGGTCGTTGAGAATCTCGCGAAGTGGTGTTTTCGTGTGTTTTGGCACAGGAACGCCTACTCTGCATATCATTAGCGTTAGTTGTCGCACTCATCCGTGGCGATGTTTTTTGCGGCAGCTATCGCTGGTAAACTGGCGATATCAGCAGTTTGCACCAGCTTGAGAATAGGGAAATAAATCAATCGCCACTTTTGCGGCGCTAAAGTGCCGATAAATCGGCGATAAGTCCTTGAGAATATGCCCCTAAGAGTACTGTTGTTCTCTCATTCTCTTTGTTATAGGTTCCCAAGTTTGAGTGAAGTCGACATTTCTGTCATCCATTTGTTGAACAGTGAGCCATATATTAGAATTGTGAGTGGGTGAGCTAAAATGTTTTAGTGGTGTTTCCCTACCACAAAATTAGAAATGTTATGTTATGTTATGCAGATTTTTAAAGCTCACTATCATATCATATCATAACCGCCCTCATCGCCGCCACCAACGACATCAGGACCCTGCTGGACAACGGCGAAACCGCGGCCCTCATCCTCCTGGACCTCTCGGCCGCCTTTGACACCGTCTGCCACCACACCCTACGCACACGCCTCCATGACGCAGGGATCCGCAACAAAGCCCTGGACTGGATCACCTCCTTCCTCACCGGCAGAACCCAGAGAGTCCGCATCCCCCCATTCCGTTCCGAAGCCACCAAGATCACTTGCGGCGTTCCCCAAAGATCATCCCTCAGCCCGACCCTTTTCAACGTCTACATGGCACCGCTCGCCAACATCGTCTGATCGCACGACCTCAACATCATCTCATACGCCGATGACACCCAGCTGATCCTTTCCCTCACCAAGGACCCCGCCTCCGCCAAAACCAACCTCCAGGAAGGAATGAAGGCCGTCGCCGAATGGATGAAGAACAGTCGCCTGAAGCTGAACTCTGACAAGACGGAGGTCCTCATCCTTGGCTCCACCCCCTCCGCCTGGGAGGACTCCTGGTAGCCGGCCACACTGGGAGCTGCCCCGACCCCCACAGACCACCCATGCAACCTGGGGTTCATCCTGGACTCATCACTTTCAATGACCCAGCAAGTCAACGCCGTCTCCTCCTCCTGCTTCAACACCCTCCGCATGCTTCGCAAGATCTACAGATAGATCCCCACCGGAACCAGAAGGACGGTCACCCAGGCCCTCGTCAGCAGCAGGCTGGACTTCGGCAACGCCCTCTACGCAGGAATCATGGCCAAACTACAGAAAAGACTTCAATGAATACAGAACGCCTCCGCACGCCTCATCCTCAACATCCCCCACCACAGCCACATCACTGCCCACCTGAAAGACCTGCACTGGCTACCCGTCAACAAGAGGATCACCTTCAAGCTCCTCACCCACACTCACAAAGCACTCCACAACGCCGGACCAGCATACCTCAACAAACGACTCACCTTCTACACCCCGAACCGCCAGCTTCGTTCCGCTGACCTTGCCCTCGCTGCCGTTCCACGCATCCACCGAACGACCTCTGGTGCCAAAACATGGAACACCCTCCCCATCCACCTGCGACAGACCCAGGACCTGCTGACCTTCAGGAGACTTCTCAAGACCTGGCTATTCGCGCAGTAGCAGCACCTCCCCACCCCCCTCAGCACCTTGAGACCCTCACGGGTGAGTAGTGCGCTCTATAAATGCTTTGATTGATTGATTGATATGGAGGGTATCCTGATGATGACCAGGTATAAATCTCACCCAACCTCGGGCCCATTGGGACTACTCAAAAGCCAGGTCTTCAGCTTCTTGCAGAATTCAAGAAGTGAGGAGGAGGCTCTTATGTGTAGTCGCAGGTCGTTCCAGGCTTTAGGAGTGATGTAGGAGAAGACTTGGACACTGGATCTGTGTGGGATGTGTACAAGTAGGAGTCTGGAGGAGCCGAGGTGTCTGGAAGGTTTGTGAAAGCAGATGCAACTTTTAGTGTTATATAGTGCTTTGACAGTATGTGGGAGGAGTATGAATTGTGCTGGTTTTTTATGGGGAGCCAGTGGAGCTCCTTCCGGTGTGGTGTGATCTCAGTGTGGCATGAGTGGTTGACGGTGATTCTGACCAGTGAGTTCTGAATAGTCTCTAGCCTTCGGGTGCATTTTTTGTTGATCCTGGCATAGAGGGTGTTCTCATAGTCCAGCCTGCTTGTGACAAGGGCATGTGTGATGGTTTTCCAAGTACTGATTAGGACCCATTTAAATATTTTCCTCAGCATCTTTAGGGTATGGAAGCATGAGGCAGTGATGGTGTTGAGTTTGTCAGACATGTTGAGTTTGCTGTCGATGACGATCTCGATGTCCTTCGCATGGGTTTTGGGGGTGGGGTTGGCCTAGCTCTATTGTCCATCAGGTGGAGTCCCACCTTGAAGTACTCTTTCCAAAGAACACAATTTTGGCCTTGTTGGTGGTCAGTTTCAGACAGTTGGTATTCATCCAGTGGGAAATTTCAGTCATGCAGTCATTGAACTTGTTCCGGGTACTGGGCATCTTCTCCGTAAAGGGTAGAATGAGCTGTTTTTTGTCGTAGGAGAGGACAATGATGCAATGAGAGCAGATGATGCTGGCTAGAGGGATCATCTATGCATTAAAGAGAATCTGCCTCTTGAAGGATCCTTGCAGAACTCCGCAGATTAGGTCTCTGGCATCTAAGATGTACTGGGCCAGGCTAACTGACTGGGTCTTCCAGTCAGAAAGGAGCAGATAATGGAAGTCTGTGTCTTTTGATTCCGATGCCATGTAGACGTTGGATGAGGATGAGGTGGGAGGCTGTGTTAAAAGGAGCGAAGGTGCAGAGAGATCCAAAAGGAAGGGGACCACCATGTTTCCTTCATCCAGAGTCATGCAGATGTCATCTGTGGCAGCAATGAGGGCAGTTCCTGTGCTGTGGTTGGGTCTGAAACCAGTCTTACTGGTATTGAGGAGTTGATGGTCATTGAGGTATTCTGTGAGGTGCTTGTTTATGATTTTCTCTAAGATCTTGGAAAGGAATCATAGCAGGGAGATCGGTCTCTAGCTGGTCAGCGTTAAACGGCCTGTGGAGGGGTTGTTCAGCAAAGCGAGGACAGTTCGATATTTCCACATGTCAGGGAAGGTTGCAGAAGAGGTGGAGGCATTCAAAGTGAGTGCGAGCATGGTGCTGATGGGTTGCAGTCCTCAGGAGTGGGGTCCAAGGCCCCTACTCCTGAGGACTGCAACAGGCCAGGGGTCCAATGGGGCCTCTCAGTTGATGCATGTCATGGTGGCGGTGGTAACTTCTAGGGTGATAATGGGCCACGTTGTTAGAGCGCGAGGCATTTGGTGAGCTCTGTCGGGTCTAGTTGTGGTCTGAATTTGGTGTAAATGTCAATGATTTTGTTCCTTAAGAATTTTTATTGATTGTTGCAGGGGTCCTGCATCGGAGTGATCGAGTTGGAGGCGGCCGCTGGTGAGGTAAAATTCTCCACGATGGTGAAGATTTCTTTGCTTCTGTTGGTGCTGGCATCGATGTGATCTGCCAGAGTGGTGCATTTGGTGAATCATTTGCTGGTTGCGTCTCAGGGCAGATTAAACATGCTCCTGTCTACATTTTCCAGGCTCATTCTCCTTTTGCGCTCCAGTTGTTTGCAGTGATGTTTCATCACATACCAACTGGCCTGGGGTCTTGATCTTGTTCTATTGCTATGTTTGAGGTGAGCCAAGGAGTTGGTGCAGGAGGTGTTGTTGAAATTCTTTATTGGGTTTGGGTTGATGGAGCTTGAGAACAGTGTTCCAGTCCTTATCAGTGATGCTGCCTCAGTTTTAGCAGGCTAGTCTTGCAGTGGTTCATGTGCTTGGACTGAGATGGGGAAGCTGAATTTGATGAGGGCTTGGTCTGTCCAGGGACTTGAGATGTTGTCGAAGATGGTGAAAAAAAGAACCTTGAGGTGGCTGGCGATGTGGGTAGGACCCTTTACTTGTTAGGTGAAGCCCAGGCGTCCCAGGACTTCAATGAGTGCATTTTAGGTGGGGTCGGCGTGGTCTGCCAGGCGAAAGTTCAGGTTTACCAGAAGTATGTAATTGCTAGTATCAATAGCGAGTGGTGTAACAAAGTCCATGATGGTGTTGTTGAAGTTGGTGCACTGTCCAGGTGGTCTGTAGAAGAGAGTGCTGCTTAGTGAAGTTGAATGTCGCCGAGGGGTCGCTCTGGGGATGTTCTTTGAGGAAAAGTAGGCTTTTGGTGTTGTTGTGCAGCAGGTCCCACATCTCTGTGGTGCGTTTGGTGAGTGAGCAGGTGTTAAGCATGCATGTGCATCCGGAGTGTTGCATGTAACTGTTGGTGTGAGTGAGAGAGTGGCATGTTGGGTGTTTTGGTAGAGGTGCGATGAGTGTTAGGTGTGGGTAGGTGCATGAAAACTTGCAGAAAACACAGGATAACCCTCCCTCTGTGTTGTGAGGTGCGGCGAGACAGCAGCATGTGGAGCTGCATCCAGATTTAAGAGTGTGGGGATAACAGCAGGGTAGCAGCAGTAGTGTGGAGGACCAGGGTGACTGGCGATTGGCATGGTCCAGGCATGCACGGGCACAGATGGGCCTGCTTTTAGTGTGCCTTCGGCATGCCAGTGACACGTCCGCTGTGAGTCAGTGCTGCAACCTGGTATTAAATTGGTCCTGGGGGGAGGAATGATATTACTTACTGTGACGGATGATGGGAACTTCCTGTGCATATGGATGAAATCCAGTGATGCCACTGCCTGTGTAGGTGGATAATGGGAAATAATTTTATGCCACTTCCTGTTGAGATGGATAATGGGAAATCTAATGATGTCTCTTTTTTACTCCCATAGATGATGGGAATGAGTCTTCTTTCCTGACTTCTTCTTTAGAAATAGGAGAGTAAAGCAACAGTCCCTGCCTCCCTTACGTGGTAAGGCACCTTCCACATGAATGTAAATATCTCACATCACATATTGTGACACAGTCCATAGGTCATATGGTATGTTAAATATGTGCAATTAAAATAGCATTTTTTTTTTTTTTTTATAAAACCAGGTAACTGCAGAGGCAAAAACCCTTCGACATAGAAAAGGTACATCTTGGGCAGAAACAGAGCAATCTTCCCTTCTTGAAAGGGCAAAAACAACTAGGGCAACGGCAGCACAAGATTTCCCCAGGACAGGTACAAATTCGGCAACAGTAGTGCAAGCTTGGCGTTCTCATAGTATAGAATGGATCTTGCAAAACAAGCTTCCCTGTCTCACAGAAGGCAGCAAGTACATTTTCGATTACTCACAGAATAGATCCATTCTATGCAGATTAGTACTAACTTTCATCGATCACAGGGCATCTGCAGTTAAGGCATGAATGACATATACGTGACAAACAGATCTCTGGAGCGGATGCTTAACTCAATGAGAGGAACATAGTAGGTGGAAAAATTTGTAAATATGCGAGTTCCGACCCCATTCTCTCTTAGGAAATTTTCCATGCCAGCATCCTAAAAGTCCTGCTGTCGTTAGGAGACCTTCTGTTTGTTTTGATCCTTGGGCTTTGCACAAATTGAGATGCAGCTGTTGCCAAGCAGGGCATTGTTTTTTGGGGCCACAGCCTAATTAGTTATGCTCTAGGCAGGAGTGTTAACCTTTTTGAAAATGTTTTGAATGTGCACACACCTAGGGCCATATTTATGACCCAGTTTGCAGTGCTCTTGCACACGCAATGTGGTGCAAGAGCGACGCAAACCTTTAGTCAGATTTTTGAAGCCACGCCAAGCCCCCTTGCTTGGCTTTGCGTGTCTCCAAAAATCTGGAGTAACGCAACGCAGTGCAAATCGCTGCTTTGCATTACCCTGCCCTGGGAAGGAATTCTATGGGTGTTGCATCGGTGTTCCCACGCACTCCCATGGCATTCCCAGATTTACAAGACCTTGTAAACCTGGGAATGCACCAAAAATATACATCTCCCAATAGCGATGTAACGAGGAGAAATAATTTTATTTCTCCTCGTTACTTCCTCTTTCTATGTGTGCTGCAGCACACATTGAAAGAGGAAAATGTGTCTCAGGATTGTTTTTGTGCAGGAAGGTGTACCTTCCTGCACAAAAACAATCCTGCATGCCATACAGGCACAAGGGTACCTGCGTTGGTGCTAGGCAGCCCATTGTGCGCCAGCGCAGGGGTAAAATCAGGAATCCGCCATATACCTTAAATACTGCGCATTCCTACTCTTTCCCCCTGATGCGGCACATCAAGGTGACTTGCTGTGTTGCACTGCTTAACTACTTCATAAATATGCCCCATAGTGCCTTAAAATCAAAGCCTTATTTTTGCACCAGTTCAAAATGTTGTTTTTTTTTAATACATTTTTTTATTGGGCATATCCAGAAAATATAAATACAGATACATACAAATTCATATAGAATGGAGACAATTTAAAGAGTAAAAAAATCGTTGAGAATTTAGAAATTTAGAAAATTTTACACATAAAAAACCTATAGATAGTAAAAAAAAAAACCAGAGAAGATCAAGAAAAACAGCAAACATTTCATTACAGTTTACCCAGGATTATCAATTAACAATTAAAATGCATGGAGAAGCTCGGCTAGTTCATCCTCGCATCTCTACTCCATTCAGCCATATGCGCCCAGATCTTCCTCCCCGAGTCCTGGCCTGTCTGCCTCAACAAGCATATATGGACATCTCTTGTTTGTATATCCCGAGGAACCTAGCAAGCCACATATAAAAGGTTGGTGGCTCAGTATCTTTCCATCTTGCAGCCAATAATAACCTAAATACTGCTGCCCCCAGAAACAGACCATATTCTTGTTCGGTGTTAAGACCCAGAGTACTATCATATCCGAGAATCAGCAGGGTCGGGGTTAATTCTGGTCTAAAACCGAACAATACTTCCCAAAAGCCTAACAGGCCTTCTTTAAGTAAGGCCAGTTTGTCACAGCCATACAACATATGTATCAGAGTGGCAGGTGCAGACCAACATCTAGGACACTTGTCATCAACCCTCTTCCCCCACTGATAGAGTTTGGCAGGGGTAAAGTAAAGATTAAATATCGTTTTATAAATTTGAGCTTTTAGATTCGAGGCTAAGAAAATTGTTGCAGTTAGGGAGAGGCTCATGTAAATATCCACATCGGGGTTGCCCAGTTTCATTACCCAAGATGCTTCAGTTTTTTCCAGATCGTCGGGGCTTTTATCAAGAAGTATTTTATAAAAGTCCCTAATTCTGCTCGTTTCCCTGGTTACCACTTCTAAAAGCGGTATCTCATCCAATTTAATCTTAGGCTTCCATGTGGTGAGGACATTCTTAATCTGGACAAATTTAAAATATTGGTTGTCTAGAACGCCAAACACCCGCTGTAGCCTAAAGAATTGAGCATCTTGTTCTCCCCCACAGAAATCCCCTATTGTTCCTACCCCATATTTTTCCCACTTTTTCACCATATCATCGTTGGCCAAGTATGGCAACAGTGGTGATCGCCATAAAGGGGTATATCTAGAGATTCTTGGGATTGCCATAACCTTGGAGACCTGCTTCCAAATTCTCCATGAGCCATAGATTACTTTAAACCGCACCTTCTTATAGTAGCTGGGTTCCAATTGTCTCAATAGCAGCCCAGAAGCTTCCTTCCCCATCGAAAGCTCATAAATTGTGGGTATTTTTGGGCCCTGCACTGGTTCCTTGGTATTATTCACCGATAGCAGGGTAGTCATCTGATATAAAAGGGCTGCCCAATAATACAGCATAATATTAGGGACTGCAAGACCTCCCTGTCCTGGGGCAGTGCTAAATATTTCAGTGCTCTTCTGACCTTCCCATATTGCCATATGAAATTAGAAAAAATTGTTTCCAATGCCCTCAATAAATTATCATCTATGGCCAGTGGTATAGAACGAAACAAATACAATATTTTCGGTAGTATGGTCATTTTTAAATAATTCCCCCTCCCAATAATAGACAAGTGCAGCCCGTTAACCCTCCTTAGTTCATTCCCTATATTTTTAATCAAAGGTTCAAAATTGATTCTGCTGATTTCATCCACCTTGGCACTTATTCGGACCCCGAGGTACAGTGCTGAAGTTGCTCTCCTAGGGTCATTAAAATCAAGGTAATCTGTGCATAATACTATTGTTTTCCCAGCATTCAGAGCATAGCCAGAGAAACGACCATATGCCTCAGCAATCTTGCCAATTTCTTCAATCGCCTCAGCAGGGTTGGAGGTTAAGACCGCAATGTCGTCGGCGTAAGCCAATACTTTTGTCTCGAACCCACCCGTAATTATTGGTGTAATCCACCGGGTCTGTAACAACTTATCAACTAGGGGGTTGATATATAAGGTGAATAAAATTGGGGAGCAGGGACAGCCCTGTCTAGTCCCTCTTGATATTTTAATATTGCCAGATTCCCCCCCAATAGTTGTAGTCGGGCTATTGGCTGATAATACATTGCCTTAATAGCTTTTACAAACTGAGGACCAATACCGTTCTGTTCCAATATCAGCCATAGAAACTCCCAAGACACCCGATCAAAGGCTTTTTCTGCGTCGAGAAGGATCATAGCCATCTGATCCCCCACCCCGGACATAATGTCAAAGAGAGAAATAACTCTACGGGTATGGTCCGCTGTTCCTTTGCCCGGGATAAACCCATGCTGCCATGGGGAAACCAGATGCTCTATGACCCTACCTAGCCGATTAGCCAACATTTTTGAGTAAATGTTTGTGTCAGAATTGATCAGGGAGATCGGCCGGTGGGAAGATGGATTATCAACCGGTTCCCTTTCTTAGGAAAGATTACAATGGCGGTCTCTTTCCAAGACTCGGGGGGGGGGTTCCACTGTATTGTACACCCCTAAACAGATCTAAAAGCAAAGGTTTTATGGCTGATCCCAGGATTTTATAAACCTCGAGAGGTATACGATCCGGGCCCGCCGCCTTTCCTAACGCCAACCCTGACAATGCTAGTTGAACTTCTTCAAATGTAATTTCTACCTCCAATTCCTCACTCGTGAGCCTATCCATCCCATCGCCAATAATGATGTCTGCAAACAGCTCTGCCATACCTTGAGAGACCTCTTCTCGACTTTTATTACTGTTGTCTTGATATAGGACCTGGTAATAATTATGAAACTCTCTGATTATGTCCTCCGGATCGGTATAGGCTTGCCCATCTATTTTAATCAAAGATATAGCATTTAACGCTGTCTTCTGCCTAGTACGAAGCACTAAACTCCTGCCAACTTGTTCTCCAGTTTCATAAACACTATTACGGTGCGATTGATACTCCTCAGCTGATTTCTGACTTAGCCAGTTAGTGAGCTCTGCTTTCAGTACAATTATTCGATACTGGGTTAAATCTCCCTCCAGTCCCTGTGCTATCAGCGAGGTATGCTCTTCTTCAGCCCTAGCTAGATCTTGCATCAATTGTTGGTTCTTTAATTCCTGCTGCTTTTTTGACCTAATAACAAAAGAAATAGTCTCGCCTCGAAGAGCCGCCTTGAATGAGTCCCACACGACCCCCCTGCTAGCACTAAACCTATTTATATCGAAAAATTCCTGTGCCCATTTTTTCATATGTGTAATATATTCGCTATTCACGAGAAGTTTCCTGTCAAAAGTCCATCTACTCTGTGGCCTTTTAAAACTGGCTATTTCAAGTTCTAAAATCAAAAGGTTATGGTCAGAAATTATTTTGGGGAGTTTCTTAATCCCGGCTTGCTCAACAAGATCCCTTGTACAAAAGAAATAATCAATCCTAACGTATTTTTTATGTGGGCAGGAAAAATACGTGTACCCAGGATTGTCAAAGTTCTTTGTAGCCCAGATATCTACCAGGCCATGACTAGTTTTTAAAGATTTGAATGCCCTATAGACCCTGGGCTTTCGACCCAAATACACCCCTGACCCATGGTCCAGAGAAATATTCAGGTCCCCACAAAAAATCAGAGGGGTTGGCCAGGTGGCAAGTTCTACTTCTAAATCCTCGAATATCTGAGGATCATCCTTGTTAGAGCCATAAATTGCACACACTGTACAGCCCATGACCAGTTCAATGATTACCCATCTACCCAACGCATCCACTAATTTCCGTTTGGCCATTCCCATGGTAGTCTTTGCTAAAATAGCCACACCCCGTATGTTAGATGTCTGGGTAGTACACGCCAACAGATTATATCCTGCAATTCTCAATACTCCTCTTTTCCCCCACGGAATGTGTGTCTCCTGTAGGCATATTATATCGGTGGGGTTTAGTCTAACGAGTTCGGCATATCTTATCCTCTTAGCCCTGTCGTTCAACCCCACGATATTCCATGAGCAAATAGTTATCTTCCCCATCTTAGATTAAGCTCAAGGTCCTGAGTTCCTCCATGAAGCCTTCTCGACCTCTTTCCATTATTAGATACTTGCCTCTCCTTATACCACTGATTTATCCCTCTTGGTTGTCCCCCTATTTTATTACAATTTCTGGATGTGCTTTTTTCCGCCCCGCATTTAACCCTCCACCTTCCCCTCTCCCTCCCCCTCCCTCCCCCCCCACTTTGCTTCCCACCCCCTTCCCCAACTTCCCCCCTCCCCAAATGAGGCATGCAGACTCAATCTTGAGTCTGATCGTGATGGATGTGCTACACATACTGGGTGTGAGAGCCCTAATTCTAAAGACCTTAACTAAACGCTGCTTCCAACAGCCAGAGTTCCCAACTCATTAGTACCTCACCATAGTGCTCCCAAGAGATACTACAATTGGGAGTTACATTTTCATTTTGTTTGTTAGCTCGTCTCTAGTTGGGTAGCCCATCCAGGTATTCCTTAGCCTTTATTTCTGACATAAAAAACTTTGTTTGCCCCTCAAAAATCACTTTTAGACGAGCTGGATTATTTAAAAAGGCTTGAGCCTTTTTGTCCTGGAACGGTTTGATAAGCTGTCGCAATCGCCACCGCCTTTCAACAGTGGAGTGGCAGAAATCTGGGCAAACAAAATAAGAAATCTCATTTCTGGACCTTTTAGCGTCGGGCCGAGCTTTTTCAAACACGGCCTGACGTAACAGAAAACTGCTGAAATAAACCAGGATGGCACGGGGAACAGCTCCTGCCCTTACAGGCAATTTCTGGACAAAGGGGACCCGATGAGCACGTTGGATCTCTAGAGCCCAGTTCCAGCCACTTAGTTCCGGCATAGAGTCTCGCAACAGATCAACCACAAATGAGCGTATATCAGCCCCCTCAGTCCCCTCGGGAACCCCGAGGACCCGCAAATTGTTCCTCCGCTGGCGATTCTCAAACTCCTCCAGCTTCCATCTGACATCCACTAGCTGTGCCTCATGGGATCCCACCATCGCATGGGTTGAGGCAACATCAGTTTCCGTGGTGACTATCCTAGACTCGAGGTCGGTTAGGCGTTCCCCAAATGAACTGCAGGTTTTCGTTAGTTTTCGGACAACCCCTTGCATCTTGCGCATGGCAAGCTGAGCCTTGCGACTGTCTTGGCGAGTTTCTTCGCGGTGCATGGAGATAGCCTGAAAGATAGTCTCTAGAGTTGGGGAGGTTGACCCAGATGGGTCAGAAACAGATTGGGAGATGAGCATAGGATTAGAAAGTTGATTCGTCGGGGTATAATCCCAAGCCAACTCCTTTCCACCGTGCATCTTTTTCTTTTTCCTCTGAACAGTTTTACATTTGGGACCACCTGCCTCTTCCTCATCACTATAGCTTAGGTCTGTAATATCAGCTGATGACTCCGTCAGCTGCAGAAAAAAAAAATTCACTAGGTTCCTTGTCAAGCTCTGTTTGGCATTCATAGTCAATGTTGCTACTGGCATTAGCTTCTAGTGAACTATTGACAGAGACTGGGTTGAGATTGGCATTAGATAGTTGCTCCTGGGGTTGCATACACAGGGTATGGTGATTATCTGCTTGTACCCCAGAGTCCCTTCCATCTGCAACTGCATTTCCTGTATTTCCTGCATTTCCTACCTTTTCTAAGTTAGTTGCCCCTGCCCCGGCTGATCGCCCTGTTGTCATCAAGATCAATGGTTTTTGGGCTCCCCCCGCGGGGTTCGAAATCAAAGGTTGAAGTGAGGAGCCCCCAGGCCTACCTTCATTATTAGCTGCCCCAATGTCAAATCCGTTCTCCGCCTCGCTCAGTTCCCTCTGTGTTTCCTGAGCTTTCTCTCTCGGTTCTGGCAGCTCCTGCTGGAGTTCTTGCGGGGGTGGGTCTGTACCAGCAAGCACTCCGTGTAATGTGCTCGCAGCTGCATCCGGGCTAACATCGGGACAAGCCTTCCCCCGGAGCGTCCCTTCACAACCCGGAGCTAGTCTCCCGGCAGGACCTCTCAGTAGATCCACAACCGTAGGACCAGCCGGGTGTCCTCTCTGTGTTGTCCCGCCTCTTCTTTTCTTTGCCAGGTCCGGGTCAGCCAGCGTCCCGCGACGTCCTCCTCTCCGCGGAGTTTGGGCTGGAGATTCCAGTGTGCCCGCCGGAGCTTCTATGGCCGCATCTCCTGACTCAGTCCCGGGCGTCTGTTTAGCCGCCTTAGCCTTGGCCCCTGCCGCAGCCTTAGGACCCATCTCGGCACCCCCAGCAGACCTGATCGTCTCCACGGAATCCGCTTCTTCCCCTGACACCGTCTGCAGGTAGGAGCCTTCTTGGCGAGCTTTGGAATTCCCTACCAAAATCCTAGTGATATAGCGTAAAACGGAGAGCCCAATTACCGTCCCTAGGAGTCGTAGGTACTCTCTGCCAGTCTTTTGGGGGCAATGTGTTTCTGGGCAGCAAAGTACAGCATTCATAATCCCGCTTTACATGAAGATTAAGGCAGCATTCCTGACATCTGCAGCTCTCAGCACTCTGTGCGCACCTACGCTCTCAAGCGACCGCCATCTTTGCCTCACAACGCACCAGTTCAAAATGTTGAGTGCCACCACTGGCTTCTCTTTCGGGAATTGTGTCAGATGGCCTAGGGGAGAGCATGCAGTGGTACAGAAAACCACTGCCCAGTGACCCTTTCCCACACCGGAAATATTTTTAATGCAGAAAAAGTTACTTTAAATATCACAAGCTACTTTACAAAAAAAGTTTCCCATTTTGGAATGCAAACACAGGGATCGTGGTTTGGTTTGGTGTTACGTGCAGCTCATAGACCCTCTGCGTTAGCCAATGGAAGGGGATAGCAAATAGCGACCTGTCTAATTAACATTCATTAGGCAGATGTTTTGTGACCCCCTCCAACTGGACATTCTAAGACGAAACTTATTAATACAAAAGTCATGTCACCAAATGTACCGCTTGTGACACAAAATGTCGGTGCGCAATTTGCACCCATTATTTGTGACCTGCCACCTTGTACAACAAATCGACGTTTTCTCTCGTGCAGGCAGCCGATAACCACTGTTATTCCTTAGACATTGTACATGTATTTTCAAACACTTGACAGTGTTACTCACCCAAGCATATGAAGTGTCTAGGAAATAAAAAAAGAATTGCCTGGGAAATTCTGATCTTGTAAAAAACATCATAATGCTGTCAGAGCGCTTTTCGTTTACCAGGCTTAATGTCACTTTTGTTGAAGAACATTCACATATTTTGAATAACTTATTCATAAGAAGAAAAATGCAGCGGCTCTAGGTTCTTTCTGCTTGCCCAAACAAACTCCTGCTCCTCATTGCAAATATGTAAATCATCCCATGCCAGTTTAGCTTTAAATTATCCATTAAATAAACCAAGAGTTCAAAGCTGTATAAATGTATTGGTTGATTTGCAAAGACATGGTTGAATAAGATATGCAAATATTCCCAACCAGCGTTAAGCACTCTGACTTGTTCACCTTAAAGATTACATTAGGATTGCAAACTCAAATTTAACTCAGACTGTGTAGATGTTGATACAAATCTACAGCACAGGCCTCATGTATATTAATTTTCTTATGAATTGTGTTATGTGGGTAAAAATAGAATCCAGTGGCTGCATGCATTATCAAGACGTCTCTGTACATAAGGATCTGTTATCAAGCTGATGATACCTGCAGATTTCAAAAGCAAAATGCTGACTTTAAAGAAAGGCAAAGGCATTTTAATTGCTGACATAACTCAGTATAAGTCTAGGAAGAACTTTGGAACTTCTTAAAAAGTCTGAAACTTTAAAAGCAATTGATTTATAAGTTACAGAGACAAATAGTAACAGCTGTAAAGTCTGAGCTACAGCAAAGCACTACGGCAAAAGGTGTGAAAGTATGAAATCTGTCTAGTCTTGAGGAGAGACTATGAAAATATCAGGCGTCTTCAAGTTAAATGTGCATGATAAATATCTGCAATATGTGAGTCATTTGTTTACTATGGAATTTAGGGCCAGATGTACGAAGCTCGAGTGCACCGAATCACAAATTGCGATGAATTCTGAATCGCAATTTGGAACCTGCATTTGTTATGTATCAGATAGCTACCTCAAAAATTAATGATTCGCATGTATTATTTACTGAATCCCCAATACCGAATCAGTAATTTGCAAACAGTTTGAAGACCTCATCATGAGAAAGTGATTTAACTCATGCAGTCGCGTCTGCCTAGAAGCAGCAGTGGGGCGGGTGGGGGCGAAGGGGTGGGGGGGGGGATTTAATAAGGGTAAACAAAAAAAAATATCACTTACCTCCTGGCCGGCCAGCTGACCGGCAGCCGCTGCCTCGCCTGTGTCCAGTCCCGTCCTCTTCTTGGCTTCTTGTTAGAAACAGGAAGCAGGAAGCACCAGGGCTCCCACACTCCCCGCAGCCAATCACAACGTTGCAATGCAGCGCCTTGATTGGTCTGAGCGCCGTGACACAGCGCTCAGCCAGGTGCTGGAGGGGTGGGCATGTTCTCCATGCAGGCTGTAATGCAGCCTGCATGGAGAAAAGGGAAGTGTGCATGGCTGTTTTGGGCGGTCCGAGAGTGCCGACCAAACAGTCATTGTGCACAGGAGTGTTCTACTACTCCTCCCCTGCTCTGCAGCCCCGCCCCACCCCCTCAGGCACGCTGCAGCAGCAGGAGGACAAAATAAAATGATAATATTATATTATTATCATTTTATTTTTCCCTTTTTTTCGCTGCTTCCTGGCAGTGAGGTGACAATCCTCCACCTTAGCGGAGGAGCCGCCACTGAACTCATGATCTGTGGAGGCCTGGGAACGAAGAGGAAGGCAGGCATTGTTTCCAGAGCAAACACAGAAGGAATTTCTCTCTGGAATACCCATAATTTTGCATTATGTCCAGAAAAGAGCTTGAGAAAGATGGTGGAGGAAGGGAGATAAACATGAAATTCAGTGAGAAGTATTTGGAGGTTCTCACTGAAGAGTGTATAGCTCACAAAGATGAACTTTTTTGGAAGAATATTGACAGTTCCTGATTCCCAGAAAAACTATTTAGGAAGGGGACACAATATAAACTCTGTAGGTGTTACTCAAATACCATAGAAGAGATAAGGAAAAGATGGTACAATGCGCATTCCAAAAGAAAAGATAGCATACTGGCTATCGAAGGCATGTGGAACAGGTGGAAGACCTTCTCCCCAGCCAACACCAATGCCTCTTAACGTAATCAAGCCCACTTTACAGTCTGAGAGCAAAGTGGGTCTACCTCAACACCACCCTTTCAATCTAAAGGTAAATGCAAACATACTAATGCATACTTTTAAACTTCTATTTAGTAAGCAATTTAACTGTACTGTTGGATGATGGGAGATGTACATATACTTTAGAGCACCATTACAAATACATTATGGCTTTCAGTACAATGGTATATGCATTTAAAAATCGCAAATAAAACACTTTAGTTTTATGTATTTGATAAATAAAAGTTGAAAATATATTTTTTTACATAAAAATATCTATTTCTTTATAGTTCAGGACAGTAACGTACATTTATATAACTCACAGATGTGCCATCGCAGAGAGGGCAAACGTCAGAACCAGAGGCACAGCCAGACAGTCTATCAGATATGGAGGAGAGCAATGACCCCCCACTCACTACATCTCCACCTGTGTCTTCAAAACACAGACCACCAGTCTCTCTACTGTCAGATTCTCCTGAGACTTTGAGAAGCCTACAACAGGCAGAGAAACACCCCAACCTTCTTTAAGGGACATTCAAATGGGCAGTAGGCTCCTTCAGTTCCGTCACAGTACTTAGAGAAAAAGAAATTCGGCTCCTGTTACATCTGTAGATAGTGCTGGAACATCTGATTTGTTCGATTATTTAGAGGCCTCAGTGTTAGCAGGCGAGTGCCAAAAAAAAAAGAAAATGTGCTAGTAAACAGTTAGTGGTCATTAACAAAAATATCTCTTATACCAAAGGGGTTTCAGATCATCTCATAAATATATTTTTTGACAAATTGAATAACTAAACAGAGGCAGTAACCAATTTATGTTCTGTTTTGAGACAGGAAACTGTCTCACATGGGCACAGACATCACCAATGTATGTCGCACATTGATGGTTTCACGAGATCAGGTAACCATCTTGGCCATGCTACTGCCACTTTATCAAGGGGCTCGGATAGCATGCAGGATGAGATGGGGTGCTCTAGCGGGGATGCTGCATGTAGCCTCTTGCAGGTAACCAGTGCTTTAGAAGACATTCAAACTACACACGTAGCTGCTGGAGAATGAGGTGGTGGTGAAAGTGAAGAAGCTTTGAGTCTCTGCACCCTCGCTGTTATTGACACTTAGAGTCAAGCTGCAGGTGATGATGTCTCTGCAGCTGGTAATATTGCACCCACAGAAAAGGGAAGTGCTGGGAGAGGGAGAAGAAATCATTGGGTAAAAATGTAAAAAGATCCTGTTGTTGGCTAGACGTTTGTTACCAATTTCAAATATAATCAATGTCATGTGTGTTGTCACAATCATACCTTGTTAGAAAATTTAAAAAAAGGCAAAGAGTTTGCGATTGATCACGGCCATGCAAACGACTCATATATCTGACCCTTAATGTTGTGCTAATGGCCACATCCTAGAATTTCGAAGTATATAGCTAAAAATTAACAATATACTCACAATGACAGTGCCTCTTTTATTTGGTTGGACTGGTGTCAGCTGTAAGTGACTGGAAATATAGGGAGGGTGAAGCCTTAGTTGATCATCTATTGGCAGGACTACTGGAATTATGCTGCAGGAGTGGACCAAATTATGCTTCAGTGTTGACTAAATTATGCTGCAAGAAAGCAAATTATGTTGTGTAATGCGGACTGTTATGTTAGAGTATTACTTCTTTATTTTGTCATTTTTACATTGTATAATACTGTCTGGGGAAAGGTTTCACCTCATTAGTAACAGTTTAACACCCAAATACAGCATAAGCAACAGGAAAGGGATCAGAAAACCTTTACAAAGGATGCAAAGGGTCTTCCACCATGCTGAAACATATGTTATTTTGATTAACTTTTGATCTGTTTGAGCTAGAATTTTTTGCAGATTATGCAGAGGATGGTGGACTATGTGGCAAATATGGCATATCAATAATTCTATGGAAAACGCCACAAACTCAAAATTGCATCATTTTGGTGGCCCTGTCTATTGGTTGGGGTCCTGCTGTTCCTAGTTGGTCATTGCGGTTTCAGGGTTCTAGGTTCTCAACCAAATTCTTTACTGAATATGTACATTTTTACCTGTCTTATAATCTTTTGATCATTATTTCAAAGATGCACTGTTCCTCAATAGATCAAAAATATTCTATTCGTAAGCAGTGTATCGATCCAGAACATTTTGTGCATTGTTGCATGCACCTTCATTTGCTCCCTACTTACACTGGTTGCTAACAGTGAGCTGTAAAGACCATTCAATTTGATTGTTTTCTGCTAGTTCAGGACTAGCCTGACTGCTTTGTTTTGTATGCGCTGTAGTCTATTAAGAGTCGATTAGGTAGGTTTTATAATGAAGGTCACCAGGTGGCTCAGGAAATGTCTGGTTGCATGATAGGTTTTTTCATGGAATCAGATTACAGTTAGACACTGCTGAGCCGCCAACTCATAATTATCTGGGCAACAATCTCTGAGGGAACCTAGGAACAAAGAACATTGCTTGCAACCACTTCATGCACAAGCACCATGCTCAAGCTCACACATACAGAGAATGCCTACACACCAGCACCAGACTGCCCTCCTCAGATCACACACACATGTGCTCACACCCACACACACGGACACAATTGCAAATACACACTTACACCCCTGACAAATTCCAACATTGCCAGCTTTACATATCTACCAAATATGAAAAGGCCTATGAGGATTGGTACCAGAATAGCATTGTCAGAATATTGTTTGACATAAGTATTGTATCCTAAATATTGTTCACAAAAACATTCCCCAATTGAAGTGAATAATAAAAAATGTACACCCAATGGGACATTTTTTTAAATGATGTTTAGGACACAATATTTATGTTAGAAAATATGTTTGCGTACGATATTATGACATAAACCCCCCTATGAATAGGTATCCCTAAACCCCTACTCATTTCACATTCGAACACCACACAATCAACATCACAGCACTCGCTACAATTAACACTACGTACATCAGCATATTCTGGCATGGGGAAACACAGGAAGGGTGTATGCCAGACTGGAGCAAATGACACATAAGCAATAGCCATAATACAACCATTAGAATCTTTAAAGAAACTGAGAGCAAGCCATCTCAAAGTGAGCTTAAACTGCATACTTTACCCATACAGTGTCCTCTTGTAACCAAAGGCTGAGCTGTACCTACATCAAACCCATGGGTCAAACCTCAGACACATCACTGATATCCCATAGCCAAGAAACCTGTTTATGTCAAGGTGAAATAACCTTGCAATCTGGACCAAACTTGAGAAATGTGAGCTTTCATACTTTGAAGATTTCTACAGCTAACCTCGCACAGTTATTGGGTAGGTTAGAAGTAGACTCAGAGAAGGGGAATGGGTCAAGCGGTAGAAACAGAGGCACTGGATATCACATTGCTGCCTGGTTGAGCAGCTGGGCTTAATCTGTACTGCTGGAGCATTGATATCCGAAAACAATACAGGGGCTTTATTATGGCTATAGTGATGACCGTAGAAGTTAACTTATGATATTGTAGAGAACATACATGCGGACACTTTCTGTATTTCCAGAACTCTCTACTGAAATGAAACTCAATATTTCTTCTGCACTGTAATGCAATTAATGCTGATATAGTAATCGCACATTGATATTATATGTTGTTTGCTAAGTAGCACTTCCTTCACTGTTATGCAAAACCTTTCTGTCGTTTTGCTTTAATGTAGCAGATTGATAACTGGAATATGAATGACATTAATTAATATAATATAGTTCTGCTATACCCCTAGTAATTATATTTTTGCTATTATCAATTGCATCATACCATATTTGTCTATAACAATGATTCTGTGCCAACACTGACTTCTCTTTTGAAAGCATTGAATGAATGAATGATGATGGTATAAAGTGCGGCCGTTATCCCAACTGGGGCATCCCCTTGCTAGGAATGCTGTAAGAAGGAACAAACAGATAGCTAAATCTGATTGAAGAAGCCAGGATTTCAGTTTTGTTTTAAGTCTGCTGTTTTTGGAGACATATGTAGATCAATGGATAGCAGATTCCACTTGGTTTTCCTTATTCTTACAACACACACTAGTCAAGCTCCCCTGGATCTTACAAATCCACTAGGAGAGTAATAGTGTAAAGGCTTTTGCAAATAGCCTGGAACTCTTTTTCCTTAGGGTCTATAAGTCAGATCCAGGGCCTTAAAACGACCCATGTGTAGATAGGAAGCAAATGTAGGTTAAGCATTCGGGGAGAAATAGAAACGCGGTTAGGTACTCTCAGAATCAAGTGTGTGGCCTCATTCTAAAATACTTGCAATCTCTGAACAGAATATTTGACAAGCCAAGAGTAGACCATGGACCATTGTTTTTCAACTGCAAAAAGGCACAATGTCCAAACATTCTTAAGTGACTAAAAAAGCAAAAGTAAGAGGCTGATACTGCTGTGATCTGTTATTTAAAGGATTGATCTTGATCAAATTGAATGCCTAAGTTATTTGCTTTCATGGACGGAACATGAATAGAGTCCAGTTATGGCAGCCAGCTGTCTGGGTACCAAATGTCAATAGAGGAGCTAAAATTAAAAATCTGATTTTTACTTGTATTAAGCTGCAAACAACTATTATGCATTTACTTGCCTACTGCCGGCAGATGTTCTTTAAAACTCTCTTGAGAGTAAGAAATCTGATAAGAAATTGATACCACTAACTGTACCATTTGCGTAAGAAAATACAGAAAAACCAAATGACTGTACTAATTGTGCATGGGGTACAAGGTAAACTTTAAAAGATGCAGGGTTTAAAGATGATCCCTGAGGTACTCCTTGTTTCACCATAGATTTAACTGGCTTGTAAGAGCCCAGCACCACGGTTTGAGATCACTCAGACAAAAAAGAGTATAGCGATTTTAAGGCAGTGCATCAGATGGTGTTCTGTCAAAATATCAATTCAAAAATATTGTCAGATACAAAGACTGTGGGACACAATATAGAAGGTAAAAATATCTTTTTGTAGGTACTTTATTTCTTTTTTATATAGCTGTATATAATATTGCTTTTTCATTATTTTGTTAATGGTAAGTGTGTGCAATTTTGTTTGTGTATAATTTGTTTTATTTATTTGGTAGTGTATATTATAGTTTTCATTTTATTTGGGTTCATTTGTTGGTTGGGTTGTTGGGAAATATGGTGGGAAAGATTTTAATATTTAATCATACATGTTCATGATTTTTTTACATTTAACCATTTGTTAATTTGTATAACGATTATGTAGATTATTTTAATTGCACATTATTTAATAAATAACTTTAATAAAGAAATGAATTTAATTGCTGTAATTGCTAACTATTAATTTTAGTATCATTCATTAAACTAATGTGTATTGTAAATTTTGCTTAAGTATTATTTTAATCAATTTCTGTAGTAGTTGGATTTTTGAGGTAGTATTTTGGGAAGTGTTTGATAGTTATATGTATTTTTTAAAGATTTTCGTGTTAAATGTTTAAAATTGTGTTATATATTTGCAATTGTTAAAATAATAATGTTCATTTATTATTATTTATTTTTGATAAATTGTGTAATGTTACAAAAATATATATTGTTAAAATATTTGTTAAAATATATATTTATGGTAACATTTTTAAGTGTGTGTTTTTAAACAAATCTTCAACAAATTCTCTACTACTGATTACACAGGAATAGGAATAGTAAATTTGAGCACTACAAAGTCTAACACTTTCCTTACTGTTGCTCAAGTTGCAGTGGGAATAGCACATCTGACCCCACAAATGTCAAACATTTTACCTACTGTTGCTTACATTGAAGTGTGAATAGTAATTTTGATTCATAGAGGTATGACGTTTATGTGAATTCTTTGTTTTGAAATTTCTAAAGAATTGTTTTAAAGATTTAAGTATTTTTTTTGTATTTCATAGCTAATATTATTTTTAATACATTATTATGTTAGTGAGTTTATTGCATGTTTATATTTGTATTATTTGATATATGATGGTTTACTCATTGGTAATTGTTTCTAGTTTTTTAAATTGTTCTTTTTTCTTTTATAATTATTTATATACTATGTTTATAAATTGACATTTAATTTAAAGTATATATTTTTATTTTATGTTTGTATTTATTTCTGATTTGCGTCTTTATATGTAACCATTTTTATGTAATAGTTATTTAAGAAAATTAATTTTTTGAAGTTTATATATTGCATATTATTAAAAATTCAATATGCTTACTTATTTTGTGATTATATTTTTGTCCTCTATATTCTTGCAGTTGATATTTTGTTCTTAATATAAAAAGTATACCAAGACCATATTTTTAGTCCTCGTTTGTTTTTTGCCAATTTTTTTGCATTTCAGGGTTTTTCCTCAGATATTTCTTTATACAACCGTAGCAGGTTCCGAACAAAAATAAAGGCTCTACATGGATGGAACGGAAACTAGTGTTGAAAGCTCCGGATACGTTCAACAGGACCAGTGCAGCTCGGCCACCAATGTCTAAAATAGAAAGCAGATGTTCCATGACTGCTAACAGTGCAGTTTCTTTACAGTAGTGACGTCTGAAGCCTGTTTGAAAGTAATTTAAAATCTGATGTTTTTCCAAGAAACTGGATAGTTGTCGATTGACTGTATTCTTGAAAATCTTGGTAGGGAGCGGCAAGCGAGATATTGACCTACAGCTGGAAAGTATAGAAGTATCTGCTGTAGGTTTTTCAGCAGGGGGCTGACGCAGTGCTGTCTTAACGCATGGGCATGCTGGGCAGTTGCCCAGGGGCCCCATGAGCATAGGGGCCCCATGCAGACCAGAATTTAACACAAATTTTCCGTTAAACATTTTTATTCCTGTGAGTGGTTGTGTAGGCAGGGCCCAGTGCACTGCTTTGCCCGGGGGCCTCCAATGCTGTTTTGACATCCTTGAGCTGACGTGGCTCAGTAATAAGGTATGGCAAAATGGCTTGGCCAGTCCAAAAGAAAAGTGGCATCAACTGTAAGAGTGTTTGAATTAGTGAATAGAAGATCTAAAGTGAGTTCCGCATTATGTGCAGGATCCATAACCAACTGTCTCGAATTCTGAATGGGTGCAGACTCAGCAAATATTGTCACAAAACAGTTTGTTGAATAGTCCATTTGTATATTAAAATCACATAAACGTGAAATAGCCAGCTTTACAGTACAGGGTGCTATCCAATTAGACAACAGTAAATGAAAATTACTATGAGATCCTGTAGGTTAACAGATTAGAGCTCCTGAAATTATGTACATAGGATTATTTTGTTAACAACATTTAAAGCTTTCTGTTGACCCCGTCTTCTCGACTTTTATTGTATTGCATACATTCTGCAATAGAAAAATGAATATGAGGCCTCAACTTCTACTGCTGGGTCGATCTTGATGCAGGATAGAATATATTAGGGAAATGGCTGTTGCAATATGAGGCAGAGAGGTATCGGAAACCCAAGGTGTGGTAAAAAAAGAATACCTGGCTTATGTTCCTCAATATAGTCAGAAAAATCAGCAGCAAGAGCCTGTGCTTGGATAAAAAACGAACATTAGTTAAACAACCACGAATAGTTCCTATACTTGATATTAGTATTGGAGATTCCCAAATAAGCATTGGCAAAGCCAATAGGTTTTGCCTCTGTGCAGCAAAATATATTGGTTTTGTCAATGTTTGTTTAGACATGTTACAGAGCAGCACGAGCTGCTGTGCAGCATGCTAACAGTTAAAAAAAAGTGCTATGAGGCCCAGAGCATTGATCGCATCATAGCTGTTTTTTTTAACTTTAAGATATGCTGCTGTGTAACATGTCTAAAAAAACATTGACAAAGCCAATAGATTTTATAGAGGAGAAATCTGTTGTTTTTGTCTATACTTTTTAGACATATTACGCAGCATCGCTAGTTGCTGTGCAGCATGCTTTAAAGTAAAGAAAACAATATGACGTGGTCAACATGTAGACATGTTGCACAGGTTTAAAGTTTTTTTATAAAGAGATATGACGTGGACAGCATCTACCACATCATACTGCTTTTTTTACTTTAAGACATGCTGCATAGAAGCTAGTGCTGCTATGTGACATGTCTAAAAGACATTGTCAAAATCAATTCTTTTCGCAGAGACGAAACCTATTGGCTTTGCCAATACTTGTTTTAATTACAAAAGAATTTGTGTAAGTGTGATACTGTTGACCCTCGTGCAAAAGTGACAGAAAACCGCCCCAAGTGAAAATTCAATACCACCTACTAACAGCTACCAAAAATCAATGGACAGATGTGACTTAAATACTCTAAACTGCTCGGAGAACAAGAAGACCGGCGCGCATAAAATAACATTTGTATCTGGAATTTCCAGGGGTGATACTAATAATCAAAGAGATATGGGTGTCTGTACCCCCAATACCCACAAAACACAGCCGCAGGGTAGCCCAGGTAACATTTAATACATGCCAAAACAAGCACAAGTTTTCACTTTTGGTTTTATTTAAAAGGATGTTTCCAAGAAAGGAACCAGCGTGGATCATACATCAAGCAGACATAACTCTAAGGGTGTGGAGGGGGGTCAGTATTTGTATGCGCCTTAATGTCTACATTCAATGCGTTTTAGTAACATGGTCCCCATTGAGGTTTGGGGTTATTATTCTAGGTTTGTGAAGAATGGGGTGCCTGCAGATGCAATGATAAGGAGTGCTCATTCGGAAAAGCAAAAAAAAGTACCACCACAGTGAAGTAGCCAGTGGAAGGATGCTGGCCAGTAGCCAGTGACCAGTGACCAGAACCTGTACTTTGTCCAAGCTCCACGCCAGGCAAGGACAGCAAAGCTAGAGCGGAAGCGAATGCAGAGGATGTGGAGACAACATGCTGGCCAATCAGAAGCACAAAAATTGGAGCGACGTTGGAATAAATCAATGGTAAGTTCAGGTAAGCCTCTCAGGGACTAGCTATCAGTCAGACACCAGCCATGGAGGCACAACAGTTTTTGGGTATTCTGTTGAGCACTCCTTTTTTGTAAAAGAAGATGTTGGGACTGGAACAAAGTAAGGCTCTTTCAATACCACTTTTATAGTAATTTTTCAGACAGGAGATGTGGATCCACCATCTAAGCTTTCAGAACCAGTTTGGGTTGGTTCTCTTTCAAATGTCATCCTTAGGTTGTCCCTCAGACGGAGCATTTCTGTAGAGGTGATGAGCCTCAAAGCAGGTACTAATGGTGCTGGCTCCAAGCAGAAGTATCGAAACCATGAGCACAATAAAGTGTGACATCGACATCTCTGCACCTTGTCATCAGCCTTCCAGAAGCAGTAACCAGAGACAGACAACAGGGCAGGCCTTACTTAGATATGTCTAAACATTTTACAACAGTAACTACAGTCCCGCAGTTTACCCCTTCATCTACCAAATGGTAGTGCAAAGGCAGAACTATATAGCAGCCCTCTGTAAACAAGGTTTTCATTAAATTTCTAAAGGTGACACGATATCCATCTACCTATCCTCAGTGTCTGGTTCTCCACCCTCTATCCATATGAATACCAGATGTACATTTCCTCTGTCTAGGGAAGTTGTTCTCATTCTCCATCTTCTGGTATGTTAAACACCAGGGGCATAAAAAAATGGTTCCAACGCGCCCCAGTACTCAGACTCTCATAACACACAGAGTCGTAACACCACACATGTAGGGCCTGATTCACAGAACTAACTTACGTCAAAAACGTAAAGTTAGTACTTTTTGGTATTCACAGAATACACTTACTTATTTTGGTATTCACAGAATGAACTTACTCATTTCGGTATTCACAGAAGTTAGTTGTCCTAACTTTAGGACTCCTAAATGCCTTCTGTGAATACCGAAATTCTTAAAGTTAGGATTTTTCTCAGTTTAGGAGTAGTAAAGTTAGGACTCCTAACTTTAGGACTCCTAAATGCCTTCTGTGAATACCGAAAGTCTTAAAGTTAGGATTTTTCTCAGTTTCGCATACCTACTCACACTCAACTGGGTGGACCTAGTCTGTAGTGATGGATCACATTGATCCACATGGCAAGTATATGGACACCATACTCACATTGCCGAAGACACGTAAGAGCACAGGTCTATCAGCAACTATCCCAACCACTATGTCTGGCTCACAGAGGTGGAGCTGGCAATAGGGACTCACCCCTAAGTGAAATGCGTCAGTCAGTCCCTCCCTGTGTACGGACAATGCTCATTGAGGCACACCATTTGTCATTCTAATCAACACTCATCACAGTTGAACACTAGTGAAGTTGCGTAGACTTTATTGCCATGTGCATGTCAGTACGGGCAAGACAAGGGATACAACATGCAGACCAATGTATCAGACACTAACAGGCAGCATTCGGTCATGGTACAGTTCCACGTGACAGGCGTTGTGCATGCACCCGGGATGTTCTGCCATTGCATTGGTGGCTCTCGTAGAACCGGCACTCTTCTGACCTGCGGCAGTTAGGTGGATGATATGCCACAGCTCGGAGCAATGAGTCGTATGTGTGTGCAACGTTTGGACGTATGGGTTATTGTGTACATAAGTGTCAAGGGCATTCCATGCAAGAGTACCTCAAGCAAGAACTTCTGTGTGTGGGGTGTGGATACGTTGATCTTTCATTAGCGCTGTGCGTAGTGTGGGAGTCGTCATCATCTGCTATGGTATCTCTCTCAGGGGGTGCCTGCCGCATGCAAGACCATGGTTGGAGGTGCAGATGTCCTTCCGCCTTATGTATTGAGACAAAGGAGCTTTCATCCCTAATGTTAGTCTGACTACTGCTTGCATTCTGGAAATGTGATGTGGCTTTCGCGTTGCAATTGAGGCTAGGCCTTAGGCTTATGGTGCACCAATAGCGATACACACACAACAGTTAGCATGCATGAGCCAAGAGCCCGAGTGGCCTTGCGCTCCTTGTACAATCCCTTCGTGCGTGGCCGCCCTCCGGGTGCATGCAACATTGCAACATTGTCGATTGCGGGCCGTGTGGCGCAGACACTGCAACAGAGACACACGCATCAGTTGGTTTCCTCTCCAGCCCAGAAATGAACCACGCCCAGAGCCCAGGGATAATTATTCACACCCCTATGCTGGCCTGGCATACGCCGACCCAGCCCACTCGGCTTACGTATAAAGGGGGGGACGATGCTACGTGTCCCAGTTCTTCCCCACTGCCGGAAGTGACATGGCTGTGTCCGCCTGGCATATCACAACACTCAATCAGAAAGTGTCCATGACTTACGTTGCACAGAGTTGGTGGCACCGGAAACACTGCGGCCGGCACGGGCCTACCGCCATGGGACGGTGACTTTTGGTGCACTGAGGTAGGGGCACCTAAGGTGCTGAGCGGGTGTGCAGCCTGCGATGATGCGCCGTCCGGGCGGTCAGGACTGGTATGGATTTGTGTGAGCCCTGCTGGACCGCAGTGTAGGCCTGAGCCAGCGGGCAGCGCAGGCCTACCGCCACGTGGCGTTGCCTCGCGGTTCACAGAGTTAGTGGCACCTATGGAGCTGAGCGGGTGTGCAGCCTGCGATGATGCCGTGTGCACTGATATGATCTCTGCCATTGTGAAATCAAGACCCAGAATCACGTGTGCGAGCTGGTGGCCCGCGGGGCGGGGCTGCATGATGTGGAGGCTGCCAAGGTCGCGGAGCCCGGGCTTGGAGCTTGCACCGGCACGTGGTGGGCCCTTTTGGAGACACGCTGGTGGCGGAAGGTGAGCAGTGAGGCCTGGGTGTGCAGGGGCGGGCAAACACTGCTGGGCGGCGGGAGGGGCTGGGGTGCAGCAGCCTGTGTGCGCAGGGGCGGCCAAGCGATGATGGCGTGTGCAATGATATGAACTCTGCCATTCATAGATCTGGACTCTGTTTCAGATAAGGGACCTGGTGGACTGCAGTGTATACCGGCACGTGGTTGGAGACACACCAGTGGCAGCAGGTGAGCAGTGAGGCCTGGGTCCGCAGTGTCGGCACTCTCTCTCCCTCTCCCTCTCTTCCTTTCACTGTCTCTCTCTCTTCCTCTGTTACTCTCTGTCTCCTTCTCCCTCTCTTCCTTTCACTGTCTCTCTCTCTTCCTCTGTTTCTCTCTCTCTCTCCTTCTCTCTCTCTCCCCCTTTCTCTTTCTCTCTCTCCCTCTCTTTCACTCTCTTTCTCTCTCCCTTTCTTTCTCTCTCTCTCTGTCCTTTGATGAGCGCATGACACACCTTCTTATCTTGAATTTTGTCTTGCAGGCTGTGTCTTACAGATTGTCCAGAGAAGGCCCGCCATGACTCTTCCGAATAGTTGTTTTGAGTTAAATTTGAATAAAATAATTTGTTTGGAAATTCAAAGATGAATGAATGATTCTCCTTTTCCTACCACACATGAATGTTGATTGTTGTACTTGTGCGACATCAGGCGAATTGTTTTGTTCATGATTTCGTAAAGTTGATGTAAAATATCTTTGTCCGGGGTAGGGCCCGGGGGGGGGTCCTGGGGGGGGTGGCAGTGGGTGTTGTGGCCCTCTTGGGTGACCGGCTGCATGATCCGTACCTCCATGGCATCTGTTGTTCATCTGGTGTGGCTGTGGGCTGGTCTCCCATTTCTGGTGCAGGTTATCGTCCGACTTAATACCAGGAAAGAGCAGGTGTTAATTCCCTGCTGCTAACGTGCCTTATCGCATGTTTTGTGATCTTATCGCCGATCTGGCTGGTCATTGAAAATGTTGCGAAGTGGTGTTTTCGCGGCTTTTTGCACGGGAACGCCTACTCTGCATCTCATTAGCGTTAGTTGCCGGTGTCATCCATGGCGATGTTTTTTGCAACTGCTATCGCGGGAAAACTGGCGATATCGGCTGTCAGCACCAGCTTGTGAATAGGGCGATAAATCTATCGCCACTTTGGCTGCGATAAAGTGCCGCAAACTCAGCGATAAGTCCTTCAGAATATGCCCCAATGTTCTTTCTCTGTTCTATGTCAGCACATTCAAAACAGGGCTGCATATGAACTGTGGAAATTTGCTCCTGTTTTCGCCATTTCTGACTCACAAGGTATGTTTTCATACTTAGCAGATTCGTGTCGCGTGGCCCGCTATAGGTGCTCCACATGCATGGAGCAGAGTGTTTCACTCTGCTGGAGATGGAGGTTAACGCAAAGTAATCCTTTGAAAGTCGGAAAACAGATGATACAGATGATACCCGATTCACAAAAGTTTGTCACAGGTTGGTGTGACTTACTCTTGTAGTACACCAGGATTGCCCCTGATTTTTAGAAGTAAGTGAGGAGTACTCCTGGATTACTCCCATAGTTCTCTAGCAAGGCAGTAGTACTTCAAGAGTAAGGGCCTCATCAGGAGGCAGGTCGGGCTACCACCAACAAGCTGTTGACATCCAGCATAGAAGTCCGACCGCCGCATTAGGATGCGGGTGGTCCGACTGCTGCATTTGGAGGGACCTTGTGAGCCTCTGCTATGAGGTCCGGGAGGCACCTGTGGTGCCCACCCCTTTTCAGGGGGTGTTTCCGACCACCTACACAGTGGTCGCATCTTAATTTGGCAGGTCGAACTGCCTACTCCATGTCGGTCGGTATCCATCCCACAACCGGACCACCATCGTAATTAGGCTCTATGTCACCACAAAATCTTACTTAATCTGGCACACGATGAGGTTGAATACCATCCAAGTATTCCTATCAACTTTCAAGTGAATATCTTACCTTTCATATGTCTTCACCTTTTTTCTGGTGTCATGTTGCTTTGAGATCTTTTTAGTTTCAAATTTTGTAATGAATCTGCTACGTTACAATTGCATGTAGTCCTTGGCTTAATGCTCCTTATATTAAAAAAAATACACTTCAATTTGTTTGCTTGTTACATTAGACCTCGGTAACCTGGCACTAACTGCAGCTAGCTTTGCTTCTAAACTGGCTCTTTGAGATAAAATATGAGTTCATCCATTGAAATTGGCAAATCTCTCTGCTCTAGTACATGGGAAAGTATTGGATCAGAAGAAGGGCACTCTTGCTACCATCCTTTAACAGGCATGATAGATTCTAAAACAGGAGATGAAAGTATATGACTATTTGACCTGTGGATAAGAAGGTACAATTTGCAACATTTTGAAAACCTGACAGCTCATCTCAAAAGGCCCAAAGGCTCAGCTGCTCTAAACCGTGCCAAGATCTCCTGCTGCATGAATGACAAGGTGACTGCTTGAGATTACAGCACTGCTTTCACTGTGTTTCCCACTTGAACATGTGCTGCACTGAGATCAACAATGCTCCTCAAATTAGCACTCACCATTACTTATGCAAAACAGATTAAGGGCCTTATTCTGAGTTTGGCGGTCTTCGTCTGGGACCGACACCACGGCGGTCCCAGGAAGACCACCAAGCCGGTGGTGCACCCACCCGCCTGATTCCAAGTTGAATCAAGGGTGGGTGGGTGGTGTGAATGGCGGTACACAACATGCGCCCGCATGCATTCACATGGCCAGATGCACCCGTGGGCCCTGTTAGGGCTCCCTTACATGCATTTTGGCCACCCTTTTCATGGCGGGCTCCCTGCCATCAAATGGGCAGTGGAAAAGCAGGTCATAAGATGCTCGGCGGCACTGGCATCAGCACCACCAGCATTTACTGCCCTTTTCAGCGCCACCACCATTGTGGGATCCTGGCGGAGGCGGCAGCCTTGTAGCAGTTCCATCGCCACCATCTTGATACGGTGAGTGAACCAGCCGTGGTGGTGGTCGGATCGCCAATGCAAGTACGGCGGTCACAAGACCACCAAACTTGTAATAAGGGCCTAAATGCTATGTGCTCCAGACCACCAGGAGCGAGGAAAGAACTCAACAGCCTCTGAAGTTGACCACTAACTTTCCTCAGGTTACCCAAGGTGTTTTTAAGTCCCTGCAGGCTCCCGGCCCACTGTCTTTGAGGATGTGGTGTTCATGGACCACTAATTACTTCCTGTGTTGCAGGAATGCCAGCACCAGATGGACAGTGAAGGCACCGTAATCACCTGAAGGACCCATGTATCAATGTGGTACAATTGGGTAACTCACCCATTTTATCTGCAGTCTCTTAGCATTGTCCATGACTGTAGTGCTCAGATGGATCCCATTTTTCTTTAGCACTATGATCTGCTGAACAGTGCACTGTCCTACAAACTGGGCGTTGCTGCCAAGTGGGACATGTGTGACCACATAAACTATATGGTTAATAAATTTGGGGTTAAGTAGTGCACAGCTGTGGGACAGAATAAGAAAAGAGAAGGTAGGTGTCAATCAGTCAATCAGGGGATTATAAAGTGCACTACTCACCCGTGAGGGTCTCAAGGCGCTGGGGGGGGGGGTGCAGCTCCAGATCAGTCAAAGAGCCAGGTCTTGAGGCTCTTCCTGAAGGTGTACAGAGTGGGGGAGCGTCTGATGTTGACTGGGAGCTCGTTCCAGGTCTTTGCTGCGATGTAGGAGAAGGCTCTTCCGCCTGCTCTGGTTCTGCGGATGCGTGGGGTCTCGGCCAGGGCGAGGTCGGCGGAGCAGAGGGTTGTTGGGTACGTAAAAAAAGGAGATTCTTTTGTTGAGGTATTTGGGTCCGATGTTGTGGAGGGATTTGTAGGCGTGGGTGAGTAGCTTGAAGGTTACTCTCTTCTCGATGGGATGCCAGTGGAGGTCTCGTAGGTGTTGGGTCATGTGCTCGTGGGGTTCCGAGGACGAGTCTGGCTGCGGTGTTCTGGATAGTTTGGAGCTTGCGTAGCAGGGTTTTGTTGATTCCGGCGTAGAAGGCGTTACCGTAGTCCAGTCTGCTGGTTATGAGTGCGTGAGTGACGGTCTTTCTGCATTCGGGGGGATCCACTTGAAGGTCTTGTGGAGGATGCGGAGGGAGTTGAAGCAGGTGGAGGCGACGGGGACCTCTGTCTTCTCCGAGTTCAGTTTTAGGCAGCTGTCGCTCATCCAGGCTGCGACGTCAAGAACATGGGACTGATTAACAAAGCTAACTTACATATTTGAGTAAGTTTACTGTGTTGGGCTATTCACAAAATCTGAGCATTAGTTACTACTAAAAAATAGTACAAAGTCCAGCACAACACATTGCCAACCACTGGTACTACAACATTCACCATTAAAAAATAATTGAGGTAGGGAATTAGAATACAATCCCATAGGAACTTGTATTAAACTCATGCAACAATTTATATTTAAGATAATTAAATTACCCCTAATTAATTCTATATACTACTTTTAATAATTAATAATGCATAGTAAAAATATGTTTTCATTTGTTGGGAATCTATTTTTAATTTAAACTTAAAAAATAGGTTTAATTTAATTTACTATATTTCCATTAATTAAAGTTGTATTAATTGTACCGTCAATTTTAATTTTGTTCTACATTTAAAATAAATGTATAGAAATAATTTAGATTAACGCTAAATAAGAAAATATTTTTATTATTTGAGTTCAATCATTTTTAAAAATGTTCCCTGTAATTTACCATATGGAGACAACACAGTCTGGGAGATTTTACTTTGTGAATTATATGGAGAAATAAAAAGAGATTTTATTTCACTTTAAAATAAATATAAACGATATGTGTATGATAAATATTAATGTGAATTCATTTTATATTATACTTTTAAATGTAGAACAAAACAAAAAAAAGGTACTGCCCTATGAAGTTAGTTTTGAAGTAAAGTTTTAAAAAATGGAAATAAAATAAATTAAAATTATATATCTGAATGTTCAATTAAAAAAACATTCACACTTACAGAAAAAAATAATGTGCATTAGAAATTATTAAAAATATTTTAAAGAATTACATAAAATGAATTTAATTAATTTAAATACACATTATCGTGACACTCATTTTCAAATTCATAATAGATTAATAAAATGTTTCATAATTAAATAATAAATATGTACTTTTATTTATGTTTTAACAAACTGTATTTATTTATATTTTAAATCATTTAAAAGTTAAACAAATTTCCTATGTAGATTTTATTTCAATTTCCTACCACTATTATTTTCTATGGCAGCATGTTGTAGTAGCCAGTGGTTGTCTGTGTGTGTGGTGCAGGACTTACTACTTTTTTTTAGCCGTTACATACACTCAGATTTTCTGAATAAGCAAAAAAGTAGCAAACTCACTCAGAAGTGTAAATTACTCAAACTTATAAGTTACCTTTATGAAACAGGTCTTTGTAATTAACACTATGCATTAGTTCTACAGTGTACTGTCCATATTTCCTTCAAGAACATTTGACAGATGATTCATAAAAATCACTTGAAGGAAGCCAGTGGCAGCAGTTGAGACCCCTTACTTAGGGGCTGATTACGATGACGGTGAGACCGCCACCGAACACCGCCATCGGAACCATGTAATCCGCTCGCCATATTACCATACCGGGCGGAAGGTTGGCGGTTGGTAAGACCGGTCGCCACGCATCCGACAGGCTCCTTGAGCCAGCCGGTGCGTCGGAGGGACATCCAATCGCTACAATGGTGGCGGTGCCTGCCAGGAACCGCAGTAGGGATTATGATGTCCCTTTCCGCCCGCCTTTTCAAGGCTGGTAACTCGCCATGAAAAGGCAGGCGGAAAGTGACTTTGGGGCCCGTAGCGGACCCCCCTTTGACCTAAGTTGTGGGGGGCACCTATGGTGCCCCCCTACATATCCCTGCACCATGTGGCAGGCACTGACCGGCTCAGCTCAGAAATTGAAACCGACGATGGCGGTCAGAAAGCCTCCGACCAAGGGTCGGAGGCTTTCCAACCTCCATCGTAACAGGCCCCTTAATCTCAACATAAAACGTAAGCACAAAAAGAAAAATGGTGATGTATAACCCTACTGATAGTTACACCGCCACCACTGCAACTACCTTCGAAGCCTCAACTCCTTCAGTCTTCAAGTTCGGGCTTTGGGCTTAAAGGACATGGGCAATTCTGAGTTGGGGAAACGTATTTGAGCTCCTCTCTCTTGTACCACTAACCATCCTCTTGCTACCACTTGAAGGAGCGGAGATCTTTAGAATTCAACTTCAAAAGTTAACATAATCCATTAAATCAATATTTCAATTATAAAATAAAATATTTGTTAAAATCACATTCATTATAGGTATAGTAATAACATAACAAGCATGTTTGATAAATGAAGGAAACTCCCTATTCTAAATGAATTGATATAACGAGTGAAAAGGTGAGTACAGAAACCCACTGAAGAAGTCTGATGAGAGAAAGAGATCAATGCCCAGGCATAAAGCCTTTCTCTATCAGACTGGAAATTTATTCACTGTCTTAATTCATCAGACATATAGAATTAACCTAATTAACCTCTCATGGAGAGAAGTCTAAGAGATTCGAGATGAGACTCTAGTACAAATGTTGGGGTAAAGGAGTTCTGCCCTACTCTAGGAACATGCAGTATAATAAACACACAAATTCCATGTTGCAACATTATTTTCTTCTGTCTTCCTAATCCACAAATAGAATATCAGCAGACTCCTGGGAACAAATTCACTCCCCATGCTCTCACCAGAGCATAATAGACTTCCAGACATTAGTCCTTGAACGGTTACAACATTGTTTTCTTGTGGCCCAAAACTTCTTCCCATGAATCATCCTTCCTGTTGTTTTGTCTCCTCCCAATGAGAACCTCACTATCAGTTGTCTAATACAAAACATGTGTCTATTCACAAGCTAACAGAAGGATTCTGATGTTGCAACAGCTGTAGCAAAACAACTATTCAATGTGAAAACACAAACAACTATTCAATGTGAAAAAAGGCCTTTCCGTGTTAATGCATTGTTTTCCATTAAACATGGCTTCAACAGTTAGGCTAACTTAATTCAGCACTTTATTTATGTGTAGGCCGATAAGATTCAAGTATTGTTACCTACTACAAATTTTGCATTCAAACTTATGCTATTTAAATGTAAACTTGTGCACATTAGTAATATAACCAAACAAACAAATAAATATGATTTGTAAAGCATTGCTTATCACCCGTGAGGGTATCCAGGTGCTGGGGGGAGAGGTTGGGGGGAAGGTCAGCTGCTGAGGGATGTCAGTTGAATAGCCAGGTTTTTAGGTATTTTCTGAATTCTTGCAGGGTGGAGGCCGTTCGGAGGTGGAGGGGAAGGCTGTTCCAGGAGTTAGCAGCCAGGTAGGAGGCGGCTCAGCCACCACTCATGCTTCTGTGGATGCGGGGCAGGTGGGCTAGAGAGAGGGATGTGGAGTGCAGTTGTCTTGCAGGTTGGTGGAAATTCACCCTGTGGTTGAGGTAGGTCAGTCCTTTGCCATTCTGAGCCTTGTAAGAGTGGATTAGGAGTTTGAGCTGGCACAGTTTGCTGATGGGGAGCCAGTGTAGGGCTCTGAGTTGAGGGGTGATGTGGGTCCTCCTAGGTAGGTCGAGGACAAGCCGGGCTGCTGTATTCTGAATGATCTGTAGTCTATTTAGTAGTTGTGAGGTCATCCCCACATAAAGGGAGTTGCTGTAGCCCAGGCGGCTGGTGATGAGGGTCTGAGTGGCGGTGCATTTGGTGCTGATGGGAAGCCACTTGAAGATTTTCCAGAGCATGCATAGAGTGAGGAAGCAGGAAGATGAGACAGCGTTTATCTGCTTCTTCATAGTGAGGTTGCTGTTGAGTATGATGCCAAGGTTACTTGCATGCTCTGTGGGTGTGGGGCCAAGTTCACAATAGCAAATATGACGTTGCTGTAGCACTGATCCTGGGACTTCTATATGTCATGAAGCACATGGTAATTCAAGCGAGCTCTGTAATCCCTTCTTGTAGTGTGGGGATTCTCTGAATCCTCCAAAGTCATGAGATACATAGTTTCACTGTTGTTTGCATTGTTCATGGTTTTCAGACCTATCAAGTTGCCTATGTTGTGAAGAAGGCCTAGGTGTGCTGAACCCTGAATTGTGGAAGTTATGTTGGCCATTTTTTATTCCCAGACTACCATGCAGTATTGAATCAGACTTGAGCGGCACCTCCTGATGACTACTCAGCGTCAACAGCTAGAGTGGGGTAGTAAGCGTGCTTGATGTAATCTAAGAGGCATCCAATAGCAATTGTGAATCACATTTAAGTATACAAATTTCAGATTTCCCTCACCTAGATATATTTCAAGCTTCTCTAATAATTTTGCCCAGCATCATTTTGGTAATCCTTGCGCTGTATTGTTTTCCAGTGTTGCAGAAACCTTGATAGTGTTGATGCAGAGAAGAGGCACAGTGCTTAATTTGAGCAGGTAGTTGCCGGTGGGGGCCACTGGCACTCATTCTTGTGGACTGGATCTCATTTTTCCTCATCAGACATTTATAAGAGCCAGCAAGACAAAAACACACAAAACGGAAAGACGGAGAAAGAGAAAGTCGAAAAAGCATCACAAAGAGAGCTCACCAAGAGTGAGATAAAGGGGCAGGAAGTGTCTGGTTGTGGATTAAAGAGGCCTGAGGTGGATTTAAGACTATTTAGCCTTGGTATTTGGTGCTCAACATTCAAATGCACCTGCCATGGTCTCTTGAGCAGAGCCCTGGGCATGGGCACTCATTCTTTTACAAAATTGAGCACTCAGAGTTGGTCAACCATAGAATTATACTGGCTGCTTACAATACCATGGTATGCTCCTGATGTCTGAATTAAATGTGGGATGAGAAAGACAGACAAGTCTGCTATCTGCGATCTGCAAGTAGTGCCAACAATATATTGATTTCATTTTTTAGGTCATTAGAAGAGTTGATACGTTCAATGAGCATGATCCCCGTTTGTTCACAGATCCTCCAGTATACTCTAAGGTCTTTGAAGCACATGCCTGTGTTATACCATAAGGCAGCAGGTTTTTGGACTTCATAATCTATCCCCATTTCTTTGTAGGCTTGTTTCCATGCATAGTATATGGCTCATATTATTGGATTGAACGTTGTGGCTTGGTGGGAAATCAGGCACATATAAAGGAGGTTGGCCTCTGACTCCATTGAAAGCAATTTCTTCTAAATGAACTCATAGTTGAGGATGTTCAGTATTAGGAAGTAAGTTTATCAGTTTGGATAACGTGTGCTAAGTAGTAGGTATGCCAGAGGGACATTCATATACCTCAAATTGTGGTGTGTATGGAGACTGTATGGTTTCATTTACCGCCATATACAAATGCTTTGATATCTTTATTAATCCGAGCCAATATTGTGAGGTCTAATGTGCAGGGAAAGCATTCTTAATACACAGTTAAATCAGGATGCAAGCATAATTTTTGCCACCTTTATTATACCTCACTTTACGAGGTCCCATCTAGACCAACGGCCCATATTGTTTGAGTTTTAGAAATCAGGGGATCTACATTTCTTTTGCATTCTGCTCTCTCCCAGCCTATGTCATTTTGTCCTGGACTGCCCTTGGCAGTAATCCAGGACATTCTTAAGGCTTTGCATTTCACCCAGTTGATTTTACATCCTGGAAAGGACAAGATAGTTTTACTCGTGAACAATAGGTTTTGGAGTCATATGTCAGGGAGAGTAGTCATAAGTCTGTTGTCAGAGTATAGGAACACTTTCACTTGGCTGCATTATATATATTCCCTTTATCATGGGTGGAGGAGTTTGTAGTGTTGCTGACAGGTGCTCTAAGTCCGATAGCGGTGAGAGAGGGCAACCCTGTCTTGTCACTTTTGTAATGTAGAATGCATCTGACAGGAATTCGATACAATTGACCTGCACTGAAGGACTATTATGTAACCAATGGACTTTAGAAAGTAATTTTTGCCCAAAGCCTACTCGTTTCATACTTCTAAAGAGATCGCTAAGTCTTCTTGTGGGCTGTTTCACATTTCTCAAAGTAGAAGAAAAAGCATTTGTTTGAGATGAGTGGCTGGGTATGAATCGCAATTGTGACTCATGCACAATGTACAGGATCAAATTTCATAGGTGATTTGTGAGAATATAGTCTAAGATCTTAACAATATCTTGTGATAGCTGCCAAACTCCATGTGGTATTTTTCATCCTCTTTTATTAAAATAATGATTGCATGATAGAAATATGACCCAGATTATCCGTCATTTCAACTTCTTTAAATGTTTCTTAGAACATTGGTATTGGAAAGTCTTTCTCTTTTGTAAAATTCATTGAAGAAACCATCTTTGCTTGGGGATGTGCAAGTTGGGACATCATATATAGCCTGAGAAATCTCCTCTTTTGTGACCTCTATGCATTTGTTCTGTGTTAATGTGGGTTGATGGAGATCTTTAGAACAGTCTTCTTCCACTTTCGCAGTGTCTGTATGGTCCACATGGTAAAGGGGCTAATGGTGTGAAGCAAAGGTGTTCTAGTTTTCCATCGCAGGTGCTAAAGTTGACCGCTTTCATATTATACTGCAGTAACAACCATCTTCAATTCTCTTTGATGCAGTTGGACCGCCAGTAGCCTACATGTTTACTCACCCCTTTCATGTCATTTCCGTTTCAGTTTCACTAATGCATATTCTCCCTGGTTAGTGAAAAAAGGTTCAAAGACAGTTTTTCCTTCTGAAAACTACTGAGGAGAGCATAAGATGGACTTTTACAGTAATGTTTAGTGAGGTTTCAAATGGCAGATTTCAGTCTTATTTGTGCTCCTGCACCCGTCTTTTGACTAGCACTAGTTTTTTCTGCTATCTCACTTTGCCCACAGCTCATGTCGATTGCACCAAAGAAATTGTGTCTTCATAGTCTATTTTGTAGGTGCCTATGTGTGCCATAAAGACTATTTTGCCCCCCACACATTTGTATCTGTTTGCTGGCATCTACCATAAAGAGGATAGTAAAGAGATGTGTCCTAGGTTTATTTAGGTCATGGTCAAATATTTCGCCCCCTCTAATATGTCAATTTCATCACGTCCGCAAGGAGCGGCGCGTCTATCAGGAAATAGTTTATGCCTGATAAGGTATTGTACACTTCTGAAATGAATGTGCATACCCAATTGATTAGATGAGGTATTCTCCAGGTATCTACTAGTCCAAAGTCCATGAGGGCCTCTAGTAAGATGGCTTTCTCAATATCTTTTCGATTGTCTGTACAGTTTGTTTAGTCTTAATGTGGGTCTGGTTCCAGATTCAAGCCTCCATGGAGTAAGAGGCATTGTGACCTGAACTCTGTGAGGAATTGTAACAACTCATAGAAGAAATCCCTTTGGCTAGTGTTTGGGGTGTAAATTGTTCCAATAATTATTAGTGCGTTTGTAATTTTAACTTAAAAAAAAGTAATCCTGCCTTCTGTATCTATTCATCGGTGTAGGATTTTGTATGGCAGGGACTTTCTTGTTAGTATTGCAACTCTATATTTTATTGTAGTGTGGAAGAAATTGCGGGAATACAAGAGGGTTCTCTCTGAGCAGCTGCTTCTATTACTGTCTCTTCTCATTCATGTTTTAATTTGGCTGGTTCAGTCTCTGATAGGTGTGTCTCCTGAAAAAGTGCCCTGTCTGTATAATTTGTGCATAAATCTTGGCAGACATTTTTGTGTTTGATGTAGAGAGCCATTAAATTGACATTTAGGGATATTACAGAATGTGGGATCAGGGGACATTGATTTGATGACATGAATATGGGTAAGGAGCTCTTGTAAGTGTGTATACTATTCCTGGACAATGAGAGATCTGTCTTACACTTTTATGTGGATTCAGGAGTAGGAAGAAAGATGGGAGATGTGAGAGTGAGGGCTAAGAGTGATGATATCTCTGGAGGACTCAAGAGCGAATTTGTTTTGGGTTAGAATATTACAAAGGGTTTCTGAACTATACTACTCTTCTACCTCTTACCTTTTACGAGAGCTCCATAACCCTACAGAGGAGGGGGTTCTCGTTTTGTGCTGGTTTGAAGATTGTGTAAAAGGAAAGCAGCTGGAATGTGTCATCGTTTTCACTTTTTGAGTTTTAATCACATGGTGAAAGTTGTTTATGGGGATTATAGCAAATTGAGATACAGCAACCAGGCCCCTGTCAGCAGTGGGAGGGGAGTGTTATAAGAGGGTTAAAGAAAGGAGCTCTGACCGTCTTTTTCAGTATCTGTTGAATTAATTAAGACTGTAAAGTGTATAACGGTGTGTCTAATGGGCCGTCTGTTAATATGGATGCAATTCTTAGTGGACATAGTTTATCACTTTGGTAAATGTTTGAGTATACACTTGTTTATGTCAGTTCCTACGTACCTAAAATTATGTAAGCTTACCATAAAACATTAAACTTTGTATACATTGTGCCCATTTTACAATACCATTCACAGCATCACATTCAAGTGTTATATGGTGGATAAACTAATGGCCAGCCTCTGAGGGCCTGAAACAGGGTGGAAACAGTTATGATACTGGTTTGGTATTATGCCAGCAGGTAACGTTTTAAATTGAGATGGATACCATAATAGAGGTGCAAATCAAAGCTCCCAGGAGAGATTCTGTTTAATGTTTTCACTATTTAGTGCAGACTTTCATTGTCTGAGCATCAGCACTAGTTGAAGCGAATTGTCTTTAGTGTATTTCGTTTTTGGATTCTGCATCTTCTTTGACATTCTGTTGGTTACACAAAGTCAATATGTCCAGAGACAAGGAAGTAGGAAGAGGGGTAGAATTTTCTTCCAGGTTGGTGGGGTCATTTTTGTTTTTTTCTTGTCCTTCATTGCCAGGTTTTCCTGGCAGTGGAGGATGAGAAAGAAAGGTGTTACACCATCCACCCTAAATTGGTTAGATGGTGTAACAACCTTCCTCCTAACTCTGACTGTCCCTCATCCATCAGGCCATCGGAGGAAGTATTCAGTCAATGGAGCCAACAGGGTGTTTCATCAAAGAAGTACTTAAGTTCTGGCCATCTCAAAATGAGGCAAGCGGATGGAGAGTTTGTTGGGCAGGGTACTCCATTGCATTTGTGATGGAGTACCCTGTCCATCAAAATCTAAAACCTTAGTTCTTTTTCTGATATTTGGAGGACCAGTGGAAGGCAACCAAGCGGCATATTATCAAGAACGGCGTTAAAAATTATCGCCGCTTTGGCGGCAGAAAACTGCTGCTAAAGCGGCGATAATGGGCTTGATAATATGCCCTTGAGAATTCCAATAGAAGTCCATGTTCTGGTGTGAACATGGGCTTCTATTGGAATTCTCCAGGGCATATTATCAAGCCCATTATCGCCGCTTAGCGGCAGTTTTCTGCCGCTAAAGCGGCGATAATTTTATCGCCGATCTTGATAATATGCCCCAAAGTTCTTTTAGAAGGATGTGATATAGACAATTACAGACTAACATTTTGTCATTCCCAGAGCTTTTTCTATTGGTGTTCACAACTACAGGGGAACCACCTAGGAGAAGTATTTGATTCAGGGGATCCCTGGTTGGCTGCTACTTCCTGTCTTGCCACACTGAAGAAATTCAAGAATCAAAAAAGCTGTAAGATAGGACTTGTGACTGGATAATGCAACACTTTTATCCCAGCAGTGAAGAGACCTTGATGGGTAAAAAATCTGACTCTTGCCTGCTTTGCACTTTGAGTGAAAAACCTGAAGGCTTATGTTAGACAATGGTATATATGAATTTAGGGAACATTTGCTAGCTTTAGCATCATGCCTTTCTCTACTGAAAGTAACTGAGAAACAAAAAAGTAACAAAGCCGCAAGGTTCAGCCTTTGAGCTATGCAACCTGTTAGGCATACCCAGCCTCTGCCTCATTGTCATCAGCTCAAAATTAGGCCACGGAATCAGTCTGCTGTGAACATTGACTTTAATTGTTCCTTTGCTGTTTTAGTGCTATTTGCCTAAAACCTTGGAAATGTTGATCTCTGGTTCCCTTATTCCTTTTGACATGTTTTAATGTCATTTTGAAAATCATCTAACTCAGTAGAATGATTTAAAGAAAATAAAATGCTCATATCTGATTAACCTACTAATCATTCTAGTTTGAGAGGCATACATACACTCGTGGGGACTAATTGCCTTCATTTCATTATTATATTATTATTATACCGATTTGTAAAGCTCATGGCTTCCCGAAATGGTTTGCTACCATTAGGTAAACGGAGTAGACAGAAAACAAGAAAGAATTAGAAAAGCCACAACTTCAAGAGCTTCCTGAACATACTAGGGGCTGTTTTATGGTAATTGAGCCTTTTCGTTGTTTGCGCCGGGTGCAAACAGTGATAATGTGCCCTATTACCATGAATGCGCTGCTTTCAGGGGGCCTCCTGAGGGCTTCTTTTTTCTCTGCTCCCACATCGGGAATGCGGCGCTGGCACAGAGACAAAGGGATTCCCTCATTTGCGTGAGGCACGCCTCCTTGAAGATAGCGCTGGTGCTTTATGCTCATCAGCGCTATTGGTATTACAGAAGGGGCCACGCAAGCGTCTACAGCCCCTTCTGTAATACCAAAGTGACCCGGGGCGTGAAAAGCGGGAGCAAAAACCTGTTGCACCCCTGGGGCACTTTATGTAATATAGCCTCAGGAAATTTACATGATCTGAACTAGGCGGGCCAAGAGTTCAACAGTTTAGAGCCGAATTGGAGAAGGACCAGTTTAGAGCCGAATTGGAGAAGGACCGACCACCTTGTCGAGCCTTGCCAAACCTAGGAATATGACATCAGCACTCATTTGTATTACATTTACATGTGTAATTTCATATTTCTTTCATCATTTACAGACTATTATTGTTCTTCCCAGACAACTGGAAATAAAATATTCCTTATGCTCTTAAAATTACTTTTCATACAATGTTGGTCCTTTGGAATTTGTTCATAAATCACATAAAAGTGAAAACAACTTTTTGCTATTTTAATACTATTGTATGACTATTTCTCATTGTTAGAATGTAATAGATCTTGTGATGAACTTAAGGGTGAGAAATATTACCACATGTGTCAATCTTATTTATTAAAGTAAAATAAACAATCAGGAAAAAACTCATGAAAGCACTGCTTTTCAAAATATTGTTTTTTGCAAATAAAATATTGTACTTTCTTAAACAAAAACCCGACTCACAGCCTTAATTAATCTCTCCATTCAGATTAAAGAGGTATTGTAAGTGAGTTCAATGATTCACTCCATGTTACCATGTTGATTACTGAATGGATGAATATAATAAATATTCCACCATATGTTCCACCAAATATTCCACCATAAATATATGCAAAATCAGTGATTGCATAATATATATATATCTGCATAGTCTTCTCACCAGCAATGACAGTTTGCTTATTCAAGCCTAAAGTTTTCCTGCCCTCGCTCACATTTCTTTCTCACTGAGAAGTCCCATCGCTCTTTTCTCCAACCCTTGAACACTTCTTTTCTGCATGAATCACATGTACTCACTCACACTAGCTGTCAAACACCCTTTTTCAGAAACTGACAATTTTCTGTTAAAATGACAAAGTTTGCATCTACACTCAAGGGAAACTCATATTTGCACTCACAAACATCTGAAGCTGGATCACAAAATATTGTTTTTTCTGGCGCCATGTCATTTTCTTGATGGTAAATTAAGGCAGTGTTTGGTGCAAAAAAACATATAACACTGTCTTATGAAAGTAGAATTCTTGAGGTGGTATGTATTGTGTGTACCAGAAGAATTTTTCTTTAGAAAATAATTTCAAAATGCAAGTGAAGAGCTTCCCATTCATCCTGAAATCTTTCTTCATTTACTGTGGCATGCAGCTCTGACAACACACAGATTTCGCAGTAAAGAAAGTGGGCACAGTCTGCTTTCACTTTCATCGGTGCTTGTGGTGGTAAAACTCTGCCATGTGCACAGACCTATGCAGGAGTGGTACTGCTGGAAAGGGCCAATGCTCCTTTTCCCACAGTGCCTCTCCCAAGTGGATCCCTGCTTTGAAATCGCCCAAGAACAGAGAATCCTAAGCAATTATCCACCCACTAGACACCAGAGAACGCATTTCTGCGGACCAAAAGCTTTTGGGTGATTGATTCTACTTCAGGCCTTGAGATCATGAAGATGGCCGCCGAATAGGAGCTCTTCCCAAGAGCTCTTGGGTTGGGGATTACCAAATCGGTAATTATCCCCTGGTTTACCCGGCCATCGGACCTCAATGTAACTACATTTGACATCTTAACAACGGATATAATTTCTTACCGTTTCTGCGACCTCCGGAGACCCGTCGAGCACGTCGCCCGTTGTCTGGATTGAACCAAAGGATCCGGCCGTCTGAGTCTTCCGCTGTTCTTGCCGGCACAGACCTGAGGCCTCCTTTTCCTCTAAGGCCCCTTCGAGCCCGCAAGAAGAAAGAGCCAGCCGATACTGACTTGGGACGTCCCTCGGTAAGCCAGCCGAACCCTGACTGGATTTGCCCTCCAAAGAGCCTGGATCTCCCTCTCGCCCCTCTGGGGAGCCTGGCCATCCTGGAACCGACCTCCTGCCTCAGAAGATCGCAGCCGAAGTCACAGATGGTGGACATGACTCGGGCCCTGCTGGACAGTGCCGTGGAGACCTGGCTGAGCCATGGCGTCTTCTGCCCCGCTCCCAGTCGGGTCCAGTAGCCCCAGGAGTCTGCTTGCTGGATGGGATGCACATCGCTTCCCCCGATGCCTAGACGCCTCAAGACAGCTCCGGCCAGACTTCGGTTGTGCTGCTCCACTGCACGCCGAGCCTCGCTGGAAATGGGTGCCCCTCTGAACCGAGCAGGCCCATAATAATAAAAGAAAATGGCGACCGCCACGGCCACAGACCTCTGGGCCATCAGCCATCAGCCACCCGCTGGTGCTCAGCTTCTCCGGGTGAGTTTCTCTCAGGTGGGATCCACGGCCGATTCCACGGGGAATGGATTGGCACCTTCTTGAACATGCAGCCCAGGCCCTCGTGGACCTCGATGGCGATCCTGGGTCCGGCGCCTCCGACCACGGACACACCGACCGTGCCCTTGGAAACGATCGTCACAGCCTCTGGCCGCTGGGGCTCAGCTCTCCCGCTGACCTCCCTTCTGCTCTTTTGAGACGCAAGGTATTTTCTGCTACCGTCCGAGCATCGTGGCTGTCCCGGCTCACGGCACTCGCTACCCACCGTCCGCTGCTCCTGATCTGTTATCGACGCCTCCCTCCCCTCGACGCACAGACTCGGTGCTGGTCCGCCTCTTGTCTTGTCGCTCCTGTCTCCTCGAAATCTCCTCACAGATTCTGGCTCACTTTCGCTGCACCACCGGAATGGACCCTGTGATCGTTATCAACGGTCCTATTTGTCTGGGTCTTCCAGTCTTGCTGACCCCCCCATCTTCCATTGATGACCCCGTCTGCTTGATGTCCCCATCTTTAACATTCCCGGAGCCATTTTCATCATTTGTTTCTGTGCCTCAATCCCTCAAGATGACGAGGATCAGCACGATCTCATACCTCAAAATGGCGGACGGAATTCCCAAACTACCGAGCACACAGTAAGCCTCCTCTCACTTTTTATCTCGAGGCCTTCCCAGCCCTCTGGGAGTGATTTTTGCCTCCCCCTACTGAACCCGACCGGCTGACATCGTTCAGTCCCACTAACCTCCCCATGCGGCCACACTGTCTCCTTCTCGTTCAATATTCTTGACTTTTTGGCCGAATTGGAACATCAACGCTTCCCTTGCTGATAGACTGTCAGCCTATGTTATTATTTTTGCTATCTATACTGTCATTTATATTGCCTGCTGCTTGACAATCTTCCACAGTGGAACTACTGACTTTCTAACGATGGTTTGAACCCTTAGTGCTCTTTTGTACTGTTACTCATTGTGGTTAACTCCTATTGGCTCCCTGTGATTGTAATTATTATTTGTTTTGCATATTGCTAATTTTTGTTGCCTTTATCACCCTTAGTTTTTCACTAAATCCTCAATGCCCCCCTTACTATGTCCCTCTTGCCTCAACCTGCTCTTTACTATTCGAAGTTTATAAATTTCCATTCGTTCTCCCTCTTTGTAATTCTATCTCCATGTGTTACTCTGACTGTTAATCTGTCTGATCCTCTCTGATTTTACCACTTCTCTTCCTCCTTCCTCTGAACTCTCTCCATTCCCCTAATACCTACCTGTGCCTATACTTGTCCAGGTTTTACAATATGTGTAATGACTGATTAAGCCCACCTGACTGCGCCCACTCCGATATACCCGCATCTCTTCCTTCCAACACTATCCTCTTATTTCATCCCCTAACGTGGCCCTCCCCCCCTTCTTGTGCTTGCTCAAATTGCTCACTTTCCCCCTGCTCCTACTCTGATTCTTCCACTTCTCTATGCCCTATATCAAGTCTTCCCCCATCATCTTTCCCCCTCCCCTAGCCTCTATAAATTGAATTACCATGCCCCCCTCACCCACTCCCTCGATCCACAGAACTCCCCATCACTAGACATGGCCCAAATTCATGGTCCATCCTCTACCCCCCTAATCTCTCCAAAAACGCTAAGAAAAACTTTAAACACAAATTAATAATTAATTACTATTAATTTGTCGATAACTACCTTAGCCTCTCCTCCATAATAAAAACCAACTACATCTTTTACTGAAAACATCCCTCTAAATGGAAAAGCATTTTCCTCCACCACCTCCCCCTCACTAAATCAGGTAAAATCCCGTATGGTTTTAAACTGTCCACCTCCGCTTCCCCTTCCCCTGCTTTCCTCGGCGAAATAAACATCTCCATTTTCAAATCCGGTAACATCCTCATTCAAGCTTCTGAAAATCACCTCTCCATCTTCGAACAACATTTCAGCACCTTGTACTACCTACTATCCGTTCCTCCTCCTAGCCCTTCACCTTCCCAACAGCTTGACGCCCTCTTACCACCTCCTTCCTTGTCTCCAACCCCTCACCCTACAGGCACTTCTACTGCTTATGATGTCTCCCAAACCCAATCCTCCAATTACCCTCCCTCGCTAGCAACCCTCCCTCATCCTGACACCTCAACAGCATACTTAGTCTCCCAGACCCTTTCTCTCCCTAATGACTCATCTCAACCTAACACTAGGCACACCCCCTACCTCGCTACCTCCTTCCAGCACCCTCTTCCCGAAGTCCCTACTATTCGTCTGCCAGCACCAATTTCACCCTCTCCAAATTGCCTTCCCCCCTAACCAGGATGTTATTTCCCCTCTCTCCCCTCACACCCCGTCACCATCTCAGAGCTCCTATTTTGACTCTATGCACTCCCTTTCTGACTCCACGGACCACCCTTCGTCCTCCAACCTGAGCACTCCTCTTCTCCCCCCCTAGCCTCCCAACCCACACACAGCTCTCCCCGGTCAACTCGGATCCTACTCTCCTCCCTCCCACCCTCTCACCCTCAGTCCCTATCACTCCTTTAACCCAGACTCTATCTAACATCGAACGCTTTCTCCTTACCTTGTCGTTCGAACTATCTCAACTCAGGAGAGATTTTAACTCCCTCTCCTCTGAGATCCTCCTAAACCGCGCAATCTCCTCAAGCCCTGGCTCACAAAACACCACCAACCCTCAACAGTGGAGAACCTTCCCCCGCTGCAACTGTTCACATAGACACCCCGTGCCTCGAGCCATCTCTCCCCCTCTGACCTCCTCGACCTTTGTAACTCTTACCTCCCTAACTATCCCATTGACCCTCCCACCCCCCACTCAACCATTCCTGTGATCCTGGGGACTAGCAGAATCCCTTCCTCCCCCGTCTCTCCTAGACCCCCAACGCAACTTACCACTATCCAATCATGCCCTCCCCCCATAAACAACCATAAATCCCTCACATGCATGCTGGTTAATTGCCGCTCAGCTGTCCAGCATGCGACTGAAATATCCGAAACCATCCTCAGCAAAGACATTGACATTGCCTTCCTTACGGAAACTTGGCGCAATGTCCACTCTACAACTATCCTTGACTTACTCTCCCCCCGGTTACTCCATACTCAGAAAAGATAGACAAGATAGAATAGGAGGTGGTCTAGCCATCATCTATTAAAACGAACTTCAACTCTCGCTTGTTAAGAACTCTGACCCTAATACCTTTGAATACCTCGGAGCAGAACTTAAAAATTCTGGGCTCCCCACCTATTCTCCTACATAATATCTACCATCCTCCTGGCGAACCTCTTCCCTTTGCAGAGGAACTTTCTGACCTCCTCACCCAATCCTCACTTTCCAACTCCAAAAATCTCTTCCTTGGAGACTTCAACCTCCACTGGAATGATATCGAAGACCCTACAGTTAATCTCCTCACGAATCTTCTGGAGATTAGTGACCTTAAACAAATTTGTCATTCTCCAACTCACACCAAAGGGGCCACTCTTGATGCCATCATCACTAATAATGATTTGGCCTCCCTTTCCAACATCATCCCCATCGACTGGTCCGACCATCACCTCATCCTCTTCACGATCACCACTATGGCCCCCCCTCCACACCAAAAACATCAAACACACGAAATTGACCAGAAACCTTCATCTTATCCCCCCTGGCGAACTGGAAACTAAGCTCAAAGCCCAACTTCTGCTCACTCCCCTCTCCCATAATGCTAACGCCCTCACCGAACACTTTAACAAATCAGTTACCAAGGTCCTAGACCTAGTGGCCCCTCCCAAACTAAAAACCCAAAGAAACATACCTTCCAAATCCTGGTTCAACTCTGATCTCAACAGCAAAAGACGCTCTCTTAGACTGACTGAAAGAACCTGGAGGCAACACCCGTCCCCCTACCATCTAGCCCTCCTCCGATCTGCTAGGTCCAACTACAAAAAACACATCCTCAATGAAAAGGCCTCCTTCTTCCATGCACAACTTGATAGGGCCAAAAATACACCTAGAGAACTGTTCAGCATCGTCAAAAACCAAACATCCTCTGCCCCCCCAAAGTTGACAGCCTCAATTGAGAAATGCGAAGAAATTGCAAATTTCTTCTCTGATAAAATCACCAAAATTGATCAATCCTTCCTCTTAAATCCCCTCTCTCCCAACCCACTATTTTCCTATGACATTTCTCCTGAACCTCCATCCCCATCAACTCTTCCCCCGGTCTCTTCTCATCTCTCTTCCGCTACCTTCCCACCTGAATCCAACCCTTTTTTCCCCCAGCAAACAAACAATGCCTCCTGGCATAATTTTCACCCTGTTACCGAACACGAAGTCTATAACATCATCACTAAGCTAAAACCATCCTCTCACACCAAAGACCCTCTTCCTTCTAACCTAGTCCAAGACCTAAAACATATCATTGCCCCATACTGGACCACTATTATCAACTCCTCCCTGGCCACGGGGTGTGTCCCCGCCTCCCTCCAACTGCGTCAAATCACGCCCATCCCCAAAAATCCCAATGCCGATCCCAACGACCCAAATAACCTCCGACCTATCTCTAACCTCCCTATCCTCTCTAAAGCCCTTGAAAAATGCGCCCTGCTCCAACTGGACAATCACATCAACACTTTCAACCTCTTTGACTCACTGCAATCCGGCTTCAGAAAAGGCTGCAGCACTGAATCTGCCATGCTCAATATAGTTGACGACATACATCACTCACTCGACAATGGCGAGTCTTGCCTACTCATTCTCCTTGACCTTTCCGCTGCGTTTGATACAGTTAACCATACTGCCTTACTTAACACTCTTAAAGTCCACTTTGGCCACAATGGCCTTGTCCTCAACTGGTTCACCTCCTTTCTCCAACACAGAACCCAACAAATCAAAATCGATGACTGCCTTTCTAACCCTACACCAATCTCCCTTGGTGTCCCTCAGGGATCCATTCTCTCTCTTGCTCTCTTCAGCCTCTTCATGGAACCCCTTACCCTCATTTTCAAACAAGCAGGAATCAATTACCACCTCTATGCCGACGACACTCAACTTTACTATAAGATTAAATCCCGCTCTGATGTCCTTCACCTCAATGGCACCCTGACCAAGATCCAATCATGGTTCCACCAAAATCATCTCAAACTCAACCCTAAAAAAACCAAAATCATCTCTTCTCCCCTAAAAACAACCCACTCCCCATTCAAGACTGGATCTCCGACCTTAATGCTCTCAACTGTACACTCACTACTTCCAACTCAGTTAAATCTCTCGGCATCACCATTGATAATAGCCTTACCCTTACTACCCACATAAAAACCTCAGCCAAAGGAGCACTCTTCACCCTCCATCATCTCAAGAAAATTAAACCCTTCATCTCTGCTGGCGACTTCAAATCTGTTGTCCACTCGCTGGTCCTGTCGAGAATCGACTATGGTAATGCTATCCTTGCTATCCTCGCTGGAACACCTAAAGTCCACCTTGCACCACTCAAATCCGTGCTCAACCTAGCTGCTAGACTTATCTCTGACTACAAACGTTTTGACCACATCTCCCCCGCCCTTAAAACCTCAAATGGCTACCCATCGAAGGCAGATCCACCTACAAGATTGCATGTATCACCCACAAAGCACTTCACCAAAACACCCTGCGTTACCTCTCAGATAAACTCCACAAAGTGGGCTGCGCCCGACAGACGAGGAGCACCAACGCCCTTGTTCTTGTCCCCCCTCTGTTAAAGAAGAAATGCACACAAGCTCGCTCCTTCTCCGGAAACTCTCCTTCCATCTGGAATTCCCTGCCTAAAGACTTGAGCTGTAACCCCTCCTACTTCAACTTTAGTACCGTTCCTCCTCACACCCCTGTAAAGCGCTCTGATACCCCTGGGTCTAGCCAGCGCTATATAAAACCTTTCAAATAAATAAATAAAATGTCTAGACACCAAGGAAAATAATACAAAAAAGGGGTGGAGTGGCTCACTCTGCCTTCAGACCATGCCCCCAGACAGCCCAAAATATCTTTCTGCCACACCCTGGGAAAGGGGGGTGGATTGCTCAGTTTATCCCTAATTTGGGGGAGGGGCAAAAATCCTACAAGGCTCCAGAAGAAGGTTAAAAAAAAGAAAGGATGGGTTGGTGGCCCTCCCAAGCATTGGGCTCTGACTCTGCCCCAGAACAGGCTCAGAAGTCTTTATGTCCATGCAAATCAGATTGAGAGGTTTATCAGCAACCAGAGAACCCTAATTTTCTGAAACCTGAAGACCCAGGTGAATCCTGACTTTTGTGGATTCCACTACCTTTTCATACTCAGTGTGCTATGCAAACATCGAACTTCGGCTAAAATCATGCATTTTCCTCACATTTTTGTGAGGAAAATTTCAGAAATTTTCAGGGATCCACACAATTTCTACTACTCAACATTGCCTCATATCTCCCAGTAAAAACAGTATCCCACTTGTGTGGCTGGGCCTGTACACACTCCAGTAATGGACTAAACTATGGGCCATGTAAAGGCAACATTGACTTCATAGGGTCACCGGTTTTATCCGTTTTTGTTGTGCTATATTTTCAGCCAAAAGCAGCATATGCTTCTCAAGTTTCCATAGCAAGCAACAATTTTCCACTGTTGAAGGTGGTAAAATAGCACTGCTCTAGCTAATCAACTGATTAAGACAACAGTCAGACAAAAAATGTGGCAGAGAACTGCGGCCAGATCCCAAGACATTTTTGACTTGAATAGTTCTTATCCCTGGTGGTAAATTAAGGCAATGCTTGGAGTACACACTTCTTAACACTGTGTTCAAGAGCAGATTTCTGGAGATGTTGAAGTGGGCACAGAATATTTGTGCATATTTGTTGTGTGATAATTTGTTGTGAAGATGATGTGTTCAGTTACATTTTTGTGCTATTTTTTGTGCTCGATAATTGCAATATGATGTTGTCATGTTGTACTTGTGTTTGTTGTGTTGCCCCCTACTTTGACTGTTGTGTGTGTCATGTTATCTTTTGTGTATTGTTTTTTGCATGTTGTAGTTATTGTGTTAAGTTACCCTGTTTACTTTAGAAATGTCAACAAATGGCATAACATCTGCATGCCTTTAAGGTTCCTGTTGCAAGCAACCATTTACCACTGTCTTAAATGGTAAAATATTCCTGCTCCAACTCGTCAGCTATTTAAGACTCCAGTCAGCCCACAAGTGTGGCAGAGACAGTTTGCTGGATGCCAAAACCTTTTTTGACTGGTGCCATTTCATGTATTTGGTGTTAAGTTAATGCAGTGCATTCTCCAAACAATTTTTACCACTGTATTATTGCAACAGAATTCTTGAGGTGCTCATGTGTCAGAAGAATATTTGTTGTCTGGCATTTTGTTGTGATGGGGTTATGTTCTGGAGATTTTTGTGCTGTTGTGGCTTTGTGCTGCCTCCCTGCAATGTAATTTTGTTGTTGTGTACTGTGGTTGTTGTTTTGCATTTTATTTCACCTATTTCATTGTGACATGACCTGTTCTATTTTAATTTTGTTGTTATGTTACTTTGTGTATCTTGGAAATGTCAACAAATGCTTCTACATAACCAGCCAAAACCACCATATTCCCTGAAAGTTCCTGTGACATGCAACAATTTACTACATTCTAAGGTGGAAAATACTGCTGCTACAGCTCTGCCACTATTAGAGACTGGGAGCCAGATCACAAAACATTTTTAACTGGTGCTATTTCATGTCCTGGTGGTACGTTAAGGCAGTGATTGGTGCAAACATCTTTTACCACTGTATTATAAAAACAGGTTTTTAATGCTGGAAATGTGTGACAAGAATGTTTTGCATATTTGTAACATGGCATGTTATTGTTGTAGTGATGTGTTTTGTTGTGTTTTTATGCCGCTTTTATGCTTCATTATTGCAATGTGATTTTGGTATGTTAAAATGTGGTTGTTGTGGTGCATTCTGTTTTATTGTATTTTTGCGTTTTGCCCAGTCATATTTTAATTGTTTTGGTATGTTGCTTCGTGTATTTTATTGTGTTATGTTATGTTTCTTACTTTAAATATGTCAACATATGATGCTACATTTCCAGCCGCTAGCAGTACGTGAATTTATAGTTCCCGTAACAAGCAACCATTTACCACTGTGTAAGGTGGGAAAATAGAGCTTCTTCTGCGCCAACTATTTAAGACACTAGTAAGCCGAAAACTGTGGCAGAGACTCTGGGCTTCATTTAGATCTCGGCGGATGGTTTACTCCATCATAACGGTGATGGATTTCCTGTCCACCAAAATATAAATCCCACAGGTTGTGGGATTTCTATTTCGGCACACGGGATATCCGTCACTGTTGTGACAGAGTAACCCGTCCGCCAAGATCAAAATCAGGCCCTCTCTCTTAAGCTAGCACCTCAAATTCTCACTTTTTGTAATACCGACCTGGTTCTTAACTTTGCACTCTTAGTACTCACTTTATATGATTTGGGCCTGGTTCTTAACCTAGCACTCAGCGCGCTTACTTTATGTGATACAGCTGAGTCTTAAATTTGTAGTTCTCACTTTTTTGATACAGCCTCTGCACCAGCTTTACCGGAGATCCTATACCATTTCCATTGCTCCTTTCAGCACTTATGCAGCCATTATTAGCACACTTGAAACAGTTTTACTCTTTGTACTCAAACATCTTTAATCACCAGACCTCACAAATCTATCCTTTATGCGCACATACTGTGATTTTCCACAGTACTCACATTTGTCACTTATTTCTACTTGCCTCACATGTTGATTATCTTCAGTGATTACACGGCTGTCTTCAGCACTCACAAGTCTCTCATATTCAGCCTTTAAACACCATTCACAGAGTGCTGCTTCATAGATCTCACACACCTGTCTTTTACAGTACTCACTCAAATGTACTCTTCACACTAACACTGCACCCCTCTCCAGTGCTCAACCTGATCTCCTCTCCAGCTTTCGCAACACTTCTGTTTGCACATTCATAGTGATTCTATTCAACAATCATCTCTCCCCATAAGCTCTAACCCATCCCTCTTCTCAGGAACCTGCACAACTTCTTTGTTCCAATTTAAGTTCTTCCTCTCTTCTGGATCCACACAGCTCCCCTTACAAACACCCACACAGATCTTCCCTGTAAAATGTGCACAGATATTTTTGGGACAGCACGATTACTTCCCATCCAGAGGCAGATAGTGCATTTCCTTGCTTGCATTCGGTCCCATGCACCATTAATGAGCCTCTGCCTCTTCACCACTCACACATCAGTTTGGGGCATATTTACAAGGGCATTGCACCACAGGAACGTCACTTTTAACAACGTTCCTGTGGTGCAATGCCCTGCTCCATACTTACAAAGTGCTGTTAAGCCACTTTTTGTGGCTTAACGCCGCTTTGTAAATATGGTACCCTTTCGTGCAGGTATCTGTATGAAAGGAGTGTGCAATGGGTGTTTCTGTGGGCTTTCCACCACAACACATTGCTTTTTGATGCTGCCCGACATTTACAAGGATGTGTGAGTCTGAGGCAGCACCAAAAACTAACGCCATGCAAGAGCAGGCATTAGAATGGCGAAACGAGGAGAAATGCTTTTAAAGACCAAAACGCCAATAATGATTGTTTATGTGCAGCAAGGTGTCCCTTTCTGCACATAAACAATCATTAAATAATGACGATTTGCTACTTCTATGTGTGCTGCATTCTGCAGCACACCTTGAAGTAATAAATAGCCATTATGGATTGTTTATGTGCAGCAAGGGACACCATCCTGCACATAAACAATCATTCCCTGCAACACAGGCACCCTTGAACTATATTGCAAGGCTGCATTAGTGCAAGGCAGCTAATTTTAGCGCCAGAGCTAGGGGAAAGACAGGGGTGTGCCATATTGTAGTAAATACGGCACATCCCTTCATTTTAGAACTCAGCCCTGCCAAATTTGGCGCAGCTCCACGCTCTGACATTTTGTTGTTAATATGCCCCTGTTTTCACGCTCACACATGTAGTGTAATCATTAATCACAGAATTTTCTCTCTAGCACAAATATATATGGATCACAAACAGTCCAGGCTTAACACACACTTTAACATACAGTCAATCTCAATAACTTGCACAAAATAGTGAGTCGTGTTTTTTCAGCTTCTGTAGACTACAGCATTTCGCAGGAGACATTTTTAGACTAAACAACACTTCTGTCTCTGAAGTGATTTGTTTTTCAGAAACTTGATTTCATAAAGTAAACAGAGTTATGTCGCATTAGCATGCGCATTTCTTTCTTTGGGGTGAATATTAGATTCTCATGTGTCAAGGCGTAAAAGCCACATTCTACATTTGAAGGATACCTCTAGAACAAGTTACAAAAAAGATAAGTGAGACTTCAACATCAAGATATGGAGCAAGGAGACATTGGGAGGTGTACCCAGAGAGGAGAGCATGTGCAGTGCATGACCCATGCCTAAGGCCAAAGGCAACGCTTATTGATAGGTCAGCCTGGACAGCTTATGTACATAGGTGTTGGCATTTAAATAGAGAATCATTAAATTTTGTACACGTGAAACATCGTAGGAAATTGTAAGAAGATAGTCTGCGCCATGGCAGAAGAAGATGTGCAATCACACACTGAGAAGGCAGCAGTACAATATAGTGTATGGGTATGAAGCAGTGACATTGTGGGGCTTTGAAGTCTACACTTAGAGGGAGATTTACTAAGATTGTATGCCGTATTTGCATCACAAAAATGATGTAAATCAGCGCAAAATCTTTTTTTCCAATTTACTTTCCGGCGCTAAACTTGTTTAGCGCTGGAAATAACATGAAAGAAACGCAAAGCAGAGCATAGCACTGCTTTGCATTACTTATCGCCAAGGGGGCGTGCAATGGGCATTCCCATGCAACCACCCAAGGTTTCTGACGCTAAGCCCTGTTTACTAAATAAAGTAGCCAGAGGGTCAGATTTACCAATTTCTCATGCAGCACAGCAGCCGCAAATGATGCGCTGCGTGTGAAGGAGAGAGCAGTAGAGCGCCAAATTTACTGAAATATGGCCCTCTCCTCCCCTTTCCCTAGCACTGGTGCTGTGCGCCATGGAGACACCTTTGTGTCATAGTGCAAGGGTGTCTCCATGAGTCAAGCATAGGTTTTGTACTGGAAGGATATCCTTCCAGTACAAAATGCTACGATTAGACTCAATTAAAACATTTTCCCACTTTTTATGTCTACTGTACAGCGCAGCACACATGCAAAGTCGGAAAATAAAGGAGAATAAAAGCATTTCTCCTTCTTAGCACCTGGTTGAAGGGTGCACTATTTTCTGATGCTAAACCCTGTCTATTTAGTAATTTGGGTTTGTTGTCAGAAACCTTGGGTGGTTGCATGGAACGTCCATGCACCACCCATGGTACACGCCCTTGGCGCTAAGTAATGCAAAGCAGCGATACACGCTGCTTCGTGCTACTTTTGTGTTATTTCCTGCGCTTAACAAGTTTAGTGCTGAAATGAAAATCACACAAAAAGATTTTGCGCCGATTTGTGTCACTTTTGTAATGCAAACACGGTGTAAAATCTTTGTAAATCTGCCCTATAGTTTAATGTCAGAAAAAGGCGCCCTTTTGAAGTAGGTGCAATGAAGGAAAAATGCTTTAATTTCTCCTTCCTTTTCCGACTTTGTACATGTGCTGCATTTTACAGCACACATACAAAAAAGGAAAAAGGTTAAAGTCAGTCCATGCACAGTATTTTGTACTTGAAGGGTACCCTTCCAGTACAAAACCTACGCTAGACTCACGGAGACACCCTTGCACTATGGCGCAAATTGTCTCCGTGGTGCAAGGCAGCTGATTTTAGTGCCGGCGCTAGGAAGAGAAGGAGAGTGCCATATTTCTGTAAATATGGCACTCTCCTCTTCTCTCCTTTTCAAGCAGTGCAGCGCAGCATTTGCAGCTGCTGCACTGCATTGCGTGAGTAAGTGGTAAATCTGGCCCTTAGAATACACCAACTTGGCCAATTCAATGTTTGTCTTCCTCGAGAGTTTATATGATGGTGTGTTAAAATCTAACTTAGTCAGAGTATTCGAAAAAGTGAATGCTCAGTGGGCAAGTAAATAACCTGTCGGGTCTCATACTGGTTTATCTGGGATTCAAATTTTACCTGGTGTAACAATGCCTTTGATCGAGAATGTGGTGGATTCCCAAGCAGCCCCGCAGAAAATGAATGATTTTGTTTTTTCAAGTCCTCGGTTGTACTATTTGTAACCCAGTAATGGAAATCAGATGAGGTCGCTAATGTCGAAAAATTGAAAAATTAAGTGCATAATGCACCCAGAAGAGTGATTTTATAGAGAGTGCAGTAGCGGCCCGTGGAGGGAGTTCCGTGGGGCGGTGAGGCGGGGCGGGGGAGGGGCAGGGTGGGGTATAGTAAATACTGGAATATGGATGAACGGAGGTAAGTAAACAATTAAATAAATAAAACGAATTTCGTTGCGTGCGCTGCATCGCAAAATGCGATGTGCGCTGCATCGCACAAAATGCGATGCAGCCCGCGCAACGAAATTCGTTTTATTTATTTGTTTACTTACCTCCGTTCATGCATATTCCGGTGTTTACTACCCCCCACCCTGCCCCTCCCCCGCCCCGCCTCACTGCCCCACGGAACTCCCTCCACGGGCCGCTACTGAGAGAGTGGGCATACATGAAACATTTCAGACAGAAACTGAGCTGCCGGGGGCTTTTAGTCGATATTTAGCCCACTTTGAACAAATGCAAAAGGAGAAAATGATTTTAAATATGATTTTGATTACAACGAATTTATGATATGATCATTGGTTATACCAAGCCCAGTCTGCTATTTTTTAAGTTGAACTGGTGCTTTTCCATCTTCTTCTTAAATATGCACTATAATCGGATTTGGATTTAGATGCTGTGTCCAAAGAGTCTTATGGTATCACAACCATTGTCTTTAATAATTTGGGATTGTAATGGTGTAACCCGTTTTAATATAAAGTAAAAGAATCTGAAATAATTTTGGTGCAACTGTGAATATACTTCCTTTTTTCTACTACTATAAGATATACAAAACAACATACCTGAGAAAAAAGAGAAAGTGGAGATAAAGGCCAAATGAAGATAGTCACAGACAAAGACAGAATAAACAAAGAAGCAAAAAACTAAAACCTGGTGTGATCAGGGACTGGTTCAGAAAACTCACAGTATGAGCAATGCCTGTGGGAAAGTCTGGATCAGGCAGAACTAGTGGAACTGGGCATGGTAGAGGGCTTGCAACAAGAGCTATACAGGGGAACTCACTAAAAACCAGCAGAAGAAATTGTTAACTACAGCAAGATTGGAGTACAGGATCGGCAAGAAAGCTTTATAGAACCAACAAATGAATCTACTGGTCCTGAGGTTACCTCTTTGAGTTTGAAAGCATTACAGGACGCATCACAGGCATCACAGTCAGACAGCATGATCAATAGTATTCTTGAAACTCTTATTACAAAATTATTACAAAAGAAAGAAAGCAGCACCACCTCCAATAAATAAGTTAAATTAGCTCCACAAGTGATCGCATTAGATATGCTTCATGCAATTGCAGTTTCAGCAACAAATAGAAGGGTGGGGGAAATCAAGCAACTACAGACCAACAACAATCTAATTCCGAAGTGAACCTTATCCCCTGTATTGAATTCAAATCACCTCAATAGTGGGCTATCCCCTCTCATCTAAACAGCATAACCCACTAATTAAACCTCCTACTCTCAGGAGAGAATTACTGAAGAGGAGCAATCTAAAGAGGTGCCGAAAGAACAAAAAAATATATCAAATCTGTGCAAAGTCATCCTGTGCCCTGGGCACCCCCAACTTTTTTGTTGACTGGTACTGGTGGCTGCTGACTCTGACAGGCCCTGGGCTCTGCCTAACTAGGCCCAGGGCCAGTGCTATGCTGAAAGTGACACTTAGAATACAGTGAAAACACCAAGATAGACTAGGGTAGAGAATGGGTTAGGGTACCACTACAATTGACATGACCTCCCCTATAAGGCCCTAGTATATAATAGGGCATGAGGATTGAAACTACCTTTAAGTCTCCAATATATAATAGGGCACGGCAGTTTAGAGGCCAACAGCCCTTTCTGCATTGCATGTGTGCATTACTAAAGCTTGAGGTCAGTTTAAAAGCAGCCCTGGGGTGCAGGACTGCTTTTGTAGTGCAAATTGTGCCCAAACTCGACTTTGTTGTTTGAGGCACTTAGAAATTGATACACTGCAATGTTTGGGCATATTAGATACCTCCTGGGTCCCCCCTAGGTGTCCCAGGGGTGGGGGGTCCTGTAGATATAAGCAGGATTCTTATAAAATATGTTTTTATAAGCCCTGGTGTTGGAAAAATGGCCCAAGTCATTTTTCCCATTTCAAATCCCCTGCCACATAGGTTAGCATTGCAAGAAGTTATTAACTAATAATTCCTGCTAGGAGAATCATAAAAATGCCTTTCAAAGACTTCCTAGAATGGCATTGATAAAGCCAACACTATGGTATTGTTGAATTTCGCCTAAAGTGCACAGACCAGAAGTTATAAGACGTTCTTGTCTGTAAGCCAAAATGCAGCCTTCCAGTGGTATGTCCTGATTGGTCAGAGTTAAGTGGATTAGCCAGACTCCTTGAATGACGTGATAAATACCCCCTGGGGTAATCCAGCTCTTCTGGGAGGGCAGGATTCTGCTACATAGGAATGCCAAAGCAGGGGGAGGAGCCGTATACATTATTCTTCAATGGAAGGAGGAGACAGGCAGAAGAAACCAGTTTCATTTACACCTCTCCTCTTTCAGCCCATCCAGATGGTAGGATTAAGGAAGAAATGAGCAGATGCATGGGTAAAGACTATGGAGATCGCCATCCTGGAGGTTCGTTTTGCCAGCTCTTCTCTCTCTGCTGGAAAATCAGCCATGATGAATTTTGGCGACATGGTGCTCTCTGGGAGAAAATAGTGCCACACTTTGGAGGATGTGGTCATACCCTGGGGTGTTACCCTGCACCTCATTGGACAGGAGTGCCCTCCTGCTTGACCCAGAGATCTTGTAATACATATCTGAGAGGGGCAGAGCATCTCAGATCTGCAGCTTGAAACTTAGGAGAGAAGAAGTGTCCCTGCTAAGAAGTTTGATTCGACCCAACCAGGCCCTGCACTCTGAAGACTGCGCCTGCTGCACAATCCAGAACTACAGCCCTGTGGACTACCTTACTTCAAAAGGCAGATTCTTCCAGGTCTTTGAAGGCAGCGCTAACTCACAGCCCATTCCCTTACAGTGCGGAGTTCCGCAGGGCTCTTCTTTGAGCCCCACTCTTTTTAATGTGTACATGGCCCAGTTGGCGGACGTTGTATCCCCTTTTGGGATTCATATGGTGACATACGCTGATGACACACAGTTGGTCGTAGCTCTGAGCCACCCCAACCAGCAGGTCAACAACCTCCCCTCCTGCCTTGAGGAAGTTGCCAAGTTGATGAGCCTTTCCCACCTGAAACTCAATGGGGAAAAGACAGAGCTCATGATCATCGGCAACCCTCAAAGTTCTCCATCAAGCACCTTGTGGACTTCCTCTATGGGGCCGGTGCCGGCTCCCAAGACAGAGATTAAAAGTCTGGGAATCTGGCTAGACCAAGACCTTACTTTCACAGTACAGGCTAGGAAGACTGCTGCGTCATGTTACGGACTGCTGAGAATGATTTGCAAAATCCTCCCCCTCTTACCTTTCCACGCAAAAAAACTTCTGATCCAGGCTTTAATTCTGTCTAGGATAGATTATGGAAATGCCCTCTACCGAGGAGCCCCGAATTCAGTGATTGCGAATTTGCAGGTCGTACAAAACTGCGCAGCCAGGCTACTTACCGAGACCCCTAATCGCTGCTCAGCAAGGCCCGCTCTACGCACCCTTCACTGGCTGCCGGTACAAGAGAGAATCAACTTCAAGGCCATCTGCATTGCCCATAAGTCGCTGGATGGACGGGGACCCCCATCAACAAAACCATGATTCGCCCCTATAGGGCTAACAGAAAACTCCGCTCAGATGAACTTCACCTTGCTGTGGTCCCCAGGATTAAGAAGGCATGACGTGGCGGCTGGCTCTTCTCATTCAATGCCCCTAGACTCTGGAATGCCCTTCCACTGCATCTCCGTAGGGAACCAAATCACCTGATGTTTCGGAAACAACTAAAGACCTGGCTCTTCCCCTAGGGTATCTGTCCTCTAGTTACTGCTTCAGCGCTGGGATGCTTCCGGGTAGCCATGCGCTATATAAATGCCAATCCAATCCAATTCAATCCAATCCAAAAGGACTAAAGAGTGGACTCCCTGCAAGCTGCAGTTTAACAGAGCTCACCTGGAACATCACCACCAAGAATCCTCAGCCTGGAGTGCTACAGGGGATTTGTAAGGGTTTTGTCCAAGTGGATTGTCGGAACTGAAGTCCCAAATTTTCAAGGACCATCTTGGAGCCTCCAGACCCTTGGTGTAAGTTTTGGACACTTTGGGACCCTTTGGGGAGCTTCAGGAAGAAGGTCCTAAAGTTTGGAGAAGTTTGGAGCAACTTAGGAAAAAAACTCTGTAAGTGGATCGACTTGACCTGGTCAGCCAAGCTGGCGACCCTCAACCGTGAGCCTGTCTGCCGTCCAGATTCGTTCTGCTGAAAAGCTCCGGAGGTCCGGCTTCCAGAGTTTGAACGGGAGTAAGTGGAAACTCAAGCTGTAAAAACCTCACGAAGCCATCCTGGTGAAGAGCAACGATGGACCCCACAAGAAAAAGCTCTGTAAAAGTTTCTAAATCCGATCATAGAAAAGGTGACCTGAACCAACCGCAAGAGCCAAGCTGCCTACCTTCAACCGTGAGCTGGCCTGGATCCCTGGGCCGTCCCGCTGGAAAGCTCCGGAGGTCGGACTTCCACAAGTTTGACGGGGAACTCGTCGCAAGGCAAGCCGGTAAACCCTCACTGAATCCGGACTGGCTGATAGCTTCACAGGACCTTTGGAAGAAAGGTAAAAACTGTGACCAAGACCTACTGCGAGGGGTAGCCATGCAGGACTCCATCACAGTCGTCCTGAAACTTTGACTTTGACCCAGTCTAGCGCGACCAGATGTTCCAATAGGCGCTATAGGTTTCTATGTGGTATCTCATGCTAAATATTTGAAAATTCATATCTCCGGTTCCCTACATTGGATTGTTTTTGTTTTGGTGTCATTTTAATGATAGAAATATTTCCTATGTTTATAAATTAGTGTTGGAATTTTCTTGTGTGTTGTGTCTTAATTATTTACTGAATTGGTGTTTTTAAATGCTTTACATACCTGTCTTTGAAGTTAAGCCTGCCTGCTAGCAGCCAACCTACGAAGGGTTGAGCATGGGAATAATTTTCTAAGACCTGTACTGAGCCCTATATTGTGTTAGTGGCCTAACTGCCAGTGGCAGATATACATGTGCCTCTACTAATAACCCACTTTCCAACAAAAGCTTTTTGGTTAGATCACAGAGTATAGTGCCAGCATAGAGGACGATCCAGAATAGATGATAATAACACCCCCACGATTCTAACTGAAAGGTAAGCCATCTCTAATGTTTCCCGGCAGGATTGCATCCCTTGACATCCTCTCAGCCATGATATTTTTTTTATTATATCAGTTTGAGCTTTGACATTACGTATCATCACATGATTCAGTAAATCACTTGTACAATGAAACTTTATAAAAATACCATTGTAGCTGCCAGCTGGCAAAAGCTGGTATGAAACTGATAACCAGACATGATGATAATTTGACACATTCAAAACCTTCCACCAAAACATTATTAAAAGATACCCAACAGGAGGTAAAGATAGTCAGAACTGCTAAAGATATTCACTTGGAAAATCTGGAGAACTTAAAGGAGAAAATAGATGTTGGTACAGCGAAGTCCCATGCTCTGAGTGCCCATTTGTGAATATTTGGTATCCTGGTTTTTAGAATTATGGGGAAGGGTTTTTGAGGAAGAGATTAAAATAGGGAAATTCTACTCATGGCAGTAGAACAACAAAAGAGCCAGTGCAGAAATCATGAATATAGGGGAACCACCTGGTTCAACTTTGATGAAGGTTAAGTGAGGGTGGCAGCAGTATTTCATCAATTCTATTCAAATCTCGTTGTTGTTGTACGAGGCTGCCAGGGCCTTTAGTAACGGTGTGGGCTTGATGTTTTCCATGTGCGCGGTCTTCGAGAGCAATTTTATCTGTTTTTTCAATATGATTTTTTCTGCTGTGTGCATAAGTGATGAAGTGTTTAGTGTGGTCCAATCTATTTGGAGAGTGACTGCTGCCGCAGTTATTAGGAGTAAAAGACCTCTGGGAAACAAACCCCACCCATCCGGTGTTAAAGATCGCCATTAAAAAAACTGTTAGACTGTGGTCCTTTCACTCGGACAGGGCAATACTGTCCAAAAGGAAACACGCTTGGGCAGTAATCTCCAACTTTAAACTGGGTGTTCAGCCGCACTATCTATCAAGCACATACGCACTTTATTGGAAACAAAGGTTTTTAGCCCTGAGGATGGGTGACTGGCCCTTTCTGAAGAACCTTCCCGAATGGCGTCGGCCAGGTAGCAGTATTGAATGCAGGTTGTGTGGCTATCATTCTGAAACAATGGAACACATTGTTTGTGTATGCCCTGCATTGCTCATGGCCAGACGGTCATTGCTGCGAGGCCAATGGATCAGGTTGGGAGTTCGATCTTGCCGCCAAGCAATAATGGCCGCTCTAAATCCTGACAACACCAAGTTAAACATTGGGCTTACGAAATTCGTCCGCAAAACGTCAAAACTACTGGAAGCCACATCCACAACCAAACCCTCCTCATCTTAGCATGGCGGGCAAGTTAAAAGGCTCAACAATTGAATTAGAGACTACACTATCAGAAAACCAGAGCGTGGTCCTCCAGCAGAACATTATTAGCCCATAATGATCCCCTTAATTTTTTGCAATTTAAAACCCACCGTTTTTAACATTTATTATTGTCATTTTTTATTGTTCGAACCAGTCGTGTTTTAAATTGTAAATGTTTTTTTTTTTAACCAATCAATAAAGAGTGTTATTATTAAAAAAAAAAGACTGCTGCAGCCGTTAAATAGGTGGACCAAGGGCTGTTTTTAGTTTGGAATATGTTTTGAATGATAAATTTCAAGGTGCAGGGCATGGCCGAGATGCATCTATAATCGTATTTCAGAAAGGTCCCCATGCTAGCCCATTCAGTGCCCTCCAGGCCAAATTCAAGTCTCACCAGAAATCACCTTGTGTAATAAGGCAACTTAAATACTCTTTTGTAGACTTTTAGATGTAGTTTTTCCATACTTTTAATGAGTTGGCCCGGGAAGGCCTCTCTGCTGTATGTGATTGCAGATGAAAATACGGCCCTAAGTACTCTTCAAATTGGGGCTGAGGTGGAGCTTTCAAGGGCAGAGCGCAGTTGGCAGAGTCTTGTGGTAATTAATGCAGCCTTATCCTCTAGGTGGCGCAAGTGTGTTTTAGGTGCACCGTTTGCCAAGAACCAAGGGGCAGATTTACAAGCCCCTTGCGCCACTTTTGCGTCACTTTTCCCATGTTAAAAATGACGCAAAAGTGGCGCAAGGACCTTGTAAATAAGCCCCCATGTGCCCAGATAGTTAAAAGGTTTTGCTCCTGTTATTTTTAAGGGGCTAAGAGACCAGTTGCAATTTGTTTGATTCTGCATCCTTCTGAATTATATTACCTTTGTTTTTGAGGCATTTACTTTCATCTTATTTGCTGTGTTGTATGTGTGAAGAGCAAATTAGGCCTCTCTGGATTCCCATTTTTGAGTTCTCATGCAAAACTATATCATCTGCATACTGCAATATTGTGATCTTGGTTGTTCCTATTTTTGTGGGAGTTATATTGGCGTTGTTTAGTGCCAGAGATATGTCGGCTATGTATAGATTAAACAGCATTGGAGCTAGGACGCACCCTTGCTGTAGCCCTTGGTCAGTGTTGATCTTCCTGGTTAACACCGTGTCTAACAGCTTGACCCTCCCCCAAGTTGATGAATACAATGATATGATGGCATTAAGCAGGTCACTTGGGATGCTCCACACCTGGAGTTTGCTCAATAGAATGCCCCTATCCACCAGATCGAAAGCCGATGAATAATCCACAAAGCATGCATAAAAAGCTGAAGACTTCTGGTTGTTTGCCTGGTGGACGAGGTAGGATAGAGTAACTATGTTATCCAGTAGTTAGGTCTAAAGCCTGTTTGGCAAAATGGAATTATTGAGTTTGTTGTTGCCCATGTCTCAAGGTTTTTTTAAATAGCAGAGACGTAGATCTTGGCCTCAATGTCCAATAAGGCAATCAGGCGATAGTTGGAGGGGTTCAGTCTGCCGCCCTTTTTAAAAATTGCATGCAGTATTGATCCTCTCCAGCTGACGGGAACTTGATGAAACTTGAAGCATGTGGTGAACAGAGGAGAAAGAATTGCAGGCCATAATACTGAATCTTCTTTGAACAGTTGGGCTGGGAGCCCATTTGGGCCAGGAAGCTCGTGTTATAGGTACCACATTTTGGATGTTATTGGTCGTGTACTTAGTGACACATGCGTTTGAGTCTTCAACAAGTTCTCAGACTTTGGGTGAGAAAGCTCTTGATTGGTCGGCTACGTATAGCTTTTTTACGTGCATGGTCCACATTGCTTCTTTGATAACATTACACCTAGTAGCATCCTGGTGTATTTTGTTCTTGATACGCAGCCATAAGTCGGCCTGATTGTGCTTGCTCTTAATCGAGTAAACGTATTACAATTCCCTATCCCTCTGCTGATTTTTTACCTGCCATACCAGTTGCTTGTGTTGTTTTCTTGTGCCTTGAAGTTCCAGTTGCAACGCAGCTTTGACTTGCTGGTTCTGGGTTTTGTTGCTTGCATTCATCAGCTTACGGATGAGCTGTGAGCTAGTCAAAATAACTTGATTTTTGTTAGAAGGTTTCTACTCAAATAGCCCATGACCTGGGGGGGGATCCAGTAGTTTAAGGATGCCCCTGGTTATAGATGCCCAATGAGTTAATAGCTATTCGCCACTTTGGGCCTGCATGGACTGTCCGGTAGTGGCTTTCCATTATGTTAAATTCTGCAGATTGACCTGGCCCCATTTTATTCTCTGGATTAAAAATGCACATTCGTCATTGAGAGAGGTGCTTAGTACCTTATGACCTTCGCGTTTAGATGAACTAAGGTTAAAAATTGCGCAGAGTGGAAGGTGATCACTCTCGTGTGAGGAAAGTACTTTGAAGCTCTCAAGGTGTTCAATAAGTTTTTCTGAGGCAAAAACATTGTCAATAGTGCTTTTCCCCCTGAAGGTTTTCAAAAACTGTAGTGATGGCTCAAGATTGTTTGCTGTGGTCTGTGTGAAATCAGTGTTGTGTCAATGAGCTCTTCACATAGTTGTAATTATGGTGCATTCCATTGACATGTGTTACATTCACCCACACATGGGAGGCAGAGTTTTAATCAGAAGAAGTGTGGTAATGAGGGGTGATAAGACTTTGACCATTGACTAAACATGCACACGTTTTCTATCTCATAATATAGTTCAAATAGTTTTTTTGTGCCAATACTTGGATATTCACAGGGAACTGGCTAAGATAGGGTGCTTTGATCCTATCAATCCACCCCACCCTCAATTCACCTGGGCGATAGGTTTCAGAAATGCCTGTTGCTAGCTGACTGAGAGCCCAAATAGTGCAGTAAATCACCATGGCAAGTGAGTTGAATTTAGGATTTCATTGGGTATAGCTTTCACATGTGGGCTGGTATTGAGTGGGCAAACCCCCTTATTCTCCTTTCCCTTTTGGGAAGAAATGGAGAGCCTGGTAGTCGCTGGGCTTTCTGATAGGCAGACCAGAGTGTTCACCACCAATCTGTCCATCCTAGGGGTGTCAGAAAGTCCACCAGACCAGCATGGAAAAAAGTGAGAAACACAATGGGGTGTGGGATTTGCCCATCCCGGCACTGCACTACATCCCACACCTTGGCACACCAGACAGTCTTTTTCGCACCTTGAGGGAGGCAGAATGGGGGAGTTACCCCCCACTACTGGTCCAGATGTCAAAATTGCACACAAAAGAATTAGAACTTCCTGTCACTTGCCATTGGGAAAGAGATGCTCTAGTCCCCGGAGGGGGGGAGGACAGAAAGAGTGCCAGAATTTTAGGAGTGGGTGTGTGGCCTGCTGCAGGACACTCCGTCCCCATTTGAAATATATCTGACCCTGGCATCAAGTGGCCTTTTTTCCTGCACAGGAGTGGGGGGTTAGATTGGGTTATTCCTCCAATCTACCCATCCTTGGGATTAGAAACACTGTTGGCACTTTAGTGGTGGGGATAGGGCCTAATGTCTGAAAAGGCTGGCCCCCATCCCATTTTAAAGAAAAACAAATACCTCTTGTAGGCAGAGTACTTTTTGTCCACCGAGGGGCAAATTAGGGAAATTCCTCCAATCTGCCCGGGGGCAAAAGGACTGATGTGGCTGTTAAAAGGTGAAGGCATAGAACAATGCCAGAGTGGGCGACCCCCACCAAATTATTTTTTATAAACGTATTCACTCATATCTAGTTTGCTTTCTGCCCCACCCAGCCCCCTTGGAAGGGCAGACTGTAGTAAGCCCTCAGTATACTCCCTGGGGGACGATAGGAAGGGCTGTTACAGCTATTAGAGGATGGCACACAGCCCAACGTCAGAGTGGAACACCTGCACCCCATTCTTTTATTTTATAAACATAATCCATGGTATCTGTTGAACTTCCTATCACCCATAGAATGCAGGTTGGGGAAATCTGCTTCCAGTGGTACAAAAAGAATGATAGGACCCCTGGGGTGTAGCGCATAACCTGGTGCCAGGGCAGATTGACCACACCCATTCTTGTTTTTGTAAACTCAGTCCTTGGTCTCTAAGGGGCTTTCAACCTCCTTCCAGGTATGGCAGATTGGAGGTAGCCCCCAATCTGCCCCATGAAGTCATGAAGACTGCTGGAATTGTTGGAGAGTGGGCAAATGGCCTGATGTGTAGTAGGATCTCTGCCTTCCTGGAAATTGAAGATTAGGGATTATATTCTCAATCTGCCCCCAAGACAGAAAGAAGGATTGTTGGGGCTATTAGAGCATAGGCACACAGCCTGATGCTCAGCAGGCCAGTCCCACACCCTTTTTTTCATAAACATAAAATAAACGTATCACTGGTGTGTAGTGGGCTTTCTGTGGATCCAAGGCGGCAGATTTGGACAAATCCCCCAATAGGTCTTTCAAGTATGGCAGAAAGACAGTTGGGTTCCCAAGGGAGTGGGGCATGGCCTGATGCTAGTGAGAATGTACCACATTCCATTTTTGTTTCAGATATATACATTATTCATGGTATCTAATGGGCTTTCTGCCTTTTAGGGAGGGCAGATTTGGGTAGCCACTTAAGCTTCCCCCCAAGGGGGACAGAAGGCATATTGGTGCCATTAGGGAGAGGGAGCACAGCCTGATGCCATGCTGTCAATGTTACATTTACAAGAATTTGATGACCCTTGTCATCTTCCCATGTTGGCAGTGACGGAGTGCAGGTTAGATAAAGGCTTGTGTTTCAGAAGGAAATCAAAATACCCTAATGGCGCAAACATGGATTCTGCGATTGTGTGAGGCTTCACATTGGTGGGTATCTTGAATAAGGGGTCCCTGTGAAGCCTGGCATTTTGAGGTTAAAAGTTGAGACTATGGGCAAACTTCAAAACTCTAAACATTAAAGTCCTCTTGACAGGGGTTAATTATGCCAGCTTTTCCTGTTCTTTTTCTGGTTCAGTCATTTTTTAGGACTTAAAATCTTTCAAAGGACATGACTAGGTGTTTCAGTTAAGCAAGTCTCCACAACTTGAATATGAGGTTACATTGGTACCACAGGAACCTTAGAGTTCATTGCAGAAATCTACAAATGGGATTGTCATTGGGCTCAAGAGGTTAGATCTCTTAAGTCAAACGAAAAAACTGGCATTACATTCATTTTTGGGAAAAGAAAAGCTCGAAGGTGCCTCTCACTTTTCTCTCTAGCAAGTTATGCTCTTTAGAGTGGAGAATTAGGAGACACATAAACCTGTCAGATAACTTCTCATCTGTAGGAGATATTTGTAAAACAGAGTGTTGCCCTGACCCACAGTAGATGGTATTTTAGAGCATCTAATTAATTATTATGCTGAACAATCTATAATTCATTTGTATCAGAATAATGATAATTATTGTAAAAACCTCAGCTGCCATTATAAAAGCTAAAGCAACTGCGTTAACAAATGCTTTGGCATGTTTTATCATGCCGCCCTACTCTGCTAGCTTAATCTTTATTTATTTTTCATAAATTGTCTGAGGCTTATAATTACTTAGTCACATTTGGTTACCATATTTTCCTAAATTCAATCATGGCAAGCCAACGGTTAGTTAGCTTTATAGGCACTAAGCCAGTTACACAAAGGCTCTAATGTATAAGTGTGCGGATGTTGGCATGCAATCAGGCCTGGTTTGTCTGTAACATTAATATATGAGCAAGAAAGGCCTGTCACACACAACAGGAGGAACCAGGTCAACCTTGCATACTGAGGTCAACCTTTGTCAGAAAGTATATGTATGCTATTCTGGTCTTTGTCAGATATTCAGTACAAACTCTCACAACTTCCACCACTGATCACATATATGCAAACATGAGGGCAGTGGTGGAAGTGAGGAAATAGGAATGGGTTAAGAGAGAAAACAGAGACAAAATAATCCACCAATTTGTGCTTATCAGATGGCTGGTCAATGAAGTCTGTGCAAACCCTTCTTAACATTAACCCATCTAATCACTTCAGCAACCCACTGCCACCGTCGGTCTTCAAAGATATCAAGGAGGCCCTCATCCCCCTCTGGACTAAAATTGTCAACGCCTCTTTATCTTAAGGCAATAACCCTGAATGTCTAAAAGCAGCTCAGGTTTCACCCATTCTAAAAAAACCTGATGCAGACCGATCTGATCTCAACAACTTCCGTCCCATCTCCAACATCCCTACTCTGGCTAAGCTCCTAGAAAAATGCATCCAATCGCAACTCTGCTCGCACATCGAGACTTTCAATCTCCTGGATCAACACCAATATGGCTTTAGGAGTGGTCACAGTACTGAATCGGCGCTCATTCACATCATTGATGACATCCTAAACATGTTAGACCATAATGAATCCTGCCTCCTAATCCTCCTTGATCTTTCCTCTGCATTCGACACGGTTAACCACAATAACCTCTTAGCTATTCTGGAACACAGGATGGGCCTTTCCGGCTTGGTACTGCAATGGTTTTCTTCCTTCTTGCACAATAGATCCCAAAGAGTTAAGGTGAATCATACCCTATCCGTACGGCTGCAGTCTCCATGGGGGTCCCGCAAGGATCTGTCCTTTCTCCTATACTTTTTAATATTTTCCTTGAACCACTAGCGAGCGCTCTATCATCCATGAACATTCTTTTCCATATGTATGCAGATGACACACAACTTTATCTTAAAATCAATTCCTCTGAAGACTTCATCTCACTCAACTCCTCCTTCTCGTTTACCCAAAACTGGTTAAATGAAAACCACCTCCTGCTGAACACCGCCAAAACAGAATTCCTTCTCATTTCCCCTCCTAAGCACAGCCCCAAGATTGACCTCTGGATGAGACACCTCTAGACCTTCAATTGCTCCCCGGTTATCATCAACTCAGCAAAATCTCTTGGAATCACCCTAGACTCACACTTGAACATGAAGAAAAATATTAGTAAGACTTGCAAAGGTGCGAACCACCAAATGAGGATTCTTAGAAACCTATAACCATTCCTCCCTCAAGAGGACTTCAAGCAGGTGGCACAAGCACTTGTCCTACCGAGGCTAGACTATGGGAGCACGACGCTCTGTGGCCCCCCCAAATATACCTTGGCCCCGCTCAGGACCTCGTTGAATGCCGCTGCCAGACTGGTCACCGATACAAAAAGAAATGAGCACATATCCCCAGCCTTAAGATCTCTAAAGTGGTTACCCTACGAAGCAAGAATAAAACTAAAGATTGCTTGTTTTGACGCACAAAGCCCTCCACTTCAAAACCCCTGGCTACCTGGCTCAAAAAAACTGGAATTATCAGGAGGGGGCAGACCCTCAAGAAGTGCAAATTCTCTACTACTGAAACCACAGACCTTTTTCAAAAAGAAAACGAGGCACAGAGCCTTCTCTGGCGCGGCACCTAAGATCTGGAACTCTCTCCCACCGGAAATTCGCAGAATCCCCTACACGGCTGCTTTAAAACATGAAGTAAAAACAATCCTAATGAACAAGTTCCTGCCTTAATTGGTCATGGCCCGTCTGTTTGTGAAATGTCCTTTTTTGCTGTTGTTGTTTTGCCTAACAACTGTAATGCCTATGATTCCCTGCCTTACCTTATTAATGTAATGTTTGCTCGCATCCTTGTACAATCTTAGTAGCTCATTATGTTACCCTCTCTTACCCTCTCTTCAATGTCCCCTTACTTTGTTCCTCCCTCCTTTATTGTGAAGCGCTCTGATACCCTTCGGGGTCTTGTTAGCGCTATACAAAACTTTGTAAATAAATAAATAAATGCAGTGTGGTCCTACTAATCAAAGAGGCGTCTTCAATCATTTGCAATCATTTATTCTTTATTTCGGTTAAAAATAACCATAAAAGATTTCACAAAACAGTACAATTGTTTCCACAATACGTCTTATGAAAAGTAAAATACAATATAGTGCTAATAATTCGTTATGAAGTCAACCTGGATTTAACCAACCAATTTAACGATGTTCTAGTGGTATCGCAAGTTACATAAATATTAAATAATTAAAAATATTAATTAAAAAAAAAAACAGATTTGAGGAACAACTCTTTCAGGACAATCTAAAAAAAAAATACCTATGTGAACAGATAAATACCAGTAAAATACATTTTATAAAAAAAAGATATTCTCATAGAACAGACTTTGTACGAATATATAAACAGATATATATTTCATTTAGTTCTAGTAAAGTGCACGTGCCAAGGTCATTAGTAATTTCCCATTCATTTTCTCAGCCTAGAGTTTCAGACCTTCCCTTTTCCTTATCAAGCTTACACCAAACAAATATCGACTAATGCTAAAAACCACAGTCTGCCTGGTGTCAGAACGTAATAATCTTTCTGCTTCAAGGCAGGATCTAGTACCAATCAAACGGCAAATAGGTTTTATCCATTTATTCCTACAACGCGCGTAGGCCGGACAGAAGAACAGCAGATGTGTCTCGTTCTCCATTACACCTAAGTCACATGAAACACATCTGTCCTCTTCGTCCTTGCCCAGTGCCCATTTTACTGTATTTGACTTTATTTGTAGAATACCATAGCGATATTTGAGGTATCAAGGAACCGTGTGGTTAATGACCCAACCCTAGAAGAATGGGACATGGAGTCATGTATAAAGGACCAGTAGGTTTCCTTTAAGAGCTTTTTTGAGGCAAATGTCAAGTCGGACGGCTCATCCCAGTAATACTTTAATCCCAATTTAAGAAACCAATCATGAATGTGCTTTAACCAAAGCAACCTCACACCTTCATTTAATCCAAGAATTTCTTCAAGACCCTCCCTGTAGTGGATAAGCTCTTCTGTGCTCCATAAGCGAACCCAAAACAACAATGGTCTAAGGTTAGCCTGATCATCCACACAATTAAAATTTAAATCCATTAGTACAGGAGTCAGTGGTGTTCGTGTGGGCAAACTTAATATTTTTCTGAGAAACTTATTTTCACCCACCTTGAGTGTTCCATTGACCACGGGACCCCACAGCTCTGCCCCGTACAATGAAGCCGATTGTGCTTTATATTTGTACACTTCAAGAGCGGGTGAAATTGCTTTGGATATACTGCCTTCGATTTTCCTTATTAATGGGAATGTGTTCTGGAGAAGTATAGTTCTACTTTTTTCTAGCTGGGGCCTCCAGGTCAGTTTTGAATCCAAGGTAATACCCAAAGAGTTAAAATCCTGCACAAACTCGATTATCTGGTTATCCGCAGTTAAATTTTTCTAAAAAGTTTTATGTGGGTTAATTGACATATATTTTGTTTTACTGAGGTTTATTTCTAACCCCTTGGTTTTACAGTATTCCCCAAATGAGTTTATTAAATTTTGTAAACCTTTCGGTGTTTGGGAAATTAAAATCGTATCATCAGCGAAGAGGAGTGCCGGTACAGGCGGCCCTCCTAGCCTGGGGGAGTCATGATCACATCCCAAGAGATGATCAGGGATGTCGTTAACATATAAAAAAATAAGATCGGAGCTAAAACGCACCCCTGTCTTACGCCCCTATTAACCCTAATCGGTTCAGTTAATTCGCCTCGTGGACCCCATCTGACCTTTGCCCAATTGTCTTCATGTAATCTTATTATTTGTAAAAGAATTTCCCCCGGGACCCCTTGATCCTTTAAGGACTTCCACAGGAGATTTCTTGGGACAAGATCGAACGCTTCTTTTAGGTCCACAAAGGCGATATACAGATGTCCCTTCCTGAATATTATATATTTCCAGGCTATACAAAGGAATCTAAAAACCTGGTCAATCGTGCCAGTCTTCACTCTAAAACCTGCCTGATACTGTGATAAAATGTTGTGTTCCTCAATCCATTCAGTCAGTCTGTTTAAAATTTGCCTGGCATATACCTTCTGCAAAACATCGATAAGACTAATTGGTCGGTAATGTGATGGGTTATGCCGGTCACCCTTCTTAAAAATAGTCGTAATCTCTTCCCCTTTCCAAGTTTCAGGTAGTGGAGCGCCTGAAGCAAGAGAATTGCACAACAAATTAATATAGGGACCCCACACACCTTTATCATGCTTCCAAAGGTCTCCAGGCATTTTATCAGGACCCGGCGCCTTCCCTGGCTTTAGTGCATCTATAGCTATGAGGGTTTCCTTTAAGCTAAAGGATAAAGGTGCAGTGTTTAATGTAGTTTCGTAACTCATTGGGCAAAAGTCAATATCATTTGGGGAAGAAGAGTAGAGACTAGAAAAATGTGTTGTCCAAGTATTGGCATCTAAAAAAGGTCCCTACTACATCTACCATTTTTGTTGCCCTTTGAGATTAGCCGCCAAAAGCCAACTTGGTCTTTGCTTTCGCTGCTACTAATAGTTCATCCCAGATGTTCGCTACCATTCTTTCTTTGCTGAGGTTAACAGTTGCTTATACTCTGCCCTTTTTTCCCTTAAAGCCACTGTGTTTTTAGCTTTCGAAGCCGCAATGAGCTCATTTTTTACGGTACGACATACTTTATTATACCGTGGGTTTTTCAACTCAGCCGCCACCGTAATCGCATTGTTAGCTTTCTTTGGGATTTTACTTAGTATAGGTACCAAGTCCTTTACTAAATTGCAGTGGATGTCCATTATTGGAATGTCAGATACAGGGAAATCTACGTACGGGGAGGCCCTATCTACGAAAGTATCATAGATCTGCTTGATAGCCACTGGGTTGTTTGCTATCGAAGGCCATTTTAAAGCTCTCCTGTTATTACTTACAAGTGGATCTATGGTTCCACTGTCAAGTTCCCCTGTTCTCAAGGTGGCAAAATGGAAAAGGTCAGCTGACAGTGTAAAACATAATGGATAATGGTCACTCTCTACTCTGGTTTCGACTTTTAAGTCAGTGGCCATTGGCCAAAGCTCAGCTGAGATCATTATGTAGTCTAAATGGCTTTTTATATTCTTCCTAATGAATGTGTGGGCTGCTGGACTATCGGATGGTAGACGGCCGTTACAAGCTCTCAAGCAATGTCCCGAAACTAGTCTTAGTAACTGAGCAACCGCTACTGTACAAGGCACTACTAACTGGCTGTCCAGGAGTGGAATGTTATTGGCCAAATCTTCTTCCTGAAAGATATTTTCTAGCCCCACCACAGATTCGTATTTGCGATTAAAATCGCCTCCCACTATTTTCAATGCCCTACCTCAGTTGTGCTTAAAAAGTAATCTAACTGCTCAATTACTGTCGATTGTTTGCTTGTTAAATATGGTCTAGAGTATATGTTTATTATATAGACTTCCTTTTTGTCGGGTGTATAAAATTTTACTCCAAGGATGTCCTCTGAACATATATCGACTGGTTTGACATCTAGACCAAGAGTAACCTTTACCCAAATACAGAGGCCTCCTGAAGGCCTCCCTCTAACAGAGGGGATAGCACATTTACTAAAGGTTTTGTAGCCTACTTTATGTAGAGGTTCTATGGCCCAAGTTTCTTGCAGCATAATTATATCTTTCTGGTCAATGTATTCCTGCCATGCAGCATCTTCTAAATTCCTTCTAAGACCTGCAACATTCCAGGAGATCAATACTATCTCCCTTCGACTTCCTACCTCACTTTCTTCCATACACCCAGTTGCTGTGCTTAAGTATGCAATCAAGTCTAGTATACCTTGTGCGGCAGTTGACTTCGTCTACAGGAACCATATTTGGAGTGGTAGTAATAACCATGGCAGACCCTTCCTCCTGAAGTTGCAGAGTTACTGCAGAAGATTCTACACATGGCACTGATAATTGTCAGTCTTGGGCATCCAAGTCTGACAATACCTGGTATCTGTTTGTCAGTGGCACTGCATACTGTCTAGATGTTAGATTCCATGAAGGTGGTCTGTAAAAAAACCCCAGTGGAATTGCACAAATGTTAGTATTAGTCAAACGTAATTCCTCATTTCTGTTCAGGATCTGACGTACCAACTGTGGCCGACGAAAATTTACCACTATACAATCCCCTTCTATGTTTTTGATAGAGTGACCAAGCCAGCCTACCCTGCGGACCATTATTATTTCCTTTGTATCGCTTAGTTGAAAATCCTTGTGTTTAGCTAGCCAATCTATGGTTTTATTCCGGAGGTCTTCCCAGCTTTCTCTCTTAGTTGTTCTAAGGGCAGGAACGCCAGCTAATATTAACGTGTACGGGCAAGAAGCAGGGGGCAAGTTTAAATGTCCGTATTGGCAATTCTATTTGAAATATGGGCCCTCACTGAACTCCGTGCATCATGTGTCCTGTCCACTTTAGGAAGTGCTGTAGAATTCCTCAGTATCTCTGATGATCCTGGGCCCAGTTATTGGCACCTGAGTCCTATCACATGTGCTAGTCTGCATAATCTGGATGGTATTACCTCCATTTCCTTCCATCGACTGATGTGTAGTTGTTTGTGTAATTCTATCCACCCTTCCGACCCTTTCAGTATTTCCCCAGTATGATCTTCAGCCAATCTGACCTCTCTATTGTTCCCTAGATTTTTTACTACTATTTCTAAGCTATTCAGTTTGTCCCATAACTGTTTGAGGCCTTTATTAAGAAAACCCTGCATCTCATTAGCCATTTCTTCTATCATTCTGGCGTGGCTGATGACATCAATACCTGTCGCAGCTTCCTTAACATTACTTGTGCCTAAATCAAAAATCACAGGATCTGTCTGTGTGCCAACAGAAGTGGTAAGGATTTGGCAACTATTTAAAACATGTTCCATATCAGGACTATCCATTACCTCTGAGGCCATCCCAGGTTTAGATTTTCTTACAGGAGCCCCCCGCTTCCTTTTTGCATGGAACTGCAGCTTTTTCCTTAGCAGCCACATTTTTTGTAACTTAGGTCTAGTAACTCTACCCACCGCCGCTTCCGGCGTCAATTCCCGGGTACAAACAGTAGAAGGGGAGCATAACGAGAATGATGGAATATTCGGGGAATTAATAAATAAACCATCATTTACACACAAACCCGTACCCGCTACATGAGTTTCTCTTTGAGTTAAGGGGTCCATAGATAATCGACGCTCTGTTAATTCGATTTCATGAATCAATAATGACTCAGCCCTAACCAAAAAGGCATCCAGTGTCCCTGCTGCACCCTTACGCTTCTCCATCTCTTTAGAATATTCAATTATTTGTCTATGCAGCTCAATCAACCAGAGAGCAAGATGGCAGTATCACAGGATTTCACAGAACACAATACACAGTTCACAGTACCTTCCAGCAACAGCAGCGACCAACCGTTGTTTTCCAAGAGGCAAAATGTTGGAGGGGTAGCCCAGCCCCTTCCGGGCTGTGACAGGCGCGGACGGGCACGCCCTTGGCCCGGGCTTTGCCCGGGCGCGGCCCGCACGCGTCCCGCGCCGCGGGAGCCCTGACGCTGATTTATGCACCGGGAGGCACAGATGCGGTGCGCGGCTCCTGCCGTGATGTCGCAGAGCCCCCTGGGGCTTGTGGTTCAATCCTGGTCCCCGCGAGCGCTGCGGCTGCAGCGGGACAGGCAGGTGAAGTGGCGTGAGTGGCAGGCAGCTAGCAGCAAAGTGTAACCGGGCGTCCCGCGCCGCGGGAGCCCTGACGCTGATTTATGCACCGGGAGGCGCAGATGCGGTGCGCAGCTCCTGCCGCGATGTCGCAGAGCCCCCTGGGGCTTGTGGTTCAATCCTGGTCCCCGCGAGCGCTGCGGCTGCAGCGGGACAGGCAGGCGAAGTGGCGTGAGTGGCAGGCAGCTAGCAGCAAAGTGTAACCGGGCGTCCCGCGCCGCGGGAGCCCTGACGCTGATTTATGCGCCGGGAGGCGCAGATGCGGTGCGCGGCTCCTGCCGCGATGTCACAGAGCCCCCTGGGGCTTGTGGCTCAATCCTGGTCCCCGCGAACGCTGCGGCTGCAGCGGGACAGGCAGGCGAAGTGGCGTGAGTGGCAGGCAGCTAGCAGCAAAGTGTAACCGGGCATACTCCTGATAGCTACTTCAAGTCCCTCGTGAACCCCAGACTTTTGTTTGGAGCGCTTTCTTTTCCGTCGTTGCTCTAAGCAGGGGAGGCCACCGATTTTTTCAAAACAGAGCTGCTTGTTTATGAAAAGGAACAGCACTGCCAGCAGAATGATAAAAACTCCCACTGCAGACAGGAAACCAATCGCCTCTGGAGTTACAAAAAAAGACCGTGCAAAATGTACCACGCCTCAGAGTGTCAAAGATGTGGGAAGTCGGTTGAAGACCGTTATCTCAAAAGCAGTAAAGATTCGGCGGGAAAGCCAAGGGCTCCTGATTCTAAAATAGCCGACATTCACTTGAAGTCCTTGTCATAAATATTGAGGGATGAAGTGAAAATCAGACGCTCTGAAGCCAAACCACAGAAAGCACAGGTGCACCTGACCGATGGACGACCACAGAGACCGACAGTTACAATCCCAGTGCTCAAAAGGCGAGACACATTTTCAGTCGGAGTCACGTCTGCCAGACAACCACCGATCCCGCCTGGTATTCCAACAATCCCGGCGCCTTATTTGTTCTGCCTTTGAGAGAATTCCATTCAATTACAGGTGTAAATAGACAAACTTAACCTTTATCTCTGTGTAAGCAGCTCTCTGTTCAATATAAAATAAATAATCCCTGGAAACTAAGGACCTCATTTATATGTTGGGTGTCAGCCCGACCTCTACCAGAACGACGGAGCAAATTACTCTGTCACCCTGACGGAGGTGGCGACCACCAAATTTTCAATCAATCAATCAGGATTTGTAGAGTGCAGCTGCATTACCCATTAGGGTCTCAAGGAGCTGGGAGAGCTTGTCACCTGTTTCCTATTGGTTGAACATCCAGGTCTTGAGGTCTTTCCTGAACTGCTGGATTCATTTTAAAATGTCCGTCAGTCCAGTGGACATTACAAGCATTGACAGGAACTGCTGTCACAACAGGTCCTGCCATTGCATTGTAACTTTGCCGGACGGTTCCGTCAAACATGACACAGCTGAACGGCAAAGTTAAAAAATATATATTTTCAAAAAGAAAATCTCAAAGCTGGATTTTCTTTTTGAAAATAAAAATATAATGCCCACGGCGAGTGGTAATTGTGCACTTTCAGTGCATCTTAAAACCAGGATTTTCATGGAGGTGACGGGCATTGAAAAACAGCTATATGTCCATCCATCTAAATTGGTCCTCCAATGGCCCTTATTCCGTAAGGCCACCAGAGAGGTTTGACCACAGGGAGAGGAGTTTTCTCTGCCATCATCCAACTATGGTCTGCCTGAGTTAAAAGGGGACGGGAAGACATCAATGTTGGCGGGGAGGGAACAAACAATCCTCAATAGTCAACAGTTCTGAGTAAAAGGCATCTGTAATAAAGTAGCAAGTTCTGGCTACTGCAACATTATAGCATGTTTGCCTAGCAAGCATACAATCAAACATGAGGCAACTTAATTTCAGTAATCCAAGATAGCTCCTAACTCTCTTGAATACGCGAGAATTAATCCAGCTGGGAATTGCAGTTCTTATTTAATGTGCTGCTGCACAGTGCTTCCTCCACTTGTGTGCCACCTTAGTCCAAACAGCACTAGCAATCTGCAATGACTACTGATCTGTTCTTGACTGCAAGGATGAGCCAGAAACACCATCTCAATGTGCATAAATCCCTCAGAGCAGTAAGCATAACCCCAGCCTCTGCTTCCTGAGAGCCTTCATAAGTCTCAATTTCATAAAATGTGCGTTAAGTTCATCCTGGATGTTACAAATGCTCCCAAGCTCTCCGGAGCCCTTCTGTGGACAATAGTCAATGATTCAAGGAGCCACAAACTTATCAACCTCTTCGCCTTCAGGGCCACATCCAAATGTCCTTCTCCAATTGGCCCTCTTATCCCTTATCTGTCTGTGGAATCCAGCCGGCTGACTCTTTGAGAACAGCTTAAAAATCATTAGATTTAGGAAAAAATAGGATCCATGTCCTCAGCTAGCCAGTAAGGATACCCTTACTGCAGCCTTCTTCTCCTTGGCATCTTTAAACTCCAAGCCCTGTTCTGCCTTTCAGCCCAGTTTGCAGTGGTATGCTTCAGTAGCTGATGTAAAACTGTCCACTCCCCTGCTTTATATACCTCCTCTGCTTTACACCAAAACCTATCCGAATGCACAATTCCAAGGTGTTGGCAAAACAAAAAGTCTTAAGCCTGCTGGCTTCCTAAACTCACCTATGGTGTTCCAATATAAAGGCAATCTTTACAAGCTTCAGAGTTGTGAATCTCACACTCCACATAAATCTTTTAAAATAATAATATCTCCACAAAAAGTATTTCTCCTTCAGTGTTGGAAATGTGAGGAACATTCGGTTGCTTAGGGGCCTATTTATGAGCCCGTTGCGTTGCCCTTGCACCATGCAATGTGCAAGAGCGACGCAAACCTTACATGTGATTTATAAAGCCACGCAACCTCCATGGTTTTTGATGCATTTCCGGATTTACCAGAACTGGTAGACCTGGGAATGCACCAAAGGGATACTCGTTCTCAGGTGATGTGTTACGAGGAGAAATATCTGTATTTCTTCTTGTTACTTTCTATTTCTATGTGTGCTGCATTCTGCCTCTCAGAATAGTTTTTGTGCACAAAAACAATCCTGAATGCAATGCATGCACTCTTGCACCATGGTGCAAGGGTGCCTGCATTGACACTAGGTTGCCAAAAGGGCACCAGCATGGGGAAAAGGCAGGAATGCACCTTATTGCCTTAAATACAATACATTCCTGCCCTTTCTCTGTCATGCAGTGCAGCACAGCAAGGTGGCTCGCTGTGCTGCATTGAGGGACCGTCTATAAATAGGCCCTTTAATATCCATGTATTCAATGTACCATTCTGGAATTAACATAAATAAGTCTATTGACACATAACCAATTTCGCCTAATGTGTAGCAAACTTCTCAGCTATAGATTATCTCATATAATCACTGCGTCCATCTTCAAAGTTCAACCGGTTTTATTGTTCCACTGCAACACAAACTCTACAAAATACTTCTTATTTCAAACACCTGTTTAATTTCTGGAATAATATTTATATGGAATGTCCCCGGGGTTAGAAGTAATGATAACATCTAAAACATTTCTTGACAATCCATAGAACCAGATTTGAAAGCTACCTGTAAAAATACGGACTCTAGAACCACAGAAGGGCCATCATCATCCACCACCATCATTCACAACAAATAATGTCAACAACATTCAACACCTATTGAGGTTTGAAAGGTACAATCAACTCCCTATATGTGACATTTAAAATCTATGAAGAACCAAGATAAATTCCATTTGTTTCATGCTGTGCTCAGTCCAAAAGAGATGTCACCAAGGTTTTCCTGCCAGTTTCCATATTTTTCTCCAGTGAAAGTGGCCTAATATGTTGTTTACATGCCGATTGAAAGGTATGTAGAAGAAATTCAAGAAAGAGTAAAAAGATTAGATAAATATTACATAGTAATGGTATACTGTTTTTACCATTCACTCTTAGGGACCGATTCCGATGTCGTTAGGAAACTGTTCCGAACGAATCCGTCTTGGACTCATTTCCTAATGAATAGGGTCCTGCGAGTATGGACGACCAATTACGATGCTACCCAACATCGTTCGGTCAGAATCGCATTGACTTCAATGGTTGTGGAAAACCTTGCACCCTGTGGTGGGCACCCCATGGTGCCTTCCACATTGTGCATGGTTGGGAAGAGGGGTCCCTTGGGTACCCTCAAGGGCCCTATTCGTATGCCTCAGAGTGAAGGGGGGCCCGTAACGGGCCCCCAAAGACAGATTCCGACAGCCGTTTTGTGTCGGGCACACCAAATCGGAACAACTGTCCGAATCGGTCATCGTAATCGCTCATCTGGAAACCATGTCCATAGAGTTGTACGAATCGGCTCTGAAAGACTCAGGCTGTCCGAATGCCTTTCGGAACCAATTCGGACTGCTCAAACTGTTTTCGGGGATCGTAATTGGTTGTTGGGAAATGTGTTCGATTCGTTCGGAAACAAGGGTTTTGAATCGGATTCTGCAAAACAGAATCCCATTCAGAGCCTTGCCGAATGACATCGGAATCGGACCCTTAGTGGGCTTTCTTATTCCTTCAAATGGTATTCAGAAAATTCTTAAATAAATGTAGCAGCAATTTTTTGTACTCTACCATACAGTAGTTCCACAGATATCATTAGAAAGTGTGTCTAAATAATCATACTCTTAACTCTTATAAATTAGTTCTCTGTATTCCAATTTGGACGGTCTCAAACACAGCATACCAATCATTCTGTAGCCAATATCATGTACAGTTAAAAGTTCCTATTGCTCGTTTATTAACCAAAATCTTAAGTATAGCTGCAACCAAACAAGAAATCATCATCAGTAATGTACTGATTGCCCCAAACTATATATTCCCACCCAATGTCTATTCATGTCGCACTTCTAACCATTACAAAAAGCAATCATTATTTGACCAAACCTAAAAATGCAATTTCCAAACTATTCAAATCAAAAAGATATTTTATAAGATCCCAAAGTAATCCAGAAGATTTCTCAAATGAACGTAATGATCTTCTCACACGACCTAGCTCATTTGCCCGTGTTTTAACAAATCATATAAATTAATCCAAGCTCATTTAAATTACACTCGTTTCTGTCCCCTTTCTACTGTATATCAAAAAAACAGGTTGACAAAGGCCCTCTGTCGAAATCAATAAAAATGCAGCTGTGTTCCAAATCAGATGTTAAATAATGTTAACCATGGGACAGTAGTGCACCAAGCACCTACATCGATCATGGTATTTAACATCTTCTCGATGATAGCTCCTAAATATTAAGGGCCTAATTACAATGAGAGTCGGAAAGACTCCAACAGCAGGTTGGAGGTCCGAGTCTCATCGCGGTTTTAGTTTTGACCACTGCATTATAATGCAGACGGTCAAACTGAAACCGGCCGGTCATTCCGGCTGGATTACGACGGCCTCAAGGAGACTGCTGGCCAGTCGGAGACTGACACGTAATCCCTATGGATGGCTTTTCCGCCGTAGAGATTACAATGTCGGTTTCTGAAAGGCTTTCCATGTCAGGCTTTCCAACATGGAAAGCCTGTCGGAAACCGACATTGGGGGCCCCTAGCAGGGTCCCTTTCACCCTGCTGCCTCCATTTGGGGGCCGAGGTTAATCCCTGCACCATGTGGCAGGCACCTTAAGGTGTCTGCCATGTGGTGCAGGGATGAACAGATTCTCCCATTTGTCTATGTGAGCTTTTGATATGGTTGGTTTACGGCCACACCACAAGCTCCCATAGACAAATGGGAGTATGCAACTGCACCATGTGCGATCGCATTGTAATCGTGGTGTCTCGGCCGCCGGCCAGAGGTCAGCCGGTCCTGAGTCCACAACAGTGTCGTCCGTCCGACACTGCAATTAGGTCCTAAGTGTAGCATGAAGCGTTCAATATCACATCCAAAATTAGTGCATTGTTACAATTCATTAAAAAATCAGGAGACATCTTTTGTGCTGGTCACAAACTTTAACACACAGACCACAAACATCCTGGTAATGTGAAAACAAAATATAATAATCCATACCAATATAAAACCCAAAGTTAATTTATGTGCCTCTTATTCCCAGGAGTGTCTATTGAAATTAAAACAGAAATTAAAAATATCTCATGAACTTGCCCACTTTATAATATAGGGGTCTCAAACTCAACCCAACAAGAGAAATATATAATAAATAATCCCTTCATACGCAAATCAAATGAATCCCTGCTAATGTGTCCTTATGTCTCATATACAACCCAATTATAGTCTCCATTTATTACATAACCTGAACAATAATGTATCTGCAGAGGCGCCATTTTTTGCATGTGGAACCAAAATAGAATTACAGTGAAGCATGCAAATATCAAATGTATACTGCCACAATATCTAATCTCGTATATGTGAAGCATGTAACACTCATTTCAGTCAATAGGGATAAATATGCTCAAAACCACCGTCTCGGAGACAAATGGGAAGTCACCATGATTTAAGAATATTATGAAACTGCAATATTCAGTTCAAAGCGCAAACAGAAACACGCATGTATCAAAACCCTCATCATTATGAATCTCAAGGTGTCCAAGGGTGTACGAGAGATTATTCAAATCACAACTATGTAATCTGTCAATAAATTTAAGAGGAAAAATCATGTTTGAAAACCAAGCAAAACGGGAAGGGGGAAGACTACGCTTTATCTATTAATGTCGATTTATAACTTGCATTGAAGCCAAAGAATGTGTGGACATTATTGTATTCATGTTCAAAATGACCCTAATGTAGTGTTGGATAGTTAGTCACCAGGTACTATGTGAGGAAATAGATCATAGTGAGTAAGTTCTGTGGTGAAGGAGAATTGTCAAATGTATGTGAGCACCATAATATTTCTCCAATATAATCCCAGAGCTACATCCAATTGTATAATACTATTTGATAACCATCATCTACATTATTGACTAATTCATTTCAGTGACAATTATAAGTACACGGGTATCAACAAATTATCACATGACTTTATGTGCAAGGTTTATTTGAGTATTAACATAGCTAAAGTCATCATTAAGAATGCCATTATTAGGAGAATCAAGAAACATTAAGGGAACATAACAGTAGTTAGAGGAGGTCAAATGTGAAGATCATTAATCAAATGTGAGAAGCTAGAATATACTGCGTAATGTATTGTAAAACTTAAATCATTGTCAGTTTTTATGGATGTATACACATCCATTTATAGCAACATGAACTGAAGACCGAAATGTAATATATGATTTTAATTGCTTCTAACCCTGAGGAAGGTCCATTTGAATAATATTTCAGGAACGAAAAACGTGTTGGCATCCAGAAGTATTTTTAGAGTTTGTGTTGCAATACAACAATAAAAGAGATTGAAGATGGATTCAGTGATTGTTTTTCCCATATGCCTTTGTAACATTTAAGCACTAACCTGTTTTCTCTGTAGGTCTCGTTATCTTGTAGGAACAAGATGCAATTGAAAAAGAGAGTTCCCAAAACGGAATCCTGTCTAATAATTCAGGTCGCACCAGTCCTCAGGGGAAAGGGGAAGTGGATTGAGAACAGACAATGACATCCGCTGTTCAGCCTTGTCTTTTTCAGCATTGGTCCTTCACACTGGTACCCCTCTCAGGGAGCTAGTGGCATTGCGTGCAGATGAACCAAAATAAAAGAAATTGTGTAAACTACAAAAAATCAAACACAAGATTCCTATTCCTCCATAATACCAAGCTTACCTAAAACTTTCCTCTATCTCACCGAGGGGGATATTCACAAGGACTTATCTCCGAGTTATCGCCAACTTAACGCAACAAAAGTGGTGATAGATTTAACACCCCATTCACAAGCGGTTGCAAACTGCAGACAACGCAAGTATTCCCGCGATAACCGCCTCAACATTTACCTCCACGGGTGACACCACCAACTAACCCTAATGAGATGCAGAGTAGGCGTTCCCGTGCAAAAACACACCAAAACACCACTACACCACTTTCACAACGAACTGCCAGATCTGCGATGTGAGTCAAAACCACGCGATAAGCCGCGGTAGCAGCAGGTATTTAACACCTGCCTCCTGCTGGTGTAAAGCCGGACGACTACCTGCAGTAGGCAACGGAGCCCCGCACACAGCCACACCCGAGGAACAAACAACGCCATGGAGCTACTCATCATGCAGCTCGGAGCCCCAACAGGGCCACAACACCCACCGCCACCACCCCCAGGACCGCCACCACCCCCATGACCCGGACCGGCACCCCCCCGGACCACCACAGAGGCAGCGCAGAGTAAGACAGCGGACCTACCGAAAATGCACCAGTCTCACAGACCTGACGCCTGAGGAAGTCATTGCCCAGTACAGGCTCAAAAGGACAACCATCATCCGCATCATGACCCAGGTTGACGGTCCCAACCCAGCGGAGAACCAACATCCCTCCGCAGACAAAGCTGCTGGCTGTGCTGCACTTGTTGGCCTCAGGTTCCTTCCAACCAACAACTGCCAGAGTCGGAGGAGTCTCACAGCCAGCCCTATCAAAGTTCATCCCACCTGTCCTGGATGCCATCATCAGGTTTATACCCCAGTACCTTCACTTCCCCCACACTGCGCAGGAACAGCTGGAGACAAAGCAGGGCTTCTACGCCATTGCTAGATTCCCACACGTGTTGTGGGCCTTTGACTGCACACATGTCCAACTTGTGCCCCCTGCGGACACTGCACACATCTACCGCAACAGAAAGCACACGCATTCCATCAATGTGCAGGCAATAGTGGACCACCGGGGAATGTCCACCAATGTCGTCGCAAACTACCCAGGCAGTGTGCACGATTCCTACATCTTCCGACAGTCCATCATCAACCAGCGCTTCCAGGATGGCATCTATGGAACTGGACTGCTCGTTGGTAAGTGCCAAAGTAACACACCACACACCTCAAGCACACCATCACACAACGCACAACTCTGGGAATGCACATGTGACCAAACCACATACAACATGTCAATCAACATGCCCACCTACCAGATATGACAACACAATTCCATGGTGATCATGGGCCTCCCCTGCACACAATACAGCTATATCATGGCCCCACAGCCACACAACAGCTGAACGTGTGGAGATGCGGAATACAGCCATGTGCGAAGGATGCAAGTGACCCGTGAATGGGAATGTACACAATGACAAGTGAGGCGTGGATGTGCTGGACAGACATGGGTATGCAAACTACACATATGTCCATGCAGACATCAACTGCTGGTGACTGGAGAGTAGTGAACAGTGGACGCAACCATGTCACCCCAGGCCGTGGGTCGGATCGCGAAAATGTCACTCTCTGCGTCCACCACTGTGTCCGTGAGCGTAGTGGGTTGGCCCGGAGTACGCCAGGCCTGCGCAGGGGTGTGTACAAAAACCCTGTGGTGCAGAGCGTGGTTCTTTCCCGGAAAGTCCAACGTCACTGCCAGGGCGGCGCCTCGCAGTCCGCCACGAGCCCGACGCCGTGAGCAGCGGGGCCTGCGAGCCTGTGTGCCTGCTGCACCCCAGGACGCTGATACCCAGACCAGGCTTGCCCGCCCCAGCGCTTCAAGGCCGCGCTGCTCACCTGCCGACACCGTCGTGTGTCAAAGAGGGCCCACCACGTGCCGGTGCTAGCTCCAGGACCCATGCCCGTGGCCTCCTCAGGCCATCGCTGTCCTCCGTGACACAGGCCCCCAGGGGTCCACATCCGTTGACATACTCCACCGCTGCAGCCGGGCTACACTGCAGTCCAGCATGTCCCACATCTTGAACTGAGTCATAAGTAATCAATGGCCGGGTCCATGCCAGTGTACGCAGGGGGAGGACTGAGAATGAGATGCGTCACAGTCCGGTGGAAACACGGATCACGGTCACAGAGGAGGTCAAGCAGTAGCAAGGACTGACCTGGTGCCACTAACCCTGTGCGCCGTGAGTGACCGTCAGCCTCCGGCGGAACATTGTTGGTGTCTGAGCCTTTGGCCTGGGGGTTGTCATCAGCAATTGGCAGTTACGGACTTGGTGTCTGACATGCGTCTGTGACATTCATATCCGCCATGTTGCCGGACACAGCTGGCATGTGCCCTCTGCATCATGCCCTGGAGGTACACCTCCCATTCTCCCCCGAGACACACCGCGGAAGGCACCTCTGAGACATTCGAGACCCTGCTCTGCCCCCATGACCCTACCCTAGTCTCCCACAGGTCAGCGGCCTGTGGCGGTAGGCCCGTGTTGGCCGCTGTGCATCCGGGGCCACTAACCCTGTGCGACTCCAGTCATGCTCCCTTGTTGTTCTGACATTGCATTTCTGAGTGCCTGATGACTGTTGGAGTTGTTGCCAGCACCAGCTACTCCCTGAGCACTGGCTTACACTCACCCACACACAGCCAGCACAGGCGTCACTGGATTAGTGGGCCTGCCATCACATCATGCCGAACCAAGTATTGACTCTTTTCTCTCTGCACTGTCCCAGGTGATCAAGGATATGCAGTCTGCCCTTGGATGATGACACCCCTCCGAGACCCGAACACACCCGCCCAGAGGCAGTACAATGCGGCCCACATACGAACCAGGGACATCGTTGAACGCATATTTGGCGTGTTGAAGTCACGTTTCAGGTGCCTGGACGACACAGGTGGAAAGCTCCTGTACAGCCCGGACATCGTGTGCAAGATGATCGTTGCATGTTGTGTGTTGCACAACATCTGTGTACGCACCAATGCCCCATGGATCCCAGTTCCAAAAGTACCGGACGATGATGGGGACGATGGGGCAGGTGGCCCACATCCCACTGCAGCTGCGGCAGGAATGGCCCGTAGGAACACCATCATTGCCAATTTCTTCTCATGAGAACGTCACATTGTGGCCGTCCCTGGCAATCATGGGACAGTACAAAATGTCCACAAGCACAGCATGGGTGAATAAAACATATTTGCAGGTTACAGGTTCTACTTGTACATTGTCATGTCTCAGTTTCCTGCTGTGCCAGATGTGATGTTCCATGTTGTGCACATTTGCGGCACCAGTTGTGTCCTGTGTTCTGTTGTGGAGGTGTTGCTGTTTGTACCGGGATGTTGTCAATGTCGAGGTGCACTTATACTTATGTGCGTATGCTGCACGGTGGGTGATTCGCTCCAGCGGCTCTGATTTGTCTGCCACTGATCCCTTTCATGCAGTGTGCCTGTCAGTTCTATGCTTCCAGGGTGCTGAGATGTTGCAGACTTGGGTAACTTGTGCTCTTTGTCCAGTTGTGACTCTTGGGCATGGTTTGTCCGCAGATGTGTCGTTGACGTCAGGGGTTGTTTGTGCAGGTAGTTGTGTCCGAATATGACCTGCTCCTTTCCGGTTGTGGTCCGCACTCAGCCACCTCAGTGTCGGGCCGTGTACATTGCCATGATGATAGGACTGCAGCCAAGCTACTCGTCATGTGGTGTCTCTTGCATTATCAGTGTGGCTGACGTATATGCATGTTTGCTGTGTTGCGCACGTGTGCATGTGTTGGTTGTGTGAATGTTGATGTGTTGGGTGGGTGCCCCTTTGGGCACATGGTGTTCGTGGGACTATTTGGTGTTTGTGTGTGTGCTGAGGTGTTCCCGTGGGATCAGGGACATGATCCAGAGTCATTGTGGGTGTGCAGTGTGCCCTGCTTGATTGTGCATGTGTGCCATTGTGCCCATCTCCCCCGTCCCTCCCCTCCCAGGTCGCTACGCACCATGTTGATGTGATGTTGGGTCATGTTGGGCAGTGTCCAGATCCCCAACTCATGTCACCGTCTCCCGACTGGTGACTGTGGCCACCATCTTCTTCATGTCATTCAGCTCCTGGTGTTCTGATGGCCCCCCTCCTCCGGGGTGCTTTGCTGCTTTCGTGTTGGCAGCGATTTTCTGCTTGGTTTTGACATTCACATCAGTCCAGCGCCTCTTGTGCTCTTCCATTGTCCTCCTCTGCCATGCGACAGCATTGGCATGGTCCGAGGTGGTGTGCCATCTTTGCCTCTTTGTTGCCAACGACACGTTGGAGGTGACGTACCGTTGGTGGTGGTGTTCGCTCTCATCTGTGGCGATCATAGGGTTTTCCTGTAGATTGTACCCCGTCTTCCTCTTCCTCTTCTCATTGCCCTTCCACGAGCCCTGTATTCCTGGGTGTTCCTCCGTGGGGAATTTGGGGTTCATGTTGTCCCCTGCAGTAGGTCAGGGTGCATCCATGGTACTCCGCAGTTGGTTTCCTTTTTAGTGGCATTTTCCGTGTGCTGTTCTTGTGCTTTTTCCCGCATTTCGCGTGGGTGTTGCTGGCCTCTTGCTGGTTGTCACTGTTTTCTTATCGTGTTTGGGCCCATCGCGTCTTTTTGCGCGTTGGTGTTTGTGGTTTTATCTCCGTCGCGGTGGTTGTATCGCGGACATTGTCCGCGTTTTCGGGGGACGATCGCATCGTACCGTCGTGTTGTGAATTCCTCGTTAAGACGGGGTTATTGTCCCGCGATAGGCTGTGATGTGTGAAGTTGCGTTAACTTTTTTGGGAGATGTTTAGCACACGTTCTTGTGAATATACCCCCTAGAGTTCAGGGTATGAGGAAACGGCATGGGCCTTTAACAATTCTTAGGAACAAAGATTGCTAGTGGAACCATGAGATACCTTCCTGGGACAATGTCAGTTTTTAAAGTACTCACCATTAAGAATGCTTTTAATTGCCTTACATATTACTCAGCAAAGTTGCTTACTATAATCAAGGTTGAGAATTATATTATCATTCCCAGAAACACTCTTGAATAATCCTTTCTGATAATAAGCAACTGTAAACCAGGTTAGAGGCAACAAAAATATGAGAGTCTTTAGTCTTGAAAAGAAAAAAACGAGGCAAATCAATAGGACCTTTCTGCAGACGACTAACACAGTCTTTTACATTGCAGGAACTTCACAATACAAATGCTGAGGAGCATGAGGAAAATATCCAAGATGGTAAGCACCCATCCAAATAGCACTTGAAGCATATGCCTTACCACCTTTTAAATGCAGTCATCTGTTGGCAAGGGCTGTCTTTGCTTTTGTTGCTGCAGGTTTCCTGAAGGAACTTCAGAAGTGCAGAATGCAGGCATGGAGCACAAAAACACCATCCAGAAATGCAGGCACCCGAATGCAGACAACCAGGAAATGGATGGAAAATCAGGTAAGCAAAAACATTATCATTGTTTTCTGGTGGAAAGATACACCAATACTCCAGCAGGTGTAAACAAAAGCAAAGCTTTATTGGAGACACAACCTGGCGTCAGTCCTCTACAAGATGCCAGGCACAACTGACACTCTTGGAATTCCCTTTGCCTTACAATCTACTACAGAGCATTCAATGTTAATGTTAATGTTATTGCAATTTATAGAGCGCAACTGTTACCCAAGGGTGTCCTGGCGCTGTGTGAAGTCCTATGGAGGCCCGCGGGAGAAAGACCAATCACGAAATTACGAAGAGAAAAGCCAAGTTTTTAAGGCCTTCCTAAATGAGAGTAAGTTTGTTGTGGATCTAAGGTGTAGCGGAAGGCCATTCCAGGCCTTTGCTGCGCAGGCCACAAAACCTCTACCCCCCCAGCTAGCTTTGCGCACTCTGGGTACCGAAATCAGCTTTGCCTCTGTTGAGCGTAACGATCTTTTAGGTACATACCAAAAAAATTGTTGTTTAAGGAAGTCGGGGCCGACTCCCTGGTGTGCTTTGTGGACCAAGCACAGGGCTTTAAACTGAATCCGTTTTCTTATAGGCAACCAATGAAGCCTTTTAATCTCAACTGAGATAGAGGCATATTTTGGTGTACCAGTAATCAATCTAGCCGCTGCATTCTGAAGGATTTGTAGTTTGTGCATGAGCCCTTCCTGCAGCGTGAGGTAGAGCCCATTACAGTAGTCAAGCCTGGACAAGGATAGGGTAGTGATGACTGTTTGTATACTGTCTTTGGGGAGGTATGGCATCATTTTCCTGCATGCTCTGAGAGTATAGGAGGTAGAGGGGACCACCGCATTCACCTGGTCTTTAAAGCTGAGTTTATCATCAACCCAGACCCCAAGATTTTTTGCTTTTTTCTTGGGGGTGGGTAGGGGGCCCAGTGAGTCCGGCCACCAGGCAGGAGTCCAAAAGCTGGGGTCATTACCGAAAAGCACCACTTCCGTTTTTCCGGAGTTAAGTTTAAGACAGTTCTGAGCCATCCAGCCGCCAACGGCTGACATGCACTCTTGAAGACGTGATGCTGTTCTCATCATTGACCCTGGCAGCAATGACACCACAATTTGGGTGTCATCTGCGTAAGAGGTTAGGAGAAGCCGTATGATTCAATAAGTGGGGCCAATGATCAGACATATGTATTAAAAAGAGTCGGGCTCAAGGAGGAGCCCTGAGGGACTCCACACGGCAAAGAGAAAGGTTTGGAAGAGAATTCCTCTAATGCGACTGTTTGAATTCTGTTAGAAAGAAAAGATTCAAGTAAATTCCAGGCGGTGCCATGAATTTCAATCTCCCACAAACGGTCCATCAATAAAGCGTGATTGACCGTATCAAAGGCCCCAGAGAGATCCAACATGATCATCACCGCTTTGACTCCTAGATCAAGTACGGACCTGATCTCCTCTGTGGACTTGATAAGGGCCGACTCGGTGCTGTGCCCCGCTCTGAAGCCATATTGCAGGGGGCCTAGTGCCTGGGAATCAAGCAAAAACCTACTGAGTTGTGTGTTCATGAGTTTCTCTGCCACTTTCGCCGGGAGAGGGAGCCTAGAAATCGGTCTGAAGTTATTTGGGTCTTTAGGGTCCAGAGTAGATTTCTTAAGCAGAGGCAATATTGATGCGCTTTTCCAAATTTTGGGAAAGTACCCTTCAGAAAACATAGCGTTTATGACGGAGGACAGAGCCAATGCGACTGGCTCCGATGCCAGTTTTATAATGGAAGTTGGACAGGGGTCATAAGGAGAGCCTGATTTAGTTGTCCTAATGAGATTTAAGGTTTCTATAGATGTTGCGGGGACAAACTTATCAAAAAGTACCTTAGAGCCCTTTCCTAATTGACAGTCATCGGACTGGAAGGAAATGGATTTGGCTGTTACATTTGTGAAAATGGAGAAAATTGACTCTACTTTGAGCTGGAAGAATTGAGCAATTTTGTCACATAATTCCTGACTAGCAGTGATAGTCAGAGTAGCCGGGTATGCCAAAGATGTGACCATTTTAAATAGTTCTTTACTCGAATTTTTTGCAAGGTTAATTCGATTAGTGAAGAACTCTTGTTTGGTTTTCAATGTGGAACATATACAAATACACTGACATCATAAAATTTTCCTAATAGCAGGTGCTGTATTACACAAGGATATGGCTTTTAAACTCCCTGCGTCTGAGAATCATAGCCACAACATGAGCGGACTTCCGGGTGCATCATTTCCAACATGCAGGAAGTGGTTTGAAGACTAGAGCGCCTCCCCAACATTAGAAATCACGATCCAAGTCATGGTCAGGTTGGTACCGCTGTTGCTTATGCCAGGGCAGCCGTGACAGTCTTAGATGTCTGCTACAGCTGAGATGAAATCTGCAAAGTAAATTGAGAGTGTGGTTAGACTTATTTATGTTCACATATGGAGTTGCCCATTCTAATTATTGGTCTTTCAGTTCACTTCAAAGGGAACCTTTCTCTCAACCTTGACAACCACTCAGTTCAGTCTGATTGGAGAAGGGCTGATAGCAAAAGGCTCTCACTAATGTGTTAGAGACCATGCCATCATGCTTAAATTTGTCATGCATCATCTTTCTTTTAGCAGCACAGCTAGCTTTACAACAAGAGCATTAGATGCATAGGAAGGTGAGCTACAGTCTCAGACAGAAAGGCTGGGGCTGCAAAATGTTTCAGATAATTCCCAGTTCAAACACCAGAAATGAAGACCCTTTCTCAAAATCATAGCTCTGACATTGGTACGATAAACTTAAGATTTGCACTGTTTAAATGAAGGTCACAAAAACTGAGTCTGGACTTAGTTGCTCAACCTAGATACACAATTGGGTTATTAGAAAATGCATTGCCACCTTTGCCACTTGAAATTAACCCTCAGCCTTTCTGTTAGTTGCTTTGGATGTGGTTACTAATGAAACCTGCAAATTTTGCACAACTTGCAGTTTACACTTCTACACATTTTGCACTTTGATCTTTAGCCTTTAAGGCACTCTTTACAACTGACTTATCTAATGATTGGCAAGGCCACTCACATGTCACAATGATTTTAGTCTGGCATGTCAGCACTACCGATCAATAAAGCTGCTTGCCCACCTTGCTGTGATGCTTTTGCCCACAAAATTAGGCATTTGACATTTATGCTAGTAGTGCTCTAAAAGTCAAATAAGGTAATCAAGGTTTACCATTTGCATGCCACGTGCTTTTTTTTATTTCTCACACAGGCATTAAGACCCTGATAGCAGTCTCTCACAGCCCAGTTTCAAGTAATTGCCAGTGGCTGAAAGTCTGTCATACATTCCACCCATTAAGCTAATTTTACTCTCTAAGTATGACGCGTATGCTGAGATGTAGGCCCTGTGGTTGCTTTGCCATTGGATCTACGGTGCATCTGATAATGAGGCACAATGTGGTTCTAGGGTATTCCGCTCAAAGGAACAATAACTGGAAATTCAGGCTGGTCCCTCTGTTTGACCTGACATCCTTCATGTGGTATCCCCCTGTATTCTGACATATGCCCTATGTCACCAACTACTACCTGAGTTCTGACTCCATACTCACCCCACACCCATCCATCATAGATGTCACCGATCAGGTGACCCTGCAAATAAAAGGGGCCATGCGCACATGCCCTGAGCCAGTTCCAGTTACTGCAACTTTACCTCTGTGTCATTATTCTAGCTGCATGGGGGCCCAAGCCACCACCCCACCACTTGTTGCCTTCCCTCCTCCTGTCTATTTGATTTTGTTTATGTGGGCTTTAGGACTGTTGGCCTACACTTACTTAGCCCATTAATTTATTTGGAACTGCCTAGTAAATGGTACTACATGTACGCAGGGTTAGTAAATTAAATGCAGCCCTCTTTGTCCCACCCACTAAAACAGCCTTTTAAAATATATCTCAGGCCTGCCAAAGCAACCTGTAGTGCAGTTTAAAACTGCCACTTCAATCTGTCAACATAATCGCTTTGCTAGGCCTAAACCTTTCTTTTTAATAAAAGTAAGTCATTCCTAAGGTAGGCCGGCCCTGAAGGCTCATAGAGCATGGTGCACTGTATTTAAAATGTAGGATATGTGTACTTACGTTTGACATGTCCTGGCAGTGAAAAACTCCCGAAGTCACTTTTCACTGTTGTAAAGCCTATCTCTCCCATTGACTAATACTGGGTTACCTTATTACATTTTATATGTGATAACTTTGGATTAGGAGCAGATAGAGATATGCTGCTTACATTCAAATGAATTATAATTTTAAATCATCTTTAAGAGTAAAGTCAGAATTTAAGCCACAATTCTAAAAATGCAACTTTTAGAAAGTTGACGTTTTCTTTTCCTAAAAATTTGTGCCTTCTGCTAGTGTCCTGGGTCACGTGACTGTGGATGGCTCTGCTGTTGGGGTTTGTATATTGCTTCCATAGAGTAACATAAATGGGGATTTGGTATGGACCGGATGGGCCTTTCTGACAGGATGACTGGGAGGGGCTGTACCCAGCCCCACTTACATTTAAATACACAAAGAAATCTGACACCAGGCCTGCAGACAGCTTTCAGCCATGACGGGAAATAACTTTTTGGAACCTGATGTGGGGGTAAGATAGGGAATCCCCCCACACCAAGGCTGGCACCTGGTACAAATATTTCACCATCAGAGGCAGTCTTCAGAATACTCCTTGAACTGTGAAAGTAACGAAGGAAGGACTGTCTTGCTGCCAAAGGACTGCCCTTCTGCTTGAAGGCTGCCTCGCTGTCTGAGCACTGGACCTGCTTGCCTTCATCCCAGACTCACAAACATAATTCCAAGAGTCAGTTGGTTGACCCCCTCTGTGACCTACAAGGACACAGCAAGCTGCAGAGTACTCTCTGCAACTGCCCAGCTGACCTGCTGCACTGGATTTGCCTGGATATGAAGCGGGACTTGCCTGAGCCCTGCTGCAGGCCTCTGCTGGTGTGAGTCCCTGATCTCCAAGAGGTGCCTCCCCAAGTCCTGGATTCTTACCTGGCATTAGAGTGTACTCCGTCCTGCATAACTGTGGGTTCCATCAAATCCAATGCAGTGTGACACAACTCAACGCAGGACTTCACATCACAGCCTCTTGCAGCTCCTGATTGGTTGCCTCATCGGAACCGACGCAGCATGAAGCAACTTGCTGCATGACCTCACATCGCAGCCCTCACAGCTCCTAATCAGAACCAAAGCATTGTGACACAACATGTTGCAGGACCTTGCATCACAGTCCTTGCAGCTCCTCATTGAAACCGACACAGCATGATGCAACTCAATGCAGGACCTTGCATTGCAGCCCTTGCAGCTCCTCACTGGAACCAATGCAGAGTGATGGAACTCAACACAGGACTTCGTATCTCACTGCACAGCCCCTGACCAGGACTGATCAGGACCGAAGCCAAGCAACGCAAAAGCATTACATCAAGAACAGATGAACTGTGCTTTGTTGTTCTAGCAACCCGTAGGTCTAGAGACAGTGATGGCTGCAAAGAGCATGCATTTGCAGCAGTCCTGGACCAACACTAGGCTCCGAGCACAAGTGGGCTCAAAATATTTAGTTTGCCATCCACTGTCAGCTAGTACTCCAATCTTTTGAAAACGTTGTCATTTTGCATTACAGCCTGATCAAAGGCTTTTTAAATGCTAATCCAGTACCACGACCTTCCAATCCTTTAAGTGTAGAGAGGTAGCCATTATGCCCTCATATTCTGCAGCAGTGCATCCGATGGTTCCTAAACCACCTATTGTTTTCCTATCTGGGATGAGCGTACCAAAGGCACCAATTGTTTTCCAGTGTGGGAGTAGCCTCCCTAAGCCACTTATAATTTCCCTGTGTAGGAGGAGCGTTGCTAAGCTAACTATTGTTTTCCTGTCTGTGGAGAAGCACTTTGAACAGAAGTGGCCAATTGTGGTTTCCATGATTATTTGAGGAATGAAAGTTATATTTGTTGTATATTTCTAGAATCCCATCTAATTTTTAGCTTAAATATTTTGAGGCAGACAAAGAAAAGCATACCAAAACATTTGCAAGAGTCAAAATACCCCTTGCATATATGTAACTGCATTTTTTTTTATTTTGCGGGTGCAAATACACCATTAAAACATTACGTGTGTCTGTTCCATGTTAATGTCAAGCATTTCCTGTACGCAGGAAGAATTTCTTCCAGGGAATCAGTTGTGTGCCAGCAGTACATACTTCTATAAGTGCAAGGGTCCAAAGAATGTCTTAGCAGCCCACTGTAATTGCTGCTGAATGGGAGAGTAGATCGCTAAAAAGGATGCATAATTGTCATTCCACGTCATGCCTCTTTCTTCCACCACCACCATTCCATTAATTTTTTTTTACCTCATTCATCGGTTTTTCATTTGTCACTGTTTCCTGTCTTTGGCTTCCTTGTTCTTCCTTCCTTTTCTGCCATTGTCTCTCTTGCTCTGTGTCCAAACCCGATGAAGAAACAAAATGTTCAAGTTCCCCAAATTGAGCGCCAGTGCCCACTATCTACAACCTAGGGCAAACAAAGCAAACATAAGGGGATGATGGACGGAGTGCTGAAACTTTTCAAACACTCACCCCCAGTCACAGATCTGGGTTGAATCCATCATCATTCTTTAGCTCACTTTGCCACCCCAGTTCAGACAAAGCTATATGCATATCAGTCTTGACCCTGTGCCTCATGGGAACAGTCCAGACCGAACTGCCAAGCCATGTCTTCCCTGGACCGGAATCAAGCATCCTGGGACCGGTTTTGGGCTAACAGCCCTCATCAGCCAGGCTAGCTTGAATCCAGTGGCAAAGTGAGCAAGGGACCCACGTCTGGGCATACCCTGCCAACTTAGGGCAAACAAAGCAAACATTAGGAGCTGATGGACGGAGTGCTGAAACTTTTCAAACACTCACCCCCAGTCACAGATCTGGGTTGAATCCATCATCATTCTTTAGCTCACTTTGCCACCCCAGTTCAGACAAAGCTATATGCATATCAGTCTTGACCCTGTGCCTCATGGGAACAGTCCAGACCGAACTGCCAAGCCATGTCTTCCCTGGACCGGAATCAAGCATCCTGAGACCGGTTTTGGGCTAACAGCCCTCATCAGCCAGGCTAGCTTGAATCCTGTGGCAAAGTGAGCAAGGGACCCACGTCTGGACATACCCTGCCAACTTAGGGCAAACAAAGCAAACATAAGGAGATGATGGACGGAGTGCTGAAACTTTTCAAACACTCACCCCGTCACAGATCTGGGTTGAATCCATCATCATTTTTTAGCTCACTTTGCCACCCCAGTTCAGACACAGCTATATGCAAATCAGTCTTGACCCTGTGCCTCATGGGAACAGTCCAGACCGAACTGCCAAGCCATGTCTTCCCTGGACCGGAATCAAGCATCCTGGGACCGGTTTCGGGCTAACAGCCCTCATCAGCCAGGCTAGCTTGAATCCAGTGGCAAAGTGAGCAAGGGACCCACGTCTGGGCATACCCTGCCAACTTAGGGCAAACAAAGCAAACATAAGGAAATGATGGACGGAGTGCTGAAACTTTTCAAACACTCACCCCAGTCATAGATCTGGGTTTAATCCATCATCATTCTTTAGCTCACTTTGCCACCCCAGTTCAGACACAGCTATATGCAAATCAGTCTTGACCCTGTTCCTCATGGGAACAGTCCAGACCGAACTGCCAAGCCATGTCTTCCCTGGACCGGAATCAAGCATCCTGGGAACGGTTTCGGGCTAACAGCCCTCGTCAGCCAGGCTAGCTTGAATCCAGTGGCAAAGTGAGCAAGGGACCAATGTCTGGGCATACCCTGCCAACTTAGGGCAAACAAAGCAAACGTAAGGAGATGATGGACAGAGTGCTGAAACTTTTCAAACACTCACCCCCAGTCACAGATCTGGGTTGAATCCATCATCATTCTTTAGCTCACTTTGCCACCCCAGTTCAGACACAGCTATATGCAAATCAGTCTTGACTCTGTGCCTCATGGGAACAGTCCAGACCGAACTGTCAAGCCATGTCTTCCCTGGACCGGAATCAAGCATCCTGGGGCCGGTTTCGGGCTAACAGCCCTCATCAGCCAGGCTAGCTTGAATCCAGTGGCAAAGTGAGCAAGGGACCCACGTCTGGGCAGACCGTGCCAACTTAGGGCAAACAAAGCAAACATAAGGAGATGATGGACGGAGTGCTGAAACTTTTCAAACACTCACCCGCAGTCACAGATCTGGGTTGAATCCATCATCATTCTTTAGCTCACTTTGCCACCCCAGTTCTAGACACAGCTATATGCAAATCAGTCTTGACCCTGTGCCTCATGGGAAAAGTCCAGACCGAACTGTCAAGCCATGTCTTCCCTGGACCGGAATCAAGCATCCTGGGGCCGGTTTCTGGCTAACAGCCCTCATCAGCCAGGCTAGCTTGAATCCAGTGGCAAAGTGAGCAAGGGACCCACGTCTGGGCAGACCCTGCCAACTTAGGGCAAACAAAGCAAACATAAGGAGATGATGGACGGAGTGCTGAAACTTTTCAAACACTCACCCCCAGTCACAGATCTGGGTTGAATCCATCATCATTCTTTAGCTCACTTTGCCACCCCAGTTCTAGACACAGCTATATGCAAATCAGTCTTGACCCTGTGCCTCATGGGAACAGTCCAGACTGAATTGCCAAGCCATGTCTTCCCTGTACCGGAATCAAGCATCCTGGGACCGGTTTTGGGCTAACAGCCCTCATCAGCCAGGCTAGCTTGAATCCAGTGGCAAAGTGAGCAAGAGACCCACGTCTGGGCATACCCTGCCAACTTAGGGCAAACAAAGCAAACATAAGGAGATGGCAAAGTGAGCTAAAGAATGATGATGGATTCAACCCAGATCTGTGACTGGGGGTGAGTGTCTGAAAAGTTTCAGCACTCCGTCCATCATCTCCTTGTGTTCACTATCTACAACCAGTGCTACAAATTATCTCTCTATGCCAGGTACACAGCTGTGTGCATCTATTTGTGAATAAAAAGTCTAGCAAAATATGTGCCTACCACATTTGCCACCCCAGTTCTAGACACAGCTATATGCAAATCAGTCTTGACCCTGTGCCTCATGGGAACAGTCCAGACCGAATTGCCAAGCCATGTCTTCCCTGTACCGGAATCAAGCATCCTGGGACCGGTTTTGGGCTAACAGCCCTCATCAGCCAGGCTAGCTTGAATCCAGTGGCAAAGTGAGCAAGAGACCCACGTCTGGGCATACCCTGCCAACTTAGGGCAAACAAAGCAAACATAAGGAGATGGCAAAGTGAGCTAAAGAATGATGATGGATTCAACCCAGATCTGTGACTGGGGGTGAGTGTCTGAAAAGTTTCAGCACTCCGTCCATCATCTCCTTGTGTTCACTATCTACAACCAGTGCTACAAATTATCTCTCTATGCCAGGTACACAGCTGTGTGCATCTATTTGTGAATAAAAAGTCTGGCAAAATATGTGCCTACCACATTTTAGCCACATCTCTGCGTGCTAATTTTGCCCTTGGGGCATATGTAGCTTAAAGTCGAAAATTGTGCTCTGGGAGTTCATTGTGTGTATGCACCTAGCTTATTTGTGAAACTTCTGATGTGCAAAATGTAGTTTGATCCTCATCTACACTCATCACACATCTACACCGGAAAATGTATCTTTCTGATGAGCATTAAAACTCTGTGAATACCTAAAGTAAAACACTGCGGCTCCGTTTATCTTTTTGTTGTGGTCAACAACATTGTTGATCTATCACATTGCACCGCCATATATTACACCTAGCTTGAGGGCCACCCACTTCCTCAATCTCACTTGGCAGTACACTGCATTCTAGTTCCTTGCTTTATTACTTTCTCCTATAATGCGAGAAGAACAAACTGATTGCCTGCTCACTTAATTTCTTCTTGCAAAAGACAATATGGTCTTTGCACAACACTGTAAAAAATAGGAATGCTGTGAGCACTTACTAATGATTGCACAGGAACACAGAAATGGATTGACTCAGCCGAATAAATGCTCTACTCTTTCTTTGTGTGCAATGCTCTGATTCACTAATGGCAAAGGCAGACAGAAAAGAAAAGCTTTTAAACTAAGTTTCTCATTAAACTGCAGAAAAGCAGTGGTTTAGGCGTAAATGGATTTGTTTTCTTCTGGACCAATTCTTGCTTTAGCAATGTGATGTCTTTTAATTGCAAATTCAACTCTAAGACGAAACGTAGTCATTAAAATTGAGCAGCCTGTACCTATTTGCTGAAACGAAAAGGTACCTTTAACAGAGGAGAACTAATTCGAGACGTAGAATTCTTGCATTAGGTTTGCGACATAAGAACTCGGTGTGCCTCCATTAAAGTGTTGCAAAAGGTGAACAATCATCTCTTCCAGAAATCCATATTTTTAATTGTGAAAAAATAATTTATTTGGCTTTGCTTCAAAAAAAGATGTGAGGAGGAAGATCGAGTGTTGAATCCCGAGCACTGAATCTGTGACATTCAATTATATTCACTGTAGTTCATTGTCACAGACAAGTAAAGAAAATTGCTAGTTTTAAAATTGTCTTTAGGATGTCATTCAATGATTTGCAACTTAACTTAAAGGCACTAACCATTCAGCATCGGCTGCAATGACATCACCAGAGGGTAGATTTAATAAGTGTTTATGCAGCATAGCAAACAAAGTTGCTTTGCTGAGTTGTGTGAAAAGGTGAGAGCAGGACATCACCATATCTACTGATATATGGCGCTGTTTTTCTGTCTCCTCTAGTGTTATATCCCTCATAGAGGCCCTAATGTAGACCAGTTCATACATGCCCTAAAATGGACATACTCGTATTTGCCCTAATATGGTCATATTCGTACTTGCCCTATTATGGTCATAGGCGCATATGCACTATTACAGTCATAACCGTACATGTCCTATTATAGTCATGATTCCTTATATAGGCATGATATTTCACCTACATCAGTCCCAGCTAGTACACAACGAGCTCTGAGGGCTGAACGTTATCTATCCTGTGGTTTTGAATACAGCAGGGTTTTTCTCAAACACAGGCCCACACTGTACTCATCAATTATGCATGGCTCTCTAGGAATACACCACTTGCATATTATGTATGTACAAAGTTCACCCCTGACGTGTTCCTCATGTCCAATACAAACCATACTGAGGACCGAGACTCTTTAGGGTATAAATACACCACATCTTGCCCCGGTAAGAAAGAGGGAACCGAGACTTCCATGCTGACACACTGACCAGAGACGCTGAGGCTCCTGCATGCAGTCGCTCCAGCTGACAGCGGTCTAACACAGCCCTTGCGGGGTGTCCAACTTGAGACCAGGACGGTGTCCCACACTCTCTCTATTCAGGTATGGGGGTTCGACTAAATCCTAGAAGGATTCTTGGCTCTTAGGCTTTAGATACACACATATGCTAGGTACACTCAGGTACATCTAGTTAGGCATCGTGGGAGTACGCACACTTGCATAATGCTTTTATATTCATGTATGTATTCATGATTATCGCAATATGGTAGAACTGTTCTATCCCTTTGCTTTTATCGTACTGCTGATAATATATCTCTGCTATTGTCTGCTGGTTGCCGCAGCACATATATTTTACACTAGAATACCAACTGTTCAATAAATACTTATTGAAACGCTCAACTGTTTATTCTGTGTAACTCTCTGAGACAAACCGAATAAGTAAGCACGAGTGACTGGGCGAAAGGTAGTACATTGTTTCCACGATTCTGAGGAATTTGGGTTGTCATGATCTAAGGTTGCCAGGAACTAATCTCTCCCCGATAAGAGGAGATTCTAGTTGCACTGTGAGCTAGCTAATGCAAACCAGGCTAACATATACAGTGGGGGTGCACGGAGTCAGTCTGCCACCACGCCCGCAGTATATGTTATCCAAACGCGCAGGTCCTGCAGGGGTACTATAGGAACTACACGACATGGTGCCGCCAACGTTGGTTGGGTACTTATTTAACAGTAGAATCTGAGTAGTTCAGTCGTGCTATTCTCAGAGAACCTACTCACAAAACCCCAGAGACGTCTGGAGTTGGTGGGCACAAAATCCGTCACGGCTGAGTAGTACTAGAATACTATTTATTGGCTGTTGGTTATTCAAGCTTGAAGGACATATAGCTCCTACAATTGTGCATTTACTCCTTATCTTAAAATTTCCTTAAACACCCTTCTTCCACTTAAAATGGTGGAAGAAGCAGAAGCAACAAGGAGAGTTGAAACAGACCTCTTCGGTTTAGGAGAAGAAGACCCTGAAGATGCAATACAAATTGCACCAAATTACAGAAGGGCAGTCACCATAAAACTTCTAGAACATGGCTTAAGAGCCAGGGGTGGTAAAGTAATTTTCGTGATTGAGGCACACAAATCCAATAAAACAGAGGTGTTCTATTCATGGGTTACATTCCCAGCAGCGAATCCAGTTACAGATGTATTTCACTACCACCTAGAAGGTGAAACACCAGCGGGCTATACTCCTTTTGAGGAGTTAGAGGTTCCGCTCACTTACCAGGAGCATAATTACTGGTTTAAAGGCGCCCTACCCCACGTACGAGGAAGAGCAAGATTAGGCCCGCTCGGAGGAGCAGGAGCCACATGGCCCATATTAGCGGCATACACACCACATCCTGACATTGGCACAATGCCACAGCCAGACTTACTCGTACAACACAGAGATTTAATTAAAATCTACAGAAACCTCACACAATTTGTGATGAGGACTTTAACAGTTCAACCTGCACCAGCTGCAGCACAAGATACTCCAGTCCAGAGTACAGTTAATAAAATTACTCCACAAACATTACACGCAGTAATGGGCAAAATGCCAGCAAAACGCGAGCAAATAACATTCTGGATAGCTCAGAAAATAACTCAGCTTGAGGCAGTATTTCCGAATACTACCACCTATGAAAAACACGGAATTCTAACAATCTGCTTCCCCATGGGGATAACACCACAACTAGAGGATTGCACCTCTTGGGGTTCAGTCTTTGCTGCCATATATACCAGAACACATGGTATCCCGTCCTTAGCAGTAGTACCTGACGTATTGAGACAGATACAAAATGAGTACGGAGCAGAACCTGCCCTTAACTTAGGGATGAAGTTACTAAATAACTTTGACCAGGTATCAGCCATAATACTAGCTAACATTAAGGGGGAAGCAGCTTCAGTGGCAATCCGCCAATGCCTCAGGGAGTTCAGTCCAGTAGAACAACAACACGAACTACCCAAAATAATTGAAACTGCATATGCAGAACTAGGCAGAGACAGTCTAGGTGGGAAAGCATTAAAACCACAACTGGTGGGCAGTCCTGAAAAGGACACTACAAAGCAGACACCTACTTCTTCTAAAAAGAAGTGTGAAAATAAAAAACAACAAAAGTCTGAGGACACCAGATCTCAATCTAGGGGTAGGTCTCCACAACAGGAGCCCTCTGAAAGGAGGTATAACCTCAGGAATAGGGATAATATTAAAAAACCTGACAGGTATCAGGATACTGATACTCGTTCCTCTCGTTCCTTTCAGGGTTCGTCAAGAAACTCCGAGAGGGAAGGACGGTCAGAACACAGACAAGAGGAGCGTACAAAGTCCAGAGACACGCAACGCGCTGCGTACTACGCACCTAAAAAAGAGGATGAACAAAAACAGAAACCTCAGTTCAAAAGATGAAGGTAGCAGGTCTCAAGATAAGACATGCCCAGAATTCTGAGGACACAGCTTCTGAACGGGGAATGGGCTCTGAAGATGCTAGACAGCGCAGCAGAAGTAACGATAGCTCACCAGAACCTGAAGGAATTTCTGGTGACAGCGGAGTTGAGTGAGTATATCACGGTGGAAACACCTGATACTCGGGTAAGCGCCCCACATAAGTTACATGAGATAACACTCCGGATGGAGGGGGACAGGCCCAGAAAAGTTAAAGGTCTATTTTGGGAAAATTTGTCATCTGGTTATGACATCCTATTAGCAGAGCAAGACAGGCCGCCAGCATTCGTCATGGAGTGCCCAAAGGGAGAAAAGATAATTTTTCCAGCATTTTCCGACCTCGTTCCCATACATCTTAAACATGCATATGCGCAGGAGTGGGCGGTTGCCCTAGCTCCGGCATTGTACAAAAATCATGCTGGTTGGGATGAGGATTCAACCGACCACGTGATCCCGTTAAAAGTTTCCTCAAATGCTCAAAGGCAATACCCTATAAAGCAGGAAGCTAAAAACAAGTCAGGGAGATCTTAGATCAACTTGAATACCAGGGGGTGATAGAAAATTGCACTTCACCTATGAACAATCCTTTGTTCCCCGTAGCCAAACCTGACAACACATATCGTCTAGTTTTAGATTAGAGACATTTAAACACTTGCACAAAGACATTTGCAGTTCAAAATGCACACAGTGCCGCATTAATGAATAACATTGTGCGACAAAAATACAAAACACTTGATATCTCAAATGGATTTTTCTGCCAAAATATAGCACCTGAAAGCAGGTATCTGACCGCATTCAGTGTGTTAACGCCCCAACGACACCAGATCTCAATCCAGGGGTAGGTCTCCACAACAGGAGCCCTCTGAAAGGAGGTATAACCTCAGGAATAGGGATAATATTAAAAACCTGACAGGTATCAGGATACTGATACTGCTCCTCTCGTTCCTTTCAGGGTTCGTCAAGAAACTCCGAGAGGGAAGGACGGTCAGAACACAGACAAGAGGAGCGTACAAAGTCCAGAGACACGCAACGCGCTGCGTACTACGCACCTAAAAAAGAGGATGAACAAAAACAGAAACCTCAGTTCAAAAAGATGAAGGTAGCAGGTCTCAAGATAAGACATGCCCAGAATTCTGAGGACACAGCTTCTGAACGGGGAATGGGCTCTGAAGATGCTAGACAGCGCAGCAGAAGTAACGATAGCTCACCAGAACCTGAAGGAATTTCTGGTGACAGCGGAGTTGAGTGAGTATATCACGGTGGAAACACCTGATACTCGGGTAAGCGCCCCACATAAGTTACATGAGATAACACTCCGGATGGAGGGGGACAAGCCCAGAAAAGTTAAAGGTCTATTTTGGGAAAATTTGTCATCTGGTTATGACATCCTACTAGCAGAGCAAGACAGGCCGCCAGCATTCGTCATGGAGTGCCCAAAGGGAGAAAAGATAATTTTTCCAGCATTTTCCGACCTCGTTCCCATACATCTTAAACATGCATATGCGCAGGAGTGGGCGGTTGCCCTAGCTCCGGCATTGTACAAAAATCATGCTGGTTGGGATGAGGATTCAACCGACCACGTGATCCCGTTAAAAGTTTCCTCAAATGCTCAAAGGCAATACCCTATAAAGCAGGAAGCTAAAAAACAAGTCAGGGAGATCTTAGATCAACTTGAATACCAGGGGGTGATAGAAAATTGCACTTCACCTATGAACAATCCTTTGTTCCCCGTAGCCAAACCTGACAACACATATCGTCTAGTTTTAGATTAGAGACATTTAAACACTTGCACAAAGACATTTGCAGTTCAAAATGCACACAGTGCCGCATTAATGAATAACATTGTGCGACAAAAATACAAAACACTTGATATCTCAAATGGATTTTTCTGCCAAAATATAGCACCTGAAAGCAGGTATCTGATCGCATTCAGTGTGTTAACGCCCCAACGGCAATTTTGCCGACTCCCCCAAGGGTATAAGAATAGCCCGGGGTTGTTTTCAGCAAGGGTAACAGAGTTACTCCAAAATTTGGATGAAGAAGCATTGTCCTATGTGGATGATATTTATCTGACGGACGATGACTTACCGAGGCAGTTGACCAGGGTGAGCACCATTATTATGGGATTCGCCTCTGAGGGCTATAAATTTAACTTTAAAAAATCAAAGATTGCCCATCTCAGTGTCCTGTTTTTAGGATACGAGCTGTCAAGTGAGGGAAAAAGCCTGGCAGCTAACTTTTTAGAAAAGTGTGCGCTGCTCCAACCTCCAAAATCATAAATAAATTTACAATCAATTCTGTGATTCCTAATTTTTTTTCGAACATACATTTTGGATTACGCAGAAAGAGTAAAACCTTTCTACGACTTAATAAAACCTGATTTTTCAGTCAGACAATGGACACAGGAACATACAAACATCCTGTGTTCCCTACAGGAAGACATGATAGCTTCTAAACATTTACAGACACGCGTAAACGCACAGAACTTAGTGATCCGAGTAATAGCGGGTCAATGCGGGTACACTTATTTAACTTTTAATGAAGGTGAAACAGTACCAATCGCATACAAATAACACCTGTACACAAATGCGGAAATGCGTTTTACTTCAACAGAAAAAATCCTGACAGCAGTGCAGAGAAAGAGCTCTGACTCAGGGAAAGCGCATAATTGTCGTGACCCCAGTACCAGCTTTAGAAGCTGTTACAAAAGCTAGCATTCCGAATGCTAAAGCCTTACATCCAAGATGGATACAATGGGCTAATTCTCTTACTGCAACGGATGTTGAATACAGATTTGATCCAAGTTTAAAAACACATGCATTCCTGCAATACGAACAAAAATACTCTCTACCAAATGAAATTTTGCCTCTAGATCAGTTTGAATACATTATTTACACTGACGGTTCTGCTCAACCAGCCACAGGAAGCAAGCAAGCTTACAGCGCGGCGTGTGCGATTGTTAAAGGTCGCATGCACGATGGAAAGTTCCATCCGAGTTGCACTAAAACGCAATCTCTAGGAGACTGCACGGCTAAGTTGGCAGAACTCAAAGCACTGATACTGGCACTTATAAATACGGATCACGAATTCCCCACACTGATTGTGTGTGATTTCTTTTACGGTGTACAGTTGTACAATGAATATCTACATAATTGGGAACAAAACGGGTTCAAAGATGCAAAAGGTGGCACAATTAAGCATAAAATGCTATGGGAACAGGTAGTGGAGTTGAGAAACGAACTACCAAGGGCTCACTTGATAGATGCACTGAGTCATCAGCGTGATGGCGTTCACGTTGAAGGGAATTCATTGGCAGATGAAGCCGCCAAGGGGGCTGTACGCACTGTGTCCGTAGCTGCAATCACTCGTTCAAGAACGAGAATAGACGGCGAGATAATGGTAGCTGTCAATGCTTCGCGCAAGTGCAGCACAGCAGTACCAAAGACATTTCCACTCAAGTACTCCTACAAGTTAGATGCACAAAACATTCCATATGCTCAGATTCCTGGAGTGGGGGAAAGAGTAATACCAAATATGGATCGTAGGCGAGGCTTAATTGTGGCAGTACACGAAGGGAAAGGTTCTGTACATAAGGGACTTAGGGAGACTGTTTCTTTGTTGAAAGAACGCTACTGGTGGCCCGTGATGAGAAGGCAGATTAGAGACTATGTCTGGAACTGCGACATCTGCAAGCAGATGGGAGGATCTAGCACAACAAGTCCAGTACAGATACCATTATTAGACAGCATTAGGTTGTCTGTTCGTGTACGTCCAGCTCAAGTTTCCTCAAGATCTGGCCTCAGCGCTCGGCTGACGCTCGAACTGTTATAAAAGATTTGCGATTCTTTATCGGCACATACGCAGTTGGCACGTTACATTCTAACCATGGTCCGGCATTTAGCTCTCGGGCTTACAAAGAGGCCATGGAAGGAATGGGTGTAGCATTGCGGTACTCCTCTCCGTACCATCCCGAGGGAAATTCTGTTGTGGAGAGGAAAAACCGAGACTTAAAGCAATCTTTAACAGCTAGGGTATTAGGCAAGGGCGGTAGATGGGTCGATCACCTTTGTGGGGTACAGCGCGCGATCAATAATCAGCCAAGAAGCTCTCTAGGGGGTGTCACTCCTTACGAGGTCCTATTTGGGACAAGAATGTGGGTACCTGATCTTGGTTGTGAAGGCGCAGTGGCGGATGAAAAAACCATTTGATATCCATGATCGTTTGGCTGTTTTACAGGATCTAAATGAATCCAGAACACAACAAAGTAACATGCTCCAGAAACAGACCGCCACTGAGGAAGTCAAGGCAGTAAAGGCAAGACCTATCTGGATCCCAAAAATCGGGGATCTGGTCAGAGAGAAGATTGCTGACAAGAAAGAATTTGGGCCATCCTACAGAAAGCCTGTACCGGTCCTAGCAATCCAAGGCACAAGAACAGTACTGTTGCCGCCTCTTGCCGGAAAAAAGGAGAAAAGATTTGTCTCAATTGACTTAATCAAACCACACTATGTAGCCGTTACTAAACAGTAGGCCTCATGGACTCCACAGTAGCAGACGCCCTCCTCTCGCTACAATCCAAGAAGTTCAAACAGAAAGACTCATCACGTTTGAAGAGCCACCTGTACGGAATGAAGGACTAAGCAACAATGCTATGGAACTCGTTCCACTTCAACAAGAAATTAATCTTCAAAATGAAAATCAACTTAACAACCAAGTTGCAATCAGACCGCCTACAGACATCTACGTCAACATGCCTCGTCAAGAGCAAAATCCGATTTCAACAAATCCCGATGCAATTCCAACAATTGATCGAACTGCTTCAGGCTATTTCATGAACTTTGATACGTTTTCACTGGATCCAAGCGAGCCAGAAACGACGCCAGCCAAAAAATCACTCAAACAGAAACTCACTGACTTTTTAAACTTTTTTAGAAAGACTTACCTGGTGTCACCTTGGATAGAACTATGGTATATCACTGGGATTTTATTTTTCATTTTCTGGCTAGGTTTAATAATAACTTTTAGTATGCCTATTAATGGACGATACCTCCAGCAAAGCTCAACAGCCCAAAGAGTCGATTTGATTTTAAAACCACACCAGTCTTCACATCGTGAACCAAGAGACTTGTCTTCAGTGAACATCACAGCAGTTCCTATACCGGATGGTATAGTATGGGACAAGATTGATTTTGATGTATTCGGTCCGACTGAACTTTTAAAGCTTAAACATGTATTTAAAAATTCTTTAAGTGATATCATTACCTCCAGTGCATTTTCTGATGATTGGGACACTGATACTGTGAACAATTTAATGTCTGATTTAGAAAACACTGCCACATTTCCGAACAATGAAATGTTAGAAGGTACTTCAGACTATGATACATTGTACTGTTATCAGCAATATGGTCATCATTTCTTACACAAGTCTATGACACCTAGAAATGTATTTGAGTACCACCAGTGGGAACACTGCCCAACACCACCGAAAGGTAGTTTGCAAGCATTTGCACAGAAATTCACATACTTCTCAGGGTTTAACACATCTGACCCGAAGTCATTTTATTATAAAGTGACGAAAATTTCAGCTCAGAAAATTATGTTAACAAACACCAAACATATTTACTCTGCATCCTTTATGAACCAGTTGTCAAAACAGGGTTTCAATCTATGGAGAGACACAATAGATTCAAAATCGATCTGGGGTTCTAGGGACTGGCAAGTCCAGGGAATAGAAGCACTTTTTAGAGCATGCCTCATTCCACAGTAAATATTATTTCTGAATGAAACTGTGCAACAAACAACCTGTCTTGGATTAGCAAAAGGCAAGGAAATGAACACACCGGGGTTTCCAACACCATCGCAGATGGGTGGGGGGCAGAATTCAACTACACATGGGGTGAGATTAGATGACATTTTCCAGTACAACAGATCAGATCCTGATTGGACAGAATGGCTGGTTTGGCCCATTGACACAAACAAATGTCAGCAGAGATTTATGAATACAACCGAAGGGTTTAGTATCCATAGGCCAGACCCACTCTATGTACAGAGACATCACCCGGGGATAGTGATATCATATAGTGTTGGGAAGTTGTGCCTTGATTGGCTAGAGATCTCAACACTCACAGAAGTAAAACATCATTTGACCTTACTCACACCTGATGTGGATCTTGGGGACTTCTTATTAGGCCCAAGGAAAACACGTCAGAAACGTTTCATATTTGCAGGCCTTTATGCCTATTATAATGAAAACTGGAAAATATCCCAACAAGAGGCCGCAGAAACAATACGAGAAATAGACCGTATTAACTTAGAAAAGGCATTAGCTGTAGTGTATAATGGGTTAACTACTTTGACCTCCAGGATTTACTCCTTAAGCAACATTGTGTCTTCGGCAATCGACATATTAGAACAAGATCTGGCCTTGTTACAACACGGGCAATCTCAGCTACGTTCTATTATGATGTTCAGCTGGACGCTGCAATCTTTGCGTGCAGGCTATGTGCCCTGGCGTTTTATAAACACCACGTCTCTGTTTTCAGAATACAATCTAACTGATAAACAGACAGAAATGGCACAAAGGGGAGCCAAATATACAATGCTGCGTATTGAGAAACTGGAAAGGTTACCATTCACTGTAGCCGAATCACCATCAACAGAATGGATAATTCAAGCCAAATCACTCTGCCGGTCACTACGTTCCTGTTTCAATATTGCCTTGAGCAGAGGCAGGCAGGCAAATATGAAAAATGGGTAAGGGATACAGCAAGGAAACTTGGGAGTTGCCATATAGATATCGATGCCGGAATGGGGATCGAGAAGTGTATCTGAGTGGTACAAACTGCAAGAACGCTTTAAGCGGTTCTCTCATGAGTCAGGATATTTCTCTACACGGAGCCTGCAGTGGTTCAGTAGCGAACCTGTCTTGTCACATGTCAGGGACCCCAGCGGCCATGATCACGCCGGTTTTCCAGCTACTCTCGAATGGGAGTTACTTAATGCTAAATGATCAAGGTTGCTGTGGGATGCTTCCGGGCATCGCTTATCTGGTCACTGTTAACTCCAGGGTTACTTGCTGTATGCAAGTATAGTTTCCACCACTGAACACAGTCAGGGAGGCGCCGCTATGGCCTTCACTGAATGTTTCTTTCATACAATTTGATACTCTGAGCAGATTGAAAGCCATGCTTTTACAGCAACCCGTGCCCTTAACCTCCGCTCGAGAAACCTATGAACTTCAAGTTCAAGGACCTCGACTGAGATACAGGCCCTTATACGTACAAACTGCCCCTTTCATTTCGTAGAAATGGTGGGACGTATCTTCAATATGTCTGATACGAGCGGTATTGTACACCTATTTAAGACCATAGGGTCAGGACTGTTAAGCACCTTTCAGACAGTCCTCGGAGTAATCCCAAATTTTATACACTCCGTATTGGGAAGCGTATTTGGAGGATTCCCGCTTATCCTATTGCTGGTTGCAGGGGTCCTCTTCATAATACTACTGCTACGCAATGGACGGCCCAATTCCTGAGGGAATGGCGAACACGCTCCTGGAGCGGACATACCGGGAACGCATGGTACAACTTCTGGGCATTCCTTGCCTGCGAGATCTCAATGCCTCCTTGTTTCTATCGTTTAGACCAGTCTGGGTAGACTGCATCTTACCTGTTCTTCTATGCCTGTTCTGCAGAGAAGAATGCACGTTGGATCTTTGTCTAACATTTCCATCAGATGCGCCTCCAGACACGGATGCAATGCTGGACCCCGTAAAGGCCCATGCTCTGCGTTGTCCCCAGCGGCTTCCAATTCTGATGAATGCATTCCTGGAGAATCCACAGGTGCTGTTTGCTCCTGCTGGGTTAGGTGACTCCTCCACAGACACCCAGGTAACAGCTGCCGCACAAGCTACCGCAGCATCGACTGTTGGCAGTGCTAGATTCCATCTATGTGCGATTGACGTTCTCTGTGAAGCGTTGGATTTGTCGTCTGCAGCAGCTAACACCGATAATACTGTGCTTCCCAGCCAGGACGCTTAATCTTGAATTGGCTCATCGTGTCCTGGGAAAGAATTCGGCTTCTTCACTCGCTTCAAAACAAACGATCTAAATTTGGAACATTTTTACATTGACACTTTCGCTTGAGAAAAGCATGGCCTTCTCCTGCTTATGGTAATGGAACTTTTATAGAGAGACAATATTGACTTTTTTCAAGTGGCAACTAGAAATAGCTGAATTTAAAAAAAAATTAAACACCTCGTTTTTAAACGATTTTTCAAAAACCATGTTTTTACTTGCCTTTAAAAATATTTTAAATTGTCCAGATTTTTAAGTATGGTCATTTTTATCCAATTCGGAAGAGGAGTGGGTGTTATATCCCGCATAGAGGCCCTAATGTAGACCAGTTCATACATGCCCTAAAATGGACATACTCGTATTTGCTCGAATATGGTCATATTCGTACTTGCCCTGTTATGGTCATAGCCGCATATGCCCTATTACGGTCATAACCGTACATGTCCTATTATAGTCATGATTCCTTATATAGGTATGATCTTTCACCTACATCGGTCCCAGCTAGTACACAACGAGCTCTGAGGGCTGAACGTTATCTATCCTGTGGTTTTGAATACAGCAGGGTTTTTCCCAAACACAGGCCCACACTGTACTCATCAATTATGCATGGCTCTCTAGGAATACACCACTTGCATAATATGTATGTACAAAGTTCACCCCTGACGTCTTCCTCATGTCCAATACAAACCATACTTAGGACCGAGCCTCTTTAGGGTATAAATACACCGCATCTTGCCCCGGTAAGAAAGAGGGAACCGAGACTTCCATGCTGACACACTGACCAGAGACGCTGAGGCTCCTGCATGCAGTCGCTCCAGCTGACAGCGGTCTAACACAGCCCTTACGGGGTGTCCTACTCGAGACCAGGACGGTGTCCCACACTCTCTCTATTCAGGTATGGGGGTTCGACTAAATCCTAGAAGGATTCTTGGCTCTTAGGCTTTAGATACACACATATGCTAGGTACACTCAGGTACATCTAGTTAGGCATCGTAGGAGTACGCACACTTGCATAATGCTTTTATATTCATGTATGTATTCATGATTATCGCAATATGGTAGAGCTGTTCTATCCCTTTGCTTTTATCATACTGCTGATAACATATCTCTGCTATTGTCTGCTGGTTGTCGCAGCACATATATTTTACACTAGAATAACAAATGTTCAATAAATACTTATTGAAACGCCCGACTGTTTATTCTGTGTAACTCTCTGAGACAAACCGAATAAGTAAGCACGAGTGACTGGGCGAAAGGTAGTACATTGTTTCCACGATTCTGAGAAATTTGGGTTGTCACGATCTAAGGTTGCCAGGAACTAATCTCTCCCCGATAAGAGGAGATTCTAGTGGCACTGTGAGCTAGCTAATACAAACCAGGCTAACATATACAGTGGGGGTGCACAGAGTCAGTCTGCCACCAAGCCCGCAGTATTTGTTATCCAAACGCGCAGGTCCTGCAGGGGTACTATAGGAACTACACAACACTATTACTGGTGCACTTTAGGGTACATGTTATGCCTGCCTCCAAGAGGCATAATTTTTTGATGCAACTAACTTTTATTATTCAATATGGATTTGTGGCACAAACCATGGGTTGCTAGAATTCTAGCAATTCTCCCTATGATCAATTGATATTTTTTGATGATTGTTTAATTTTAACCTTTTTTAACTGTGTATAATCTCATGTTCATGAATATTTGAAACATTTTAATAAAATATTTTTATACTGTGGAACTTTTTTATATTGTGGATGTATTGAGCCATTATTTAAATTTCCACAATAGTTTCTATTACGTTAATTAGTAAGTGGCTGCAATTTCCTAGCATGTCTAAAAAAAAGTGAATACCTTTGGTCAGTTCCTCCATGAGTCAAATTTCATATATGCGCAGATGTGGGACAAAGAGAAGAAAAACATGTCAAAAGAGAGCAAAAGTGCCCCATTTTATCATTGTACAAGTTATTTAACATTTAAAATTAAATTATGTGTACTTCTCGATTTACCACCCCCTGCAATATACGCACTTACAGCATATGTAAGGACAGAATTGCATTGCAAGAGCTTGAACAATTCTTTAAAATTCTTTTTTTGTGTTCACTTACTAAAAAATATAACAAAACTACATTTACATATTTATTGAAACGAGGTCGGCTCTCATTACTTCTCCTAATGTACTGGTGACTCCATACCCAAATTGATTCCTTTTCTGGACCCTAAGTGATTCCTTTTCTGGAATAAAAGAACTACAATCTTCCCTAAAGTCATGAAGAGAGGGTGTATAGGCAGTTTGTGACATAATGCAAAGCAGAACCATAAGAAATGTTAGTGGAGCTGGGAAGTGGGGTGGTGGGGGGCAGATAAGTTGTGAAGCTCTTATTTGTTTCCCATCCAAGCTGCAGCAGATAATTTTAGGAAACAAGTATGAAGGGCAAAGTTAAACCTCTGTATTTAGTGCTTCCTAGTTAATACAATTAGCTGCATCACAAAGGAACAGATCAGGCCTGCTTTTAATTACCAATCCCAATTGTGTGGTCCCCACTAAGTGGAGGGCCTGAGACAAAGAGTCCTGGCTGCCCTACTCTTGACGGTCCTGATGCAAAATATGTTTCTATTTAGTTCTACTGTTTTTCAGAATAAATGGCTGATTTCCACACACTGAGGGCCTGATTCAAAAAGTGCCTGAGAATTCGTGGTGGACGCCCCGCAGTCATGGGGGAGTCTCCGCACTCGGAGCAACATCTCTGCAATGAGAGTTCTCATTATGGAGATTCCGCCCCACGACTGCAGGGCCTCAGCCACGAGGGTGGAGGCCTTTTGTGAATCACGCCCTAAGTTTATAAAAAAGGGCAAGATTTATGGATAAAATATATGAAGGATGAGGGAGGAGCCTAAGCCTAACAGTACCAGGCACATCAGAGGGACAGGGAGATGGACGACAAAGAATGCTTACTACGTATGCCCTTAACTGCCGTTATTGCCTCAAAGACACATTCTGATTGGCAGATCAGCTCACTTTGTTCCACTTTGGGAACTAGATATAGCTATTTGCAACTCTGTTGATTGGTACCAGAAAGAAATCTCAAGCAGAATTTCTAAATCATCTCTCAAAAGTAAAGAGACAATATCCATAGAACATAAAACACTATTGGTTGTCTTTGTAATCAAATTAAAATAGATAGGGCATACAAGAGTAGACAAATATAATTTTGAAAGTCTGTTAGTATAACCCTTGGCTGTTTCTGCAACAGCATCTAAGGTAATCACTGAGAAGAATATGGCACAGAGTGAGTACTTAACACGCTATACCAGAGCTCTCATGGCATTAAAAAGAAGCATAAATGCCTTTTTGTTTTTGGTGTAGGCTGAGATTAAGGCTAGAACCTGTGAAGAGAAGTTTGATGATGCAAGAAAAAAAGTGAAATTGATAGTAAACCTTTTTTATTGACTCGCTAATTATTCTTAGACCCATATCTTTCAAAGTTTTTCACACATGTTCAGACAAAACAACGCAACACCAAAATAGAATCCGTTTATGTGCCATTGTAAAGAACCACCTTGGTATTACTCAACCATGCTGTGTTAGGTAAGCTGCTTGAGCAAACTTTTGTAAATGCTGGCCCTAGTCAGCTTCAGATGTAAGCATTAAACTTGCTCCATAAACTGTGTTGGGATGGGAAAGTCCCTTGCATGGTGACAGATGTGTACCCCTGCCCGAGCTCAACAGCTGCAAAGATATCTGGATCCCTGATGCTAGTTTTTGCTTTCATAGTAAAAAGACTCAAAACCCAGGTTCGACCCCATTACCTACTGCTTGCCCCGTGGCCCTCTGAAAGGGGTTCTGACAAAATGCCTCAGTTTTAACCCTGGGCAAAGCACTACGCTACGCTTGCGTAGTTTGCGAAGTTTGCGCTACTTCGCACTACGCGAATTGCACGTAGCACAGTGCAAACACGCGTAGCGTAGCGTAGCGTAGTGCAGCGGTCATTTTTTGCTTGCTCGCGGTCCTCAACGTCAAGTTGGCGACCGCGAGCAAGCAAAATGACATCCCGGCGAGACTTTTTCCTCGTTTGCGATCAGCAACATCAAGTTGACGATCGCGAGCGTGGAAAATAAACCTCCCGGCGAGATTCTCAACTCGGGAGGTCAGGTTTCTCATTGCGAGTGGTCGCGTATGCTCGCGACCGCTCGCGATGAGAAACTACCAGTCCGCGTTGAGAAAGCTGCCGCTCGAGTAAAAATCTACTCGAGCGGCAGTAAAAGACAGCTCGCACTGTGCAAGATGCCGTTTTCAATGATTGCACAGTGCGGACAAGCATCCGGCACTGTGCAATCATCGCGAACAGCGCACTACGCAGTTCGCGTAGTGCTACGCGTAGCTCGCGTAGTGCGAAGTGCACTTCGTGTAGCTTCGCGTAGTGCTACTTCCCAAACTACGCCCAGGGTTACTCAGTTTCTCTTAAATTTGACTTTATATCAGTATTTGCATTTAGCCTTAGACACAGGAAACCCTTTTTTTGGTGTAAATGTATTTTCTAATTCAATCTTTTTTACAAGTTTGTGCTAAGTTATTGTCTTGGGTGTCTTTTGTATATTTAGTCATACGTCACTTGAACATGATTGCTTCTTTTGACTGTTGCCATGGCTTGCATGGTTAGGTTATTGGATTAAACCACACCTAGCCACCAAAGCTCAGATTATGTACTCCAGAGCTTGAGTTGGGAACAAGAAAATATAAGATGGGCTACCAATTAGCTGAAATTGTGATGTCTTCTCTTCATCATGACGCTGAGAAGCAAGCATTCACTGATTTTCACCATCTTCTCCCTAGGTGATTAACCTTGCAAACGTAGATGGCCACAACTTCAGAAATACCTTCTTGAGCTGAATGTCTCCACTCAACTTATTCAGGAACCAAGCTGCTCAGACAATGACATATTCTAAGTACTAGCAAGGCTATATGTGAATCTTCTGTGAACTATGGTCCAAACATGAGCATGCTAATAAACACTGTTGCTTTTATGGGAGAATCAGAAGCAAGCATTGTGTGAAAGCTTCAGTTATTTAAGTTAATTATCTGCAATCTCCTGAAATGGAATAGGTTATCTTCAGACAAATGTGTGCAAAAAAGGATTGTTAGATTATAACACCCGCAGCCCAATAGAATCTTTTTCCTATCAAGCTATTTGTGCACCACAGTCAAACTTAGGCATACAAATGGCTTTTTAGATTCACCCATTTATGACTTCCAGTACATTTCTTCCAAGCGTAGGAGTAACCCAAGGAAGCAAATTTTGTGATTTTTGTTTATGATTACTTGAAATTGTATTTGTTGCATTATTTCACATTTTGTCTGAAAAGGAAAGTTTTGAGTTTCTTATTTTGGCACTGAATAAAACTATGGGGCTGAATATGATGCCGGTTGGACCGTCTTCCGTGGTCCTGTCGGAGGTGGTTGAACCACCGTGCTATAATCAGAAACGGTTGCTCCGACCGCCAGATTACGATGCATGCATATACAGAGAATTGCTACCACCGAGGTCTCTCCCACTCCACCTGGAAATTTCGACCGCGGTGGTGTCGGAAAGGACCAGTGGAGCTAGTCAGGGAGCTGACCTCCTTACGCATCGCCCGTCCAATTGCAATGCGCTTTTCAGATGAGCCGACAGTGGAGGTCCAACCACCTGATCTGAGCTGGCGGAAAGGGAGGGATATAAGGCCAAAACTTACCTGTACACAGCTCCTCATTTCCTGTGCTGACATGGAGCCTATCGCACACGTCCTGCATCTGATGTACCTGCTTGATGATGCCCAAAATCAACAACGTCGTGGATGCAACTGCCAGTAAATCTCACAAAAACCAGTGTACATGGAGTCCTCAGCAGAACAATGCCCTGTCATGGAAAAGCAGGGGCATAGCTTGGTCAGTATGAGTGGGGGGTGTGAGCAAAATGTTTCCAAGTAATCACGCTGGGACATCTTGCCAATACATATTTCATGAGAAGCTGGATATGAGGTGGTCTGAAGGAGCAGTAGAACTAGCGAGTAGTGCGAGTTGTGTAGCAGGGCTTGAAGTGGTCCGGGGTCTGCTGCTGCTTAGCACCAGCAGGTCAAAAAAGCAGATGCAGAGACAGGTCCCATCGGACTCTCCATTTTTGCCCTCACCCTCAGGGTGCAAAATAAATTCAACTCTGCAGCAGTACCATGTTCTACTGCCTGAGATTTAACTACAGAGAGACTCGTAATAGTCCATTCACAGTTTTGTCATGTCAGAACTGAAGCATTATCATAATCCTATGCAAGGAAGCCACAGTTGTTTCTGCAATGTCTAATGCAACTAACAACCATTGGCAAATCGAATAGTCCTGCCTTGTTGTAAGTGCAATGTAACTCATTGTTTCAGATATCTGGAAGTTGTGCAATGATAGAAGTAGTTATATACCATACATGCGGGACACTATGCCAATCACAGCTGTACAGATTACCTGCATGTAAGCCATGCCCTCATGTACATCAGCCATGCCCCTGTCAGACATCCCCCCAGTACAGTCATTCCACTCCAAGTCCCATTGTGGAGGCCACAAAAAACATAATGAAACAAAATTCACAACACTGTTCAAGTCCACCACAACATAGAATATAGAGAGCGTGTGTATGTGTCAATGCGGGCAGGTAAAACATTCTAGGCAAAAATCTACAGACACTTCACATCACCTGACTGAAAGCACTCCTATCCAACTATGTCCTACAGGATACATCAATCATGGGGTAGTGACACCACATACACCCCCACTGAAACCACAAGGCCGTGTATAAGGCTAGGGGCTTTGAATCCCTGCTCCAAACATATTTTGTGGGCCTCTCTATGCAATATCACTGAATGTATGTTCCCATCACATCTGCATGATGCCCTCTATGTCCACATTACTGACAATGTACAGACACACTCTCACAAACTCAACATGTTTGCACATCTCAGAAGCTGGTGTACTGATGTGTGCAATAAACTGTGTCACAAAACAGCACCTTCTCATGAATAATATAGCAATCAACTTCTGTGACACCCTCACATTGCTCATAAGCTATGTCCTGTTGTGACATCTAACATACATCAGTATGGATGTGTCAGGAAAACAAAACACATCTTCACTGCAAAAGCACTGTATTGGACCTTCACACATCACACACATGAAAAAGGAAAGTCAGGTAAATGGGATTCCAAAACACCACAGTGTCAAACATTCAAAGGCCACAATGTAAAGACTCCATGCCTATTATCAATACCCAAACCAGGGGGACTCCTGGAAGGCTACTGGCCAAGGCCACCGTCCATATTACACCTGCCTCAAAGTCTCCATGTGCACAGGACCTGTGGCAGAGATATATCAGGGACAACCAATATTGTCACAAAGTGGCTTGCATATGTGGCAAATGTGTAAGTGCAAATCATTTAAAATAACACAGCAGCAACAGCAGCTACCAGACATCTATCCAAAGTATGTGGAAACAACACAAATGAAAATGGTTACATATGCATCCAAAGTACCAATTATGTATCACAATACAACACTCCCCATGTGTGGAGAAACAAATACCTACTTTGCAAACATTAAATACACATCCATCCTACAGCACAGGTAGTACTGAAGCCGAAAGACGTGGACATTGGCCAAGACAAGCTGCAATACTTACCATAGCAGATACCACCTAATGCAAGGTCAGCCCCATTTGGAACTCATCCTACATTTTTATTTATTTATTTATTTAAAGTTTTGTATAGCGCGAACATGACCCAAGCGGGTATCAGAGCGCTTTACATATGGGTTGTGGAAGACATAGGAAGATAGCTGCGGGAGAAAAGTAAAGCAATATACATCAGGAACAAAAATGACATAACGGAGGGCGACACTGTGCAGTAACAAAAGTCAGGTAGTAGCTAAAACAGCTAAACAAGATCGGAGAGAAGAGGAGAATAGCTTCTAGTTCAGCGCAGTGTTCAATAGTATAGCTTTAACTTCCCTTTTGAAGGCAAATGTTGAGGGAATCAGTCTTGTTTCCACAGGTAGGGAGTTCCAGATTCTCGGGGCAATGCCAGAAAATGTACGATTGTAGGTTTTCAGTTTTTTAAATTTCTTCGGCTTAAGCAGCAGTGTGCTTGTGCTCCTTGAGGTCCGGGTGCCACCAGAGAGTTTGTGCTTATTTGTCAGGTAGAGTGGGGTATTGAAGTGTAGTGCTCTATGGGTCATACATGCAATTTTTAACTGGATCCTTGCCTCAAATGGAAGCCAGTTCAGCGATTTCAAGTCCGGCGAGATGTGGTTGGTTTTCTTGGAACCAGTGATGAGTCTAGTCGCAGCATTTAGAGATGCTCTGATGGGGGCTAAACTGAGTTTCGGCAGTCCGCATAGAGTAGCACTGCCGTATTCTAGTCAAGAGATGACTAGTGCTTGCACTGCCGATTTGAGGTCATCTTGGGGAAGGTAGGGTTTGAGTTTTCTTAGGATGCTCAGTTGGAAGTTCGCTCCTTGGGTAGATGCTCTGATGTGATCTTGCATGTTTAGGTTCTTATCTAGCACAACTCCCAGTGATTTCGTGGAATCGATGATGTGAGGTGTGCAGTTGAGAGCGGTGAGGTTACTTAGATATTTCACAACAGTGGGGGATTGCCTAGTGGGTCAGATGAGGAGGAATTCCGTTTTAAGGGCGTTTAGTTTGAGGTGGTTGGAGGTTAGCCAATTTAGGGTTTTGAGCAGGGTTCCATTGAGTGACTTGATATCTTTGGGGGAGGATATTTTAATGTACAGTTGGGTGTCATCCGCATACATGTGATATTGGGTGTTGGATGCTTTGAGGATTACAGTCAGTGGTTCAATGAAAAGGTTAAAGAGTGTGGGGGAGAGTGAGGACCCTTGGGGGACACCCAGAGTGCAGGGACTGGAGTTGGATAGAGTCTGTTTGGATTTGACTCTTTGCGTTCTGTTGTTGAGAAAAGAGGCAAACCATTTAAGGACCGTGCCTGAGAGCCCCATCCTGCATTCTAAGAGGTTAGGTAGATTGTCATGTTTGACAGTGTCAAATGCAGAAGAGAGATCGAGTAGCATTACTAGGCAAGCTTCATTCTGGTCAAGCAAAGTGAGAGCATCTTCCACTATATGAGTGATGGCCGTTTCAGTGCTGTGGCCAGCGCGGAAGCCCGATTGGAATTGGTCGAGAAGTTGGAATTGCTCAATGTGTTTGAGCAGTTGTTCATGTACACATTTCTCAAGGAGTTTTTCAAGGGTAGGGATGTTTGTGATTGGTCGGTAGTTGTTCAGGTCTTCAGGGTCCGCAATGGGTTTTTTGAGAATAGGGAGCATTAGGTCAGCCTTCAGGCAGTCCGGGATCTCACCTTGAAGAAGAGAGGCATTGATGATCTTGGACCAGAGCAGCATTAGTGATCCTACCATTTCTTTAAAGAAGTTGGGGGGAAGGGGGTCATTGAAATGATTTGAAGGTTTCAGGGTCGAGAGTATGTTGAGGATGGCAGTGTCATTGAGGGGTGTGAATTGACTCCAAGAGGCATTGTTTTTGGGGGGGAGACAGGGAGGCGAGGGCGGGGGTGTGGGTAATGAGGAGTCAGGAGAGGGTGAGAGTTCGATTAGAGCAGACTTTAGATCTGATTCGATCTTACTCGCCTTTTGGAGGAAGAAGTCAGCAATAGCATCGCAGTTTGGCTGAGGGCAGGAGAGGTGCAGAGATTGGATAGAAGTGTTATTGGATTGTAACTTAATCAGCTAAAATAGCAGTTTTGGGCGATTTTTGGCTTTGTCAAGTTGGGATTTGAAGAAGGTTGCTTTCACCGTTCTAATGAGTTTGTTGTATCTACTTGTTTTTAGTCTTAGGGTTTTTAGAAGACCAGTGGATGGAGTGGATCTCCAGGCGCGTTCTGCTAATCTCAGGCTGCGTCGGTCAGCATTTAGGCTGTCATTGAACCAAGGTTTGGAGTCTTTGATGGGTATTCTTTTTAGTTGAAGGGGGACAGTTGCATTCAGGGCAGACAACATGGCATTGTTATAGTGCTCATTGAGGTCATGAACGTCGGCCATAATTGCAGGCGGCGGTAGGGAGATATTGCAGCGAGATATGAGCTCATTAACGTTTGTATTATGGAGCGATCTTTTCCACTGTTTTTGTTTCAGTGGTTGTGATCTTTTGGAGTTCCAACTTTCAAGGATACGGAAGATGAAATAGTGATGGTCCGACCAGTCACAGGGGAGAATAGATTCAAGATGAATATAGTTGGGATTGGAGATGATTAGATCTAGAGTCGAGCTGAAGATGTGCGTGGGACTGTCACAGAATTGAGTCAGGGAGAGGTCAGTTAGGAAGTTTTTGAGAGTGTTAACCGCCTGATCATGCGGGTCATTCCAATGGAGATTGAAGTCACCAAGGAAGATCTGGGGGCAGTGTCGGCCAAGGTTGGAGGAGATGGTTTCCATAGTTTTTTCAATTAGAGGGAGGTTGTCTCCTGGGGGGTGGTAGAAGATGTGCAGGCTGCATAAGGGTCTGTGGGGGATATCCACAAGAACGTGCCCTAAACATCTCCCAAAAATGTTAATGCAACTTTACACATCGCAGTCTATCACGGGAAAATAACGTGGAATTCACAACACAGCGGTACCATGCGATAGTCTCCCGAAAACACGGCCAATGTCCGAGATACAACCACCGCGACGGAGATAAAAACACGAACCCCAACACCAAAAAACGTGTGATGAGCCCATTCGCGATGAGGAAATCAGCAATAAGCAGCGCCAGGCCTGCCATACACACACGGCAGGCGGGAAAATCACTACAAAAGGAGAAAAAACACACAAACACAAAATGACCAACACCGAAGCACCATGGAGGCAGCAGGAGCAGGCGCAGACGACGAGCGCAACTACACAAGCACCCCGGACGACCAGCCCGGGACCTTGGTGACAGGGAAGGGCAAGGACAAGAAGAAGAGGAAGACGAAGTTTAGTCTGCAGGAGAATAGGATCCTGGTCTCGGAGGTGATAGAACACCATCAACAACTGTTCGTTGCCTCCAATGTGTCATTGGGCAACAAAAATGGATTATGGCGGGCCATCGTGGACAAGGTGAATGCCGTCGGAGAGCACAAGAGGTCAATGGACGAGGTCAAGAGGCGATGGATTAACATCAAGCGCAAGACCAAGGAGTAACTCGCAGGCAACCAGAAGGCAGCAATGCAGACTGGAGGTGGGAGCCCAGCGCCACAGCTGGAGCTGGATGACATGGAGGAGCTGGTGTCGACAGTCATCAGTGTGGAGACCGTGGCAGGAGTCGGGGGAGCGGACACTGCTCAACATGACACAACACCACAGCAACAGGGTGAGTAACCACCAGGTACTGGGGGGATGGGGGAGATGGCCACAATGGCACACATGCACAATCAAGCAGAGCACAGTGCACACCCACAATGACTCTGGATCGGGGCCCTGATCTACACACTGTCACAATGTACATTGCCATGCGGTCTGAATGTGAACATGTACCATGCGGCCACATACATGAGGACACATTGTAATACAGCATCTCCCCTTCACATTGTAGGGGCACCGTCAATGCCACCTGCAGAGCAGTCCCAGCCACTCTTCACTGATGACGAGGAGGACACCACCAGAATCGACACCCAAGCCCTCCAAGACATCATGGAACTCATCCGCCAATTACCTCCAGGACCAGGGCAGCCCAGCTGCATCGAGGAGACCCCACCCACTCCACAAACCACCCAGCAGGAGGCACCCACAACCCCAGCTGTCTCCCAAGACCCCCCCCCGAACAACACATGGCCTTCCAACGCCGTGTGTTGGAGGTCCAGAGGGAGATGGCTGAGCAGGTGCGGGTGGGGTTCGACCTCATGGCTACCAAACTGGACACCATCCATGGGTGTCTGAGTCCCATCAGGGACCACCTCCAGTCCCTAACGGACACCCACACGCTGCTCCATGGTCTCCAATGAGCCCTGGCTGACATCGCTGGAGTCATGACTCAGAGACAAGAACACCTGTCCGCTCAGAGTGGCTCCAGCGATCTCAGCCGTGAGATGGCACACATGCGGAGGCTCATGGAGGACATGGTGTGGATGGAGGCAGAAAGGATGGCAGCCACCGCTGCACATCAGCGAAATGTAGCTGGGATCTACCATGCCCTGCATGTCCTCATCATGGCATTGCTGCCACAAGGCGTGGCACGGATGAATGCTGCTGCTCCTACACCATCCACATCTCCGCCCCCTCATGTGTCCGTGCCTCACAGTGCGGCAGACGTTTCCACTCCGGCACCTGATGTGTCACTGCCACACAGTGCGGCCGACAATCCACCTCCGGCCCCTGATGTGTCAGTGGCACACAGTGCTGCAGCTGGAACAGCACCACCCACAGGTGCGGCAGGGCACACATCTGAGGACGAGGACGTGGCTGGCTTTGAGATCAGAAGGAGGCACTAGCATTCATTTCCGCCACCTGGCCTGTTTCTCCTTGGTGCCGCACATGGCCCCATGACCTTCCACTGACCCCCGATGCACTCTGCGGCACTCACCTTGGACCGCGACATGGACTTCCATATCCTGTTTGGTGACCAATGACACGGCGACCAGACTGCGGACTGTACTCTTCCTCATCCTCTGTACTTGTCATTCCCCGATGGACTCTGGCTGGCCCTCCACGGGCCCATATTGTGAAGTGGGGTTGGCATGGCCCTGTACTGCTCCAGCTGCTAAACTCCACTGGATGTGCAATAAACATTCAGTAACGCACTGCTGTGTCATGCCTTTCATCATTCAAGTATGAGTGTGTGGATGAATGTAGGGTCAGTGATTCCGCCTAACGTCAATGATGCTCATCTCGTGGGATTCCAGTCACAGTGTGCTACGTTGCCGATTGCGTTGCAGGTGCCTTAGACACCACAACAGGGACACACACATTAGTCACTTCCTTGTCCGGACATGGACTGCACCACACCCAGAGCCCCCGAGTCATTGTTGCAAGCCCTGCGCTGGCCCAGCGTATGCCAGGACAGACCACTCCACTTACGCTCCGAGGGGGGGCCACATAACCACATGTCACAGGTTTACACGCTAGTGGTCTGCAGGTCGCTGGTCTAGTTGTCAGCATGTCCCGGCCACTCCCTGAGGGCAGGTTTGCACACACACCACACCCATCCGGCGCAGGCGTCACAGGCCATGTGACCCCAAGTATATAAGGGGCCGGCAACGTCACATTCCCCACTGCCGGAGGTGACTGGATGACGGACGTACCACGGGGCTCAATCATGAAGGGCCCATGAGTTGTTGCGCACAGGGTTAGTGGCACCCGAGGCCTTGCGGCCGCACGGGCCTGCCACCACATGGCGCTGACTGGGGTTGCACAGGGTTAGTGGCACCCGAGGCCTTGCAGCCGCACGGGCCTACCACCACGTGGTGCTGACTGGGGTTGCACAGGGTTAGTGGCACCCAAAGCCTTGCGGCCGTCACGGGCCTACCACCACGTGGCGCTGACTGGGGTTGCACAGGGTTAGTGGCACCGAAATTGCTGAGCGGGTGTGCAGCCTGCGATGATGACGTGTGCAGTGATGTGGTCTCTGCCATTGATGCCTGAGGACTCAGCACCATGTGTGGGACCTGCTGGGCTGCGGTGCGGGTCCGCATGATGTGGAGCATGCCATGGTGGCGGGACCGGGGCCTGGAGCTTGCACGGGCACGTGGTGTGCCCACTGGTGGACACACCATTGGCGAAAGTTGAGCAGTGGGGCCTGGGTGCACAAGGGTGGACAGCCAGCGCTGGCTGACGGGAGGGGGTAGGGTGCGGCTGCATGTGTGCGCAGGGGTGGACAGGCGTTGTTACCGTGTGCAGTGGGATAGACTCTGCCATGATTGACTCTTGCCTCGATTACAGGTTGCAGACCTGGTGGCTTGCAGTGTATCCTGGCACTTTGTTGGAGACACACCGGTGGCAGCAGGTGAGCAGTGGTGCCTGGGTGTGCGGGGCGGCAGTGTCCTTCCTTCTCTCTCTCTCTCTCTTTCTCTCTCTTTATTTCACTCTCCCTCTCCCTTCCTTTCCTTCTCTCTCTCTCTCTCTCTCCCTTCCTTTCCTTCTCTCTCTCTCTCCCTCTCTTCATTTCTCTCTTTCTCTCTCTCTCCCTCTCTTAATTTCTCTCTCTCTCTCCCTTCCTTTCCTTCTCTCTCTCTCTCTCTCTCCCTTCCTTTCCTTCTCTCTCTCCCTTTCTTATTTTCTCTCTCTCTTTCTCTCTCTGCCTTTCTTTCCCTCTCTGTTTCTCTGTGTCTCGGTCCTTTGATGTGCGCATGACCCACGTTCTGATTTTGTGCTTTATTTTCCAGGCTGTGACATCAGGATTGTCCCGGACGGACCCAACAGGAGTCTTTCGCATTGGTGTTTTGTGTTGTACTCAATAAAGTTTTTGGTTGTTACTTCAATGATGAGCGACTGTTTCTCGTTCTTCTGACCCCACATGTGTGTTTCTGTTTGTCATGGTGTGACGTCATGCGCTTTTTGTGGCTCATGTGTCATGCATGGTATGTGTTTGTCCGGGGGGGCCTGGGGCGGGTCCTGTGGGTGGTGGCGGGCCTGGGGGTGGTGGCGGTGGGTGTTGTGGCCCTCATGGGTCTCCGAGCTGCATGATCATTGTCTCCATGGCATCTGTGGGTCTTCAGATGTGGCTCTGGCCTGGGCTCCCTTTCATGCTGCAGGTAGTCGTCCTGCTCAACACCAGCAAAAGGCAGGTGTTAATTCCCTGCTTATCGCCTGTTTTTGGTTCGCATCGCAGATCTGGCAGATCGTTGTGAAAGTGGTGTAGTGGTGTTTTGGTGTGTTTTTGCACGGGAACGCCTACTCTTCATCTCATTAGGGTTAGTTGGTGGTGTCACCCGTGGATGTAAATGTTGAGGCAGTTATCGCGGGAATACTTGCGTTGTCTGCAGTTTGCAACCGCTTGTGAATGGGGTGTTAAATCTGTCACCACTTTTGTTGCGTTAAGTTGGTGATAACTCGGAGATAAGTCCCCTATGTGTGCTAGTGATGTCTATGCATAGATATTCACAGGATGAGAGATTAGCTGAAGGGGACTGTTTTGCTCAGAGAGAATTGTGGTAGATACAGGCTATGCCACCTCCCGTTTTCTTAATTCGATCGAGTCTGATAATGTTGTGGCTGGGAGGGAATAGAATGTCAAGGATGGGGCCTGAGGAGTTGGTGAGCCAAGTTTCGGTGAGGATAAGGAGGTCAAGTTCTTGATCAAGGATGAGATCTGCAAGGTCTGTGGCATGTTTCACCGCTGATCTACAGTTGAGTAACATGCATTTCAGGAGTGATTTGTGGACCGTGGGTGAGGGCAGCATATTGGGGATCTGCAAGAGGTTATTGATGTTTAAGGCATTGGCGTTGAGTCTGGGCGATCTATGAGGGTTAGATGTGATGCTTTGGATAGCCTCAGTGTTGCCTTGCTTGGGATAGGTCGAGCCAGGAGCATTTAAAGGGGCGGTTAGTGAAGTTCTAGAAGGGACTGAGGTGGACGTATGAGGGGCGTTGTAAGCTCAGAGGAGGGAGAGAATATCTGGTTCTGATAATTCATTTTTGGATCTGGCGGGCTTAGATGGGGCGTTAGGGTAGGGAGTGGTATTCCAGTTCTGGTCTGGGGGTTTCAGCCCGGGGTCACTCGGTAACATAGTGGAAGGAGGTGGAAGATTATAGTAGTGTTGGATCATATGCAGGATCTCCTGCGAGGTCTTGTTGGAAGAGAGATCAAGGGCCAGCTCCGTGGTGGTAATAATGAGATTTTGAATGACAGTTTTGAGATTTAGAAGTTCCTGGTTTATTTCCTTGAGCTTAGCAGCAGGATCCGAATGTGGATTATGGCTCTTGTGTAGGGGAGGAGGGGGGTTGTTCACTAGGGAGGGCAAACGGGAGTTCAAGGGGACGGGGGAGGGGGGACATCCCCTGTGGAAGAGTTCCATCTCAGATGTACAGGAGAGCAGGGTGAGTGGGCGCTGGAAGGGAGGTTAGGGGGAACTGATTTCCTGATGGAGAGTGGGTGAGCCTGCTGTGGAGAGAGGGAATTATGGAGGCTAGAGCTAGTGGGAGAGGGAGTGGGGTGGTGTAGGAGAGGTGATCTGAGCTGGGGATGACAGTTGCTCCTGCATTACAGGCATGCAGTTGGTTAGGTCGGGGCACGGTGGGTGAGTCTGAGGCACCTAGGTTTGGCGGAGCTATGGCCCCATGAATGTTGATCGAGGTATGTGGGGCAATCATCAGGTGGTTGTGGCACACTAGAGAGGGGTCAAGGTGTTCCTGAGTCGGAGTTAGGGGAATGACGTTCCTAGAGTGAATAGGGGTGTCGCTTTGGTCCAGCAATTTTTTAATGAAGGCGAATCTGTCATCAAAGATGGCCAGGTTGTGATCGGTGGCTTGAATTAGAATAGTCCCATTGTTGTAGATGGATATAGTAGCATTTGCTCTAAATGTGGGTGATGACACAGCCAAAAGTCTAAGACTGTGAGGAAACTTTTTAGCCGAGGCGATTCTGAGTAAAGAGTGGAACGCCATTCTCCACTGCGCTCTTCTTTTGGTATAAAAGATCAGGTCGCTAGTAATAGCACCTTTTTTTGACAGAAATAGGGGTCAGAGATAAGGGTTTCTGGGTTAGCTTTGAGTAGTCTATGTTTCAAAGATTTAATCGTGTTTTTGGAGAGGTTGGTAGGATAATTAATTATGTAGCTATTCGTACCTGACTTCTCTAGATTGGAGTCCATTCTGCCCTGAGCTAGGGAGGGCATGATGGAGAGAGATTAAGTTGTGCAGAGGAGATGAGAGGTCGGAGTGTAAAGGTTTCTAGTGTGCAATCCTCACTGAGGATGTGTCTTGTAGGACAAGTTGGGATCAGCTTTGAGTGTGGGGGAGAGGGTTAGGGTAGTGACATTGCCATGTATGACTAGTGGGAGCCAAGAGGAGTGAGGGTTTGAGGGCGGGGGACAGGGGACAGGGGACAGGAAGCAGAGATAGAGCGGGGGCCTCTAATCTTGTCTGAACAATTGGGCTGGGGACAGGAGTTCAAGGAGCAGCCATTATAGGTGAGTCAGGGTACCTGGTCATGCAATCATGTTAGCGCAATGTTGGAGCTCAGCAGGAGCTCAGCGGGAGAGAGGGGTCTCCGAGGAAGTCTTAGGGCTTTCGAATGCACCGTTGTTCAGGGAGCGGCCATTTTAGGTAATTCATGTTTATGATATAACACGGGGTCATGCAGTCATATTATCACAATGTTGGGGCTCAGCGGGAGCTCAGCGGGAGAGGGAGGTCTCTGAGGAGGTCTTAGGGCCTGCGGATTGATCATTGATCAGGGAGCGGCCATGTTAGAAAGTTCAGGATAGTGCGGTATCGGCGTTATGAAATGGGCCCTGTTATTACAATGATGAGCAGGGAGCAGCCATTTTAGAAAGCTCAGGATTGTGAGTTATCGGGGTCATGAAATCGGCCGTGATATTACAATGATGTGGATCAAGGAGCGGGCACTTACCCCGTCCTCCGCGTGGAGTGGCAATTCAATATTTGAAACCATCAGTTCAGCAAGCCTGAGGAGAGCGAGACCAGGCAACTTGTTGTGTCGGGGGTGCGCGTTCACGTAGACTCCCTTAGCAATCGGAGGCGGGAGCGGCCGTGGGCATAATAGCTACCGAGCCGCTGCTTGTGTGCTACAAGGACCCTCTCGGCGGAGTCCGGTGCACGACAGGGGGCTGGGGGGCTCAGAGATCAACAAGCATAGCAAAACAGAAGCAAAACAGAGGGCGGTGCGTCGCGGGAGGTCCGGCCGACGTTTTTCACCATTAGAATAGAGATCGTCGGTGTCCTACACATGACGAGGTCGTTCTCGAAGGTGACCGGCTCGTAGTGGGGGGGAGAGGGGCTATGAGCCAAAGCAAGAATGACGGCAGAGCCCAAACGTGGTAGCCGGTGTGTAACGGGAGGCCAGGAAGCAGTCCTCCCAGTCGCAGCGGAGATCGTCGGCACAAGTATAGTGGTGGTGGGAAAGGGGGTCAGAGAACAGGTGGGAGATCTGGTGCAGACCAAGACACAGGACAACGGACAGGGGTCTTAGCAGATGTCGGCTGCGGCTCCAGCGGGCTTGGCTCGAAGCAGTCGAAGCTGACAGTGCCGGATTTAGGGCTGCCTTGCCACAGTCGCACCGGGACAATCCCCGGGTGTGCTGGCCCAGATGACCATCGGGGTCAGGAGAACAGCCAGGTTGGCAACATACCATGGATTAGTGGTGAGTGGCGGGAGGGTAGACCGGCACCCAACATCCAGTCCTCCGATCTACTGCGAGGGCCAGGAAGGCAGCGAGCCTCAGTCTTAGGGGAGTCAGGTCCGATTTGTCTGGATGCCACCAGCAGCGAGGCAAAGAGATATGCCCCAGGAGGGCAAACCGGCAAAGTCCAGGGCTCGATGTCGAGAGTCGGGCAAGACAGGAAGCATCCGTGGAGGGCTAATCAGCTCCGTGTCGGCTGGGGCCGTCTCTCTCCGTGGTTCTGTCTCCAATGGGGCCATATCAACCCGTGGCCTAGGGATGTGCGGAAGGAGGGCACATCAGCATTGGGTGCAGATCAGCGGCGCAGATCATGCAAGCAGGGCGCATCCGTCGCTGGAGATCCCTTCAGTCGAGACCAGCGAAGGGACAAGTGTCGTCGATCCTGGTGGGCACAATCAAGCCGAGGGCGTCGGGGCAGATGAGTCGAGGCTCTTCCGATCCTGGGAGAGCGGTTCAGCAGCAGGTAAGCAGCATCAAAAGCTAAGTTTCGATGTGTTGAATGTCGAGTGTGTTAAATAAGTGAAAATTGAGGTGGGATGGCATCAAGGGGATATCTACTGATAAGGTAATCCCCAACCGGGAGTTCTAGGGAAGAGCTCCTACTCCGCGGCCAGCTTAGTTTGCATATACATCCATTGAACATTGACCCTCGTCCTCTGTAACACCATAACTTGTCTCAAGGTCTGACTATACTTACCACTGCAAATGGATCAGCTATCATGGTGAAACAAACACAACTGTAGTCACACATCCCAAATTATCCAAAAATAATTAGTATCAGCAGCAATAGCAGGACAAAGGTGTTCAAAACCATGCTAGTGGTTTATTCGACAGAACAAATTGGTCTCTCAAAACAAAGGCCGATGGCTAGTCCAATGATCATTCTGTGGGCCAGCACACTGCTGTGCTACCAAACTTGCCTTTCAGAACACTGCCAGGGAAACATCCCTAGGAAGGAGCATCTAGTGGGCAGTGCATGCGCCTCAATGATTTTACTCGGGTGGGCTGGGGTTGGGATTGGGAGGGCTGGGTTTGGCCTTGGGAGGGATGGGCTTGGGAATGAATAGGTTGGGTTGGTCTGTGGGAGGGCTGATCTCAGGATTGGGAGGGTTGGGTTGGTCAATGCTAGGGCTGGTCTCGGGATTGGGAGGGCCGGGTTTGACCATGTGTGGGATCTTGTAACCATGTAGGGTTGTGATGGGTTTAGGGAGGGGGGTACAGGTGTTGTTTGCTTTTTTTAGACTTTGAAATTCTGGGTTGGGGTGGGGAAGAGGTACTTTGGGTTTCGTAAGGGGGTGGGTCGGTTACAGGACGTTTGCCTCTTTTTTTCTGATGGCCCTGTGCCTTGGCTAGGGTGGTGATGTGTTTAGAAGGGGTGCAGGTGTTTTTGGGGTGGATTTTGAGTGGAATGTATGGGAGGGGTAGGAAAGAAGACCTTCTGGCTTTGGGAGGGGGTGGGCAGCTGAGGCAGGGAAGAGGTCAAGGGCAATCAGGCAAAGTTCTTTGAGAGACTGGGAAGGAGGTATTACAAGGGGTTGGGTTTTGGAGGTAGAGGTATGTGAAGTGTGAGGTGTGGCTGTGCATGCATGTCTCTGAGTGTCTGATGTTTGTGTGGTTGTAGAATATTTCTGTTCCTTGTCAATGTGTGATGTTTATATGGCAGGTGGTGTGGGTGTAGTGTCTGGGTGTGTGATGTGGGTAGTGGCTGTGTCTGGTGGTGTGGTGTCTGGATGTATGTGTGTAGTGGCTGTGTCTGGTGGTGTGGTGTTTGGGAGTATATGTGTAGTGACTGTGTCTGGGGGTGTGGTGTCTGGATATATTTGTGCAGTGGCTGTGGCTGGGGGTGGGGTATCTGGATGTATGTGTGTAGTGGATGTCTGTGGTGCAGTGGGTCTGGTGTCTGGGTAGATGTCACTGGATGTGGTGGTAAGGGTGGCGAGTGCCTGTTGAGTGGTTGCATATTTTTTTATATGTTTCTGTTTGCATGTGCTGGGTGTGGATGTTAAGGTGGATGCGTGCTGATGTGTGCATGTGCTTTAGACAGGTAGGGGAATAGAGATTGTGGATGGGGAAGAGGCAGGAGGTGGGGTGGAAAGGTGGAATTGGTCGAAGGCTGCATGAGTGTGGAAGCCAGAGCATGAAAAATCTCTGTAGTCCAGACATGTCAGCATGAATGCCTTCCAGGTACAACACCATCTGCGTTATCTGGGGGCTTTGCAGTTGGATAGCATTCAGCACTTCAGTCTGACCCACAGAGATCTGTCTCAGGATGTCAAATGCCTCCACACTCAGGGCAGCAGTGGAGACTGGGGCAGGGGGTGAGGTGCCTGGTGCACAGGAGATGGCTCCCTTCTTAGGGGAGCGGGCCCAGATACCTGTGTGGGGAGCAGCAGGGAGGATTGAGATGGAACGGGGTGGCAGACATGGATGGCGTAGACGCAGGTCAGCGAGTCCACCACCACCAGGGAGCTTGCCTCTGATGATGACGATGTGTCTTCTGGCTCCTCCATGGCACTCCCCTCACCCTCTGGGCCACTGTTTCCTTCTGTGTCCCTGCCGCAATGGAAACCACTGGGGCCAGATGCTACCCCAACGGTCTAGGCCCTGTCTCCTCCTCTGCCCAAGGTTGATGCTGAAATCATAGTAGAAATAGGTTCACTGCAAATGCGTGAACACACTGGGAAAACAGATCCTAACACAACGCATTACACAATTGCACAGATCGCCACACATACAAGGATATCTACATTATCTCCAAAATTGGCATGAGCACATGCATGAATGCTACATGACCTGTGCACAGTCACACATAATGGTGTTATAACCACAGTCTGCACCAATGGTATGTGTGACCTTGTCATAAATCCACCCCCATGTGTGTAGCAGGAGATATCATCACCCTGTCAACCTAGGCCCTTGCAGCATACAATAGTTACCAGATGTCATCAAATGGGATATCCACATGGAATGCATTACTACCTATCCAGACAAGGCCTTGCAAACAGCAAATGGTCAGGTGTCCCTAGCCCGCAAAATGTAGAACTGCTGGGCAACTTCTACAGATAAGTTGCACTAGCATGTGACTACCAAGAAGAAGGTGACATGAAAGTGCCCATGCCACACTGTTCGCACTTCCCAAGTGATACTTTCCCATCTGTCCACTGTCAGATGGTGCAGTTGAAAGCTGTACATGAGTAGCTTACCTAGGTGGCTCATGTAGTACAGAAGAGTAGAATGGAGACAATATGGCTCCAAGTGATGTGAGATTTCAGCACAAAGAGCCATTGTACATGAGTCTGCCTATGTACATCCCCAGTCAGGATTGGTTCATGTGAGCACACATTTTTCACATTGCAAAAGTCAATCCCATTAGAACACTGAAAGTACATGAGGCTTAGGAAATATCCAGTCCCTAAAGAGGTCTTACTCATGTCCAATAGTGAAGGGAATTCACCGTACATTCCTTGTCTCGCAAATACAAATAACAATGTAGTACTGAGTGCTGACATACACACGACCCCAACATGTCAGCATGCCACTCCCTGATGCATGTCACCAGCCAGTGAATGACTCTTCACAAATGCACATGTGCATCACACCTAACTGAATACACCCTTATCAATGGCATGCAAACTCACATTGCGGAAGATACCCAGTGGCAGGGATGCTGCTAGCTGTGGCGTGTGTGTGATTGTACTTTAATGTTTGCCTGAATTTTACTACGCACCCATTTTTAAAATTGCACTTGCACTTTGAAACTTAAGAATTTTTAAAATTGTACTTCGTACTTTGCTAATAGAAACCTACCTCTACTTCTCTCCCCAGCCCCGGTCCAACGCGGCAAGTGCCGTTGCGCGGAGGGCTTCTGGGAGCAGCAACCACTTCCGGTTTCGGGTCAGCGTGCTAGTCTTTCGCGCCCCCACTAGTATTTAGCTTCTTGCTCATGCGCGCGCGCAGCGGGCGCGCCAAAGGCAATCCCGTCTGCGCCCGTCCGAGCCCGGCCGGGACCAGGGGCCACGAACCCTGGCAGTTCTAAAAAAAAACAATTTTATCTACAGTGCCCAGACACTGCTCAATATGAGAGGAGTTACGGGCACTAATTGCTTACACGCGCTGATCCTCGCCAACAGTCCCTCCAGTTGCCCCCACTGTAATTTTAAGCTTCAACCTTACAGTAAGGATTTACCAGACACTGGCCCCCCAAAAAAATTCTTCCTTTTAAACTGTCGTTCTCTCCCCAAACACTCAGTTGAACTAGCACTCCTTATAGATGATCTTAAACCCGATGCTTTATTCCTGACAGAGACGTGGTTACAGGATGAAGCTGATCCAACTATCACCCAGAACCTGCCACCGGGGTATTTAATACACAGAGCGGACCGCAAGACTGGAAGAGGTGGAGGTCTAGCTATAATTTTTAAAGATAATTTTTGCTGCCGGTCCTCCGTTGAGGGGCTACCTGGCTGCGAAAGTATGAACTTTTCTTTAGAATTTTCACCTACTACTACTCTCTCTGGTTTGCTACTCTACCGCCCCCCAGGACCTATAGGTCAATTTCTTAGTATACTTCCGACCTTTGTGGCTAATTTAGCATTAACCCCAGCTAATTTTACAGTACTAGGGATCTTAATATCCACCTGGATGACCCCTCTGATCATCTGGCCAAAGAACTACTAAAAAACCTCTCAGCACTTCAATTTAAGCAGAAAGGTTTTGCCCCTACGCATGTCAAGGGTCATCTCCTTGATCCAGTGTTCAGTAATGACCAGAATCTTTCGGTAGGGTTCCCCATCCCTCTCCCCTGGACTGATCATTTACTAATTCCTCTGGTCTGGGAGACCGTAGTGTCCTCTCCCTCTCAGAGCGTAACTCTGATGTTGGAAAGGAAATGGTCAAATCTCTCCATCAGCCAGTGGTCCTTAGCTCTGGATGCCACCACACCCCTTCCTGTTCTTGATCCTGAGAGGGCTAATAACAACTTTAACCTCTGGATCCAAAACTCATTGGACACTCTACTTCCAATAAAGCCTTCCTACAAGAGATCCAAACAAAAACCGGTACCATGGTTTTCCCCAAATTAAGGGAACTTAAACAAACCTGTAGGAAACTGGAAAGGAGATGGAGACAGAACTTAGCAGAAGAGAGGAAAAATGTCTATAGAGAGGCAATTAGAAATTATAATGCAGAAATCAAAATTGCCCAATCCTCATTCTATGAGGAGAGGATTAGTGCAGCTGCTAACTCTCCTAAAGAGATTTTCCGTATTGCTAAATCTCTCACCACCATACCACATAAATCCCCCAACACAGAGGATGCACTAGCTCGCTGTAACAACTTAGCGGAATATTTTCACCAAAAAATTCATCTGATATGTCAATCCTTCCCTTCCCACCAAAGTGAGTCTACAGCGTTCAGTACTGAAAGTTCCCTTCCCGAATCACAGTGTTCTTTAGCAGAGTTCCCCTTGATAGACGAGGTCTCCTTGAATACACTTATTTCTACGGTAACCTCGGGCTCTCCTATGGACCCCGCTCCTCCGCAGCATCTCACTCTAGTTGCTGATGTAATTCGCCCAGTAATCTTGAACACTCTAAATGCCTCCATCACTTCGAGCACGGTACCCCCTGACTGGAAATGTGCTCAGGTTAGAGCCCTTTTGAAAAAAACAAATTTAGACATCTCCAACATGGCCAACTATCGACCTATCTCTCTCCTTCCCTGGCTGAGCAAGCTGACTGAGAGACATATAAACTCTACTCTAGTTCACTATCTGGAGTCTAACAATCTGCTCCACGATTCCCAGACAGGATTTCGTCCCAGGCTTGGGACAGAGACGGCCCTTCTGGCAGTAACAGAGGAAGCAAGGAGACTTTTGGATCAGGGCGGCTCAGCAGCAATTATTTTGCTAGACCTCAGTGCCGCCTTCGACACTGTTGATCATAACATCTTGCTGGAGCGATTAAAAAATCTTGGAGTAACACACCAGGCTCTCACATGGATCCAGTCCTTCTTAAAGGACCGATTCTTTCAGGTCTTTGAGGGTACTTTTACATCAAACCGATGGCCTCTTAGCTGTGGGGTTCCCCAGGGTTCCTCCCTGAGCCCCACGCTTTTTAACACCTATATGGCGACTTTGGCAGAGATAGTACGTCCATTCGGCATAAAAATGATCACCTAAGCCGATGATACCCAACTGGTTGTGGCATTAAACCACCCGGAGGGTTCATCTTGCGCTCTGGGCAATTGCCTAGAGGCGGTAGCCGAATGGATGGATCTATCTCACCTTAAGCTAAATGGGGACAAAACTGAATTGATGTTCCGGGGCAAAGCTCCATCACCCTCCTCGGCATTCTCATGGCCAATTTGTCTAGGCACTATGCCTGCCCCAAAGCACCAGATTAAGAGCCTAGGCATGTGGCTTGACAGCTCCTTAAGTTTCAATTATCAAGCCACCAAGCTCTCAGCTACTTGTTTTGGCCTGATGAGGATGTTAAGGAAAATTCTTCCTTTACTCCCCTTCCAGGCGCGAAGGATTATGGTGCAAGCCCTCATCTTGTCCCGCCTGGATTACGGGAACGCCTTGTATCTGGGCGCCCCTCAGGCCACTACTCAAAAATTACAAGTGATCCAGAATTGTGCGGCTCGCCTACTCCTCCAGATTCCTTGGAGACAATCAGCAAAACCCGCAATGAGAAAACTTCACTGGCTCCCAATCAAGTCCCGAATACGATTTAAGGCCATGTGCCTGGCCCACAGAGCCATCTGGAAAACTGGCCCTGCCATTATCCATCCCCTGGTCACTCCTTATCAACCTTCAAGGAGTCTTCGTTCCAGCTCCGCTTTCCTTGCTACCACAAGGAAAGTACGCAGATCCAGATGGGGTGGACGTTCCTTTTCCCTGAATGCTACTAATCTCTGGAATTCTCTTCCCTCTACTCTTCGCATGGAACCTAACTTACAGACCTTCCTTAAACTCCTTAAAACTTATCTTTTTAGTACTACACACTAACTTGCCGTGATTCTGCCTGTCCTGTACTAAGCGCTACGAGGCCTCAGGGTAGTAACGCGCTATAGAAATTTAATTTCATTCATTGCCAGATAATACTGGACGTCTTCCAACCATGTGTATCATTGCCTCAACAATTTGACCTGGCTAATGAAAACAATCAATGTCACTGGGTATGTCTGATTCAACCACCCATGTCTACACACCCCTTTATGTGATTACACCTTCTCTGTATACACATCACGGAATACTATTATCATGTAAATATTGACCAACACATACAAATGTGATGGAATCAGAATGAAAACCTTGTAGACTCTCAGATCATGTTTGAAACAGTTGTACATATGACAGTACAACACGTAAAGGTACACATGCCAGCATAGGCATCAATACAGAAGGCACCAGTGGTGTTAGTCACCTCATGATACTGTACATTCCCCACTTACCAAGGGGAAGTAGAGCTCATTGTCTGAATCCAGAGTGCATTGTATGCCATGCCACAGGTAAGTGGTCCACCATCACATGAGACGCAGTCATGAGGGAACATCACTCCAGATACAAGGATGACAAGTGGCCTGTTTGAGACTACTGTCACACATGACATCAAAAGCTAATGTAGGTGACCTGTGACAATAGACAGCCATGTGGCTGTTCAACTCTGGAAACTGGCATTTGATTGGACCCTGCTTAGTTCCTGGTCACATGGACAATAATCTACGGTTATCACCATGCACCTACTACCAGACCTACACATGCAACAACTCTCCCATTGTGTGACACGATTCACCTTCAAGGTTGATGGGGAAATAGCTGTCTGTAACAAAGATAGATAGTCATGCACAATGTTTCACTCAGGCCAATACTCACCCCATCCTAGCTGCTGTTGGGCTCTCAACTGCCCATCAAGCTCCAGGTAGGCCACTGCCCGTATGCAGGCCATTAGGGGGGGTCAGGGTCCGGCACATGCCCCTTCTGGTATGGGAGAACAGCCCCAGCTGTGCCTCCAAAATCTGCCATGTCCAGCATCCCAAGTCCTCCCACCTTTTCCCTGCAGTGAACACTGCACCGACGAGCAACCCCCAGAGACCGCACCTTCAGTGTGATGGCTTTCCACATGAATACCTTCTGATGGGCGATATAGGTTATCTGCTAGGGTGACACGGATGTTGTAGACAGCTAGCATAACCATTGATCAATAGTGCACAAACAACATGTGTAATGCACACATGCTGAGCACTCCAAAACTGTACTACACAATGTTGATGTCATCTGAGGACTACCCTCACTCCTCATCATGCCTATACTGAGTAGGCCAGCCCACTGCCATCACATAGTCCAGTGACTTCTCCATCCTCAGTGAGAGTGTTGTCGATCCTCACCTCCGGAAGTTGGGGGGCAGGAGATATTGCTGCCTGTGCTGGTTCCATTGGTTGTTCAGGAAGAGGTCAGCAGAGATGTTGCAGCTGGGGTGGGAGGTGTTCTCATGGGCACAGTGAGACTCACTGGTGCTGTCTGCCCAGGCTGACCAGATGTACCAGGTAGGTCCTCCATGTCCACATGTGCAGGAGATTCTGCATCACTGGAGGCTTGATCCAGGGGTGGAGTTGGAGTCTGCGCAGTGTCCTGACTCTGGCCAGATGTTGTGCCTTATCAACCTGTTCAGACATAGAGTACATTTTTATTGTTCAAGTGTGGTATCTACAGCCACATCATTTGGGACAAAGGGAGTTGAGGCCTGGGAGGGACAAAAGGGGTGGAGGTTAACATTGTGATTTATCCCTGTTGTGTTTGACATGTTTTCAAGACATTTGGAGAGATCCATTACATGAAGCGTTATTGGCCTGATCTTTTGCTGTGCTGATATGCTTAATTTGGAAATGAGGGATGGACATACCATCTCCCAATAACTTGGACCCAACATAGTGTAGGATGTCAGGCGGACCGCCACAAACAGGCCGTCGGTGGTGGTCCGCCCGACAGCCAGGGTATTGGTACGACCACCGAATTATGATGCCGGTGGTTGGAGAGATTTGGTTGGGGGGGGAAAGACCACCGCCTCTGACAGGCTCACGGAGCCCGTCAGAGCAGCGGTCGGAGCCTAATCCCTACAATGGAGGCTGTGCCTGTGGAGGCACTGTCATAAGGATTAGCATGTCAGTTTCCAACACCCTTTTCATGGTTGTCCGACCGCCATGAAAAGGCTGTCAGAAAGTGACTTTGGGGACCCCGAGCAGGGCTCCTGTCCCCCATAGGCCTCCGCGTTGTGGCCTGGGGGGCACATGTGGTTCCCCCCAAACATACATGCACTGTGTGCCAGGCACCACACAGTGCTTGGCACGCAGTGCATGGATGTTTAACAACATCCCTTGTGCTATTGCGGCTTGTGCTGCGGCCCTAGTCCGGGTCGCAGCACAAGCCACAATAGAAAAAGGGATGTTTACGATCGCTTGCACGGTGGTCGTATCGTAATTGGGCTGTCGGGACCTCCGACTCCTTGTCGGATGGTCTCGAATCCGGAACGATGGCAGTTGGATGCTCGTCCGACCGCCATCGTAATGAGGCCCTATTTGCTAACCAAAGAAATATGGTCTAATTATTATGGTGGTGATGATATATGAATATATTTTTTATGTCATGAGGCATTTTCTTGTAGATGCTCAAGTACGTTTTTTGCAAAGTATATATAGAAGATGAGAATTTAAAAATGGAAATAAGATTTGTTTTCATTTGGTGCTCATGTATATTTAAACACAGTAAAGAGCATATATCTCAGAAGTGTAGGTACCGTTATCTCTAAATTATAGGTTTGTACAACATTTCATTAGGACATTGAAGTTTGTGAAATTTGTGAATGTCATGTTGAATTTCAGTCGTGGAAAATTTCACACATTGTTACCCGCAGGAGACTGGTATGAGCAAGCTGTGCCCTCATGTTTAATTTTCATACATGAAGCTGTAAATGTAATTGCATGTTTTTTTCAAAAACTATTGTGAAATTTCACACAACAAATTTTGGCAAATTCTATAGGCCAACTAAAATATCCTTCATTTTTGCTGATGACTACTAGGCCTCTTTAAAAACTAAATATGACCAAAAAACAGGATCTATAGAGAACCTCTGCAGAGAAATTTAAAATACCTCATCAGACAGACAAATAATTTGCTGCAAATTGAAGTTCCCTAGATATGCTGGTGATAAAAAGTCTGAAGGTTTATGGTAGGTGTCTCAAGGAGACCAGTAAGACTTTTTATTAGTATATGCCTAGGGGTAATGCCAATGTCCACCCATTCTTTAAAATCAAGTTTAGGGGAGTACTAAAAAGTTACTTTGAGAGCCATGGCACCTTATTAATTATAAGGGTTTCATCATGTAAAAATTACAATAAACAATTAAATTAAATACAAAAACAAAAAAAATGACTAACTATATTAGAAAACATCAACAATAAGTATACAAACAAGTTATAACATACACAATTAAAACATATACTAAAATACGTAAAAATAATTTTAAAATGATGTAATTAACACCGATAACTTTGCAAACGATATTAACATCATAGATATTCTTATTATCGATAATAACAAAATAAATATTTTTGACATCGATATTACTTACCTTAGAAGATCGATATTCTTGTCAATGATAATCCTCCATCACGATATTTGTGGATCATGATAATAAAAACTCGGGGCCATATTATGAAGAACGGCGATAACATTATCGCCGCTTTAGCGGCAGGAAACTGCCTCTAAAGCGGCGATAAGGGACTTGATAATATGCCCTATAGAATTCCAATAGAAGCCCAGGTTTGATGTCCTTCACACCAGAACCTGGGCTTCTATTAGAATTCTATAGGGCATATTATCAAGCCTCTTATCGCCGCTTTAGCGGCAGTTTCCTGCCGCTAAAGCGGCGATAATGTTATCGCCGTTCTTCATAATATGGCCCTCATATTTCTGCATCTCGATATTTTTTACTCGATATCGTGTCTTAACACCAAGCAGGCTCTACCTGCTGAAGCACGGTGCTAGTCATTCTCCATAAGTCCACTTGCTCCTGTCTTATTAGTGTCAGAAAGCCCATTATATTTAAGGATAGGGATTCGGAGCCTGTTTGTTCCTATCCTCAGCTACTCAGACATGTTGGTTATAGACAGGAGAAAGCAGCAATGACTCCAACGTGCTGGTTGTAAACGTCCAGAGTGCTAGTTGCAATGTTCTTTTTTGTTTTGTAGAAACAACTCTTTACTTTGGGGTTTTGTTTCTCTAAAACAAAAAATAGAAAGTGGCCATCATGACACTGACCAGTTGGCATTACATTGTCACCAAAAGAACTTCTGCTGTCTTGGTGATAGAACTTTCAGTGAAAGTGTAGCTATAAGTAAGAAGGGCTGGCCTCTAGTGGGTCAGTGGAGATATCTCGACATATTTTAATTGAGACCTAGAGTCATAAAGCTGATTTTTTAGGAGAAAGTGACACTGTTTCAATTAACATACACTTTCAAAATGTAGTAAATGCTTGAATTTATCACGACATAGTTGTGAAATGCATTCCGATCAAGGTGTATGAGACATTTGTCTTTCAACCATTCTATGTATGAATTAAATCACGGTGCAAACTTTGTGAATAGCAGATGTGTGAACAACCATAGCAGAAACAGAAGACAGACTTGTATGCATCCAAAACAGTGCATGGCAGATTTTATTTAGCTAGGGTTCACTTTCACCCATATATTACACAGAAGAAGTATAATATTCCTGCAGCTATAACCCCACGCCTTCTATGCAATCACACCACACTAACGAAAATGGGTTAGTTTGGCACAATAATTCCTATCACATTTAACAAGGCATTTTGATCTGAGCAAACCCTCTCTACAGCTTAGGAAATTGATTGCACAGGAGGTGGGATCCACACATACCAATTAATCAAAGTCCTGTTGTGACAGCAGGGTGCACAATCCTTGGAAAAGGAGCCTGACAGCTGCTTCCAGGCTCAAACATCAGAGGACATTTTGTAGATAGAAAATATGAGATAACGTCGAAGATCCCCAAAGCTGGAGAAAAAAACATTTCATTATGTCAGCAGCGGTTTTGGCTTTTCAAAGCCCCATTTACAGAGGTCTATTGTCTGAAACAGCCCCTTGAGCACTGAAATAAAGATTAAAATTACTATTGCACCTTCCAGCTACAATAGAACAGATGGTTAAATTCTGTCCTACATCGCTTTGCTGCGTAGCTCAACGTAGTATATAAGTGGGGAATAATGAATACCCCCCTAATTCCATGTTGAGCATTTCATTGTGCTACCCTGTGCATTTAGAAGAATGCAGCACATCATTTGTTTGCAATTGTAGAATGTTATGGCCCTTATCCAATGCCAGAAATCAGTTTTTTTCATTTACTGCTAACAAATGTCATAATTTGTCATATTCAATAAGCACTCCCAAACAAATTGCTGTTTCACGCTTAATAGTTTAAAAATAACACCCACTCACGGAACAGCTCGAACAATTAACAGTCTGCCAATGCAGAAATGAAAAGCAAAGGAAGAATTATGGCTTATAATTTTTTGAAAAAGTCTTGAACGACTTCTCTCACATCATCAAGTGAATGTGCAACAATCTATTGAATATTTTTTAGTCTTACAATGAAATATTTTACAAGGTTTCAAATATGTTATGTTGAGTAGTTACAAGAAAGTTATAAAATGTCACTGACAATCAGTTTGAGAACTTTTTTTTACACCTAAGGGGTTATTTACAAGCACCTTGCACCGCTGATGCATCACTTTTTGTGACGCTCCGGTGGCGCAGGGTGCAGATGCAGACCTATATCTATGAAGCCACACAAAGCTACTTTGCGTGGCTTTTGATGGCCTCGTAGATATGGGGCAAGGAAAGGCAGCGCAAGTTGCTGCGTTGCCTTACACTGCGTCATAGAGGTGTTCCAATGGCGTTGCTGTGAGTGTTCCCACGCAAGAAGCATCAGTTTTGATTCATTCCCGGATTTACAAGGATCTGTAAACCTGGGAATGCATCAAAACTGTATGCCTCCCCAGGGTAGGCATAACAAAAATAAATATGTTTATTTCTCCGTGTTTTTTCCTCTTTCTATTTGTGCTGCAGATGCAGCACACATAGAAAGAGGAAAACACTGCAATGGATTGTTTTTGTGCAGGAAGGTGTCCCTTCCTGCACAAAAACAATCCTGCCAACAACACAGACACACTTGCACCATGGTGCAAGGGTGCCTGCAGTGGTACTAGGCATGATATTGTGTGCAGGCACTGGCTGTAATGACAGGAAAGCACAATATATAAATACAGTGCATTCCTGCCCTTTCAATTTGGCGTAGGGCAGCACAGCAAAAACACTTGCGGCGCTGCTCTAATCCAAATCATTGTAAATGAGGCCCTTAATCGATCTACAAAACACTGCGGGGAATATGTACAAGCCCTAATCCCCACAGGAACGTCACTTTTTGTGACGATCCCGTGGCGATAGGAGCCTTGCCTTATATACAAGGCAGCGTTAAGCCACTTAAAGTGGCTTAACGCTGCCTTGTACATAAGGGCCCCTTTCACGCTATGTTTAGCGTGAAAGGGGCGTGCAATGGGTGTTGTGGTGGGCGTTCCACCGCAACACCCATTGTATTTGACGCTGCCCCCTATGTACAAGGGTGGCGTACATAGGAGGCAGCGCCAAAATTAAGACCAGGAAAACCCTGGCCTTAAGGTGGCGAAACAAGGAGAAATGCATTATTTCTCCTCGTTTTTGCTTTTTCCATGTGTGCTGCCTTGTGCAGAACACATGGAAAAAGCAAAATGCCATGGTTTGTTTGTGTACAGGAAGGTGTCCCTTCCTGTACATAAACAAGCCTTTTTAAAAAATCAAATTTTGTAACTTTCATGTGTGCTGCATGAAGCAGCACACATGGAAGTTACAAACTGGCATTTTAGGATTGTTTATGTGCAGGAAGGGACACCTTCCTACACATAAACAAACCTCCCCTGCACACAGACACCCTCGCACTCTGGTGCAAGGGTGCCTGCGTTGGCGCTAAGTTGTTAAACTTAGCGCCATCGCAGGGGGAAACCAAGGCTGCACCACATTCTTGTAAATATGGTGCAGCCTTGCGTTTCCGAAGTGGCGGAGTGTGTCGTTAAGCCCAGGAGGCTAACGACACGCTCCGCCACTCCTATTGTACATTTCCCCCTGCAATGCATACAGATTACTTCTCTCCTTAACCCAGATCAGCCAAGATGGAAAATTTATTAAAATCGTTCTTTTCTTTTGCATAGTTTTATAAACAATAACAAATGTATGCAAATAAGGTCTCTGGGTTTTCACATCATTTTTGTGACACAAATTGCAACAAAAATCATGATTTGTACCCAAAAGTGAGAAAGCGTAAACCTTTGCAACCTTCACGCAGTTGTAACGTTTTGTTAACATTCAGGGGGCTGTAAAAGAAACATTGCAAATTTGCACACTCCTAGTTGTCACAGAACATTAACTTCCACTCTCAAGTGAGAAAGTTTGAAAGCCTGCATAAATTAACGAGTGAGTGGCTGTGTGAAAGTTCCATGACTGAGAGACTATGTTTATGGACTGAGACATGATGTGAGTTGATAAATGCCTAATTGATTCTTTGTGTATGAAAGCGTCATTTATTGAAAGTGTATGACTTTGAGAACAAGAGTTCTGATTTAGGGTTTACAGTTTAGAGACAGGAGACCTGAAGCTTTTAGTGGACGGTCCCCCATTGTCTTCAACAATTGAGAATTTCCTCCAGTGGCCTGGCTGAGGAAGGGCATTATACTACCAGCCCTATTTAGGGTGGACAGTGTAATGTCATTTTGTCTGTCCCTCACCACCAGTTAAAACCTGATGGTGAGGGACATGAAAAAACAAATGATGCCCTGCACGCCGTAGGAGAAAACTCCTAAAGTATGGTGTTCATGAGTTTTTTGTTTTTCAAAAACAAACTTTAAGAGTTTGTTTTTGAAAAAGAAAAAGTTAATCGTTTGAAGGATGGCCATCAAAGCCGACAGCAGCAAACCACCAAACTTTTTGTACCTAGAAAGGAAACACCATGAAGAAAATGAGAAACTGTAAAGCCCTGCAACCTTCATTCAGTTGTAAAGTTAAATGGACCCTATACCGCACTTTATGATTTTATTTTCAGCATTGCATGATGCTTTTCCACTTCTTTTCCCTCTTACACTATATAATTCCCTGCCCATGAGTAGCTGGGGTAGGGCTTTCTTCGAGGGTAAGGAAGGGGACATTGTCAGAAATTTAAAAAGCATATGACTTGTAGTCACGAGATTGACTCAAAACCTAATATATGGCTATGTTGGGCAGCGTCTTTGGTTGATTGTGGTGGCATGGGTGTCCAGAGCAGAGTGTGGTTTGTGGATAGCAATCCAAGACAAGGGGTGGGCCTTCCGGCTCACTGTAAGTAGAGAATCATTTAGGACCAATAACGGCATGTATTGGCACCTGTCAAACTACTTTCAGATAGATGGATTGTCTGCTTTTGTATTAGTTAGTTCACTGGCCTTCTCCCCCCTCTATTTATATTTTGCTCCTTTTTGGTTCCTTCTTGATTTCACTAAAAATTGCTTTGCCTATTCCTCCCTGACCGAAGTGCCTTTCAGATCCTTTTCTCCTGTAAGCCTTCCAAATATCTTCAAGTGGCTGTTTTCCGGCTTCCTAAAATTCCTTCCTGCTGACGGCCCAGGTTCACTGTACACTGTTGAACGCAGCCCAGTGAGTTCTAACACAAAAGAGGTGATGCATGTTAAAGCAAGTGTTTTTGCACAACTCCGTGTACCTACTTGTGGTAGCAATATTTATAAACTGAGAGACATGTACTTGATGGTACCCTGTTACCGAGTCACATTACCATAAGCCCCCAACATACTGGGGGGCAGATTTACAAGCCCCTTGCGCCACTTTTGCGTCACTTTTCCCATGTTAAAAATGACGCAAAAGTGGCGCAAGGGCCTTGTAAATAAGCCCCTGGATCTGTTGTGTGAAAGAGTAGAGCTGCGCCTCTTTCTCTCTCTCTCTCTCTCTCTCAAATCCATTTCCTCTTCTCACTGGGAAATTCCTCGAATGCTGGTACGTGTAGAGGCACATTCCAGGGAGAAGGGAAGATTATTGTTGAACCCACTTCCTACTTACACCTAAATGGTTCCAGGCAGTAAAACAAATCAAAGGAATCAATGATCATCATTGGCCCCATGCAGGACAAAAACATCAATGTGGGCCCTCGCCAGTAATGAACATCCATGTTACAAGCAGTAATGAGCATAAATATCACAAGGAGAAAGAACCCTCATTTATATCAAGTACTAATGAGCATCAATGCAGGCGAAATGCAGCTCAATGGCCACAACCCTTAAAGAGCAGCAATAGCCCAAACCAGTAATGCGTCTGAATATCCTATGGAACTAATGTGGAATAATGTCACCAGGCCGTAATGATCATCAATTTCATGCTGTTTTGTTCATGATAGCAATGGATTTGTCAGTTTTGAACAGTGCTTAATGTGAGACGGTGGTTTTCGGTGCTCGACATCGGCATTTTATTGTCAACACCGGCTCTTATGGCAGCCAACCACATGGTGGCACTGTTTGCCTTATTTTTTTGAGAAGCACATCAGCTATTGTTTAATAATTAAATGCATATTAAAATCACAGGTACCTGCCACCCAAAACTATAAGAATAGCTTGAGTGGCATATCCTAGGCATTTTGATGTACATTTAAAGTGTGAATTGTCACAGTTGTATGAGTGTGATGGCTATTAGTGATAGTACTGTCATTTGCAGTGCTAGTGGAAGCAATGAGTGGTGCAAGCTACAGTGGCCTCCTTGCAAGGGCCCTGGCACTTCTTTTTTTACAAATTAGGCACTGGTTTTGAATAAATCACCACCACAAAACGAAAATACAGGCCAATGTGGGCCAGTACATATTAATCTAACCCCAGCAAGTATTTAAACTAGCTCACAGTGTTTGTTTCATGCTAAATAATTAATTTTACATATTGGAACATGTATAGCAGTTATCTGTAGACACTGGTGGGCAATTGGCATTACAATGGAATGATGTCTAATGTTCGGGTTTCAGATGATACAAGAAAAAAATGTCTGTTTGAAATCTTTACATCTGTAGTAACTGTTGTAATTTCAAGAACAGCAAAACAACAGAAAGAAAAATCCAAAACTAATATGAAATAATGCAATACGTTTAATCCTTGGAAATATTTATTGATGCTCATTTAAAATGGAAAGCATAACATATCCTGTAATGTCCATGTAATACATACTACTTCAACATATTCTGAAGCGCTCAAGAGCGATACGTAGGGAGATATTTACAATGAAATGGAAGAGTGCAGCACTGCAAGCAATTTAGCTGTGCCAAGCTGCGTCATATAAAAAATGCAGAGATGTGCCATATTAACAAGAATACTGTGCACCCCTGTGCTCCCCCCCCCCTGTGCCAAAAAGCTGTTTAGCACCAGCGCAGGCACCCTTGCAGAGATGATTGTATTTGTGCAGGAAGGGACACCTTCCTGCACAAAACAATCATTAATGGCGTTTCTGCTCCTTCTATATGTGCTGCAGAATGCACCACATATAGAAACAAATGAGAAGAAATAAAAATATTTCTCCTCGTTGCGCCACATTAATGCCTCCTTTTGAAAGGCATTAGTTTTTGGTGCTGCCTCAGATTTACAGATCCTTGTAAATCTGGGGTAGTGTCAAAAAGCATTGGTGTTGTGTGGGAAAACCCATAGCACCACCGTTTGCACACCCTTTACTGCAGAAAAGTGGGTCGAGGAGGGTCATAGTTAAGAGGTGGCTTTAAGCCACGCAAAACAGGGCCAGCCCCACCAGAGCATCAGAAAAAGTGACGCTCCAGGGGCACTATGCCCTTGTAAATATGCCCCTTAGTTGCCTGGTTCTCAAACTCAGTTCCACAGACCAACATTGTAGCTGGTCTGCAATTATACAAATCACAAATCCACCAGTTCACATTAGTAAACTAGCAGACTTTGAGCTATGAAAAGCATCTCAGAGTTGATTGCCTCACTTCTTCGAAACATCTCCATATTCTGCAGTCAACGAATGGTTGTGAGGTTAACTGTCATATGTTGATCAGCGTGTGCATGCAGTATGTGTGTGACAGGCTGGGGGTGTTTGTGGTTCATCTTGCGCTCACAGAAATATGGGTTGCACCAATGTGCAAGTGTTCTTGCACTGCATAAATTCCAAATGCTCTAAATGAGGTGGGGGGATGAAGAGGTTTGCCATTGAGGCACCTGTCCATTTTCGGTGTATGTCCCACTACCACCCTCTTCTGAGATTGAAGGCAGCATAGAGCATCTAATAACATGTCAGCTAGAAAATAAGACGGCATCTGGAAAACATCAATAGCATGTTGACCTGATTGCTGCCACGCTGGGCACAATGCGGAACCAGGAGGATATTGCCTGGTTCATAGGTTGCCAAAAAAGAAGCTGCACTGTTAGACCTGGCATCCTTGGCGTGGGTCTCCCTTCCATTTTTTCATAATGCCTCCACGGTTGCCGATATGTTTTTGCTGGACTAGATGCTCATGGGCACTTTGCCGCTGCTAATCAGTGCCCAAGTGCAAGTGCTCCCTATCGTTAATTGATACATGTATTAGTGACTCCATGATTGGATGATTGGTTTACTTGTCAGTCCCTAGTACAGTGCACTCAGTGTGCCCAGGGCTTGTAAATCCAATGCCGCTGGTGGGCTCGCAGCACTGGTTGTGCCACCCACAGAAGCGGCCTGTAAAATATGTCTCGGGCCTGCCATCGCAGAGCCTGTGTGCAGCCTCGGGCTGCCATGTCGACTTGGTGAGTACACCCACTTACCAGTCCCTAAACCTTCCCTTTACTGCATGTTGGTCACCCCTAAAGTAGGCCCTAGGGCAGGGTGCATTGTAAGTATAAGGTAGGACATGCCCTGGTGTGTGTGGCATGTCCTAATAGTGAATTACAGCCATTTTCGTTTTTCACTATTGCAAGGCTACCTGCTCCCCATAGGCCAGAATGGGCAGACTGACTATTACACCTTATAGTCAGAACTGACCCAGGGAACCTGGTAGAAAAACGAATTTAGTATGCCTGAACTCAGGATGATAAAATACATCTTTTAGTGAAGTTGGTTTTAACATTCTGTTTTCGAAAATACCACTTTTAGAAAGTAGGTATTTTCTTGCCTAACTATCCAAGCCTGCCTCTGCTAGGTTGTGTATTCCTTGTCTGGAGATTGAGTGACAGGGGCTGGGGGTGGCTACCGGAGACAGGGTGAGTCAGCGCAGGGCTGAATAGAAAGATCTGCAGCCAGAGTGGAGGGAGGAGTTGCACCTGGGTCTGAATAGGGCTGTGCCTGCCTTCCACAATGCTGGCTCCACCTCCTGCCGGGCGGCTGAGCACTCTGCCCCACATTCTGAAAGGAAAGAAGGAGTCAGAAAAACAAAGTGCTCCAGGACTGACCAGAACTGGTTTTGGACTAGGCAGAGGCCTCTGCCTCCAGAGAACAAAGAGAATCAGGGTATAAGAGGGGCACCCAGACCCCAGGAAGATTAGATCACTTTTGGGAACAAGAAGAAACCTTTGCTGAGGAGCGGAACCAAGAAGAAACTGAGGAGAGACTATCCCTAAGCCTGAAGTGCTGCTTGGGGGATTGGCCTGCAGTGGTTTGCCTGACTGCCAAAGAGAGGAGAAAGGAACTTTTGCTTTGCTGTGACTTTCATCAACTTGTGAAGGATCTCCAAGGGCTTGGAAGAGAGCTTGCCCCCTGACCGAAGTCCCAGGACCATTGGACTTCACCCCCTTTGTGAATTGCTGCTGGAAACTCTGTTTCAGTGGCTACAGAGGTAGGGAGCTGTGACCGACTCTCACGACCGACTCGGTGTCCTGCAAGCACCGCATCGAAGCACCGTCTCGCCCTGCAACGCACGGCCCTGGTCTCACCGACTCCGTCAACGAGCCGCTGCCTGCACCGCATCGAGGGACAACGCGTCCTGCAACGCTTCGCTACGCCGAATCGAACTGGTCCGACCGACACGGTCACTGCTGCTGAGTTCGAGTCCTGTGACCGCACCGGAGTTGGGCACCGCTCGCACGCTTTGTGACGCACCGCCCGACTCGCACCGCTGTCCGGACTGATCGACGCCAGCCTCCTGAATCCGGCTCCGCCGCCGCACCGCAACCTGCCAGCACCGCATCGAAGCACCGTCTCGCCCTGCAACGCACGGCCCTGGTCTCACCGACTCCGTCTCGACGACGTCAACGAGCCGCTGCCTGCACCGCATCGAGGGACAACGCGTCCTGCAACGCTTCCATTTTTGCATCGCGACCGCGACGAACAGCCATCCGGCTCGCACGCCCGTGCCTGCCGCTTCAAGTAAAAGGTACTGTGACCGAGTCTGTCTACGCTGTGTTGGCCCGCTCTCGACGCGGTCAGCTGGATTTGTTAGACTCTGTTTGTTCTCGACATCGCCGTAGCCGGAGGAGGCTACCGACTCGCACAGAACCTTGAATTAAGCCTTTTTGATCAGAACTAAGTATTCTTAACAGTATTGTGGATTATTTTTGTCGTTTATGGTCTTGTGATAAATCTATATAAAGTATACCTATTTTTATAAATATATAACCTGTGTGGTGTCCATTTGTAGTGTTGTCACTTGATTACTGTATGTGTTCACAAATGCTTTACACACTGCCTCTGAACTAAGCCTGTCTGCTCGTGCCAAGCTACCAAGAGGGTGAGCAGGGGTTATTTCGGGAGTGTACCTACTTTCCCTGACTAGACTCAAGGGTCCCTATTTGGACAAAGGTACATACCTCTGCCAACTAGAGACCCCCAAATCTAACATTGGTGGTCAGCGGTGAGGATTCTGGACTTGCATTTGTGACTCATGTACAGTGATTGGTGAACACTACTTAGTGAGTGCAGACCAAAACGCAACCACATACTTTAATAGCATTTTTTCTGGGATTTCCTATTTTTGCAAATGCCAAGTTCAGTCACTATGGAGAAACCAGCATCAGTAGCCTCTGTTGAATGTGATTGGGAAGAAGAGAGGCTAGAATGCTACACCCTTAAGCAGCTCAAGCAATTCTGCAAAAAGTTTAAAGTGTCCATGACCGGGATCTCCAGGAAGGAGGACCTCCAAAAGGCGCTGAGGGCCTGGGTCGAATCAAGGAGTGCCCTGTGGAGGGGGCTGAGAATGCGGAAGGGCAGCTGGAGGGGCTATTGGGTCTAGGGGCTAGAAGACCACCTTCCCCAGTAGGTAGCAGTGTTTCTGCCAGAGGACTGTCTCCAGAGGAGTTGGAGGACAGGAAAGAGAGTAGGATGCACGAAATGGAGCTGACCAAACTCAAGCTGAATAAGCAGTTAGAATTCGAAATGCAAACAAGGAAATTAGCCCTAGAGGAAAAGAAAATGCAGTTTGAACATGAGAAAGTTTTGAGGGAGTTGGAATTGAAGGCCAAGAGCTTAGAGATTACTCCCTCTGGTGGCAGTGTACCGCCTGTGCCTGTTGAAGCTAGGGTGTATATTCCCAAAGATGTGGTGAAGGAGTTTTTTAAAAATGACGACATAGGGCAGTGGTTCAAAGCCTATGAGGTAGCCATGTCTTCCCACCGGGTCCCTGAGAAGGATTGGGGAGCGGGGTTGTGGGGACGGTTCCTCAGTGAAGGGCGGGATACCTTGTTGGATTTGCCCTCTGAAGTCTATAATTCGTACAGCCACATGAAGGATGCCTTAATGACTAGATATGGTTTGACCCCTGAGCTTTATAGGCAAAGGTTCAGGAACTGTAGTAAGATTGAAAGCAGTACCTGGGTTGAATATGTGACCTTCTTTTGCAGAGCCTTGGATGGTTGGGTAAAGGGTAGCAAAGCGACTGATTTTCAGGCGCTCTTTGATTTGATTGCCTGGGAGCACTTGTCCGGTAATTGTTTTCCTGAGCTACGCCAGCACCTGATTGATAGTAAGCTGACTAACCCTAGGCAGCTTGCTGAGGAGGCGGACCGCTGGGTGAGTACCCGGGTCCACAAGGGTCACGTGGGAGACTCCGCCAAGGGTGGGCAGGGTCCCCAGCAGAAGAGTGGGGGACAAGGGTAAACAGAAGGAGTTCCATAAAGGGCCCCAAAGTAGACCCCAAGGGAACCAAGGGAAAGGTTCCCAGCCTCCCCTGAGAAGAAGCCAGTGGCCCTGACAGGCCCCCTGTTCACCAGGGACCACTGGTATGTTACAAGTGTGGCGCCCCTGGCCACAAGGCAAACGATCCTCGTTGCCCTTTGCATGGAAAACCAGCACCCACCAGTGCAGTCCCCCGGCAGTTGGCTAGTGTAGCCCTGGGGGAGGAGTTGGGTGCCCAAGGTGGGGGGATCCCACAGTGTTTTCCCTTGTCTCATTAGGAGACTCTGAGATGGTCCCTAGGACCCCGCTGCCTGAGAACACTAAGAAATACAGGCAGTGGGTGACCATCAATGGCCATAGGGTGGAGGCTCTGAGAGACACAGGAGCCAGTGTGACAGCTGTCAAGTGTCACCTGGTGTCTAAAGAGCAGGTTATCCCTGATGCATTCTATCCGGTTGTTGCCGCTGACAACACAGAGAGTCACTGCAAGGTGGCTCAGGTTCCCTTTGAGTGGGGGGTCTCGGGTACTCTTCAAGTAGCTGTGAGGCCAGCCATGCCTGTTGACTGTTTGTTAGGGAACGATTTGGAGAGCTCACCTTGGGCTAAGGTGGAGCGGAGTGCGCATTTAGAAATGTTGGGCTTGCCTGATTGGGCATGTGTGACCACCCGGTCAATGGCAGCTAAAGGTGTTCAAGAGGACCTGGAGCCTGAGAGGGAGGCCCAGGTGCCTGCCGGAGAGAGAGGAGGCAGGGGCGCGGGAAACCGGCCCCCGAGGTTCCCACGGTCCAGGAGGAGGCAGACCCTGAGGGGGATGCCCTGGAGCCTACAGGGGAACAGGTAGCTGAACTGGGGGACCTACCTGAGCTGACCCATTGGCAGCAAGAAGGAGGACCCTCCAGGGAAGAGTTCTGCAAGGAGCAGAACACATGCTCCTTCTCTCGTGGGTCTGAGGCAACAGGCCACAGACCAGGCAGCAGGTGCTCAGTCTGGATCACATTGGGTTTACTGGGAGAATGGTCTCCTGTATTCAGAGCCTAAGGTTGCTGAGCCTGGGTCAGCCCGTGTGCTGGTGGTACCCCAGCGCTTCAGAGCCTTCCTACTGGGGTTGGCTCATGATGTACCGTTAGCGGGACATCTGGGGCAGGACAAGACCTTTGACAGGCTTGTTACCCATTTCTATTGGCCCCAGATGCGCAGGAGTGCCGCCACTCACTGCAGAACATGCCAGACTTGCCAGGCAAGTGGAAAGAGTGGGAGGAAGCACAAGGCTCCTCTCCAGCCATTCCCTGTGGTCAGCACCCCCTTTGAACGGGTGGGTATTGACATTGTGGGGCCACTGGACCCCAAGACAGCCATGGGCAACAGGTTTATCCTGGTCTTGGTGGACCATGCCACCCGGTACCCTGAAGCCATCCCTCTGAGGACAGTGACGGCCCCCGTGGTGGGACGGGCACTGATGGGAATTTTCTCACGTGTGGGATTCCCTCAAGAGGTGGTGTCTGACCGAGGTACCAACTTCGTGTCCAAGTACATGAAGTCCCTGTGGCAGGAGTGCGGTGTAACTTACAAGTTCACCACTCCTTACCACCCTCAAGGAAATGGTCTGGTTGAGAGATTCAACCGGACCCTCAAGGGCATGATTATGGGTCTGGAAGAACCCATGAGGCGTAAATGGGACGTCCTCTTACCATGCCTGTTGTTTGCATACCGGGAGGTGCCACAGAAATCTCTAGGGTTCAGTCCCTTTGAGCTCCTCTATGGACACCCGGTGCGAGGACCTCTGAGTTTGGTCAAGGAAGGCTGGGAGCAATCTCCCAGGAAACCTCCCCAGGATGTATACAGTTACATGCTGGCCTTCAGGAACCAGACTAGGCGTTTCAGAGAGCTTGCTGAGGCAAATCTGGAAGCCAGCCAGGAGGAGATGAAGCGGTGGTACGACCAGAATGCCACTCTGGTAGAGCTTCAGCCTGGTCAGAAAGTGTGGGTCATGGCCCCTGTGGAGCCCTGTGCGCTCCAGGACAGGTGGACCGGCCCTTTACGGTGGTGGAGCGCAAGAGTCCAGTTACCTATTTGGTGGACTTGCAGTCTCCCAGGAACTCCCTTGCGGGTCCTGCATGTGAACCGCCTGAAGCCCCACTTGGAGAGGTCCCAAGTGGGCATGCTCTTAGCTACAGATGATGGAATGGAGGAGGAGACCGAGCCTCTTCCTGACCTCCTGTCAGCCCGAGAGCAAGATGGATCAGTGGAGGGAGTAAACCTCTCTACCTCCCTGACACCTGAGCAGCAGGGTGACTGTCGCCAACTGTTGGGACAGTTCCCTGACCTGTTCTCCCTGGTTCCCAGTGTCACTCATTGGTGCGTCCATGATGTGGACACTGGGGACAGTCTTCCTGTGAAGCACAAGGCTTACAGGGTGACTGACAGGGTCAGAGCCTGCATCAAGGAGGAGGTCTCCAAGATGTTTTGCGCTAGGGGTGATTGAGTCCTCTAACAGCCCTTGGGCCAGCCCCGTGGTCTTGGTTCCAAAAGCTGCCGCGCCTGGTGCCACACCAGAACTCCGGTTCTGTGTGGACTACAGGGGACTCAATTCCGTCACCAGGACTGACGCCCACCCCATCCCCAGAGCTGATGAGCTCATAGATCGGTTAGGGGCTGCGCGGTACCTCAGCACGTTTGACTTAACGTCTGGATACTGGCAGATCGCCTTGACTGATGGGGCAAAGAGAGGTCAGCATTCTCCACACCAGATGGGCACTACCAGTTCCGGGTGATGCCCTTTGGGATGAAGAATGCCCCTGCCACCTTTCAGAGGTTGGTCAACCAGGTGTTGGTTGGACTGGAGGATTTCAGTGCCGCCTACCTGGATGACATCGCAGTGTTCAGTGCCCGTTGGGAAGAGCATCTGCGCCACCTCTGGGAAGTGTTGATGGCGCTGCGGAGGGCAGGCCTCACAATCAAGGCGAGTAAGTGCCAGATTGGGCAGGGTTCTGTGGTGTACTTGGGACACCAGGTTGGGAGCGGCCAGGTGGCGCCCTCCAACCGAAAATTGATACCATTCTGGCTTGGGAGCCCCCAAGACCCAGACAGAGGTGAGAGCCT